>CM057154.1:30351888-30376301 GCA_029962745.1 Echinometra lucunter | reverse complement strand
TCTGACTGCGTGTGCCGTTCACCTATATAGTTTAAGGGTCTATGCCTTGTTAGCTCATTATTCACAGGAACACCATCTCCCATCAAGGGATAAAACCTACATTAACAAAAAATCCCCCCTCTTTCTCCCACACCTGAAAAAAAAAATCATCTGGCTGGGCGTGCCGTTCACCTACAGTTTAAGGGTCTAAGCCCCCGTAGGCTCATTATTCACAGGAACACCATCTCCCAGCCAGGCATAAACCTGCTATAGTACACACTTTCTCTCTCCCCCCCTCCCACACCTGAAAAAAAAATCATCTGGCTGGGCGTGCCGTTCACCTACAGTTTAAGGGTCTAAGCCCCGTAGGCTCATTATTCACAGGAACACCATCTCCCAGCCAGGCATAAACCTGCTATAGTACACAACTTTCTCTCCCCCTCCCCGCCCCCCCCCCCCCCCCCCATAAAAAAAGAAAAAAAATATCTGACTGGGCGTGCCGTTCACCTATACAGTTGAAGGGTCTATGCATTGTTAACTCATTATTCACAGGAACACAATCTCCCATCCAGGGATAAACCTACATTACAAAAAATCCCCCTCTTTCTCCCACACCTGAAAAAAAAATCATCTGGCTGGGCGTGCCGTTCACCTACAGTTTAAGGGTCTAAGCCCCGTAGGCTCATTATTCACAGGAACACCATCTCCCAGCCAGGCATAAACCTGCTATAGTACACAACTTTCTCTCCCCCCCTCCCACACCTGAAAAAAAAATCATCTGGCTGGGCGTGCCGTTCACCTACAGTTTAAGGGTCTAAGCCCCGGAGGCTCATTATTCACAGGAACACCATCTCCCAGCCAGGCATAAACCTGCTATAGTACACAACTTTCTCTCTCCCCCCCCCTCCCACACCTGAAAAAAATCATCTGGCTGGGCGTGCCGTTCACCTACATTTTAAGGGTCTAAGCCCCGTAGGCTCATTATTCACAGGAACACCATCTCCCTGCCAGGCATAAACCTACACAACTTTATCTCCCCCCTCCCCCACCAGAAAAAAAATCATCTGACTAGGCGTGCCGTTCACCTACAGTTTAAGGGACTTGGCCCAGTTGGCACATTATTCACAGGAACACCATATCCCATTCAGGCTTTGCACCATTCTTCCCACCCCCCCCCCCAAAAAAAAATATCAACACGGTAAAGTTTTCAGACTGGGCGTGCTATTCAAGTACAGTGTCAGGGATTTGGCCCCGTCGGCTCATTATTCACGGTAACATCATCTTCCAGATCATGAGGTATAAACCTATATACACAAAATCCTTTGCTCCTCTCCCCCCCCCCCCCCACTTAAACTAACAACAAAACGCAAACAAACAAAAATGTAAAAAGTAATCTGACTGGGCGTGTCGTTTACCTACAATTTAGGGGGCAGTTCCCCATAGGCTCATTATTCACATGAACACTATCTCGCAGCCAGGTTTAAAGTTTAAACTTACACTAAAATTCCAATCTTTTGCCGGCCCTACCCCCTCCTCTCCTCCTACCCCCCCCCAAGAAAACCCAAATACAAAAACGGAAAAAATCATCTGAATGGGAGTCTCATTCAGTATTCACAGGTCCACCATCTCCCCGTCATGAATTTGTTAAAACTGATGTAATAATAAAGAAAAGTGGGACTGGAAAGGGGCACTTAACATATTTTCTTTTTAGGCAAAGATAAAAATCAAGCATGCAAAGGAAATACCACCGATTATACATGCCTGAAGATGTCCAGAAGGAAACAAATTCCTATTAAAGGACTCTCCTTACGTCCTTATACTAGTCGGTGATTAATTTTTTTTGATGCACAAAGATGCAAACGCCCACATACACACACACACACACACACACACACATGCACCCACACACATTATATACAGAGCCATATCATATTTTAAATTCAACTCATGAGTGATAAAAATAGGAGGAAAAATAGGAGGAAAAACAGAGATAGGGAAACAAGCAAGCAAGCGCCAGGGAGAACATCAATGGTCGTCTAAAAATGATAAATAAAGGGCATTCTAAGATAGAAAATGATAAACATAAAGAGAGCTAGTGCTGATTGGATAGAAACAAAAACAAACAAACAAACAAACAAACAAACAAAAAGGGGAATGAAAGAGACATCCCCAAACTAGGAAAGTTCAAATTGAATATTATTGGAAGTGATTAAAATCATTCACAATAATGCTTCAGAAGAAATGGCGCAGTACTAAAAAGGAAGAGGGGCACTTATTAGAAATCAATTCGGACAGAAGGGAAAAGGTGCACTTCTCGGAAGAGAAAAGAGCGACATTAAAAGGGGATGGGTGTTATAAGGTATCAAAACGGGGCACTTATAGATTTTAAGAATGGCAGCACATCTGAAGAAAAGAGGTTACTTATTTAAAGGCTAAAGGGTACTTTTAAAAAGAAAATGTGCACGGTGAACAGGGTTTAATTCGGGGCATTTTAATGGGCAAAAAGTTGCTCTTATTTGGTTGCTTGGAAAAGTTGGGGCACTCTCTGACTGCCCCCCCCCCCCTTCCGAGGGCGCTGGCCTTGAGGAAAACATGTTTAGCCTCCAAAAGAAATGCATACCAAAACTGAAAAATAAAACATCGTCATGTGATATCAATAACTAAAAATTTTCCTTAAAAGGCAGAAAATACATGCCTTGACGTATTAATAAGAACATGAAGAAATAACTTTTACTGGATATTTATCGATCTATGAAATTCGGGGAAACCTGTGTTGTGCCCTACCAAGGAATAGATGCACACGGCTGGGCATACTGTTCATCCACATTTTAAGAAAGATAACGGTGTTATGGAATTCACAGAAACCCACCCCATAGGCCCAATAAAGGGGATAATAATAGGTGATTGATTATTTACTTACTGTTTGTGTTTCAGTAGGCTAGACTAGAAAGCATCACATGCCCAAGGTGGCGGTGAAATCCACTGGCAGCGGGAAGCAGGAACCCTTACTTGTATACTCACTGCATGCATGGTTATCCATCATTCCCAATAATAACGAAATTCATTAGTTGGTTGATGTGCTGGTAAGTATTCCAAATTAAAAATCACAAAACGAACTGGCTGAAGTACCGTGCCAGGCACCTGTCAACAGTACAGCTATGTGCCTATCTCGCACGCAACCCGAGGGATACCCTTCAGAGATTTCTTTGAATAGGCGCTCACTTTATCACGTGATTCTAGTAAATGAACCAATCGCATTTTTTTGTGAACGCACAGCAAGAACTGCACGTTTTGTTGCGTTGAATGCGACATAATCGGTTTATATCTTTTTGAACGAGCTTTCACTATGAACATGACGGACAAAGAAAGCGGACAAAATAAACAACCTCTCATTCTACCCATCACAATGGTTCTGGTAGTCAAAAGATCATCTCTTCACTGCTATTATCTGAAATATGTGGGACAGGTGTCACATGCACGTTCACCGGGAACTACTGATTAAACATAATAGCTGAGAAGGGATGTTCTTTTGACTACCAAAACCATTGTGAAGGGTAGAATGAGGGGTTATTTATTTTGTCCGCTTTCTTTGTCCGTCATGTTTATAGTGTATACATCATTATCACGGTTATTACGTAGTTTGATGAATGAAAAGCTTACAAACAACCCCGTTTCCTATTGTAGTCAAATTTTAATATGCACGTGGTTTCTCACCTTGCAGCATTAATTTTTGCTATGTCGGGTAAGCCGCTGGCAAGCTTTTGAGTTGTCAAGGGAAACTTTTGTTCAACAGGTATGCATAAAATATTAGTAAACATATCTATTAGAATAATGAAAAATAGATCATGCTCTGCATACACTCTACTTTGCCAGGAACCTCCCGACCTCCACCCCCACTACTCCCCCTCCAACAGCTCGCTCAACACCAAAGATCTTGTGAGCTTTATGGTCTTTGCTGAATACTACATATGTAAATATAGTGGGCATTCAGATTGAAACCCAGCAATGAAATTTCTTCGAATACAAGTGTAAGACTCCCAAAAAAAACACACCTTACATGTTTTATGACTTGAGCTGTACTAACTTGTATTTTCAAAAATGGCTGCCAAGATGGCTGACAAGAAAGTGCATAACAAAAATATCCAATCAAATGATAGTAAATACATAGCAATAACCAATAGGGTAAAAGAGTGAGAGTCATGTGAGTAGGTTGAATAGTCATGGAAGAGAGGGGAGAGAGAGAGAGAGAGAGAGAGTGGTGACAGAGCAGGCAAGGTTGAATGAGCAGGGGCAGAACAATAGAAGTGAGGAGCTATACAAAAGGAGAGGAATGTAGGTCAGAAGTGAGGTAAGCAGAACAGAGTGGAAAGCTAAATGAACATAAAACAAATAGTTATAAATCAGTAAAATTATAACCTTACATAATATTCCATCTTCACAAAAAAAATGTCCTCATTTTTAAAAGTACTTTGTGCCTACATTTGATCCGTAAGAAAATCGAGTCACATTAAATCTGTCTGAGATCAAATCAAATCATGTAGTATTCCTTCTCTACAATTCCTTCATTTTTTTTTTTTTTTTTTTTTTTTTAAACATCCATCCAAATTGGAAAAAAAATATCAGTTGTTTAGAATGTCTAGCTTAATACATTCTACATGTCTAGCAAATACCAAAATTTCATCAATAAACATCTTTTTTGACAACTTGCTAACTGCAATGAATCCCATCACGAACAAGTCAAATGATCAAAGTAAAAAAAACAAATTCTCAAGAGACGTAATATCAAATACTTTGAGCACAACTTGGCAATATTCTGTAAAATCACATGTCAAATTACAACATTTTTTTTTTTTTTTTTAAAATGACATAGTATCAAATATTCTGAGCTCAACTTTGCAATTTTCCATAACAAAACTTTTAACAATCTTGCAAAAAAATTGGTTTCACATTTGTACAATCTTCCACAAACAATTTTTTTGGGGCAATGCCTTTGCCTAGAAACAAATATCATGTTTCGGTTTTTTTTTTCTTTGTTTTGTTTTTGTCTATTAGCTTTTAGAAAATTTTAGAAGTTTTCCATATCTAATAAATTACACCGAGAATAGGCATTCTGAAATAAACCTTTCAAAACTGTCTCAAATGTAAGAAGACATAGCAAAATACAGTGTCTATGGTTGACACCATCAGATACCAAATTGATCAATGAACGAAACAATATACCTTTCAAAAGTATATCAGTAATCCTTTCAATTCAAAATGAAAGTAGTATACCTCTCGAATATATACCTTTCAAATATATCCTTTTGAATATACATATTAGAAAATTTTGGAATACATGTATAAGAATCTTTTTTTTTTTTTTTTTTAACTCCAAATATCTCAATTTCATCAATATCTTTCATACGACTCAAAACAATTATTCTGAGTTCCAAGTAATGTTCAGAAAACAATGTAAATGCATACGTCTGAGTTGAATACTCGCATCAGTTCCTCCGATACATCTTATAGAATTCTTATTCAATTTAGGTCAATATAATAATCCATTTTTAGAACACTCTGAATCTTCAATTTTTTTTTTTTTTTTTTTTTTTAACAAAATGCAATCCTTTCAATATGGATTAGTACATGTAAGTGCATAAATCAGATAACTGAACAAGTACCTTAGTTTGCCGAACATTAAATTTGACCTCTAATTTTTTTTTTTTTTTTTTTTTTTTTATGGCAAAACAGTCATATAACATTTCTTTTCTTTCTTTTAAGTTAAACATTCAAAACTCTTCCTTCTCTTTTAAGTTAAACATACAAAACTGAAAACTGATCCTGTTTTCAATGAAAATCATGAGAAATTGCTTAAAGTTTCACAAATTTTGGTAAAACTTTTCACCCTGTAAATTGTTCACTTTCATTAATATATAATTTAGAATTACATCCATAACAAACTATCACCTACAAAACTGTGGTGATGTAAGATAACATGAATAAAGTTTATATTGGCATGTCTTATAAAAAAAGTTCTTCACAGTCTCTAAAGTCTGCAATGTCTCTCAGACTATATCAAAGTTTGTGAACAAAGTTTTTCACAGTCTTAAATCTTGAAATTGCCTTTCAATTGATATCAGATAAATGCAGAAAAGTTCAAATTAATGTGTCTCAGCCGATATCAGTATATATCAATCTTTCTATCTGTATCACGTTTCATAAACAAAGATTCCACAGTCCATCAGGTAAAATGGAGAAAAGTTCAAATCAATGTGTCTCTCAATCGATATATCAATCTTTCAATCTCAAGTTTCGCAAACAAAGTTTCTATAGTCCATCAGGTAAAATGGAGAAAAATTCAAATCAATGTGTCTCTCAATCGATATATCAATCTTTCAATCTCAAGTTTCGTAAACAAAGTTTTCATAGTCTCTATAGTTTGTAATCTTGAAATTTTGCTGGTACTTTAATTCGTCGACCATATCGCGAATGAGTGTCTGGACGATTTTCATCTTCTGGAGAGCGTTCATTACTACATAATCGTCGATTGTCCTTTGCATTTTCATTTCTATGTAATTGTCCATTGTCCGTTGCATTCTCAGTTCTATGTAATTGTCCATTATCCTTCTCATTTTCGTTACTATGCAATTGTTCATTGTCCCTCATATTTTCTCGTTGGCGATGCTGCCTTAGACTGGTGCTGGGTTGACTACCCGCTCGCGTCGCAGGGTCGGGGTTAGAGCTTCTGGGTTCTGGCTGTCTAGTCGATGACCTCAGATGATAATGAGATCTGCATTGGTGGTCAGTTGGCGAGGATGACCTACATCGGGGTTGGTTAGGTGACGAAGATGGCCAAAGTAGGGATTGGTTTGATGTTGACCTCAGTTGATATTGAGGTCTGAGTTGTGGTTGATCAACCGGTGAGGATGGCCTCAGTTGGGGTTGGTGAGTCAGCGGCAGAGGCCTAGACGGAGATTGGTCAGTCGGTGAGGGTGGCCCACATGGAGTTTGGTAAGTCGGCGAAGATGGCCCAGGTTGTGTTTGGTCAGGCGTTGAGGATGGCCCAGGTTGAGTTTGGTCAGGCAGTGAGGACGGCCCAAATTGAGTTTGGTCAGGAGGCGAGGACGGCCCAGGATGTTGCTGGAATGGGGCTGACTTCTCTGCCTGCATTGGTTGTTGGCCAGAAGGTTTGGTCTGATTTGGTTGTAGTTGCTGTGTAGTTGACTCATCTAGCCTGGAATGGTGGCTAGAATTGGTTGGCTGGTTTGAGGTTTGTTGCCAAACAGACAAACTTGACCGAGGCTGTTGGTCATAGTCTGACTGCTGGTGATGAAGGATGTTATCTGGTGGTCGAGGTGACCACACGATATAGGCTGGGCCATGGCTAGGGGATTGATGTGACTGCATCTTCCTTCTAGTCTCGTCATCTGCTGGGGGTACTGGTGGGTACTGTTTTGTGGCTTTCTCAGTACCAGGTATTGATGGAGGAGGTGTGGCTGGTGTAGATGGTGGAGTCAACATCGTTTGTGGGGCTCTGGCTCGATGTAGTTTCAAACGATTATGATGGACACGTCGCTTGATCCTTTCATCACGAGTATCAACAATGTCGTAATTCAGTCCATCATCTGATGAGGAACATACTTTGAAAGGACCTTTCCAGTTTGGTTCTAGTTTGTTTCTGCTATTGGTTGGGTCATGAAGTAAGACAAGGTCACCCCTGTTGTACTTGGCAGTGCGGGCCTTTGTGTCATACTGTTGTTTTTGTTGTTGTTGTTGCTGTCTGGTTTTCTGTTTGGTGAACTCCCATGCTTTTCTTAGTCTCTCAGATAGGTTTGTTGTGTACTGCAAGAGCGTGTTGCCAGATGAGGGTGGAGGAGTTGAACAAGTGATGTTTGCAGGTGTACGGGCTTCCCTGCCATGCATGACGTAGTATGGAGTCAATCCTGTTGTGGCATGGATGCTTGTGTTATATGCCAACTGGACTTGATTGATATGAGTGTCCCATTCTCCTCCTTGGTGAGAAATGTACTTTGCAAGTTGATCCTTTATTGTGCGATTACAACGTTCTACTATGCCAGCTCCCTGGGGATGATACGGCGTCGATCTCGACTTTTTGATGCCCAATTTGCTGCATAGTTCTTGCACTAATCTCGATTCGAACTGTCGTCCCTGGTCTGTGTGCAATGCCTCTGGAATACCATGTTCTTTCACATATTCTTCGAACAAGAGTTTGGCGATAGTTGGAGCAGTCTGATCTTTCATCGGGTAGACATTGACATATTTGCTGAAATGATCCGTCACGACAAGTATGTAGCGGAAACCTCGTCTTGTAATTGGGAGCTCAGCAATGTCAGCGAAGACTATCTCCAAAGGGCGTGTAGTGGTGATTGGGTGTAAGGGTGCTTGGAGCTTGGGTGTTGGTAACCGGAAGGACTCACAAGCCGTGCATGTGTTGCAGAAGTCGCTGATTTCCTTGTTCATGTAGGGCCAGTAGCACATTGACTCAGCTCTCTGTATTGTGCGAAGTGCTCCGAAGTGTCCGGATGATGCGTCACCATGTAAATCTTGGAGTACCCTTGGGATAAGTGAGTTTGGTACCACAAGTTGGAGTGAAGGGTTACCAAGCTTGTCTTTCTTCGTCCTGTAGAGTATACCATCTTGGAGGATGAATTTGGGATACTGCCACAAGAGACGTCTAAGCCGGGGATTGTGTCTGCGGATCTGTCGAATGGTTGGTCGCTCACCCTTGTTCATGTATTCAATGATCGTACTGATATCTTGATCTAGTTGTTGTTCATGGTGTACATCTACATCACTGTCGAGGATTACACCATGGTAAGGCTGGGTAGCTTTCAGTGTGGACTGCCTTGCTGAATCATAGGAAGTAGGTGTGTCTGTCGATGGCCGTGATTTAGATGAGCGAGTTTCGACTGCATTGCACACTGGACTGGTTACTGTGTGTTTGGGTAGCTGTTCCGGCAGTCTTGGAGTGACTTGGCTCTCGACTGGGCGTCTAGATAATGCATCAGCATTGCTATGTGATTGTCCTTTCTTGTGAGTAAGGCTGAAAGTGTAGGAGTTGAGTTCCACTATCCATCGAGTTCTCTTTCCAGATGCGTCGTCTTGAATTGGGAACTTTTTGAGAGCCAGAAGAGGTTTGTGATCTGTCAAAATTGTGAAGTGTTGGTGTCTCAGGTAATGACGAAAGTGGCGGACTGCTGTAACAATGGCCCAGAGCTCTCGATCATAGGTTGACCACTTTTTCTGAGTAGTGCTAAGAGTTTGGCTGAAGTAGGAGATGACACGTTCCTTGCCGTCTTGACTCTGTGAAAGGACAGCACCTACTGCTTGAAGGGATGCATCTGATGACAGGATGAACTCCTTATCAAAGTCTGGATAGGCGAGTAGAGGTGGATTGGTTAAAGCTTCTTTCAGGTGTTGAAAGGCCATTTCACACTCTGCTGTCCATATGAACTGTTGACCTTTGTGTGTGAGAGTTGTCAAAGGAGTTGCAATCTTGGCGAAGCTGGGTATGAAACGTCGGTAGAAAGATGCCAAGCCAAGGAAGGATCGAACATCGGTGGGTGTTCTCGGCTGGGGCCAGGACTTGACTTTTTCGACGTTGCTTGGGTCAGGTTTAACTCCTTTGGTGTTGATTATGTGGCCAAGGTATGTGACTTCTTTCCTGAAAAATCCACACTTGGATGGTTTGAGTTTAAGTCCAGCGTCTCTGAATCGTTTGAATACTTCTTGGAGATTCTTGAGATGATCATCGAAATCCTTGCCCATGACTATGCAATCATCCAAGTATACCAGGCATCGGGACCAGTGTAAGCCATGGAGAACCACTTCCATGAGTCTTTGGAATGTCATTGGAGCGTTGACAAGTCCGAATGGCATGACAGTGAATTGGTAAAGTCCTGTGCCAGTGGTAAAAGCAGTCTTCTCTTTGTCTTGTGGGTTGAGCTTGACTTGCCAATAGCCACTGGATAAGTCCATGACGCTGAAATATGCTGACGAGGAAAGGGAGTCAATTGAATCGTCTTGGCGTGGAATAGGGTGAGAATCTCGAACAGTCACTGCGTTGAGTTTTCTATAATCCACGCAAAATCGGTATGTGTTGTCTTTCTTTTTCACCATGACAATCGGGCTTGCCCAGGGGCTGTAGCTCTCTTCAACGATGCCTCTTTGTAGGAGGTTGTCTACTTGCTTCTGAATCTCTACCCTCATTGCCGGTGAAGTTCGGTAAGCCCTCTGTCGAATTGGAGCATCTGAGGATGTGTCGATGTGGTGATAGATAATGTCAGTCTGGCCAATATCTTGGGATGTTGTGCTGAAAATATCCCTGTAGTCTTGCAGAAGTTGTTCAGCCTTCTCGTACTCTGTCTTTGTGAGGCCCGAAGAAGGAAGAACACTGGCAGCTGGTGACTTGTCTGTCTCTTGTGGATTTGCCTCCGTGGTTACGCTCATGATCTTGTATTCCTCTTCGCTATCCCCAGTCATAGAGAAGAATTGACCAAGGCAGATGTCTGCAGGAAGATCAACTGTTTCGTCAGAGGGATTGATAAGGCGCACCAGAATAAGACCATCTTGAGGCTTGAACAGAGATCTTGCACCAATAACAGGGATGTGATCGTGTAATGCTGGTTCAAAGTAACCATCATAGTCTCTTGGTATAATGTCAAACTGTGGCGATGTCAGTCTTCCCTGGACGTGAGTTTCACACCTGGGTGGAATCTGAGCTTGTCCAACAAGAGCAACTTTACACTTCAGCGGGGCTTGGTACTGCTGACGGTCGACGAAGGGAATAGTAGTGCCAGGCATGTCGAATGATGTTGGCGTTATGGAGGCCTTGTGGCTGTGGATAAAGTCCCATCCAAGTACAACTGAGTGAGTGATGTTGCGTGCCACAAAGAACTCGTGTTGGGTAGACTTGTTCCCGATATGTATTGATGGTGCAACTGTCCCAATGTTGTCTACCAGCTCACCTGTGATGGAGGATGCCATGAATGTTAACTTTTCCAATGGGCTCCTTTGTGATGCTGGAATGGATGACAGAAATTCAGCACTTAGAAGAGATATGAATGATCCACTATCCACGAGTGCCAATATATAGACGTTGTCGACGATGATAGGGATGTAGGGTGATTTCGAGGATGAAATAGAGGCTATTTGTATTTGGGCCTTGGCGTGTGTAGTTGATGAACGACCCTCTTCCTCAACTACTAGTAGTTTTCCGGCTGCTGACTTTCAAAGTGAACTTGACGAAAGGGAGCTTGTCTGCGGGAGTCAGCTTGATTAGCCGTGGATCGATGAAGCTGAGTTTGTCTGCTTGACGGTTCATATGGCCTTCTAGAGGGAGACATCCTGGATTGGTATGAGTTCTGATAAGGGCTTGGAGATCTGCGTCTTGCATACTGATCTGGAGATTCACGCCGCCGGTAGTCCCGGGTTGGAGATGGAGAAACACGACGTCCCATGTTTTTCCAATCCTGTCCACGGCCTGATGGGCTACTACCACGCTGCGGAGATCTACTAAGCCTAGTAGCTGTCTCAAGCTTCGACGACATCTCATCTAATCTCCTTTCTATCTCTGTCAGTCTTGGCAGGACCAGTTGTAAGACTGATGCCTCATGGACAGGCATCTTGTCCTTGCCTCGATCTACTGCTCCTACTACACCACAGTCTTGCGCTTGGTGTGCTCTCTCTACCCTTAATGCTATCTTCAATGCCTCGTCAAAGTTTGTGCCTCCAAGTTCATGGATCTTTACTTGGAGAGGTTTCTCTAAACCTGCAACAAATCGTCTGAATTTTTCACCACCTTTAGCGTCACTATCATAAGATGGGAAAGCTTCCTCTACTAATGAAGTAATGGACGATGCGAACACTTCCAAAGGTTCACCTGGCTGACGAGTGAAAGCAGTAGTACAAGATCAGAAAGTTTCTATGAACTGTGTCCTTCCAAAAACATGAGAGAGTTTTTCTTTCACTTTCTTGAAATCCTTCCGGTCTGATTCAGCCATACTCTCCCAAACAGTGAAAGCCGATCCTGCGAGTCTTGCAGGAAGGAGGGTGTGTAAGCTAGAAGCAGTGTCTGGAAAAGCTGTTGCTGCAACTTCGAATCTGCGTATCCATTGATGGAAGTCTTTGCCATCCTCTCCTGTAAAGAGTTCTGGTAACTCCATACGATAAGATGCCATAATGGTGATGTGAAGGAGGGAGGAAGACCTGTGTTACTCTGAGTACAGCTCAAAAATTGTGAACTTTGGTAGCTGGAATATTTATATTGAGCGGCTATAATGGAAGGAGGGTGTATTCTGCAACTGGGTAAATTGCAATGCTCAAAACTGGATGTAGAATATGCAGGTTTACAATGTAGAATACTGCGATGTATGGCAGCCAAAAACAGGTTAAAGATACAATCTGGCTTTGATAAAAACATACAGTTCTGTACATGAAGAAGGGTGAAAATATCTTACTGATGGAGACTCACCAAAAATACAGGTTCTGTATGAAGATAGTTGTAAAATCTCACTCTCTGATGAAGGATGAATGTCGAAATTCACACAAAATTACTGATGTAGGAAGGAATCAATGTCCTAAAACTCCAGATGAATCCTCAGTAATCAATGAAGGAGGGTGAAGTCACACAAACACTACTGCCTCAGGAACAGATGGAGGAAGATCAGTGAGAAGGGTGATTTCATGCTCTCAAACATTCACATTCACAGTTAAAGATGGAGGGAGAATTTCACTTTAACTCACCAGATGTATAATACTGCAAAAATTTCTACATGAAGTAAGGATGCAATTACAGTTGAGTGCAGAAAAACCACTGCTGCCACCAGTTGTAAGACTCCCAAAAAAAAACACACCTTACATGTTTTATGACTTGAGCTGTACTAACTTGTATTTTCAAAAATGGCTGCCAAGATGGCTGACAAGAAAGTGCATAACAAAAATATCCAATCAAATGATAGTAAATACATAGCAATAACCAATAGGGTAAAAGAGTGAGAGTCATGTGAGTAGGTTGAATAGTCATGGAAGAGAGGGGAGAGAGAGAGAGAGAGAGAGTGGTGACAGAGCAGGCAAGGTTGAATGAGCAGGGGCAGAACAATAGAAGTGAGGAGCTATACAAAAGGAGAGGAATGTAGGTCAGAAGTGAGGTAAGCAGAACAGAGTGGAAAGCTAAATGAACATAAAACAAATAGTTATAAATCAGTAAAATTATAACCTTACACAAGTATTCCCCATTTAGGATCTACATTGAAAGCTGTGTGTTACCGTAGAAAGTGTAATGTGTGCACCAGTTACATTTCCCTGTACAGGTGCACCGTGTGTGCAGTGATTAAGAACTGTTGTGATCATAGCAGACGACGTTTGATTAATCAAGACCACAATCCTTTGCTGCTTGGCTACGACCGGAAGTTTGTGTTGACAAGTTCGCTGATTGCTGATTTTGGAAGTCTGTTTTTGATAGATTTCTCTCTTTTCTTTGGTATTGGTCGTATCCTGAACAATTTTCACGTATTTGATTAATTGAAATATTAAAGTAAAATGCCAGGAGAAGTACAAAAAATACCGCAGGTAAGACTTAACTTCGCATATCTCTCTACAGACTCTAGATGATATTTTTTTGCAACAGTCCCGTATGTTGAAATTCATGTTTGCACTTATCAAGCCCCGTTGACAAGTAACAGAATGGAGGAGCTGTTTCACGTATACTAATACTAATCTATGTTCGTTAACTAGACCAGTGCCAGTAGGCGCTTCGTGGCTTACCTTTAGAATACAACGCCACGCCATAGAGGGCGTGATTTGAACATGAACAACCAAAAAATTCTTGGGTCCGTAGGTACAGGTCCGTATGTAGTCAGGGGATAATGAAAGACAAAAAGAGAAGGGGAGAGGACGGTATCACCATCTATATGGGTATCACAGCACTTACTAAAATCGCTGAGGGCGCTCAGTGAAAACACTAACCTCATGTTATTACGACTGCCAACGACCACCACGCGTAAACTGGCGAGCTGTATTGAATGCCGCCAACGATCACCAACGAGTTAATTTGCGAGTAGGATGCGATTTTTACTTCAAGAACACACGGGGGGGGGGGGGGGACGTAATTCAATTCTAATTTATCTGTTTGTAAGTGCAATTTATGATTTTTTTTCTTCTTCTTCTACCTTTTCGTTTTCTTTCTCTTATCAGAATATTAATTTGTTAAGTATAAAATTTTCAGTCCATTATATTGTGGCTGTGAATTTGTTTTTTAGTTGTTAACTTATATTTTTTTCTTCGTCTTCCTTTCTTCCTTTTTTCTTTATGCTATTTTCTGTGTTCTCTATTATTTTTCATCCTTTACTGATCAATTTCCTCTCAGGCAATCCTATGTTTTAGCGTATAAGAGTTGTTAGTAGAAACTGTCATGAAATGGTCCCCTAATCGAAGATTATACGGAGATTATATCATGAAAAGAGATGCCAAGAAAGAGAGTATGAAAAATGAGGAGAAAAGAAGAAGACAGAGAAAGAGAGAGAGGGGGGGGGGGGGAGAGAAGGGAAGAAGAAATCAGATAGGGGAAATGATCGAGGAATGGGATTTTTTTAATTGTTCTTTCTTAGGCCTACGTACACTCATTTTTTGTTTTCTTTTTGGGTTTTACCTTTCTCATCCCAATTTCACTCTTCCCCTCTCTCTCCCTTTATCCTGCATCTTTCTCTCTTTTCCCCTTTTTCTTTCTATTATTCCTCTCTTCTTTTCATCCAAATTTCTTTTCTTTTTTTTCAACTGGTCTCATTCTCCCCTTTCTTTTCGTTTTCTTTCTCACTTCTCATTCTCTGATCAGTATTGTTTCATTGTGAATAATCATGTAATAGACCAAATTACAACATATAATATAACAAAATAGTGAATAGTTGAAATATATCAAAATGAAATTACTTTTAACAGAAATTCCCCTAGAATAGATCCGTTTGGGGTTTGGGGGTAATGGCATTCCTCAAGCACTTGTAACTGGGCGATTTTATGCGATGTAACGTTACAGAAACTTCGAACTATCGCACACTGTACTGTGTAGCAGCACTCACGACTGTCAATTTCCCAGTGTAGTTTCTATTTTCAGACCTTCAAGTGAAACTCATTGATTAAAAGGACAAAATGAGTTTGCCGTAAGGTCAAACCATTTGAATAATATCTTGTGATGATTAAAAAAGTATTCTTTCTGCTACCGAACACGCTTTTCGGAATCCATTTCAAACTTGTGTATGTATGTATTTTTTATCATTTTCTTACTGAAGGTTTACTGAAAAGACTATTTGGCCACATGTGCATGCCGTTGCATACGAAACGAGGTTGTTTTCTTTTCACTGTGTGCACATAAGATAATCCAAAATAAAAGAACACTACACCCAAAATGTAAGCTTTCTCTTCTAATGTGAATAGGGATTCAATCGGAATTAATCAATGGTTTCAGACCTGTCAAAGTTTGGCTGCCATGGTAATTCTTTTCAGATATTACCGAATGGAATCAATCAGCACAATCCTGTCCGGGTCCTGTATATCAATATGCTGAATATTACTTCTAGTTTTGTGGGTTTTGTGCTGACTAGCATAAATAACGTGATCAATGTCATACAACATTTCAATTATTTTGCTATAGAAATATAATACAGTTTATAAAAGCACATCACTTTATACAATGTATTAGTAAAATTTTTTTAGAAAATATAAAGCAGTTTTGATATTTTTACCCATCGAAAATTGTATTTTGATGGGATATGGTCACAAATAATTCACAGTCCGGTTGTCAATGGAAGAGACACAGTGCTCATTGGTATATTATAGTGCTTTAAAGGCTTTTGCTTTCCGAGATTCTCTCGTGGTGTTCTGCCCACATTTTCCTTCTCGACCCAGGTGTATTACATGGGCACCTGGCAATGCTAGGGTATAATTTGCTGGGCCCGCATGAAGAGCAATATTGGTACATCTATAGCTAGCCTGAGTATTACAACCTAAATGTTGTTAGTATCATTAGGCTAGCTGTTATTGGAATAAATATTTCTTTTAACGTCTCTCTTAACGATGTTCATTTTTGCATGAAATGTTGAAATGTGTCCATATTTAATATTTCTGTCACGATAGAAGGGGAAACAGAAGTGCAACACGGTGTTTTGTTATAGAAAGGAGGCACTACATACTCGTAACCTCCTTGCTTTAATACTGTCTCCATTTAGTTGGCCACTAGTCAAAATGTATAAAGTCAGTTTCTATTGTGCAAATGCTACTGGTACGAAACATACAAAATTAATGCTCCCGGCACCATCAGTATAGGGAAGGCAACAACCTAAATTGCAAGTTGAAATACATTACACTAAAAATGATAACATTATACTAAACGGAGCTACACTCATATTGCAACCAAGTGAAAATCTATAATAGAAGTAATGCAGCATGATAGTTAAAACGTTGTGCATGTTCACATTCTCTGCAAAGCTTATTTACATCTAAATCTTCTGATGTCATAATTTTAGTATTCGATTCCTACTCATTTCTTTCTATTACTGGCCGAGGCGGACAAGGGAATGAATTTCGGTTGGGGGTTTGATGGGAGCGGCACACTCAACCTATATCAACCGGCCTACAGACCATTATACTTCGCGCGTCCTTCCAGCCAAAATATTGTGCCGCCCGTGTGGAAAATTCCACCCCTTCTCAATACCCCATGTCCGCCTCTGCATTTTATTGGCAGTATAAGCAGAGATGAAAAGTCGACATTTTATATGAACAAAGTAATAATGTGCATGCCCATATGCAGGAGGGGAGTAGGGAGCAGTTGATCCCACCCAGAAATTTTCAAAACTTACCTATTGTCACAATATCCAAGAAAAGTGTGCACCAAACCTTTCAATTTAACTTTAAAAATGCAAAAAATAAAATGCATAAGGGTCGTCATGACAACCTCAGTCGAGTCGCCCTGCCCCTCACTTTTGAGCTTCTTCAAAAAAAAATTAGGCATCTTGCACCCCCCCCCCCGCATCATGAAAATATCTATTTACAGAACAAGGCATTATATGATATCATTTTTATACAACACAAAAATACTTACCATTTTTAAAATAAAAATTGTCACAAAATCCAAGAAAAGAATGCACCAAACCTTTCAATTTCACTTTTAAAAATGCAAAACAAAAAAAATACGCCCCCCAAAAAAATGCAAAAGGGCCGTCATATCTACCTCATCCCATTTCCTCCCTCGCTTTTGAGCTCCTTTGAAAATTTTTGCTCGTCTTGCCTCCCCACCTCCTAAGAAAAAAATTTCTATATAAGGCCATGATGATATGGTATATAATGTCTCGTTCTAAAAATGCAAAAGAAAAAATTGAAATGAACATCAATAAAACAATATTGATGATAATAACGAAAGAATAAAACAACAATAATAGTTCCAAAGAAGTACAAATTAAATATAATACTGTATAAAAATGAAATAATAATAGATCAAGTCAGAAAGATTTACAGGATGATAACGAGACATCATAAAACCGGGCATGTTGGGTCCTAGCAAGCCGCTTTGCATATAAGATGGAAAAACAAAATAATAACATTATGTTATGCAGGACCCGCTGGAAGATCAGCTGATAGCTGAAGTGGCTATCCCGGTTGAAAAAGAGTTATTATTTTTATCACTAATAAAAATGATAACAAAAAGCTATAGTCAAGAAAAATTACAAGAAGGAAAATTAAAACGGATATAAATGGACAAATTCAGCAATGTATAAAGTGATATAATTAAGCAAAAATATAACATTATACATGTATAGTTTTTAATATCTCTATCTAAAACAAGTAAAATAATTTTTATTAAAAACGAAGCATATTAAATGTGATTCATAATTGGCTTATGTTCTTCGTTCTAAATTTAATATATTTTTGTGCTCCACTAACATCGTTGGTTGACGATCGTTGGTTAATTGTTGACTTTTTAATCAGTGCTATATATTTATTACTTGATGATCGTTGGCCGTTGGTTGTTGGTATTTTTGCCCAACTTATCTTCTTTAATAATACACAGTGTTGGTCGATGCCGTTGGTTTCTGTGCCCAAAATTTGTTAATGTAAAACAGTGTTGGTCGATGGTCGTTGGTCGTTGGCTTCATCATAGATTATGTGATTGTCGTTGGTTTCTGTGCCCCAGTTTTATATATGTAAAATATTATAGGTCCATGGTCGTTGGTCGTTGGCTTTTTAACTACATGTACATGTATATGGTCGTTGGTCGTTGGTCGTTGGTCATTAGTTTCTGTGATCTACTTCTGAAATAGCATTCATATGTGTGATGATAGTCGATGGTCGTTGGTCGTTGGCCATTGGTTTCTGTACCCCAATGGAATACTAAAATATTTCGTAAAACTGGATGTCGATGGTCGTTGGTCGTTGGTCGTTGGCTTCATCATAGATTATGTGATTGTCGTTGGTTTCTGTGCCCCAGTTTTATATATGTAAAATATTATAGGTCGATGGTCGTTGGTCGTTGGCTTTTTAATTACATGTACATGTATATGGTCGTTGGTCGTTGGCCGTTAGTTTCTGTGATCCACTTCTGAAATAGCATTCATATGTGTGATAGTCGATGGTCGTTGATCGTTGGCTTTTTAATTATCATACTTGATGGTCGTTGGTCGTTGGCCATTGGTTTCTGTACCCCAATTCAGTACTACAATATTTTTTAAGACTGGTGGTCGATGGACGTTGGTCGTTGGCTACTACATTTTAGATTATGTGATGGTCGTTGGTTTCTGTGCCCCAGTTCTATATATGTAAAACATTGTTGGTTGATGGTCGTTGGTCGTTGGCTTTAGCATTACATGTGTATGGTCGTTGGTCGTTGGTCGTTGGCTTTGATCATCATAGATTATGTGATGGTCGTTGGTTCCTGTGCCCCAGTTCTATATTTGTAAAACACTGTTCGTCGTTGGTCGTTGGCTTTTTAATTACATGTACATGTATATAGTCGTTGGTCGTTGGTCGTTGGTCGTTAGTTTCTGTGATCTACTTCTGAAATAGCATTCATATGTGTGATGATAGTCGATGGTCGTTGGTCGTTGGCTTTACCATTACATGTGTATGGTCGTTGGTCGTTGGTCGTTGGCTATTTCATTATAGATTGTGTGATGGTCGTTGGTTTCTGTGCCCCAGTTCTATATATGTAAAACATTTTTGGTCGATGGTCGTTGGTCGTTGGTCGTTGGCCATTGCTTTCTATGTAAAACATTGTTGGTCGTTGGTCGTTGGTCGTTGGCTTTTCCATTATATGTGTATGGTCGTTGGTCGTTGGTCGTTGGCTATTTCATTATAGATTATGTGATGGTCGTTGATTTCTGTGCCCTACTTCTATATATGTAAAACATTGTTGGTCGTTGGTCGTTGGAAGTTGTTGGCTTTTCCATTATATGTGTATGGTCGTTGTTCGTTGGCTATTTCATTATAGATTATGTGATGGTCGTTGGTTTCTGTGCCCCAGTTCTATATATGTAAAACATTGTTGGTCGTTGGTCGTTGGTCGTTGGCCATTGCTTTCTATGTAAAACATTGTTGGTCGTTGGTCGTTGGAAGTTGTTGGCTTTTCCATTATATGTGTATGGTCGTTGTTCGTTGGCTATTTCATTATAGATTATGTGATGGTCGTTGGTTTCTGTGACCCAGTTCTATATATGTAAAACATTGTTGGTCGATGGTCGTTGGTCGTTGGTCGTTGGCCTTTGCTTTCTATGTAAAACATTGTTGGTCGATGGTCGTTGGTCGTTGGTCGTTGGCCATTGCTTTCTATGTAAAACATTGTTGGTCGTTGGTCGTTGGCTTTTGCATTACATGTGTATGGTCGTTGGTCGTTGGCTATTTAATTGTAGATTATGTGATGGCCGTTGGTTTCTGTGCCCCAGTTCTATATATGTAAAATATTGTTGGTCGATGGTCGTTGGTCGTTGGCTTCTTATCCTCGGCACCACAATCATTTCCACATCGTTTATTGCCCACTAGATGGCAGTGTTCAAGAATATAAGTTGCATTGTGCTTATGTCGTTTGTGTATTTAGTATGTCATCAGTGAACATTGAGCTTTCCCTTTTTATATTCAAGCGTATTTGGTCGTTGGGCGTTGGTCGTTGGTGTCTGTGTATATTATGCTGTCGGCGTACTTACATAGGTATGAATACTGGTCATGCTGGTTGATGGAATGGTTCTAAGTCTATGTACCCATGATTTACATATTCCTACCCACTTGTCATGCTTGTAGGATACGTTTCCCACTTAAAAATATTCTCTCTGGCCGCTAGATGGCGCTGTTTAAAAATGTGTGTGGCGTTGCATTCTAAAGGTACTCCCGCTTCGTGAATGGCCACTTTTCTGGCTATATCGTGGATTAGGAAACCACTCGTTCACTAATTTTGACGCACACACTTGTGTACAAAGAGAATGGAGGTGGAAATAGGGGGGTCAGGACAACTCGGACCACGGGACATCTCGGACCGCGGGCCGAGTTGTCCCACCCAATACGAGA
Organism: Echinometra lucunter; assembly: GCA_029962745.1. Lineage (NCBI taxonomy): Eukaryota > Metazoa > Echinodermata > Echinoidea > Camarodonta > Echinometridae > Echinometra > Echinometra lucunter. Next base: position 30,355,784 of record CM057154.1, on the reverse strand, counting down.
TTTTTTTTCCACAAATTTGCGTCTATTTTTCCGTCATTTCGAAATTTCTTGTAAAGATTTTCTAGAGATAAGGTCTGTTGGTAATGTTCTTCACTTTATATTACTTTTTTTCCGCTGGAAATAAAAAAAAAATGTAATTTTAGGAGTTTTTCGACAGCTCGCGATTCCCATAGGCGCGCGTGTATTAACAGTGTCTGTGCTCGGCTCGGCCCCGCTCAACAACTGACTTGATTTTGCAATCATTTCTCCTCAAGTTACCACTTTTATCGCAGAAGATGGACTTTCTTGTATTCCATCAACTCCACTTTTTCATCACAAGGATGAAATTCGGTGTATAAACACGATTTTGTCGAAGTTTTTCACCTTTTCTCTCTGGTCGTAAGAAGTGAACAACCGATGATCGGTCCGCTCCTCTTCATCGCAATTCTACGTAGCTCGGCCGCCGAAACTGGCGGGGTGGGATTCAGCCCGAATCCCCAATGGAAGTGGGCGTGCACAGTCAAAGAGCTGAGCTTGACTGAGTGACAGAGAATCATAGAGCTTGAAGCTTGGCAGTGATAGGCTCTGCTTTTTAATTTTTTTTTCTAAATAAATATATATGTATTTTTTTTATTTTGTCTATATTGAATTTGATTTTCCTTGTGTAGATTTGAGATTGTAATAATTTAATATGCTTCAATTTCTTTGACAGCTGTGAGTTGCCCAAAAAATACTTAATTTGGATGGGGGCTCGGGGCGATTTCACTCCTGCCCCCGAAATGTGAAAAAATATTCGCGGTATAGATGTATGGGCATGCCGGGCTGAGGGTAACCATCAATAAAAAACGTTATATTTGGGGGCTTATGAGAAATGTTTTATTTTGGGGCTTAATTTTTAATCAAATTATCATTTTTTGGCCTTTTCATTTTTTTATACATTTCATTTTTATTTTTCATATTGAGTTTCCATGGTGTTGAGAGCTGAGTTTTAATAATTATTATGCTTCAATTTCTTTTCAATGGTCTGAGTGTGACAGTGGTGTGGATGTTTGAGTCACACAAAAAAATACTTTTACGTGGGTGGGGGCTTGGGGCGATTTCACTCCTGTCCCCAAAGTGTGAAAAAAAATATTTGGGGTGTAGCTGTGTGGGCATGCCAGACTGAGGGTAGCCATCACTAAAAATGTTTCATTTGGGGGCTTAATTTTTTGTTAAATTAATTATTTTTAGGTCTATTTTTTATATATATTTTATTCTTCATACTGAGTTTCCCTGGTGTAGAGCCGAGATTTAAGTTGCAATAATTAATGTGCTTCAATTTGGGGGCGTACGTAGGGGGTGGTTACAGGCGTTCAAACACCCTAAATTTTTTTTATACCCATCACCCGGCCCCTCTAATTTTTGTTTGTTTGCTTAACAATATTTTGGGGAGGAAATGACCTAAAATTGGTGGTGAAGACCTTTTTTTTCTTTGGTTGATCAACATTTCATTCAGCTTGAACCCCCCTCCCTTTTAAAAAATCCTGCGTATGCTACAGCTTCAATTTCTTTGACTTTGTTGTGTGGAAGTTTGAGTCACAGAAAAATATTTATACGTGGATGGGGGCTCGGAGCATTTTCAAAAAAAATGTTTTATTTGGGGGCTTAATTTTTAATTAAATTATTTCTTTATTTTTTTTACAGGATTTAAAATCGAATGTGCCCCTTTCCATTCTTTGTTTTTCCCCGATTTACTATCTTTAATTTTATTTCTTGGTCTTAAGGGTGGGTGTCAGTCAGGCTGCCGGGGTGGAATTAAGCCGGAATTGCCGATGGAAGTGGACATACTTGCACCGGAGACTGAAGCCTTGCCCTGCAGTTGTGAATATTTTTTCAATCAAGTTTTATTATAATCAGTTGGCCGGTTCAACAAGGGCCACTCAGTCTTATTCCCATTTGAAATGTAATCCTATACCCGGGCCAGTGGGGGCATTTTGTATAGGAATTTTTTTTTTGACAAAAGGTCTTCACTACCAAATAATAATATTTTTTCCCCAGGAATAATTTGACAAGCAAAGGAAATAAAGATTCTCAGTTGCCTTTGAGTACCTCTCGGGGGGGGGGGGGGGGGGGGGGGGGGGGGGGGGGCCAATTGAAGCGGGCGAGCTTGAAAATGAATTATGAAAAAAGAGGGAGGGATTGAAGCTGGCGAGCTTGTAACGAGGGCGCCTTGTTTCCCTCTCTCAAGTAACAGAAAATTGATTGAAAATAACATAATATTCACAACAGCAGGACCAGGCTAGTCTCAGGCGATGAAGAGGAGCGGACCGATCATCGGTTGTTCACTTCTTACGACCAGAGAGAAAAGGTGAAAAACTTCGACAAAATCGTGCTTATACACCGAATTTCATCCTTGTGATGAAAAAGTGGAGTTGATGGAACACAAGAAAGTCCATCATCTGCGATAAAAGTGGTAACTTGAGGAGAAATGATTGCAAAATCAAGTCAGTTGTTGAGCGGGGCCGAGCCGAGCACCGACACTGTTAATACACGCGCGCCTATGGGAATCACGAGCTGTCGAAAAACTCCTAAAATTACACTTTTTTTTATTTCCAGCGGAAAAAAAGTAATATAAAGTGAAGAACATTACCAACAGACCTTATCTCTAGAAAATCTTTACAAGAAATTTCGAAATGACGGAAAAATAGACGCAAATTTGTGAAAAAAAAATCATGAAACGGGTGGGACAACTCGGCCCACGGTCCGAGTTGTCCCTGATTCGAAATAGGAAACCAATGCGTGTTAGTGACTGAATACAGTGCTGCTGTACAAAGTGAACGGTGGTTTCCTATTTCACGATAATGCCACTTTTCTTAATGGGGGATGCATGCATTGCTTTTTAGATGAGTTAAAATTTCCCCAAAACAATTGTTTCAGAGAGATGATGGAGGAGATGAAGATGATTGATGAATTGCAGTGAGTGTGTCTCTGTCATTGTCAGTTTGCAATGTCCATATTGGGTGATTTCAAGTACGGTGTTGGAGGCTGGTGTTGGTGTTGTGAGAACACCAACACCAGCCTTAACACCGAACTTGAAATCAGGCTGGTGTTGGGATTGACCTCGCAAGATTTGACGTATTTCCGGTAGTCAGTGTTGCTTTCTGGTGTTGAATGTCGTCTGCTGAACCGAGTATCACGGTTCGTGTTGACAATTTACATGTAATTTCCCCATTCACCAACACCAGCCCCTAGGGATTGGGAGATTCATGATTTCAAGTACGGTGTTGGTGTTGGTGTTGTAATCATACATGTTATTCCTGCTTCTCCCTCGCGGAGCAGCGTCACTCTTTGCTACGGCCACTAGTGACATGTTGGTGGTTAAACCCATTTCGCAGTCAAAACAACTTGGAATAATCAAAACCATATATTTTCCTTAGAAGAGTGATAATTTTCCTCTTGGATTCTTCAAATGACTATGCAATTCGAATCCAATGAGATGTAGATTTATTAGAAATTCTGAGGGGAAATGATTTTATCGTCGAGATATTTCGCTACTAGCGTATGACGTCACTCGGTGTTGAGCTATCGATAAGGTGATCGGATCAGATCGGTATCGTCCCTCTAAACTGACCGTCGTTGTTGGAGCTCGGTTCAGCAGCCTTTCCACGCTCTCAACACCAACACCAACACCGCACACCGAACTTGAAATCACCCATTTTGTGCACAGGGTATATCTCAAAATGAGACACTACAAAAGATGTCATAAATCAAATAGCATCACTATGTTAGATGGAGGAACCTAAAATTACCTTAGGACAAAATTTTCTTTATAATTGGGGGAGAATTTGTGAAAATATGAGCAAAAGATCGGCAGATTTTGCTATATTTTGCGTTTGTTTCCAAAAGGAATTGAACCAGCTCAAGCCTAGGGTCTACAA
>CM057154.1:30267610-30351388 GCA_029962745.1 Echinometra lucunter | reverse complement strand
TTATGATAAAATTAGCCAAAATGCATTGATTTCGATTGAAAATCATCATATTTTTAATGTAATGTTTCTTAGAATTCTATTCTCGATCCTATATCAAAATATTTTTTACCCTTGTGTAATCACTTTAATGCAACAGGGCCCGGGGGTGTTTCATAAAGCTGTTTGTAAAGTTATGAATGACTTTATGAATGACTTGCATATGAAATGGGATACCCAAAGTTTTTCCTGACGTTGTAACAAAGTGTGACTGCATTTCCCATAACCTCAATTAAATTGTGGCAAAAAATGTACTTCCCAATAAAAATGCTTGTAAACAATAGTAAAGTTGATCTACATATTTCAATTTTAGTTGATGCAATTTATGATGACTTAGAATCCCATTTGGCTTGCCATATTCAAGTCGTTCATAAGGTCATTTGTAACTTTACGAACACCTTTATGAAACACCCCCCTGTTAATGTCTTTTCACTAAGGCCATTACATATTGTTATCCAAAATCTGCAAATGTGAAATAATAAACCCATTATACATGCGGCATATACATAGTTCATTTTCCTTTTTAAGTGTAATATAGAAATTATCAAGGTATCACTCGCTTTAATATATACGAATAATGTTCTTTATGATCTCCTCATATCAATGTATTATATGTAGGTATAAAGCAATTTGATGACTTTTCCTTAAAAAGATAGGATGATTTATCTGAAAGATGCAATTATATTGCTGTCCTGTCACCTCAGTTGCATTTGCAAGTGGTAGGATGGAAAAAAAAAAATAGGTGTTCGGCTTTAGAGAAGATGGAAAGGGATATTTTGGATGAGGTTGCGGGAAAAATATTGAAGATGGATAAAAAGAACAAAATGATTTGAAAAATATAGGGATGACTGGTTTGATTGTAATATTCATTAGGGTGTTTAGCTTTTTTTCTCTTTGGATGAATGAAGTATATATCTTGGAATGACACGATGGAGTTACTTAAGGATCATGATGCGCATTTTTACTCTCATCCAAGTTAGTCCCATGTCTTTGAATGCCTGGTTGTTCTCCAAGAAATCATCATCTGAGAGAACTTCAGTGGAAAACCTCTCTCCTTGGGTATTAGATGGTAGCAGAAGTCAATAGCAGGAGGGAAATATACAAGATGAAAAACAAGTAAACAAAAATAATAATAATAATAATAATAGATGGGATTTGTAATGCACCAAATCCACTCTGCAGAGTGCCCAAGGCGCAGTGAAAGAAAGAAAGAAAGAGAGAGAAGAGCACAAATACAATGATAAATTAAGGAACAATTAAGAGTAGGAAGCATTGAATAGACGTGTCTTAAGGTAACGTTTAAATGTGTCAATTGAAGTGCATACACGGATAACCAGGGGAAGATCATTCCATAGAACAGGGCCAGCGTGAGCAAAAGCCCGTAACCCCCATGTCTTAACGGATTTGGGAACAACTAGGGAACCAGAGTTGGATGAACGTAGGGACCTGACAGGAGTGTATTTGTTAATTAGATTGATGTTGTATTGTGGAGCAGAACCGTTAATTGCATGGAACACAAGGAGAAGGATTTTGAAGATGATGCAATCGTTGATCTTCAACCAATGTAGAGATTTCAGGATGGGTGTGATATGAACATGTTTTTTAGATAGGGTGACCATGCGTGCTGCAGCGTTTTGGAGCTTTTGGAGTTTAGACAACTGGGTGTTGGGTAAGTTGTAAAGCAAGGCATTCCCGAAATCAAGTCGTGAAGAAATCAGTGCATGAACTAATTTTTCAGTGAAAGTAACTACTAAGACATTTATAGCATCTTCAGGTACTTAGAATGTCTCTGTCATCATTTTGTAAGGTAGTTTCAGAACTAGATGATGAAGTTATTTGAGGACCATGATTCGAATCTTTTGCCTCATCCATGTTAGTCCACGTTCTTTAAACCGTACATTTCCTTCTAAGTGATCGTTGTCAGCTAGCACTTCAATGGTAAACTTTTTTCCTAGAGCAGTCAGAGAAAGACAGAGAGAGATAGAGATAGAGGAAAAAGAGGAGGGGGCAGAGGATAGCAAAGATGATGAGAATGATGAAGAGGGGGAAACATCACAAGGGAAGGGATGAAAGTCATGGAAGGAAGAACATGAAAGAGGTAGAATGAAAGAATAGGAAATGAATACAGAAAGAGAGAGAAAAAACAAGATTCAGATGGAAAATACAGAAAATGGAATACGAAACAACATAAAGTTTGTGAAATTATTTGAAATAAAAGAATATGAGGAAAGGAAAATATTACAAGAAATTTTAGCTCTATCTTGGGTTCAACTTAATTCAACTTCATTTTATTCATTTTTTATTTTACAGAAAAGAAATACTGGCACTAACAACCTATATTTTTTTCCATAATCATTTCTTACTTTTATATTTGCTGATTACAGGAAATTCAGTAAGAAATGTTTAGAGATTTTGACAATAAGTTAGTCAAGACACTCCACTGGCTGAATGCTGACAATTCATTAAATTGAAATGGAGGTATTCCCAACTACATTTCTGTAAATGAAAATAACAGCTCACCATATAACTTCTGTATATCTTCCTCAGGCACACTATTGGGAGGACCTGTATGAGAAAAATAAGCAAGAAAAATTGATTGTGATCAACACATGTTTCCAACATTTTGAACTTTCATATTACATAGTATACTTCTCAAAAATCTTTTGCTTAAGATTAAACTTAAATAATGAAAGATGAATATCTTTAAAAAAAAAAAAAAGTTTATCAAATTAGCTAGATTAAAAAAGCAAAGCATCCACTTTCCTAAAAAAAAAAAGAAAAAGAAAAAGACTATGTAATGCTATTTTACACATGCATTATTGCATTATGCCGGGGGGTGTCAGCCAGCATTACGTCGACTTGCAAGAAGAGGTGACCAGTGTCATGAGGACCCCTGGTCTAGTCCAAATTGCGTTTCTCACCTTTTGGTGTCTTTTCTTCTGGATTGTACTCGAAGACCTCATTCAGGATTCGTCCACCTGGAGAGAGTACTGAGAGAAGGACATCAGAGTACCTGGAAGAAGAAACATATGACTCTCAACAATAAAATGGTCTTCAACCTTATCAACCAAGTAATATATATCTTTAAATCCAATAACATTCAATTAGTATACAGTGAAACCTGTATGTAAAGACCACCCAGGGGAGACAAGAACGCAGCTTTTATGAGCAGGTGGTCTTTAAGGACGGGTTCCTTTCACAAGTTTCCATGGGAAAAACTATTCAAGGGAAACAAAAATTGCAGTCTTTATAGACAGGTGGTCGCTAAAGCATGTTTGACCGTGTTATATCACTATACATATATCTTCTTTCATTTTATGGTTGCCAAGGTAATGGTGCCAGTCAAGTCAACAATTCACAGAAGTCAAAACGAAAAAGCACCTTGTGGATAATTTACTTTCTGCCTGCTACAGAAGCCAAAAGTAAAGTACTGTACCCCAAAATTGAAGAGAAAGAGACACATGTATCTGTCACCACATACGTATAGTGGCCCTGAACGCTCGACAACAGGTCATGTGTGACGTGAATTTCGCGGCCAACTGTGTGCCCCAGTCACAAAATTCGCGACCCATAATGCGAAATTCATGACCCGTGACGTGAAGTTCAGGGCCCGGGATGGGAAATTCATGACCCGTGATGCGAAGTTCAGGACCCGGGATGCAAAATTCATGACCTGGGATGCGAAATTCATGACCTGGGATGCGAAATTCACGTCGCACACAATATGTTGTCGAGCGTACTTCAGGGCTACCATACATACAACATGTTAGTTTGGATGATTTAACACATCATCCAGACACAAACAACTCATCTCCAACTTCTCAAAGTGATTTATAAGGGTTTAAAACAGGAAAACATAATGTAGCATACTGCTAGCATTATTTCCTTTCTTTAATTGATTTAAAATGATTAAATAATTTTTAAAAGGATGAAATAGAGAGAAAAAAAAACATATAACTTGATATGGCATCACAGTACTAGCAATTTCTCTTTCTGATTGATTTTGAAGGATTCAAAACAGCAAACCTGGAGCAGCTTCCATATAAGACAAGGCAATAGCAAGATTGTGTCTCGCCTACCCGTGAGTAAATAACACAAAGGTTTCCCCAAGTACATCCCTGACCAAGTTTGATGTCACAAGAAAGTCTTGCAGGTAACCTCTAATGTTTGACCTAAAATGACCTTTAACCTTACCATGTGACCTGACGGCACAATAGCATGAATGTACCCCTAGTGCATCTATCACCCAAATTTGGTTGCTATTGCAGCAACATGTGCTAAGTTCTGTGTCATAAGAGAGTCTTGCAGGTAAACTTTAATGTTTGAAATAAAATGACCTTTGCCCTTACCATGTGACCTCCGATACCACTAAAACATGAAGGTCCCCCAAGTACATCTATGACCCAAGTTTAGTTTAAAAGGGAGCAACGGTTGCAAAGTTTTTTGTCATAAGAGAGTCTTGCAGGTAAACTCTAACATTTGACCTCAAATGACCTTTGACCTCACCGTGTAACCTCCAACAGCACTACAACATCATGGTACCCTTAGTGCATCTACCACCCAAGTTTGGTTGCCATTGGAACAGCTGTTGCCAAGTTATGTATCATAAGAGAGTCTTGCAAGTAAACTTTAACGTATGTAAAAAGAGTCTTGCAGGTACTCTATAACAATGTGATCTCAAATGACCTTTGACCTCACCATGTGACCTCCGACAGCACCACAACATCATGGTACCCCTAGTGCATCTACCACCCAAGTTTGGTTGCCATTGGACCAGCAGTTGCCAAATTATACATCATAAGAGAGTCTTGCAGGTGAACTTTAACATTTGAGACGGACGGCCGATGGACGGACGATGGACGGACACCATTTGGATCCCTTAGTCTCACCTTCACCTCCGGTGGGCAAGACAAAAATCATTTCACTACCCTTTGGTTGGTTTTTAAAATGAATTCAAATAGATCATAAATTTGAACTTACTGCTGTCTTTCGGACGGGTCCACAGCAACTAGAGATCCTCGGTCCCATATTGCATCAAACTGACCTGCGAAGTCTCTGGGTTGTTCAAAGTTAAAAATAAAACGTAGATGATGAACACTTTTTTCGGTTTTTCAATTTAAAAAATAAACTAGTATACTAACAAGCGAGCGCATTTCAGTATCATTTTCCTTGGTACAACACACATTCAGTCTAATCAACTCAACAATAAAACCAAATAGAAAATTACCATGTATATTCCTTTCAATAACAAGTTAAACAATCTAAACAACTCATGATTAAGGTGTACTGAAAAAAAAAGAAACTGAACATCTCTAGTCATCGAGTTCTACTTACTTTGAAAACTTGAAGAAGTCACACAGATATATTTTGATCTTCTTGTCTTCAGCCTGAAATTAAGAGTGAAAAACATAAAAAGAAAAAGCTCCTATTCCTTAGGTGTGCATATGCAGCAATAATTGCTGGGTATTATTCAACAAAAAGGTTGAAAAAATTTATTAACTTTGATTTGGGGGTCCAAAAATTACAAGCACTGCTTTTTAGTGAATCCCCTCATTTCCTCCGAATTTAAGAATTTCTTTTGATAATTCATTGTAATAATATATATTTATACAGTGTACTTGTACATAGTTATCAAGAAAAAAAATGAATGCGTGCTTATATTTTCTGTAATAATACTTCTAATGCCATGGTTTATCTTTCTGTTGGAAATGAAATAAATACAATTTGAATTGAATTGAATTTATGTACGTAATTTAGGTCATTATGGTGATATTTCTATAGCACTGTAAAAATAAACTGTCAAAGCATGCTTTCTCTCCTTACATATTTTTTATGATTAAACAGTATGCAACAGATGATTGGCATACATGTCTTTTTGAGCAAAGATGTCACTAAATCACAGAATTTTGAGACAAAAAGGTTGTTAAAAGGATCAAAGAAATAAAGCAGAATGAAAATTCATGCTTTGTTAACCCCTCCACCCCCAAAACACAAATGTGTCTCCACCGTAGACAAATTTGTCTACAATGATAATACAGTGTACCATCACCCCCCCCCCCCCCTGGAATGTCTAAAAACGAACCTCAAACAGTTTTGCACCCTCAAGCCCAGGGACATCACTCTCTTTGTAGGTGAGCTCCTGTTCTTGGAAGAATTCCGCGATGGCCTGGCTGACACCCTCTACTCCCACCACCTCATGACCTTCTTCAGCTAACCTTAAAACAGAATTAAATGGTATGGCTCAAAACTTGCAATCACAAATAAATCACTTCAGTATAAAATATCTCATCATGCAACGCCATTCTGGTAATATAACATATCTATTTCTGCTTCTTCATCTAGTATTCTACTCTTCTCTAAATGTTTTCATAGTCTGTACATATGATTCATGGCTTGTGGATATCATTGCTGTAAATACCACTGTAGATGGCTCGCAGTCCAATCATGCTTTCAAAACAGTTTCAATCAATTTGAAATCCAGACAATGTATAATCAGTCATCTAAAAAAATAATCATCTCATATACCAGTACTTGCTTTTTGAATATTCATTTATTACTCAGGCAGTTAGACTTCATGTGATATTTAGTCAAAATTTTAAAGTAAATGTTGCATTGGCAATGCCTGTTTATGCTATATCAAAGAAGCTTCTTTTAATAATCATATGATGTTACAGAGGAACTGCAGTTTTCCTTTACAGTCCATACCATCTCATATCCAGTGTTTTTCCACATAACGGCACCAATACTCGGCTAGGCTTCTTCACAAGCAGTTTGTCCTGGAACTCCAAGAGTGATCTGAAATGAAGCAATCCTGAATATGTTACTGCAAGAATAGTCTTGTAAAACAGCCTTCCTTCTGGTGAGCAACCACAAATCAGTAAATCACCCTTCTGATTATTCTCTTGATTTCCTGCGGGCACCGTTCATATTACCAGGCAAAATAATGGTATATTTCCGTAATATTGAGGTATTCTCCCTTTCAACCCTGTTCATATTCGCATCCGCAATATTATGGTATTCAGTTCTAACGGCAACCAACGAGTCCGGCATTGCATCCTGGTTACCCAACTTGCTATTTGCATTCGGCTAAGGGTCAAATTCCGTGACGAGATGCTACGCTCCAGTGCACAAAGTATAAATGCTGTGGCTATTTTGCGGATGCTGTTATATCCACCAGGTATCCACAATATTACTGTAACATTACTAGGTCTCAAAAGCATAAAATAGGCACAAAATAAGCACATGATAGGAAGAAGCAAAATACTGTATTATTCGGCGGAGGCCGTTCATATTACCAGCTATCCATAGCGTATCCGTTAAAATAGGCATAACATTTGCAACTATCTCATGGATATGTGGGTAATATCAACAGGGCTACAGATAGAATTAATAACATCCTGGCTATTATGTAGCACAGTGGAGAAATAAGAATGAAAAACTCAACTTTGTGGAAAGCACAAAACAAAAGCATACATAGACCACTTGTATTGCAGGTTTTTATGCTGTATGAAATTTAGTCAGCAGTCAACTTAAATGCAAATAAAATCATACTCATGCAATCCTAGAGTTGAATAAAAAGAGGTCATACATAGAAGCTCGTAGCAGAGCCTTGTGCAAACAGTAACTATCATAATGAAAATGTGAGATCAAGGGCTCAAGCCACATACTTATGAACATATGTCCTATGAAATGATGTCCTTCCCTCAGCCCATCCTTCTGCCCAGTTGTGAAGCTTTGGCATTATCACTCTTGAAATATCCTGCAATGAATGACAATTTATTATAGTTATTTTTTAAAAATAATTCATGGGAAAAAACGACCGACACTATTTCCATGTACATGTTGAGTGGAATCTCCCATTACATCAAAATAGGATGACTACTATCATCATCATCATCATTATCATCAACAATATCAATTGGCAAATTTGAACTAAAATGTATTAAATAATGTAGAACATACAGTACTTTTAACTTGGTAGAGTACTACATTAGAACACAATTTTCTTCCAATATGCTAATAAATTCTGCATTCTGCCTTGGTTACTTTTGTCAGTTTTGAATCAAGATAGGTACCGTACCATAGCAGTGGGCGTGGCAGCCCTCATATAAAACTTCTCTATGATTGCCTGTAAATATGCCACTGTACAGAGTGAAATAGACTACCCTGCATAGCCTGCCCCAACTCCAGGGGGCTCCGCGGCCGCCGTTAGCCGCCTAACGGCAGCGGGTAGAGGAGCTTCCTGGCCTGCGCCCGCTGGCCTGGGCCTGAGCCCTGGGGAGCGTTTCATGAAGAGTTTTGTCGGTGAAAATCACCGACAAATGTTATAAGCTACTGAAAATCCTCGTATCTGATTGGCTGAAAGCAAATTAGTCAGTGAAAATCACCGACAAAACTCTTCATGAAACACTCCCCTGGTCTGGTAGCCCTGGGACGTTGCTACGCGTTCTCGCTGCCGCAGTACATAGTATGGAGCGCAGAATTATAGCTAGCTGGAGGCGGTCGAAGATGGAACCATTCGATCACGTTTCCTCTTACTCAGCCGCATATATAGATCCTGTCAAGAAACAGATCAGTGATATAAGAACTTACCTGTACTTTCAATAACGAGGGAAACCAGATTTTGCCCTTCAGATTACTGAAACAAACATAAAACAGCATAGAAACTGTTTCTGATGATCGCTGACTCACTCTGATTATATCACGCATATATGGGCGGAGCCTGCGCGCGATTGCAAATATGTATACTAGTATAGTATGTGGGTGATGATGTTGTTGTTTTGGTTTAACCATAGACATAACACCAGCGCTTGTCATTCAATATTGAATATATACGCCAGGGTGAAGTGGGTGACCTTGTAGTTTGGCATCAAAGCAAAATGAGTTAAGAACCTTGTCCTTGGTCTTTGAATGTTGGACTGATAAGTGATATAGAATTAATGGGAAACGAATGATTCTAAACATTCATATCATCATGACATTAAAGTGATTACACGATGGTAATTTTTTTTTTTTTTTTATATATGATCGAGAATAGAATTCTAAGAAGAATAACATTAAAAATTTGATGATTTTCAATCGAAATCAATGCATTTTGGCTAATTTTCTCATAAAAAGTCAAGAGATGACCAAAAAATTTGAGTATGAGGTATGACGTAAAAGTGGGTACCCAGCTTCGCGCATTGCAGTTGTACTGCGCGCTAGACTGTACAATATGTATTATACCTTGCATGCATTTTGCTAGAAGTGCCCGACAAGGTACCCACTTTGACGTCAAAATGACGTCAAAGTGGGTGCCCAGTTGAAACTGGATCACAGCTGAGGGGTCAAAAATATCCTGAAATCTTACCACATTTGGGGGTTTCCTTGGCAACACAACTTTTTAAAAAACTTTAGGCAGATAATTTTCTGCTAATAAGATCATGCTCTTTTAAATGAACTAACATTGTTTCAGCATTGGGTACCCCCTAAGAGCGTAAGCAAAATGAAATCTTAGACAGACTTCACTCTTTGAAATTCACAACAATATGAACTTTATTTTTTAAAGGTGATACAACTTCCTCAACCTGAGAAATAGACTGCATTTGCATGGGGGGGGGTCACTTCTAAGTTCAATCAATGATAATCATCATCATAATCTTCTTCTTCTTCTTCTTCTTCTTCTTCTTCTTCTTCTTCTTCTTCTTCTTCTTCTTCTTCTTCTTCTTCTTCTTCTTCTTCTTCTTCTTCTTCTTCCTCTTCTTCTTCTTCTCCGACTTTTTGTGAGTAACGTGGAAATGAATTGAGCTAAAAGTGTGGACAGAATTATTCACCACCATCCTTTCCACATCATTTCATTAATTACATGTCGGTATCTTGCTTGATTTATTTAGTTCCATGATACTGATAGGAATTACTGCATGACCAAAGATTATGAAAGGGGGCTGCACCACTTAACTCTATCGTGTTATAGTCTATAGACCAATTTCACAACTCAAGAGGGCAGCAGACTGTTCGACACAGTTCGACATTATGCGGTGGGCGCTCCAACTTTTATAGTACACAAGTCAATAGCGCGTAATGTAGATTAGTTCGATTTTTGTCTACTTTGGCCAGTATATGCAGATTTATTTCAATATTTGCAATGAAAAATTATCAAGGAAGTTCAGGTCGCAGCTGTGCGGTGCTCAAATGCCCCAAGAATTAGAGAAAGTTTAAAAATTGGAAGCTAACTGAGTGCGAAATTCACTCGCTTTTGACTCATGAAGCCTGTTTGTGTGAGAAGCCGTACTCCCTACACAGGTTTCCGTAAGCAATGTGAAGGAATTCGTCGCCAGTGGGTAAAAACATCAACAGAAAGGACTTTGAAGTCAAGAAACATTATCAGTATGTACTTTGGCGTAAAATTTAATGAGTGAAAGCATGACTTTGTAAACAGGGTAAGATTTAGGGCTCCCATTTACTACGGCTTCTATGCTGCAATCGAACTTTTACTGACAAAACTAAGTTGAAAAACCATCGAAAGTACAAAAATACATCATACCTTCATCCGTCAGATATGACCATTGTCTTACCTCATCTACCCATGTATCCATGCTTTATTTTATTGATCTAGAATAAAGTAAATGGAACAATGTCGGGGCATATCTCATATCTTACATTCATTTTGTACACAGAGCCAATCGCGGTCAGCTCGCTTGCCCACCGCAGCAATGGAGTCGCCGATAGAGGGCCAAATACATAAACCGGAGATGAAATTGGTCTATAGTCATAGAGTTACATACGGAGAATAGTGCGTATGTAACTCTATGGTTATAGTTACTGCGGCAGCCCGAACGGGCTATGGTTATAGTTCATTGGGCTAGCTGCACGTGTATAGCAAAAGATAAACAAATATAGTCTCATTCCATACGTAGACGTTTACAATATTACAAATGTAAATGTCCTGATATTTCGTTACATCCGTTTGGTTTGTAGATATTTGTGGATATTTAATTGCAACTTTATGCCTTAAAAGGATATTTATTCAAGTTTTCAGCTGACGTCTGTGAAGTCAGTTGAATCATAAGCGCTTGGTTGGACAGAGACTAACAAAAAGATGTTACAGTGCAGTGGAGGTGGTACGTTGCGTAACGAAGACGAGCTGCCAAAATGAACAACTATCTTTTCGTAGCACTTTTAGCAGTGTTTGTGTACTTTATGCTTATAAAGTCCACTTTTGAAATAAAATCTGGGATTTTCATTTATCAGAAGCCTACTACTGTCTACAAGGCGATATCTAGCATGGATATTATTGAGAAATTCCAACCGTTTGTGTAAGTATTTGAGTCGTATTTCTTCAGATCAGATCAAGTATGTTTTACGTAGAACTAGTATGTATGAGGAAGATCATACGCCCTTGTCCGCCGAAACTTCCCCGTACGTGTAGGTACCACCATACCGTGGCAGGTATATTCCTTAGAAGAACCCGGCTTTGTGCATTGTGCCGAGTTAATCATTAACTAGATCGGGCAGCTGGTACAGTGGTAGGAATTCGGTTGATACACTTTGGCCTAAACGTTTGAACGCATATATCGCTTCTAGTCAGCGGGCTAGTACAAGATGCATAAATGACTGCCTTCCAACTAAACTTAAAGGGGAATAGGAGGAATTGACCCTCCTCTTTATTAATATTATACAAATATACTTTGCCTTGAGAGTTTCTGGTTAAAACTATGGGCAAGAGGTGACTCCGAAAATACTACTCACTGAGGGGGGCAGCCCCAAAGTGAATGGTATACTATTGGAGGCACCGAGGCCCATAGTTTTAACCGGAAACTCGAAATTATGGCAGAGTATGTTTGTTTTATATTTTGGATCAAGATTTTTATGTATTTTTACATGTATTTTATTTTCTTATATTTTGTGCATGTAATTGTTGTTTGACATGTATTCATATATACTTTTTTAAATTGATACACGATCCCATTGTAAATCAGCTAAGAAGGTGAACTGGGCTTTTACCTTGTTTGAATAAATCAGTCAAATCACATCAAATCAATATTCTTTATTTCATATTCATGTCTTATCGATAGCTTTATGACACACTGCAAAGTGATCAGAAATTGAGAAATGCAGTAGCCGTGACATCGCAAGAGTTACCCATGATGTGCATTCAAGCTCTCGTATGCCCACTGAATCATTTCACGCATTGATTTCGTGTATTGTGACGTCATTTCACAAGTAGTATATACTATTTGGAAAATGTCATCATAAAAGTGACATCATTTCCCAAATAGTAAACCTTCATGCCAACATTCTGAAATAGCTGAAAATACAAATGATCACGTGAAGGTCTTTAAGCCAATCACTAAACAATTAATTTCTGATCCAAAATATAATAGTTTATATATCCTGTTCTATCTTTGTAATTGTATAATACATGTATTTGTAAATTATATGATGTACATGTACATGTATGTTATTACTGTAGCAGCAGGTACAAATACAAATGACGCTGGACTCATAAAATATGAATTTTATGTGGCATTTAATTGGTAGTGGATCAACCCCCTCTCGAGCTCTTTGAGGAGAACAAGACTACAGACTGACAGAGTCACACCAGCTAGACATCATATCATTTCCAACAAATGAAGTGTTAGACCACCTAGGCAAAGCCTTGAGTCTGAAATTCATTTATATCAACTTCATTCAAATCACTTTCAGATAAGCAATCTTCAGACAAATCATCCTATCTTGTCCAAAGTAAGAGGGTGGTCTGCCTCTGTCCCTCTCACTTGGTGATGTGTCAGGAAAAGCTATCCCAACATACTCTCTGTGACCCCAGGCCAAAGAGGACTTCCTCAGAAGGGACCTCCTCAGAAATAACATTCTAAGGGATCTCTTCATAGAGGTCAAGAAACTTATTACCGGGACCTTCTCAACAAATCAGCTATACATTTATTATGATACTTTCTGACCTGTTACATTACATATCAAATATGAACTGACTATTCTGTTTGTGTACCCCATATAGAGTCTCTACAAAAAAGATTAGCAGTGAGAAGACAGCAGATGGCATACTAACAGAATATCACACAATTGAAGAGCATGTTCCCACTGTTTTCAACCTTACCATCCCAATCATCTTTAATACCAAGATGGAATTCACAAAGTAAGAAATATATTTTGGATTTTTACATTTTCTTCTTTGTGATGATATATTGGCAGTGCAATGTTTGGTCATACCAAAGTGATTCACCTTCATATTTTGTAAAGCTGTTTATCAGGTCATCTACTTGAGGATTTAGTTTTTATAATGTGCTCTATCAGTCACTAATTAATAAAAAGTAGTTGTTAGAACTGGTCTAAAACAATGTAAAAAATTTTTTTTCAAGCATATATGCCATATACCAAGGTTTTTAATATTATTATGGACAACTTTTTTCAATATTCACATTTCTCAGACTCAGGTACAGGAGCATGCCAATGGCATGCCCATATCAAATTCAGAATTTTGAATGCATTTGAAATACATGGAGGAGAAAACATGCATCTTATTAAATCTCTTTTATGCCCTTTTACTATTCAGCGCTTTAAGGCCGCCGCACACTACACGCTTTTCTTGCAATGCGTCTCTTGCGCCTGATGCGTCTGAGTTGAGGCGTGCGATCCAAGCGCAGGAATTCAACATGTTGAATTCCTGCGCTTGTCCTTGCGACTGGCTTCAGACTAGCTTGCGCTTGAATTTCTTGGTTGATGACGTCATTTTCAAGTGTAAGCTGAGCGCAGTACAAGGAAAGCGTGTCGTGTGTGGCGGCCTTTAGACTCTGCATTAAATTCTTTGATTATTCAATTATCCTTTTTATTTACAGACCCAACAGCATTCTGAACTTCCATTACTCGGTCTGGTATGGCACAGTGCTTGGTCATGTGACATGGGGAGTAGAGCCAAGGGAAGGGCACCGTGGTCCTGGGACTCATCTCAGCTACCATGCACGGATCACATGCCCTTGGGTGACCAAATCCTTCACAGAGGCAAGTGCTAAGAAGGCCCAAGATACGATATTATACCGCATGCGTATTGCGATGGAGGGGTTAGAGGATCAGTCAATTAAATCGAAAAGTTGAAATTATTTTCCTGAAGTTAATTGCTCAGACTTGATTTATAGATGGCACTTCACACAGTGCTTGTGAAAAATCTCACAGAGCAGCAGCATGACAGTTTGTGAGTCTTGGCAAAGTTTTGCGATAGGCTGGCTCCCTCACATTTGTGCCATCCGCAATATGCGTGTAAGTTCGGCGGAAGGGGATAGCTACTTTGGCATCTGTTCATGTATTTGCAAACCAGACTGGTTCGTATATGAGAACAGTCAAACTGTCATGGCACTGCCCTGTGGCATTTTCACTGGCATTGTGTGAAGCGCCATCTATAAATCAAGTCTGAGCAACTTTAAGTGCTATTTTGGCATCTAGTAGTTAACTGCTTTGTGAAACCTCCATGGTAAAATTGAATTAATAATTGTTGTGCACTTCATATTTCTGTATCTTACAACATAGGAATTGGAGTTTACTTGTTAGGACAATCGCATCTCATCATTATCTATTTTAAACCTTCAGTATATTGCCCTTGCAGCAGCATTGTTAAACTCAGTTCATTTTTCATGTCTAAATGCAACTTATTTACAATTAAGGGCCCAGTATGGACATTATTCCCTATCTTGTTTATTACATTCTTTCTTGACTTTAACCCACTGAACACAAAGCACAAAAAAACCAGGACTAGGGTCTTTGGAAAGTGCTTGTTGAATTGAAGTCAAATTGTGCTTATCAGGTTAAACAGGGAGAAACTCCCATCTCCCTGGGTTAAAGTCGTGAAGATGTAGAGCAAGCGAAATTAGAGGAAAAGTACTGAAATATTTGCCCTGCTTCCTTTTGCTGTAATACTGCAAGCTATCTGCCACCAGGGCTTTGAAAAAAGAATCCATTTATTGCATTTCACTGCCAGTTGGCAATACATACATATAACCAAATTGAATTTATTGCCAATGAAATTTCATTTTACATAGGCCTACTTGACTCATTTAGAGTAGAGTAGTGTAGCATTAAAGAAAGTCATAATTTATTGCAAAATCTGAAAGTAAGAAAAACAAACAAAATGCAACAAAACCTGACTTATGTAGCCTTTTAATGACCTTTGTGTGTTAACTCATGACTTCTGTGAATTATGAATTTGGTCTGTGTCTTGTTCATAATGTAGGCACCAGTCATGTCGAACAGTTTGCCAGTGATAAAAAAATTGATTATCTTAGAACATTCTGAACTAGAATTGAGCAGCTCCTTTTCACTCAGAGCTACTAGGGATGAGTTCTTTTTACTTTGTTTTCTTTCTAATTTGTACATATTTTAAATTGTTTTTGTTAAATTTACACTTCAGTTTTCTTTTTTACATTTTTTATGTAGCACCTTGAGTGGTAATATACCAGTTTATATAGAAAATAAACTCTAGAAATATTTATTAATTATTATTATCATTATTATTATTATTATTATTATTATTATCATCATCATCATCATCATCATCATCATCATCATCATCATCATCATCATCATTATTATTATTATATATTTCAGTCTGTCCAATTCAGTGTTTTATTCTAAAATTGAAATGTAGGTATTTTGAATAAGTTAATTTTGAATTAAAACACTGAAATTGGCAGACTGGCAATGAAGTTGCAATGAAGCCCTTGGAGATACCTGAAAAAGAATCATTTCAGAAGTTATTTCAGATGCTACTTTCTAAAGTCTGTACCATGCATCAAGTTATGCAGTACCAGTACCCATCTGCATGTTTTAGGATATATGCTTTATATTCTTAGTAATATAAGAAATAGATTTAAGATAGAGAATTAGGCATGTTATTCAATCATATTTATCATATCTTTAATGGAACTTAAATCATACTTTATACTAGACTTTTTCCTGCATTTTGTGTGTGTTATTTACAGTGATTGAGGAATGAAGTGACTGCTATGACTATATTTTGTAATTGACCTCAGGAAACTTGACATTGCAATGATATAGGGAAAGAAACCAAAGACTGTTTCATACATGTAGAAATCCTGTTTTGCAGCAAACCTGTAATATTTTTATTATCAGATTAAGGAATGCATTACATTATTCATTATAATATGTAATAAGATTAATGTAATGGACACATTTTTCTTGCTCTTTTGTCAAAGTAATAAGTTTCTGAATAACACTTTGCAATCGTCTTTAATCTCTTTTTATAAACTTCAATTTGAGTTGTAATTACAGATTTAATGTCAACAATTATATAAAACTGCCTTTCTGTATAAAATAGATGTAGTTGCATTAGTTTTTCAGGTGCTTACACTAATTGCAGATTGTATGATTTATATCTGTAAATTATGATTAATGGTGAAATGAGAAAAAATTATGTGTATAGTATATTAAATTAAAGAAACTCATGATTTTTTCTATGAAGCTGTACTCACCCAATCATAGTATTTCTTTTTTCTGAGAATTGAAGTCTTTGAAATATAGTTTGACTAAGCATTTACGAATGTACGGTAGTGAGGAATAAGAGAATAGGAATAATGAGAATAATATGAAAGAAGATGAATGTTATAAAGAAAAGGAATGATAAAAAGATGAATGATGAAGATATGGGAGAAGATGAATGAAAAGATGAATAATAATGAGAAGATGAATGTTATAAAGAAAAGGAATGATAAAAAGATGAATGATGAAGATATGAGAGAAGATGAATGAAAAGATGAATAATAATGAGAAGATGAATGATGAGGAGTTGATGAATGGTGAAGAGAAAATGAGTAAGGAGGAAAAGATAAATAATGGGAAGATGAATGATAATGATAGGGAGACGTTTATGACAGTTTTGCATTGCACGGTACACAACGAATATCATAATATATATGTATACAAAGGCAGTCCACATACAATGTCATGTAGTTTATATTCCACGTCCCTTCAGCTTGTTCAGTCCTCTAAGCTACTTATCTTTCAGATATATACATATATGCAGGGGCGTAGACAGCGGGGGGGGGGGGGGGGGGGGGATGAGGGGTATGCATCCCCCGACCTCACAAGGTGGGGGGGGGATGACATGTACAATCATCCCCCCCCCCCCGGTTTTAGGGATGGATGTTTGCTTACAATTAAACTGAAGTAACATGGTTAGAAATTATAGGAACAGCAATAATGATAATAATTATTATTATCATTATAACAACAACAATAACAATAATAATAACAATAATAATAATAATAATTAGTAATGTATTATTATTATTATGCCTATGATAATAAGAATAGTTATCATTATCATCATCGTCATCATCGTTAATGTGACTGAAATGACGATTACTATCATAACTATATCGATCATTATTCTGATTTATGTAGTTATTTATATTACTTTTGGGTAATTTCGGCGCTGTCACAGTTTTTCTGAAGTCGTGTAACAACAAAATTTTAAAAAGATGAATAGCGTGATGAAAATATGCAATAATGTGTGTCAGTCCATATTCTATATTAGTTTATCACGGTGCGTATATCTTCTATTTATGTCTGTGCATCATTAGCGTAAATCCCGGGGGATGGGGGATATATCCCCCACTTTTTTGAGAGGGGGGATGGCGTGTGCAAATATCCCCCCCCCCCCCCCACTTTTTAAGGAAGAAATGATATTTGAATTTATATTTAATTGTTAATACAAAATTTAATAATCTGTCATAAACAACCATCATATGTTAGAATTTCTATTTGAAAATGCGATTTAAAACCGGAAAAGCGCTTATTTTTGGCTCGCTCGCTCATCATATTATAGAATTTCTATTTGAAAATGCGATTGAAAACCAGAAAAGTGGTAATTTTTGGCTCGCTCGCTCGTAAGATAAAAATTAAAATGTGTGTAAGGGGGTCTGTGCAGGTGGGTGAGGGCGTGTTTATACTTAAGTGTGAGTTCGACAGAAAAAAAATCAGCAAAACAGTCGATCATCCCCCCCCCCCCCAACTCCTCAAAGTGGATTTACGCCGGTGCTGTGCAGCACCCGAATGCACAGGTCGGGGAGGGGGGGGGGGGATGTCAGAAACCCACTTTTCCAAAATAGTGAATGGGTGCTACTTTGGATTCATAATGGTATCTGAACGATGAGAAATGGTTAGGAATTATTAATTATCTAAATTGCACATCAATTAAAAGCTCACATTCTTATCTTCCATATAAATACACGATAACCATGTTAGACGAATCGAGCAGAACTGAGCAGGCTCAGAGGTTGGTAAGGCCAAAGGGTAAGGCACATTGACGCTATTTTATTCAGCTGCCTTATTCAGTCTCCTCAAACAAAATGTCAAATGTACCTCATGTCAACTGTGCTACCTGATTGGTCATGGGTGATCTTTCTACAATGATTATGGTTCCTTTTGAAAGAAGGGACTTTGAGCCTTTCAGTGATGTGTACTTTTAGAAATGTATTATCTTAATTCGTTTTCTATCTTGTTAAAACCATATTGAACCAAATTTCGCAATCATCCATTTACTCTGGACAAATGGATTTCTCAAATGCTCACTTTAGACAGCCTGAATTCAGTCATGCTTAACTTATTGATCATGTTATTGGTGTAAAATATATAAAAGAAGAGAAATTGGTGTTTTTATTATGTGCATCATCCCCAAAATGATGTGGATTTTTAAAAATAGTAATTTTAATCATAAAATTTTGGGGTTTTTTTTCTTTTTCATTTGTTTCAGGACATATTGTTGGTATTATCGATTATGATTTGATCTTGTTACTCGTTTCAGTCATTTTGAAATCTCCCAAACAAAAAAGGGTCCATTCCATTGACAAAAATTGAATTAAGAAAAATTAATATGCGTTGGCCGGGAATCGAACCCGGGTCAATTGCTTGGAAGGCAACTATGCTAACCACTATACCACCAACGCTTCTCACGTTCGTATGGAGAAACCAAATTCTCTAATTTGCTGAAAGCCATTCGTACCAAATGGGTTTTTTTTTTAGTCAAGGTGTCAAAAGTGAGAGGTACTGCACTACGCTCGTAGTTATAAAAATTATGTTAGCAGGTTTCTAAATGTGCCAAGAGTCACTTTGCATCCGACTATGAAGATATATACTACTTTTTATTGTAAGTAAGAAAATTATGAATTGCATGTAATTATTCCTGGGAATATAATAAAACTAAAGTTGTATTTTTTAAAGGGCGGGGGAGCCTTCAACTGCTTATGATAAACAATAGAAATCGATAGCAAGTATACGTTTAAAACGGTAAACCCATGCATGTAGAGGGCTAGGGGAGGGGAGGGGTACCGGGATGAGGCATGTGCCATTGCCTCACCCTATGGATACCCCCACTCGATTTTATTGGCATGTCTGAGTCTAACCATGGAGTAAGATCCATGGTCTAACAATGCCACGTCGACATCCTATTATCACTCAAGCAGTTCAGATCAGCTGATTTCAGGGACGCGCCTGAAGTTGGTGAACCTGCTGTGACCTTATTGTGGGGAATAGGCACATTAATCGGAAACTCATGCCCACTTTTTCATCAAAATAGAATAAGAAATTTCCTTTTTACGCACAGTCCTGTACATTGTTCCCATAAACATGTAACCTAGACTTATTTCGTATATTTCCCTTGTTTTGATATAAATACAGGTGATGTTGAAAAACAACAACAATCGATCAAAGAAATTTTAAGTTGAGGAGAGAGAGAGAGAGAGAGAGAGAGTGAGAGAGAGCATTAGAGATCTTGATCTTTAATAGACGTAGAGGGAGAGTGACAGGGAGAGAGGGGGAGTCAGAGACAGACGGAGAGGGAGAGAGAGAGAAAGAGGTTTGAAGATTTGAGATACATGTACATGGGAATTGCGTGGGAAGTGCATTCTGGAGAGATAGAGATAGAAAGGTTATATTTTCAGGTGCATTTTCTTGGCGCTCATGAACAAAAATATTATGTGGACATAAAATACGGTATAAATAGACAAGACGAATGTAGAACAAAAAAAGGTAGGGATGAAAATACATATACCGTATTTTAAAATACCGTATATAGAGATGAAAATTAAATACATATACCGTACTTTAAAATACTGTATATGTCGATATGCTCGAGAGATGTAACTTCGCTACCTATTCTCCCCCCTCCGCCATGGATAGGCCACTGTTGTACTACATACCATTTTAAGAAATGTTGGGAATATCAATGACAAGCCGAAATTAGTAGCACGATATTACACTGCTTGACGATTCTACAGTAAACATAATTATGCCACTATATCATTTGGGGCTTGCCATTGATAGGCCAAACAAATAAGTTTTACATAAGATTTATAGTGTCACGTATATTTTGTGAAAAATTACTAAAAACAAAAACAATATCGATCAGAGTACTTGGTCTCTCACAAGTAAATTGAATTGAATTGTATTTATTGAACGTCATTGATATTCATCAGTATTCTGTTCTGACATAAACATAAACATGAACATAATCATAAATCAACATAAAGTACATAACGTTAAGCTTTTAAACATAAAAAAATAAACAGAAACAAAGTAAAAGATAAATAATGGTATTTCTAGCTATTGATGATATAGGTTAACAGAAATTTAAATCCATTTTCCTTTCTTTTTTTTCTTCCAAAATTGAATATATAAACACAATTTGATATAAAAATTATAATCCAAACAAAAGTGAAAATCAAGTGTAAACGAAAACTAAAGTTACCACAATGTATTTTATGAAATGACAATACCGTGTTCATTTCTACACTCTTTCTCTGCCCCCCCCCCCCGGTCATGCCGGTCCTGTTTCTCTTTGTTCTGTCAACTTTTACACTATCTCACATCTGTTCATGAACATTTATACAAGTTTTGTATCATTATCCACGTTATACCCCCTCTTTCTTATTCTCTCTCTCTATGCATACCTCTTTATCTTAATAGATTTATATGGAGATTTTATAATGTAGGCCCGATATTAATATTTTCTTTGGAGGGATGCTGCGGATAAATACAGGGAACTAATTAGAAAAACTAGTTTATAGATACCTATAAGAATTAAGATAAGGCAGCCCAATTAACAGATTCAACAAACATAATTACTATAATCAGGTGAAATAGCTGGCCAAATGAGATGATTCATTTTCAGTAACTGAAAAGGAATATTCATCAAAACAATGATGACCAAGCAATATCTATTAAATCAAGTTACTTATTTCTTATCATTTTAAATCATCTACATACACTTTTTTCTTGCACAATTTACTGTGCACCGGAGGGCCCCCACCATGTCTTTACCTCCCCCTCTTTGTGGTTGCCGTTGGCTACCCCCTCCCTTCACAGAGGCCGCGGAACCTTTTTTTTGTGGGGGGGGGGGCTGACACCCAAACATGCAGAGTCCAGGGGCTGCAGGGTTCTCTTCAGTTTTATGGTTTTGCAAGCAAATGAGCAATTTATGATATAGATATTATTGTTATTATTTTTTTTACATTTGATAGTTGTTGTTTTTCTGCCAAGTTTTTAGCCAAACTTGTGTGGGGGTGCAGCCCCCCTCACTCTCCGAACCCCGCCAGGAACCCGTACTGCCATATTTTTCATGTCACTGCGCTTGCTGCGCACTGGACCATCCTTGGTTGTTCTTTTTTTTTCAACTTGACGACACCGTAATCCACTGAAGCTCCAAAATGGAATTTTTTGAAGCATAAATTTATTAATAAATCTTTTCTGTACAACGTGAATACTTTTTCAAAACCATGTCCTCAAAGCCTGTTGTGTCACCTGATGCCTTCCAGGCAATGCAGAATGTTGACATCGATGCCATTGTGAAGCTAGGAGAGAAGAAACTTAGAGTTTTACTGCCATGTCTTGTTCGCATGTCGCTGTGTGCGCCTCTGGACACAAGCAGTGTTTGGGTCCAGGGACGCAAAAAGCTCCTCCGGGTTCTCTCCGGCCTGGAAGTAGTCAACTCGATCGTAGCTCTCCTTTCGGTAGATTTTAGCACTCTGGAACAGGATGCTTTAAAAGAAGCGAAAATGAGGTGAGTTCCTGCATTTCTAGAATAAAAGTGACCACCCCACATTTGAATACATTCTCTAGCATGTCTAAAAGACTAAATAGCCTAATAATGGGATAATATTTAATGTTAGATCTGAGAAAATTATGACGTATTTCAATTTCAGTGGCAATTCTATTTTTGTAATAAACTTTTAACTTAGATTAATATCTGTCTGTTAAGTTATGGGGAAGTAAGTTATATAGACACAATTAAGTTTCATTAATCGTCGCCATGGTCGCAGGAAAGGTTAGATGTGGAACCGTTCCGAGTTCTCCAGCTCTCCATAGTAAATTATTTTCTAATTAACTCAGTATGAAGGAATTTCAGATACTTACAACGGCGTACGGATAATTTTTGTAACAATTTTTGCAGAGGATGATACAAAAATGAGGCTAGGCCTATATTTTCCCACATCCTTGATGAATCTTTCCCCATTTCCACAGACCGTTGTTAGATTGCAAATGCGCATGCACAAGTTCATGTTTTTGTTTCCGCTATGCGGAACGGCGTTTGCCGGAATGGCTTCAAATTGGCGTGCAAAAAGGGAAATTTGATGGATTCTAAACAGATTTGAAGTGAATATGATTTCTTTTTATTTTAAAATATTTTGCTTTTAGAGAAATCTGCACTATTAATTTGAATGTATTGAGTTTCACTGTAACTGTTGGATCATTGTAGATCTTTCCTTATACCTTAATTTTCTTCAAAATTTTCAGTCATCTCATGCTTTCCAATTCCTTCTTTTACCAGGCAAAAGCTTGGAGATGCAGAAAACCACCTGACAGCCCACATCCAGCATGGTTTAGCTCTAGATTTTGAGAAGAGTGATTCAGCCAGGCGCTTGAGGCTACTCATCAGCGAATTGCTCTTCATATCAAATCAGGTCAGCCATCTTTTTTTAGAAAAGCCAATCAAACTGGAGGAAAATCTGCTTGAAAGTTATCAGTATTTCAGCTTTGGGGAAAATTATCTCTTCAAAATCTCCCCCTTTCTGTAAACAATTAAATGCTCAATTTTTTGCAGATAAAACCTTTACATTAAAATGAAATTAAGTGAACTTCAACACATATCATGGTGCCATTCGAATTTTTCAAAGTTTTGAAATGTGCACTTTGAATTACTCATGTTTTTATAAAATGTGTCATAAAATGAATTAAAGTGAATGATTTTAGTTTGTGCAGAAAAAGTAGAAAATTGATTAATTTAGTGCCTCACACTTTTCTCTGATTAGTGACTAAATATTGTCACTTTGTATGCATAAAAGGGTTGCTCTGAAGTCTGAATTTATTCTTCCAGATCAAGGAACCAACGGATTTCACCCACAGAGCCTGTGAGCTGTTTGAGAATGAGGTGTACAAGGAAGAAGTCTCAGATGTGCTCTGTATTGCACAAGCAGGTAAAATGATTAATAGCATCTACAAGTGCTTTGTGTGAATTGTAACCCATCATCTGAAATCTAAACCAATGCAGTGAAAGAAATGTATTTCTGAACCATTTTGTGTCATTTTGGAGCAATAGTATTACTCTGAAATCTGTGGAATGCCATTAGACAATTATCACAATATCATTATTGATGAATTAGATTGCACGTATTTCTATTGTTATGATAACATTTTCTTTCCTTTTTTGAAAATTGAAACGAAGAAAGATTTTTGCAGTTCACTTATAATTATTACTCCATTAATTGCTATTATTGTCATTGTTCTGCTAGATTTGATGTGTTTTCTCTTTTTAATGTTTAGTAGTGATACTGTAGTCATAAAAAAAACTTGTTTTAAACTGTATAAAGTCCACAGGGAAACTACAGGTTGATCAATTTGTTATTAATTTTGATATTTGTTTCTATTTGTAGAGTTGCCCTCGTTGTTACCTGTGAATAAACTTGCCGAGGTGTTACTGAGAGTTAAGCTTGGACCAACCATGCTATGCAGACTGGTAGCAAATGTTCCAGATAGCTTCTTTCAAGGTTAGAAGAGATGAACATTTTTTAGCAGATCTCATCAAGACATTGATACTCAGTAGTTTAAGAACTTTTTTTTTTTTTTTTTTTTTTTTTAAATCCCTATAGATACCCTTTGCCATTAAATGAGTTTTACACATTTAATGAAATAGTAATTAGTGTTGAAAGTGTACAGATACTGTTATGATACCTGCTTTGGGGGGGGGGATATCGTCCATGGTATGCTAGAAGTCCCTTTTAAGTACATGCAGTAACAAGACAGTTTAGGAGTCTGAAAGTTATTTTGATGAATGTTATTTGTTTGCTTTGGTTATTTCTTTCCATTTGCTTACTATTGATTTCTACAGTGCGTCCCAAAAAAAACTTTACACTTTTGTAATGGCCGCCAAATGAAAAATACATGATCCTGGAAGAAAAAGGTTTATATGTATGGATAGCTCATGGACTCAACTTTCATATGAGACCAAAAAGGCCGAAAATAATTCATGCTTGGGTGAGCACTGCTCACTTTTGTAAAGGGTATGAAAATTAGGTTGCGCAGGAATTGCGCCTTCCAATTTGTGAGAGGTAAGTCCTTTGGAGGTTACAAAATTGAGGATGATATGATAAATTTATGATCAGTTGCAGTCAGTTTATGTTTGCTGAGTGAATCTTATGGTTTATTATATCAAAATTTTATGCATGAGTGAACAGGAATTGCATTCATTATTGTAGCATTGTACCTTTCCCTGGTAGACTCAGTGGTGTGTTCATGGGAGTCAGGATTGGGTGATGGTACATGGTGCAGGGGAGGTGAGATGTAAGGTAGGACTTTGTTGGGTAGATGGGATAAGGGTTAAGAGGACATGCATGCTCCCCCCCCCCCCCCTCTCTCTCTCCCTCCCTCTCTCTCTCTCTCTCTCTCTTCCTGGGTGTGCTTGTGCATATCTTGACAATTCACATCCGTTGGTCTCCTCTCCAAAACATCCCGACCACATTCCCCTATCCCGAATTCTACCTGCATTTCCAAAATTGGACTGGGACTGGTGTCACCCATTAACACCTGAAGTCAATCGCATTCTATCGGTCAGTCAATCAATACCGTAAGTTAGACAATCAATATTTAGGTATCATTCAACTAATCAATGTATCAGTCAATCAATTAATCAAGCATTCAATCCCCATTCAGCTGATTCAATCAATGAATTATTCAATTAATCAATCATAATTAATCAATAACTCAGTCACTCAATCAAAATTTATCCAACCAACCAGTCATTTTAGCAGTTGAGTTTCGGGCAAGAAAAACGGTACAGTGTAACACAAATTGGTAAAGTGAACATGTCAGTCTTTGTTTTCAGTTGATTTTCATTCATTTCAATTTTACAACTGTTTCATCCATCTTGTATGAGAGAAAAGGGGGAAATAAATGATAATGGAAACTAAAAATCAAAGTTTGCTAGTTCAGTGGTCCACATGTCCACCTCCTCCTTCGATGCAAAATCTTGCTCTCTTCATAAGGGATAAGGGAAGGTGGTTTGGATATTTTGGAGTGGAGACCCAAGAATCTCAAGATATGCACTAGCACACAGGAAGCAAGATAGAGAGAGAGAGAGAGAGGGGGCCTTTTTGGTCTCATGTGAAATTTGAGTCCATGAGCTATCCATACATATAAACCTTTTTCTTCCAGAATCTTGTATTTTTCATTTGGCGGCTATTTCAAAAGTGTAAAGTTTTTTTTGGGACGCACTGTAGAGTGAATGATCTTAAGTCAGTTTATCATTTCTATTTGCTTACTATTGATTTCTAGAGTGAATGATCTTAAGTCGGTTTATCATTTTCATTTGCTTACTATTGATTTCTAGAGTGAATAATCTTAAGTCGGTTTATCATTTCCATTTGCTTACTATTGATTTCTAGAGTGAATAATCTTAAGTCGGTTTATCATTTTCATTTGCTTACTATTGATTTCTAGAGTGTATAATCTTAAGTCGGTTTATCATTTCCATTTGCTTACTATTGATTTCTAGAGTGAATAATCTTAAGTCGGTTTATCATTTCCATTTGCTTACTATTGATTTCTAGAGTGAATGACCTTAAGTCGGTTTATCATTTCCATTTGCTTACTATTGATTTCTAGAGTGAATGATCTTAAGTCGGTTTATCATTTTCATTTGTGCTTTTCAGTTTGTAATGTTTTGATCAAGAGCGGAGAGCGTCAAGATGAAGACAGCATAGGTGGAAGGAGAAGGACTGAAAGTTTGAGACTACTAGCAGCCATGAATCCAAGTCACACACTTAAGCTCAGAGCACTAGCTGTAAGTATCCCATAGACATAATAAATTTACTAGACGAAAAGCAGTATGCGCGGATATCATTACGGCGATGGCATTATGCCCTGCCTCTTTCGGATCCTTTGAAGGGGCCGATAAGCACCCGTTGTCACCATGATATCGATAACACTGTTGCATTATTCATATCTATTGCGCGTATCAGTTTTATTGTGACACTTTGATTTAATGCATGTTTGTTGTGCATTTATTATGCATTTATTGCAAATGCAGTTAGCTGATGGGTGCAATGTTTCAAAATGTGTACAAACGCGCGCTACTCGTTGGAAGCATCTTACAAAATGAATTATTCATTTTTTATTATGAATATTAATGGGTTCTTGGGTGGGCCTTCTAATGAATTTGGACAAAATAGCGGAGCTTTAGGGGCATGAAGTATCTTAAGAAGACAATGAAAGTCAGACCACCACCATAAAGGTCCTATTCAAACACTCTATCTCAAAGCAATAGCTGTAAATGTCCTTACAAGAAATTAAAAGGCAGACCAAAAGCAGTAGGTGTTCTGCACCCTATAGTCAGATGCTGAAAATCTAAAATTGAGCATGAAGTATCCTTGCCAGATACAGTGAACATCTTTGTTTCATTGTGATGAAAATTGAACAGTTTCCTCAGGTTAAAATGCCACTCTGTGTATATAATATTTCCAGTAATCTTTGACGTTATTCATAGATATAAACGTTTTGGTGCTTGTTGTTTTTGCGTGAACACTGCCGTTATTCAGGTCTGTCCATAGAGTATAATTTTCAAAATTCCAAGTAATCTCTGTTAGAAATCAAATGTTTAAACAATGTTCATATAGTGTTTGTTGTTTTGGTTAGAGGAATGTTGTGTTCTAGGTTTTTTAGCCATAGTTTTACCATACATAAGAAAATCTAAGTAGACTCTGATTGAATGCAAATGAATAAATACACTGTATTTTTTTCTTCTAGGTTGAGCAGTGTCGTCTCCCAGGCCTAGCTGTAGCCCTGTCCTTAGACCATGCTGTGAGGAGTAAGGCAGCAGGAGGTCAGGGGGACATGGTGAGCTTCTTGAGTGGTCTACTCCTGGGAAGCAGCTCTACAGTACGCACCTGGTTTGCTCAGTTTGTACGCACTAGTCAGAAGGTAAGTGTTTCCTACGTAGTCCTTTGTTGTCCATTGAGAACCAGAGAGGCATGTGTCCTGTGTTGCAGATGTGACTTGACTCCCATCTTCCCCTGAGCGGACAACTCCTCTTCCAGTGGGGCAGGTTCGCATACCACAGTCCAAACCATTGAGAGTTGTGTAAGTGTGGACAAGCGCTTTGATTGTTGAGTGGAGAGTGGTTGGTGTGCATGTAGCTGTTGAGTGTAGCTGTTGTGTTGCACTTGTTTCATATGTTTACAATGAAATTCACTGGAAATCATGAAAGGAATATCACATCTCTTACATGTAGCTTTTTATGCTAGGTTCACAATGTGCAGCTATGTTTGATCAGCTTCATTCCAATTTCCTGTTTGCTACCAAACTGAACATGTGCTTTAAATTTGTCTTTTCACGCTCCAGTTAAAGCAAGAGAATACCATGTTGCAGTGCCTAAGGGACCATCTTCTTCAAGAGCTTAAATCCATCACTCCCTCCAAGGAACACTTTGGGGACCTCCCTGCCAGGAATGTGGTACAGGCCAGTGCTCTCATGAGACTCTACTGCGCTCTCAAGGGGATAGCAAGCATGAAGTAAGCAGAGCAGACCCTTTTCTCTTATCAATTGAATTGAAACTTTGTTCAGCTTTATGAGTTCTGTGTTAGTCAGAAATTAAATATCAGGGTAGTTAAGCGTCTCAAGTATGGTTTCATTTGTCATAATGATAGTTTTGAAAAAAAAAACCACACACATAAAAGATGGGAAAGAATGTTTAAAGTATCATATGATGTAATTTTGAAATCTATATGCATACTAGAATTCTGTTGAATTATGCAGTTTGTTGTGGGCTGTACACATCATATTTTTGCTTTCCTGGAATTCTGTCTGAAATTATCAACCAATCCAATGATGTTGAGTTTGTTTCTTTGGTATTCTCCGTTTCTGTCACAGGTTCAGTGAGGTAGAAACCAAGCAGCTATTACGTCTCCTGACCAGCCACCCTCCTCCAACTGCTGCTGGTATTAGGTTCATCTCCATGGGCCTCTGTATGCTACTTGCTTGTCCATTCTTAGTCAGGTAGGGAGGAAACTTGCTTATCATAACAGCCTCATGTGTTTCCATATTATGTGCATACAAGTTTTTATATATTTTGCATTATTTCGTCATGCATTCAGCTTTATTCATGTTGAAGAGGCTTATTGCATTTCTTTTGTTCCATGTTACTTGCTTTTCTATTTTAACAGCCCACTGAACATTAGCAATGTTTTCGTTTTACCATGAAATGCATAACTATATGGGAACCATGACAAAACTGGGGGTACCTTTCCCTCTGCTTTTTAGCAAAGGACTGCATCTAGGCATATTAAAGTGATTACACAATAGTAAATTTTTTTTTTATATATGATCGAGAATAGATAAGAAAGATTACATTAAAAATATGATGATTTTCAATCGAAATCAATGCATTTTGGCTAATTTTCTCATAAAAAGTCAAGAGATGACCAAAAAATTTGAGTATGAGGTATGACGTAAAAGTGGGTACCCAGCTTCGCGCATTGCAGTTGTGCTGCGCACTAGACTGTACAGTATGTATTATACCTTGCGCGCATTTTGCTAGAATTGTGCGACAGGGTACCCACTTTGACATCATTTTGACGTCAAAGTGGGTACCCAGTTGAAACTGGGTCACAGCTGAGGGGTAAAAAATATCCTGAAATCTTACCACATTTGGGGGTTTCCTTGGCAACACGACTTTTTGAAAAAATTTAGGCAGATGATTTTCTGCTGATGAAATCATGCTCTTTTAAATGAACTGACATTTTTTCAGCATTGGGTACCCCCTTTATGGATTGTCTTTCACCTGTACAGTATCTAGCTAGTTGGGGTAATATTCACTGGCATCTGAATCATTGATACTGTCTGTCTGTCTGTCTAGGTGAAGTCTTTTCCTGAACCCGCTGAGCTCGATTTGATTTCAGTATAAAACACATTTTCCATAGATCCTAGGCCAAGTTATCTTGGGTTTGTGTTCAACTGGTTAAGAACAGGGATTAGATGCTCCACAGTTTTTGTTGAGACACATTGAATTTGTTTTGCTGTAACTAAGGGTTAGCACTTGCACTAAGTAAATATGGATACAATCTGTATTTCTTTTTTGAGGCGCATTTCTTGAATCTTGTTTGTCTTCATACAGTGGAGATGATGAGAAGATAGTCACACAGTGGATTAACTGGTTGGTCAAGGAAGGACCTAGGTTTGAGACGTAAGTAGTGACATCCTCTCATTCTGTAAATCGACAATGAACGTGTTTCTACTGAACTATAAAAATTCAAGGCGATGCAGGGTGATGGGAGGTAACACCTCGCAATTTCCTTAGTAGAAACACATCAGGTAGTGGGTGATGTGAGGCGATACGTCGTCCACCTCTCTAGGTGGTCAATGTGAGGTGATGGGAGGGACAATTCTCAGTAGAAACAGGGCAGGTAACAAAATTCATGGTGTACTGGAAGTCTCGAATTCTTACTGGGAGAGTCCGCATGTTATTCAATTGATCATCACAGGGCATAAGGCAGTGCGCGCGACCTGATTTGTGACCTTATGATACGCGACTTCCTGGTTCAATGCATTTTGCAAGTTCCCTCGCATTACCCCACATCACCGCATATTTTATTGCTCAGTAGAAACACATCGGATAGTAGTAAAATACAAGGTGATGTGGGTGACAAAATGCGAGGTCATTCGAGGTGTCCAGTAGAAACACACTCAGTGGCTTCTCTTTGTCTGTGTAGTATGTGTCTAATTATAATATACCGTGTCTTGAGACTCAAGCAGTTTGTGGCTATTTTTAAGCAGTGGTACTTAAATGGCAGCTTTACTGGATAGATCCATCCTGCCAAACATACTGGAAAAAAATATCACAAGGACATAAGAAGACTCATGTATCTTCGAAGGGAAATTTTCTGTATTGTGTAGTCATTTGTGTGTTCAAAGTGATTGTAAGTAAGACTTAAGATTGGATAAGACATTCTGATCCACAAAGTGAGTTAATCATCTGTTATTTTTCAGGGAGAGTGGTGTAAGCGCTTCTTTCAGTGAGATGTTACTGCTGATGGCCATTCATTTCCATGCTAACCAGATGCAGGCCATTATTGATTTAGTGTGCACAACTCTTGGAATGAAGGTAACAAACTTTTCAGTGCTATGAAGTCAAAATCATAAATCCAAAACCGAAACTTACTGTTGATAATTTTTTTTTTATTATTTTCCAATTGAATTATTGTTTAATTGATAAGGTTCACTAAAAATGCTGATGCATCATGAATTTACAAATGAAAATACAGCTTGATTTATACATGTAACAGTACATTGCAAAATAGAAAGATAGGGGTTTCATAAATTTGTTTGAAATTATAGTAGAATATTGTGAATGTAAATGCATTGTATTTCATTATGCCTCCGCCCACCGTAGGTGGTTGCTGGAGGCATTATGTTTTCGGGTCGTCCGTCCGTCCGTCCGTCTCGTTTTCGTTCTCACGATAACTTAAGAACTGTTTGACGGATAAACTTCAAACTTGGCTCGTGTATGCATATGGGAGGGACAATGATCTGATTAGATTTTGGAGTCTCAAGGTCAAAGTTCAAGGTCATAGAGGTAGTAATACACATAAAAATGGCTCGTTCTTGCGATAACTTCAGAACCATTTGACAGATTAGCTTCAAACTTGGTTCATGTATGCATATGAAAGGGACAATGATCTGATTAGATTTTGGGGTCACAAGGTCAAAGGTCAAAGGTCATAGATGTCATTATGTACATAGAAATGGTTCGTTTTCACCATAACTCAACAACCATTTGACCGATCAATCAAACATGCATAGAAACAAATCATGACATCTGGGAACTCGATTGTTTGACAAGTGTTTGACAAATGTACTTGATTGCCAGGATTTATTGAGCTCTTGCATAAATATTTTGGTGAAGGGGAGTTGGAAGATAGAATAGCAGAGGGGAATGGAGAGGTACATGTAGGAAGATTCGCAGTGTGTTCAGACACACAGAAAATCGTTGTATGGCCATACCGAAATGCTTTGGCTGTACATGTACAGTGAATTTATGTGTCTGAATGCTGACTAAGGAAACAGTGTGTAACGAAACGGGGGTTTGAGCATTGTTTCGAACTAGAACTCCATAAAGAATGATCTTTGTGTCTGATACATAGAACGGTATAATTGGGCGGGGCTTAACGAGTAAAAGGAGACATGACCTTGCCATAACTGATTAGATTTTGGGGTCAAAGGTCAAAGGTCATAGAGGTCATTATGTACATAGAAATGGTTCGTTCTTGCGATAACTCAACAACCATTTGATGGATCACCTTCAAACTTGATGCATGTATGCATATGTGAGGGACAATGATCTAATTAGATTTTGAGGTCTCAAGGTCATAGAGGTCATTATGTATATAGAAATGGTCCGTTCTCGCAATAACTCAACAACCATTTAACGGAGCAGCTTCACACTTGGTACATGTATGCATATGGGAGGGACAATGATATGATTAGATTTTTGGGTCTCAAGGTTAAAGGTCAGTGGTCATAGAGGTCATCATATACATGAAAATTGCTTGTTCTTGCGATAGCTTAAAGTGATTACACAATGGTAAACAAAATTTTGATATATGATCAAGAATAGAATTCTAAGAAGAATGACATTAAAAATATGATGATTTTCAATCGAAATCAATGCATTTTGGCTAATTTTCTCATGAAAAGTTATGAGCTGACCAAAAAAAAATTGATTATGAGGTATGACGTCAAAGTGGGTACCCAGCTTCGCGCACTGCAGTTGTGCTGCGCGCTAGACTGTACAATATGTATTATACTTTGCGCGCATTTTGCTAGAAGTGCGCGACAAGGTACCCATTTTGACGTCAAAGTGGGTACCCAGTTGAAACTGGGTCAAAGCTGAGGGGTCAAAAATATCCTGAAATCTTACCACATTTGGGGGTTTCCTTGGCAACAGGACTTTTTAAAAAACCTTAGACAGATGATTTTCTGCTAATAAAATCGTGCTCTTTTAAATGAACTAACATTGTTCCAGCATTGGGTACCCCCTTTAACAACTCTTGACGGTTCATCTCCAAACTTGGCTCATGTATGCATATGGAAGTCTCATAATAGTCTCATTAGATTTGGGGGTCACAAGGTCAGAGAATGCATTTTATACATGAAAATAAAAAAATCAACATGAATGTGCCATATATTTCCGATCTGGCAATGGCGGAGGCATAAATTTCGACCGCACGCGGTCGAGGATTCATCTAGTTTTATTTCATATTTTAAAAAATGATATTGCTAGAAGAGGTCTAATATAGACGCTGATTAATATTTGAAGGAAATTTGTAATAATAATAATAATAATAGAGAATACTTATTAAGCGCATAATAACTGGAGTAGTTCTCTATGCATATAAGATTTCATTCAAGTATTGATCAGTGTCTCTGTAAAACCTCTTCTACCAATTAACTATCGTTCATCCTGGGAACTGTTATCATGTGAAACATGTTCACAGAGCAGAGCCCTACAACATAAAGTTGCTCTATGATTAACCTTTTTAAGCTTTCTCAGTTCGCCATGAGAACAAACTCCCTTGCCAAGATGAGGCTTCTCTTCACACAAGACATATTCACAGAACAGGTATGTGTTAACTTGATATAGCAAGTTGGCCTCCGGGGAAACATTCCACATCCTCGCCAACCTTAGTATCGGACTTGTTTTTGTTTTTTTTAAAGTTTCACATTATTTTTAATTTTTGATTTTTTTTTATTGCCCAAAACATAACCCTAACCCTAACCCTAACCCTAACCCTAACCCTAAAACAATTTTTTTTTTAATTGTCAAAAAGTAGATTTGAACTGGGGCCAACGAAACGTGAGACACTAGCACACTCACCATTGGACCACAAATATCGCTTACTAATAATGAGCAGCTTACACAATATATCTTTGACTAAAGGCCGCCGCACACGACAAGCTTTTCTTGCGCTGCGCTCAGCTTACGCTTGAAAATGACATCATCAACCAAGAAATTCAAGCGCAAGCTAGTCTGAAGCCAGTTTCAAGGACAAGCGCAGGAATTCAACATGTTGAATTCCTGCGCTTGGATCGCACGCCTCAACTCAGACGCATCAGGTGCAAGAGACGTATCGCAAGAAAAGCGTGTCGTGTACGGCGGCCTTAAATAAACTGTAGTGTGGAATGTCTCCCCTGTGCAAAATTCGATAAATGCAGTTTAGTTATGTTATTGTACTGAATACTAACTTATAGTATAGCAGATAATGATAATGCCAGTAAAACATATCATATGAATATAACATGAAGTAAAGTTGAATTTGACTTTAAGTTTGAAGACTAGAATATTAAGACATGAAAATACATTGTGTTCTTCAATGCACGAAGCTTGTAATGTTCTTGTTTTAGTATTAGAAATTCTACTGGAGTCTTGTGATTTGCTGCCCCATTTCTGTATCTCAAACTGGTGTCTAAAAGGAGTGCAATGATTTTCCCCTCAAAATACTTTTAATACTTCTAATATTCTGATTTTTTTTTTTTTAAGTATTAATTTTGTAGTCATTTAGCAGATTTGAGATGTGTTTGTGATATGGAATTTTTTTTTCTCTTAACTTTTCCTTCTTTTAAATGTAACACCAGTCCTGACTGATGAATTGAAATTAGGCTTTCTCATTGCGGCATGACATAAATGGCATTACGGTGTGGCATCCCTAACTCTTTGTTTTTCCGTACTGCTTGCTTGTATACCTAGGTTGCCGCAGCACATGCTGTGACAGTAGCTGTCACTCCCAAGCTAAGTGCATCGACGACAGGCTTCCTACCAGTCCACTGTGTATTCCATCTTCTCAAGAGTAGAGCTTTCACCAAACACAACATTCCAATCAAGGTTAGTTCAAAGTTTATCTGTTTGTTGGTTAAAAGAAAGAGAGAAGAGTGAGAGATTATTTGTGAAAGGTGAGAACAGTTGAATGCAGGATGCAAAATATAATGATGTTTTCTAACTGTGAAAGATCTAGTGCAAGTGCTATAAGATTTACCTTGAGAGCAGCTTTCTATTTGTTTCTGTATGAAATTTACTTTTAGATTCTCTATCTTCATTTTTTTTTTCCTCATGCCAGTATTGTAAAGATATTCCCCGCAAAATAGATTTGTTACATTATTAACAAGCAAGAATATGGATATTTTTTTTTATTGATTCTTTCATGTAATTGTTTTTGTATTGAAGGACTGGCTGTTCAGACAGATTTGCAATGCCACTCCACCCCTCCACCCCTTGCTCCCCCCTCTCATTGAAGTGTTTGTGACGTCAGTGGTCATGCCCACTCAGTCGGGCTCCAAGCACTTACGGAACGCTCCACTC
Source organism: Echinometra lucunter (assembly GCA_029962745.1). Lineage (NCBI taxonomy): Eukaryota > Metazoa > Echinodermata > Echinoidea > Camarodonta > Echinometridae > Echinometra > Echinometra lucunter. Next base: position 30,316,452 of record CM057154.1, on the reverse strand, counting down.
TCTGAGAGGGAGATCCTGTCTGTCTTCAAATCCTCTGCTGTGTCCTTTGTGAGTGGGTCTGAGGCTATGGAAGTAGATGAGCAGGCGGAGATTGGGGAGGAAGAGCGAATGACAGCACAGCTTCTCATGCTGTACTATGTGCTGCTCTATGAGGACTGTGTGCTGAATAATATGAAACATCTCAGTGAGTATGCACTCTACCTATCAGTGCCAGTTCTACCATTTTACTCTGATGTACGAATTAATTTGCTCCTGTGTAGAAGTTGCACTTTGTCTGGCAAGCTACAAGAGAATTATTGAAATGTACAATAAATCAAGTGAAAGTTACAAAGTTTAGCTTCATGACAGTGGAAGAACCTCTAACGGTAATGCTAATTCTATAATTTTTTTTTTTTCATTTCATATTCAAACTTGAAAAGAATAGGCCTGCCCCCTTTAATTTTCATACAGACTGCATATTTGAAAATAGTCTGTTTCTGTGTATAAGTTGGCAGCCGCTAATTCCTTATGCAAAATACTGATGCTCAGCCATTAGATATTCAGATGATCATGTGAAAGTTGGCAGCTCCACTCTTTGGTACATTCATTTTAAAGACGGGAAGATAAAAATTCCACATGTCATTTATCAATTTTTTCATTCCTTCATTATGAAGTGACAACTAGAACTAGATAACATTATGGCTTTAAAGAAATATTCCATCTACTTGAATGCATGATGCAAAATACATGTGAGAAATGCTCATTTTCAAAATCCATCTTCCAGTGATCATCAACGAACGACCCCTGACCTACTCTAGCCAGCTCATCTCTCAGCTGCCTATCAAGTACCTGGTACGACACGCCCAGACCAAGCAGACAGAGTACGGTGCCCTCTATCCCACCTTGCTTCGCTGCGTATCGACGCACTACCCTCACCTGTGCCTGGTGGAGGAGTGGTTGGCTGATGAGGTGGAGGAGAAGACCAGACAGAGGATGAAGAAGAGGAAGATTGGTGGAAGGAAGAAAGTTAGGGAGAACTGTACACCAGAGGAACTTGAGAAAGGTAAGATAAATGACTTGATTTTTATTGTTAGAATGATTGTTTAATGTGATGGTGCTTGTGCAGCGTTGAAGGCATTAATGGTGATGACTAATAATAGAATAATTGGTTGCCGTGATGATGCTAGTGCAGTGTTGAAGATGATAGTAGTGATGATGAAGAGGAAGATTGGTGGGAGGATGGTGGTGGGGGAGATTTACTCTGAAGGAACTCAAGAAATAAAAGATAGATGATGATGGAAAGGATGTGGTGATGCTTGTGTTAATGGAGGTACTGATGTATTGATGAAGAGAAAGAGCAATGAGAAGGGGGAGCAAAGTGAAAATGACTGCACCCCTAAGGAACAAAATCATTGAGAAGAAAGTAAAACAACACACTGATGACAAGTCACAATAGATGAAATAAAAAATGACTGCTCCTACAATATTTTATTGATCAGACTAACAGTTGAAAAAAATACCATTCTCTCTAAGCCTTGTCGACAGTCTTGACCAACCCTACCCCAGCTGTCCTTGTCTTGGAGTCCCTCCTGGACAGAGATAACCCCCAGCTGATGGAGTATGCAGACACCCTGGTAGCCAGTCTCTCAGGACTGCTTGACCCAGAGGTACCAAGGAAGGTGACCAGCATGGCAGTCAGTCTGTGGCACAAACTCAACACCGTCATGCCAAGAAAGTGAGTGATTCCAGCAACAACTCTTTTGGTTTTGCTTCATTTTGTTTTATTTCTTCTATGGAATATTAATAAAGGGACTTTATATGATGTGCTTACATTCTGTAAATGGACTTGCCAGATAAAATAGCATATATTGTTTTGTATATCTTTTGTTAATGAAGAGAATATCAATTTGTGTAAATGATTGCTTTGGTTTGTGATGCACTACAATTCCACTATGATTTTATTAGCTGTATTTACTGTAAATGATACATTTGAATTGCCTTTTTGGTAAATGTTTTTACTATGTGACATGTAAGAGGTTTCTATCTATGTATTATACAAAGCCAATTCTTAACGTCAACTAATGAACCTAGCCTGTGCATCTCTTCATATGAAATGTGGTATATTATCTGTTTGTTGCCAGAAGGGCATTAAGTCTGTACAAAATGATACGAGTTAATGCCCTTCTAGCTCTGAACAGACGATATATAATGTGTATATGAATAAAACACCACTGAATTGAAGTGAAATATGTTTATTGATTTCACCAGATTACATGTGATGACTGTGAATGCATTGGTCAAGACAAAACCAGTGACACCATTCAACGAGGAAGATTTGACCCTTGACCCTCTTATAGTACTAAGATGTGATTTGAGCATATTCAGGTAAGTGAACCATACAGTAGATATTCTGTTTTAGAGGTGAAGTGGTATAGTTGTTTATTGATTATTTTTCTGTAGTGCCATGCAAGTAAGCTGCATCGGGTAGCTTGTTAACAGTGATAAGATATAACATTTTTCTTATTTTTCTGTACTTGCATCACAAAAATGGAATATTTCCTCCAATTTTGGCTCACACTCTTCTTTCTTACAAGAATATATTTGTATACCGGTGACCTGTTCTTCACTGATTCTATTGAAACGAATGCAAGTACTATTGAAGCTTCGGAAATTTAGACCGTGGTATCATTTTCTTCCTTTATCTGGAGTTCAGTCTTAGTTTACGCATAGATGGGGATTAAAATTTAAGGGGGTGCAATAGCTCAATTAGTAGAGCAATGATGTCATCATGCAGTGATCGTATTTCAAAACCAAGTCAATGAGCCACATGTAGTGCCCTTTGGTATTAAAGTGATTACACAATGGTAAAAAAAAAAATTTGATATATGATCGAGAATAGGATTCTAAGAAGAATAATATTAAATATTTGACGATTTTCAATCGAAATCAATACATTTTGGCTAATTTTCTCATTATAAGTCAAGAGTTGACCAAAAAAATTTGAGTATGAGTTATGACGTAAAAGTGGGTACCCAGCTTCGCGCATTGCAGTTGTGCTGCGCGCTAGACTGTACAATATGTATCATACCTTGCGCGCATTTTGCTAGAATTGCGCGACAAGGTACCCACTTTGACGTCATTTTGACGTCAAAGTGGGTACCCAGTTGAAACTGGGTCACAGCTGAGGAGTCAAAAATATCCTGAAATATTACCACATTTGGGGGTTTCCTTGGCAACATGACTTTTTAAAAAACTTTAAGAAGATGATTTTCTGCTAATAAAATCATGCTCTTTTAAATGACCTAACATTGTTTCAGCATTGGGTACCCCCTTTAGAGCATTAATCCTCATTACCAGGTCCCTCTGATATGACTTAGCCCATCAGTCCTCTGGTTGCTTACCTACAAGCATGCATGCTTTCTTAGCAGTCAGATGAAAACTAGCAAACATTCAATATTACTTTAGTAGAATTCAAGAATACTGACCATCATATACAAGCAACCTGTCTGTTCATCTTGACCTCATCTTATATGACAGATGTCCACCCATCCTGGAGGTGGTGTTACAGACCTTGAGAGCCTATCTAGCAGCATGTCGGGCATACCTCTCCTCGCACGTCCTCTCCAACCCCACCGTGGCCAGGGCTAGACCGGACACCAGCAGCCCCAATGCCCTGCCCTCCCAGCAGGAGAGGGAGGAACTCAAAGCAGCACTGCTCATCACGCAGGAGAGTGCTGCTGTTCAGATACTGCTGGAGATCTGTCTGCCGTTTGAAAATGAGAAGGTGGGTATGGTTTCTATGGCGATAAGAGAGGGATGAAAAGGTTGGTAGATCAGCAGGTTAGTAAGGAGAGAGAGAGAGAGAATGATTATTTCAAGGGAGGTGGAATTCAGTCCAGATCATTCTGGAGATCTTTCTGTCTTTCGATAATGAGAAGATGAGTAGAACAGTATGTATTACAGACATAGTGTATCATAGACATAATCCATACTTCTGATGCTGATTAGAGAGGATGTACTTCATATCTCACAAATCTGTCTGCCTCTGAGAATTAGAAGATTAGAAGAAGATGATTATTGATAGTATTATAGGTATAAATTTGCATTTTCCATGATGATAAGCCAGTGCAGTGATAGGTAAGATGTATAAGGCTAATACATTCACAGCAAAATTATTTGTCGTAATGTTACAGTACAAACCCCATGCTTTGTGTCATACAAAGAATTTAATGAAGATGTATTATTCATTTATCTTTGTAGGTTGAAGAAAGCCGTCTGTCATGTCTGAGGGAGATCCAATGCCAAGTGTGTTCGTTGTTACATCAGATGTTCATTGCTGACCCAAACCTAGCAAAGCTTATCCATTTTCAGGTAAGTTTTTGTTTTACTTTTTATTTTTCATATTAATTTTTGTATCAAATGATAATAATGCATTTATCTTACCCTGCTAGGAGAGAACACATTACTTAGCAAATGTAGACTGTTTGAAACCTCAAAATATTCTGTAAATATTAATTTTTTCAGATCTTATTTCCATGCCCACACTTCTAGATGAAAGCAATGGAAGGCAACATGCAGTTGTTGTTTTGATCGAAGTTATTGCCTTGGTAAAGGAATCTAGACATGTCATGCTGACAAAATCCATTCTAAAATCCAAGTTTTGAGTCATTTAAAGTGTAATTTTGATGTTGTATTGAAAGTCAGTTTAAAAAGTCTATTATTTTCTAATTGTAAATCCTTTATTGACCTGATTCTCTTCTATGGAGTTATGCGAATGAGTTTCTTTTTTTGACAATAAATAAATCATCGTATATAAACTTGACTCTCTTGTCTAGGGTTATGCCAGCGAGCTTCTACCTGTGACCGTAGCTGGTGTTCCTTCTATGCATATCTGCCTGGATTTCATCCCTGAACTGCTGGCCCAGCCTGACATGGCCAAGCAGGTATGTCATCTCCGGGGTCATTCTCTTTAAATATCATCATGAGCTGTACTTCAGAAGTTTGTTACTACTAGAGGTGGTAAACCTTATCTGATGATATATTTATGATGTGACTGAGAGGGGAAGAGAGTGAGAGAGATGCAGAAGAATAGGGAGAAGTGGGAAGGAGTAAAGGGAGAGAGAGAAAATATTGAAGGAAAGAGGGGAAGGGGAGAAAAGAGGGGAACAGTTAACTCATTCGTGACAAAGGTCCACATTTTGTGGTTTGGCCTAATATCTTTTGATGCACAGCCCTAAAAATCATACCAAATACATGAGTAGAAAGAGCAAAAAATTCTACACAAACAGTGCCCATTTTGGTTGCGTCAATATTTGTTGTTTGATGCAGAAAATTTTTTAAAGGAAAATAAGCATTAAAATCCTTAAATTGGCAATGTGATAGAAGGTTTAAAATCACCTTTTCCCCTGCAAATTGGCAACTTTTTTACTTCTCATAATTTCTGTCAATTTATATTCATTTCAGATACATGACGTTTTATAAGAAAAATGTAGCAATGAAATAAAAATGTTGGTGTTGCCAATTTGAAAAATAAAAGCTGATCAAATTAGGCTTTAAATAATTCCTGTTACGAATGGGTTAAGAGAGAAGTTATGGGAAGGGAAATAGAGAGGGAGAGAGAGCAAGCGAGGGATTAGGAAACAGTAAGGGGAAGATAGAAAGAGTAAGAAGGAGAAAAAAACACAACTAGTACATTTCTTAATTGAATTATTTGGAGTATCCACATTCCAAATCCTTGTGATAAGGTTAACCATTTATTTCAGGAAATTCCATGATGAACAGTAAATCTTTGATTCTGAACACACATCTGTAAAAGACTATGATAACTTCCTTTTTGTCTCTTTCCAGGTGTTTGCGATTGAACTGACATCTCATCTATGTCTCCAGTATGCTCTACCCAAGTCACTCAGTGTAGCTAGACTAGCTGTCAATGTCATGTCATCATTACTCACAGGTAGGTTCACTGATGTTCTGTTACCCGGTATGTACAATATCCTGCTTTATATTTGTTGGTCAATTTGCCTGCTTCATTCTTTCCTCTATGCCATATGGTTTTGTTTTTGTCTCCATTTTTGTTTTCCTGTCTGTGTGTTCTTTTCCATCATCTGTCACTCTATCTCTTCTGTGTATCTCTCCATTCCATCAATGGTGAAATCTGTCTAGAGTGGCCACCCAAGGGAAACACAGTATTATAGACATGTGGCTGGTAGAGGTAGTTCTTAAACATAATTTATTTCCATGGAAACCAGTTTCATTGGCCACTGTAGGGAGGTGGCTGCTATAGAGAGGTGGCCACTGAGTTGACTGTATTTATTCTTTACTCTTTCATTTTTTTCTCTTTCTATATATATCTTGGTCCATCTGTCTGTCTCTGTCTGTCTGTCTGTCTGTCTCTCTCTCTCTCTCTCTCTCTCTCTCTTTGTCATTTCTCCTCTTCTCTCTTTAATCTTTCCCATTTTCAGTCCATTTTCCTTATCATTTTGAACTTCCAGTTCTGTCTCGTTTGTTTCCTCTAGTTTTGACTGGCGAGCGATGGGCAATATTCTACAAGGCTACGCTGCCCTCGATAGTGCGTATCTGCCGAGCATTCCCTCCGCTGTATGAGGACATCACATCAATCTTGATCCAGCTAGGAAGGATGTGTGCTTCAAGGATAGCTATAGCAGGGAACAGTCCCGAGTACATTGGTGAGTCACATGCATCTATATTTGACTGTGGACTTCGAAGAAAATTAGCAACAAATTCACTCTACGGCACATTTTTTCATGTTAATATTTTTTTCATGTGTCTGCTTTGAGGCACTTTGGCATACCTGATCAGCGTACTTAAAATGGGAGAGAACTGCAACCATGTAATTTTTTTTGCTATATTTTGTATAGTGCTAAGTGTTTTGTAACAAGTTCTACTGTATTTACACATGGCTGTCCATAGATGTTTAGTGCATATTCATTTAATAGTTTCTTATCTTGAATTTTTTCCCTTCTTGCTTTTTCAGGAAGTGATGCAGAGATTGCTCAGCTGATGAGCACGGCTGGACAGAAGGCTTCCGCCCTCAGGAGCAACGAGAAGAACAGTGACAAAGTGCTCCAGAAAGCAGTGGAAGACACATTTGCTGAAATTGTGAGAGTTGCTATTCTCCAGAAGGACTGTGAAGCATGAGAAGAACAATGGCAAGATTGCTGTAGAAAGCAGTAGAAGTCATGTTTGCTGAAATTGTGAGAGTTCTATTCTCCAGAAGGATTGTGAAGCATTAAAAGAACTATGTCAAGATGCTGTAGAAGGCAGTAGAAGTCACATTTGCTGAAACTGTGAGAGTTGCCATCTTCCAGGACTGAGGATTTAACAAAAATCATGTTCAGAATTGGCATTTTACCATTATGAAAAATAAGCCTATTTTTTTATGTAGCACTTTGTCCTTCTATTTCGAGATACAAACTGATTTGCCACTTAATCTGAAGTGAGCAGTCTGTGCATCTGGAGTCCATAAAGGTTTGCAGAAAGGACTTTGGTTGATAAGAGAAATATGTTTATGAAAATGAGGCAGCATGTAAACCTTTCAGTTAACAGCAAATAGACAGGTCAAATGCAAAATTATATCAAAGTTTGCTGCATTATGTAGTAATTTTGCATAAAGTTTTTTTTTTTTTCAGATCCATACTTTGTTCAGAAAATGTTATCTGTCAAAACTTTCAATGTTGCCAATTTGATAAGAAAAGACTAATCCAATCCCATCCTGACCATCATGATTATATTCTTGCTACAACTTCACAGACTTTCATTAAATGAGAGTTGTACCTTTCTATGACACATATGCCTTTGTATGAAAGTGAATCATCACTCTAAAAATTGATATTGCACCATGCCATTTGATGATTATTTTATAAAACAGAAATTGTCTTATTACAGTGTCAGTAAAGCAAGGGCATCCATCAAAATGCATTTTGTCAAATTCCATTTGGAATTGGATGTAAAGCATAGATCAGGACCATGAAAAGCAACATTTTATGAAAAAAGAATGTTATCACCCATTTCCTATGATCTCACATTCTATGCTTTTGTTCCTTATCTCTTTCTCCCATCTCTCCTTTTCTATCCTCTCCTCTTCTCTTTTTCCTCCCCTCTCCTTTTCTTTATTCTCTCTTCTTTGCTCTCCCTTTTTTTCCTCTTCTTTCCTTTCCTTTTCTGTCCTTTTTAAATTCATATGTTTTGCTCTTTCTCTGATAAGTGAAAGTAAGAGACTATTTCTTGCTTCAAAATCATGCCACTCCTGAAGTTTAATAGCTTCATATCCTTTTGTGAATTGTGATCAGCCTAACATGAATTATGTTTGCATGAACACAATACATGTACATCATTTCCTATGTTTCTGTATATACATTTGTACATATTTGTAATAAGATGTGTAAATATATTTTGCAAATAAAGCTAAATGCTAAACACAAATAAAATTATGTTTTGTTATATATTCATTTATTTAAAAACAAATGTCATCATATTGTATCTTTCAAAAGACATCATAAGATCCTTTTTAATACAAAAGAATTTGGGCATGAAAAACAAGTGAAGAATTGCACTTGAGATGAAAAGTCTGAACAAATGTCACGTCTACATTATTCACTGAGTAATCCCTCCCCCCCCCCCCCCCTTCATTCAAAGCATTTCATAAGCTGTAATCAAGTTGACTGCAAAGTCAAAAGATTTCCTTCATCTGTGAAAAAATCTGTCATTTTGATATTTCATGGTTGTCCCACTCTGGGATAAGCGTAATATTCTTGTAGCGTTTATTGTGGTCAGGCTATCCTGGAACAATCCTAAAGACCCACAATATGTAAATTTATTTATTTCACTTTCTGAAAACAATGTGGAATTTGGGCAACAGTCAAATAAAAATATACCATAAAATTGCCCCTTGTTTGGATCAACTAGAATTTAAAGCTGGCAGTGAGCCCTGTTCAGCATTTCATGCAAACAAACAACAGAACCTAGTATACAGAAACATTGAATATCTCTTGATATAAAAAAATAAGTTTAAAAAGGTGGTAACAATGGATAATTGAAAGGGGGGAGAACAATTTCCAAGGCGCCAATATTTTCATATAAAAATACATCGCAATGAGATTCACTTGCATGATGACCCAGTTGAAATTTTGCAGTTTGCTGGCAATTAGTAATTCAAACTAGAGAGACATGCCTTCTAACAAAAGCGAACAAAAATGAAAACAGAACTTGCATAGAATGCAGGGCTTGCCTATGTGCACTGACACTAGTGCTTGGGTGTACTAACCTCACACAACAGACATGTTGTAACATGCAAATTGCTGACAACAGAAATGCAGTGTTCTCTGTCCAATTTACTGGACAGAGGAGCAAGAGCTGTGTCACCAGTGATCAGAAAATATCTTTCAAAATTCACCTGATCAAGATAATTTACATCCAGTTGGAGGAATGGAATGGAAATGGGATATTGTATTATCCTAGGTGTAAAAAGCAAATATTTTATACGAATTTGTTGATTATTTTAGTGATTTCAATCTTTGACTATAGAGGGCAGCATGTCACAAATTTGCACAGCTCAGCATAACAATGTAGCCCTGTGTGGCCTATGTGTGGTCAGCTTTACTCATTTGGCAAACAGTTCATTCTTGTTTACAATATAACATAGAACAATGTGATTGAATTCGTTCACTAGCAATTTTATATTTATGGGGGGGGGGGGGGACTGATAGCCATGGAGTAAACGAGTCTACTCAGAGAAGGGTATCTGTTGTCCAGTTGCCATGACAACATGAAGAATGGTATCACTCATCTAGTTTGACTGGTGGCCATGACATCACAAGATCTGCATGGAGGTCTTTAGGTAACCACTCTTGGTAGGCCAGTAATAAGTCTGATCAAAAAAAAAAAAAAAAAAAAAAAAAAAGAGAAAATAAATGGACTGAAACAAATTTCTACCGATTTTTATCATAAGCAATGAGGAAAAATGTCTCGACTGAATATCCTGAACTTTGACAAGCACTAAACTTCAGCATATTCCTAAAGCAAAATCACAATTCTAGCAACAAAAAATGATACATCTGGCAATTAATCTTTGACTCAAATCTTTTTTATTTCAATCTCTTCCTACATGTTCATTCAATAGTATAATATCCATCTCTCTCCTTTTTTTTTCTCTCTCTCTCGACATGTCCTAGTATCAAATAGAGGGATAAAGCAAGAGGCATACAAAATTAAAGTGGCTTCTTTACAAAGTATATGCCAATACATCTTTTTACATCAAACTTACATTGCTTGTCTTGTTTCCAGGCCTCAATCAGTGAAGATTTGCTATCTACACCTCTCCCTGCTAGTGCTTTGAGTAAGACCTCTGTTCTAGGCTGAAGTCTATCATGGCAAGATAAACATGAAAGACAGTGAACATTAAAAGCTGAATCCACAATTGCCTTCATGAGTGTAAATATGATACTGTTTTGTGGCATCTGTGCACCATGGCACTATGAATTCAATGGCCTAAAAAAAGAGGTTTAAATCTACACTATGGTTTAATTCAAACCATGGTCAAAATCTCAATGGGTGTACAACGCACATGTCCCCTTGAACAACGGGTGGGCAGAAAGGCTCTTTAATAAGTTCACTTATACTTTTTTATCTATACTTATTTACTCTTATTTCATTTACATGACCCATGGTATAAATATAAAGCTCCTTGGTGAATATGAGCCAATGACTCCTATTGATTACATACACTGCTATTTATTCACTAACATAAAGAGTTAACAACACATTATTTCAGAAAGATACACAGAAACAAAGACTAAGAGAATGGGAGATGGGGGGTGAGGAAGGGGGGAGAGAAACTGGCAGGAACAGAGAGAAATGGGCAGATCAGAATAGAAAGAGAGAAAAAACAATTATAAATACTAATAAAGAGATGGAGAGACTGGAGTACTTACTTTGCCCATGTTTTGATCATTGTACTTGGTGTGGAGAGCAGAGAAGGGGTAAACTTCTTCAGCCCAGGTATCACCTACAACAACAACAACAAAATTCATTCTGCTCACTAGAATCACCTGCCTTCAACGTATGCCTTCCAGTTTTTCACTGAAAAGTTATTCGTAGTTGCTTGTACTATTTTGTAAACACATTCCGATTTTAACTCATTCATGACAGAGGTCCACATTTTGTGGTTTGGCCTAATAACTTTTGATGCAGAGCTCTAAAAATTATACCAAATACATGAGCAGAAAGAGCAAAAAATTCTACACAAACTGCCCATTTTGGTTGCGTCAATATTCGTTGTTTGATGCTGAAAATTTTTTAAAGGAAAATAAGCATTAAAATCCTTAAATTGGCAATGTGATAGAAAGTTTAAAATCACTGTTTTCCCCTGCAAATTGGCAACTTTTTGACTTTTCATCATAATTTCTGTCAGTTTATATTCATTTCAGATACATGACGTTTTATAAGAAAAATGTAGCAATAAAATAAAAATGTTGGTGTTGCCAATTTGAAGAATAAAAGCTGATCAAATTAGGCTTTAAATAATTCCTGTCACGAATGGGTTAACAAATGCTTCATCATACCATGAGAAGTTCTTGTGAAGGATATAGGATTAGATAGAAGTATCAGTATGCCTAAATGAATGGAAGGAATAGCAGATTACTGACTACTATATACTGAAGATTTATCATCTTCAAAAGAGGGCAAGAGATTAAATGGCCAACAAAAAGATCTTTCTGAAGTGTCCCAGTGCAGAAAATAGAAAGTTTGAAACGATGTACACCATATCCGCTAACTAAAAATCACATGTAATGAATGGACTAGTCTGATCTATTACTCTACAGAATATCACACCACATACGCACATTTACAAGAACTCTAAAATTGCCTTGCCTTAAAAAGCACACCCACCTTTCCCTCTAGAAGAAACCTGCCAAACCATTTGACCTTATCAAGGCTCTTAGGGTAGTCAAGTTCCTGGGCTGGTAGAGACCATGCATTCCTCCCTGGATAACAAAAGAGTAACATCATTATATAAAAGATAGGTTGCAAATTTATGGAGTACAATCATGTATTAATTCAGAAATTATTACATTTTCAATATTTAAATGCTTCTGTAGTACCACAGTGCATTTTTACAATATATCCCTAAGCAATCAATTGCAATAAGCAAATCAATTCTCACTTGAGAGGAATAATCTTGCAGAGATCAATTACCTCAGCCCTTATATACACCTTACAACCCCCTACTTGCGTTCTACATAGTAGGACTGCAAAAATAGAACTATTACACATCAATATAAACTTCACTTACCAAAAGTACTAGTCATGTGACACTTGACAGTCCCTGAGGAGGAGTGGTACATAGGAGAAGGTTCCTCAAGAGGCTTGGAGAATGTACAGAGGTTAGGAAAGAGAACTGGTAACCAGTCTCCTTCAACAGCAGTAACACCTGAAATGATGGAGGACAGATGAATTTACATTACACATAGAAGAAAGGTAAAGAAACCATGAGGAGGAATGGTAAATAGGAATGGGTTTTTCAATTGTCTTAAAGAATGCACAGAGGTCAGAGAAGAGAACTGGTAACCACTTTCCTTCAATGGTTGTAACACATGAAATGACAAGAAATTGTTATAAGACAGAGAAAAAAGGCAAAGGAACCCCGAAAGAGAGAAGTGAGTGAAGCAGGTGAGCAAAATTTTGACACTTTACTGTACTATCCTCTCATTAAAGTAAATAAGATAAGACAACAAAGTCAATCAATAGGTGATGCATGTCCTACCTAATATTGGGAATTCAAAATTCTTGGAGGGGGGGGGGGGGAGTTGCTGCATTCAACTTGCATGATTATACCAATGGTCTCACTTCTGCATTTATTGCAGACAAAATTAAAATTTATTGAAGATACATTCGTAGCACATACTAAGTCTCATAAAATTGTCTTCTGATATAAGCAAACTAATATTCAGCTTGTTCCACTCCAATCCTTTTATTACAATTACTGACTATTATGTTTGAGCACTGCAAATGAAGGCAGTGGGAAACAAAGCAACAAATTATGTGATATCTTAAAGATGAAATCAAACTAACCTCTCATGTAAGGCTTGGTGGTCTCAATGATCTCCTGATAAACGATGTAGTCTGGCAGCTGCTTGAAGAGAGAGGAGTTGGGGTGGATGAACACAGCTCCCTCTATGCCCATACTCTGATAGCCACCTCGCTCAAAGCCTTCCTGATCAGCTGACATTCGTCTGTGGTGAGAGAAAATCGTGAATATCATTAAAGGAATGTAAATGGGGTAGGATACATATTTTGCCTCTCATGAACAGTGCTTTCTAACCAACATCCCAAGACCAAAGAAGGATATTTCCTTTAAAAACAATGACACTTATTCAATTTAAATTCTCTGACAAAGGTACTACAAAAAAGAATGTCTTATATAATTACGTAGAAGTTGCTTTGGTCACCAGTGTACGATCTGGATCCTGCATCAAAGAACCAAAGGCTAAATTTCATCAAAGAATGACTTACTTAGCTACGTGGTGTCCAAGTCCAGCTAAGACAATCTGACGAAGCATCTTCACCTAAAAGTATATATATCACAAGGAAAACAGAATAATTGTAGCAGAACTCTATGAATACTTGTGATAATCATTTTAACATGATGAAGCTTTGAATCTAACTTAATTGTACTGGAAGAAAGAGTCATTTCTGACTGTTACAGCGCAAATATATTCACAACCATGCATTACAAATGAGAATCCATAGGACAAGTTTGTAATCAGAGTTTGTGTTTTCATTGTTCACCTTGAAAGAATAGTTCTTAATGGCATGAAACTTCATTTAAACAGCCCTTGGTGTTGGAAGAGTCAAGTGTACCACTGCCCTCACAAGGAGCTGCCAAATAATCTATAGTGATAATGATCATGATAAACAATATGCATTCATATTACCTGGGTGGAAGTAGGAGGAGCCATCTTAGGATCCAAGAAGACTCCAGAGTCAGAGTTGACAGCATTCACTAAGGTAAAATAGGAGGAGAGATACAACAAAAATCCAGTAAATATATCATAAGCATGGTTCTCGCCAGTACATAACACCCATGGTTCCAATACCATGTGTAAAGGATTTCAGACAAGGAAGAACCATGTGTGAAATTGCTGCACCATGCGTGGCAACAAGGGTAAAAAAATAGTGGAGTATTATAATGATAAATATCACAGATTGTTTTGCTTTTTGGCAATGTATTTTTACTATAATGCCATTAGTAGACAACTCCTGCTTACCAAGAAGTATTTATCATCCTTTTGCTATAGCATATACTGCTGCCACTCCTAACTTTAGGTGTTATTCCGTAAAAATTCCGAAAATTACGCACTTTGCGCAGAGGGGAAACCATGTGTGGATTTTTTTCTAGTGAAAACCCTGATAATAAGTACTTCATTTTACATCAAAAGGAATATATGTCATACATGAGTGACACTGCAGCAAAATAAAGATTCCATGAGGAAAACAAGCCTGAGAGAGCTTATTTAAGTTCCATTAAGAGGAGATACTGGTATACATGAAATTATACCATAGTGAATATAGTCTGCTATGGGTGGTCAGCTTCCTTTTGCTCTCCTCACCCATGAGTGTTCTAGAATTCTTCTTATTCTTCTTCTCTCTCACTCAGTCAAGAGATTTTTGCATCCACAAGCATAAGACTAAAAGTTCTATTCTTATCTGCTTTCCATGCACAAGGATTATACACAGAGACTTTTAATGCTTGCAACTATTTTATTTCAAACTCTACTTGCAATTGATTTAGGCTTACATCTTAAAGGGTAGTGATTTAATGTGGCGGTTCTCTTAGGCAATTTACTGTGTCATGTTTAACTGGGCATTAAATTTGACTCGATTTTATTTACACTTACCTGCATTGGTGAGAAGTCTCCTCAGTTTTCTAATCTCCACCATAGCCTTGTATCTGAGACCATGTGAAGCACAGAAGGCTGGAGTACAGCCAGCGTATTCTGATGCACCCACAGCACCTAGTAACACCATCAAATCTCCTAGAAGAGCATTCTCACCCTACAAGAGACAACATGGTGATTAATTTGAGATATTTTGCTTGGTATTGCTATTTCCATCCTGATATTTCAAGATATTTCAGCCTAAAAGGCTTGTACAAGTACTGATACAAAATTCTCAAAATTCAAAAAGCAGGGCGACCATGCATTTTGACTTTATTTCATATTTTCCGGCAACAGAGAAAGTAGTATCATCAGAAGTGTATTTCACATAAATAACAAATTATGCGATAAAATCTAAAACATTTGATTTACTGCAAGGGAAATCTGTACCCAGAAGCTCATAGTGATATATCTACCACACCCATACAGCTATCTGGAAGGCAGAGATTTGTTTAAAGCCAACACTGCACAAACCAACTTGAACTGTGGTTGGAAAATGACAACGATGGCACAAGAATCAAGCTCTGTCCCGTACCTTTCCAGCCCAGATTCTCTTGTTGTTTGCCACTCTTGCTTGCAGCTTCTTGTGAGCCTCTTTCTGAAAAGATACAAAATATCATTCAACAGTGATCTCATACTGGCATACAGCTTCAATATCAATATCAGATGATAACAAAAACAAAAATGCTTATATGACACAATGGATATTTCAAAACATAAATATTTATCAAAAACCTTCTGACAACAGAGTATTGGAGTAGTACTCCTGGCTTCTTTTTTTTACACAAATAATCATGAGCATGCATGGCCTACATCTGATTTGGGGGAACACTCACCTCTTCATCTGTGTTTCCTTGTATTGAGCTCTCCTCAAAGATTTCCTGCATCAATCCAAAAATACACAAGGTTAATGTATCAATCAATCCATTATTAAATTTATGAAATAGTACATGCATTTCATGCAGATACTTTACACAGCAAAGCAGTGTGATGAAAAGAAGAAAGAAATCCTGAATTATTTGCCATTCACACAGTGTTTTGTGATCACCAAAAACAGGAGAAATTTCTACTTTAGGTTTACTGCTTGATGTGTGTGGGTTACGAAGTCACATTTAGCCCTTCAGAAAAGTTACTCTTTACCGCTTTGGGTTATACAATGGCAGCAGTCAACCTCTCGATCTGCCGAAATAGCTGTGCCTGAATATTTCATCTTAGTTTATTCATTAGCTATGATCTTACTTGAGAATTTTTTTCTTTTTTTTCTAAAATCATTCATTTTCTTCTGTATAATTTGCACTTTCTCTGACACAAGGAGCTGATAGCAGACAGGGGGCAGACATATCCCTGACTGTGACTCTGAATATTCATACTTACTCGGACTGTAAGAGCTGATACTAGGGCTATGACATAGGGCAGACATCCCTCTTGTTGACCAAGAGAGATCATCTTAGCATAGCAGGGAGCGACAGGTAAACATGCCATGGCTCGACCAACATCTGTTATCCTTGTACTGAAGAACTCTGTCACATGCAATAAATGAGTATACCTACAGAAAATAACTTAAAATACACTGCTCCACAAGCCACAGTGACTACTGATACAGAAAGTTACTTAGTACACATGTAACAAATTGTATACCTTTTCGTATAAAATAAAGTCAGAGAGCAAACAATGACAGTCATATTCACTTATCATACAAAAAATTAAGAAGAGGGGAGTTTCCAATATGGTTACAGTGGAAACTCTCGATAACAACCACCTTGGGACCATGAAAATTACCCCTTTATATCAGGAATCTCCTTATATCATCAGAGTGAAAGAACAAAAAAAACATAAAAGCCTCAGACCAGCAAGATTATCTCAGGAATCTCATTATATCAGAGCTCTTTATAACAAGTGTCCACTGTACATCAGTATCAAAGGGATTCTCCGATATGACAGATTCTCCTAGAAGCTACTACTTACAGTACCTCAACTTTGATTGCTGATAATGAGCAAATCTTTTATTCACAATGAGAGAATGAATCCCAATGCATTAAAAAAAGGAAAGAATGGGACATGTTCTTTTTACCTTTCTTCAAATCTTTGAATCTCGTTGGTTTGGGAGGTTGTTCCAATGCACCTAGAGAGATCAGCAACCTTTCTGCAACCTGTCAAACAAAATAATTTCAAATGAGATCATCAATACAATTGATAGGACCCATACAATTGATATGACCCATGAAAACACCCTGTGACATCAGTCATTTCTTTTGATCTATGAGAAGGCTTCATTAGATATAAAACCATCAAACATTATCAGTGATTAGTTTTCAGTACTTGAAGTAGTGCCCTTGTGTTTTAGTAGTGTCCTTGTGTTTTATACACAAATTTCAAACAATATATTTGTGTACAAATATGATAATCAACAAAATTGCAATTCACAGTCAGTCTAGACACAAGATCGCTTTTAAAGAAAAAAAAATCACTTACATAAGTTTTGAAAGAGATAATTTAAGATAATGGTTTTCCAATCTTACCTTCAAGCTCTCTTCATCTGGGCATGTTGGGAAAGGAAAGTTGACTACCTTGTCTATGCCCATATCCTGATTAGAAGAGAAATTAGAAATCAATCAGAAAATCATTGTTTGCTGGATGAAACACAGATTTCTTTGGAGAGGCCAGAGAGCATTAAGCACATTCTGGAACTAGATGAATCTTCGACCATGCGTGGTCAAACTTTATGCCTCCGCCATTACCAGATCAGAAATAAATGGCACTTCATGTTGCTTTATTTTCATTTATACAATGACATCTTTGACCTTGACCTTTGACCTTGTGACCCCCAAATCTAATGAGAGTATTGCCCTTTCCATATGCATACATGAGCCAAGTTTGTTCAACCGTCAAATGGTTACTGAGTTATCACAAGAACGAACCATTTCTATGTACATAATGACCTCTATGACCTTTTTTGACCTTTGACCTTGAGACCCTAATCAGATCATTGTCCCTTCCATGTGCATACCTGTGCCACGTTTGGGGTTGATCGGTCAAATGGTTGTTGAGTTATGGTGAAAACGAACCATTTCTATGTACATAATGACCTCTATGACCTTGGACCTTTGACCTTGTGACCCCAAAATCTAATCAGATAATTGTCCCTTCCATGTGCATACATGAGCCAAGTTTGAAGCCAATCTGTCAAATGGTTCTAAAGTTATCGCGAGAACGAGCCATTTTTATGTGTATTATTAGCTCTATGACCTTGACCTTTGACCTTGAGACTCCAAAATCTAATCAGACAATTGTCCCTCCCATATGCATACCTGTGCCAAGTTTGAGGTTGATCGGTCAAATGGTTGTTGAGTTATGCTGAAAACGAACCATTTCTATGTACATAATGACCTCTTAAGACCTTTGACCTTTGACCTTGTGACCCCAAAATCTAATCAGATCATTGTCCCTTCCATGTGCATACATGAGCCAAGTTTGAAGCCAATCTGTCAAATGGTTCTTAAGTTATCGCGAGAACGAGCCATTTTTATGTGTATTATTAGCTCTATGACCTTGACCTTTGACCTTGAGACTCCAAAATCTAATCAGATCATTGTCCCTCCCATATGCATACACGAGCCAAGTTCGAAGTTGATCCGTCAAACGGTTCTTAAGTTATCGCGAGAACGAAAACGGGACGGATGGACGGACGACCCGAAAACATAATGCCTCCGGCAACCACCTACGGTGGGCGGAGGCATAAAAATTCCATTGAATAAGCAAAATTTTTAAAAAGTAAAAATGTCTACTCTGATTTTTTAAGTTAACACTCTAAAACTGAAAATACAGAGGTGCTTCACTTTCCTTGAAAAGAATACCACACATCAAGTTTTTAAGCCAGGGGACATCAGAGTTTAATACCCTGGGGTACTAAAATTCTTTTATAGAGCTTTGGTGTTTCAATCATGACCAATATTTGTGCTAAGCTAAGAACCAAGCTGTATGGATGATGTTAGGGGACAAAACAGGAAGGAAAGGAAAGGGAAATACAAAGGACAGGACAATAATGTTTCACTTACTTTCATCTGAAGAATGAGGTCATCGACAGGTCGCCTGGTGATCTCAGGAGGGTCAAAGGTCTCAAAGTCATTCCCAAAGACAGCTGATGAATATAACCTGATGAAAGGAAAAGATAATTAAGATCAACTAAGAGATAGATTAATCAACTTTAAAATAAGACTTGCTGGATTTACATGCAATCAAAAAGCAATTTACAAATAACAATAAAACAAAAAAAATAACACTGTCACTGTCATTGTCACTGTCACTGTCATTGTCACTGTCATTGTCACTGTCACTGTCACTGTCACTGTCACTGTCACTGTCACTGTCATTGTCACTGTCACTGTCATTCTGTCATTGTCACTGTCATTGTCACTGTCACTGTCATTGTCACTGTCATTGTCACTGTCATTGTCATAGTCACTGTCATTGTCACTGTCATTGTCACTGTCAAAATCACTGTCACTGTCATTGTCACTGTCACTGTCATTGTCATTGTCACTGTCATGGTCACTGTCAAAATCACTGTCACTGTTACTTGGTGCCAAGCCAAGGTTCTATCCTACCAGCTCTCCATGCTGTCTGACTGGCTGAAGGTTAATTGTCACAGTCATTACTATTGTCATTGCTGATGTCATCGTTATTGTAATTGTTGTTATCACTTTACCTGTAGCAGTGTCCAGGTTCTGTCCTTCCAGCTCTCCCTGCTCTCTGATTGGCTGAGGCTTTTGATGTCCAGGTGACCTTGAAGGATGACACACCCGTGACCTTGTCGTAGAAGCGCCTCTTGACCTACCAAACCAGTTTAGAAAATGGAAAAATATGTGTATAAAACATCAATCTGGAAAGAACACATTTATCAAAATTACATGAAAAATGCGAATTTAGTTCATCAAGATGACTCAAGAATTGAGTTGGCTTGGTTGGGAAAGTATCTACCTGTCAAACCAAAGATTTTAGGTTCAAGTCTATCCCAGGCAAACGACTTGCATTGTGTGGCACTGTGCACCTCCCCAGTTCCTTAGATGCAACCTAGGTTGCAGTATAACGGTCCACTAGCTCACATTCCCCAGCTGGTTATGTTGAGGAGGAGAGGCCTGAGGGTTAGTTAGAGTTTGTTTTTCCTCTACGATGCAAAGGTGCTGCCTAACACTTCACAACAACAATAATAATAACAAGGCGTTTGCGATGTTGTGTCTCGCCCACTTGTGAAAATAACTAGAAATATCGCGATCTGTGATGGCACACAACAGAACTGTATCGAAAGCTCATTGTGAAATAACTGGGATGGAATAACATTTGATAAAATATGAGAAGGGTTTTTTATGAAATGGTACTGCATTTTCACGTGCATGTACTTTCCCTGCTTCTACTCTCATCCCTCTGCTATGAGTAACATTGTATGATTGATATTTTACATCTGTGTACAAGTTCAGAAGCGTCACCTATGATTATCAGTGGAGCAATCAGATTCAACACTGGACAAGAAATGACAGAGGAAAAGCAAATTCAAGAATTTGAAAACATCTGTAACATATGACCTCCAATGACCTTTCACCTTATCATGTGAAGTCCAACAGAATGATAACATGCACTTCCCCTTAGTGATCTGCAACCCAAGTTTGACTGAAAAGTGTGACACGGTTGCAAAGTTTTGTGTCATAAGAGAGTCTTGCACGTAAACTTTAACCGTTCAACGTTTGACCTGTAATGACCTTTGACCTGACCATGTGACCTCTGACTGGACCATAACATGCAGGTCCCCTTAGTGCATCTACAACCCAAGTTTGATAGATAAGTGTCACATGGTTGCAGAGTTTTGTGTCATAAGAGAGTCTTGCACGTAAACTTTAATGTTTGACCTGAAATGACCTTTGACCTTACCATGTGACCTATGACTGGACCATAACATGCAGGTCCCCTTAGTGCATCGACAACCCAAGTTTGATAGATAAGTGTCACACGGTTGCAGAGTTTTGAGTCATAAGAGAGTCTTGCACGTAAACTTCAACGTTTGACCTGAAATGACCTTTGACCTTACCATGTGACCCTCTGACTGGACCATAACATGCAGGTCCCCTCAGTGCATCTACAACCCAAGTTTGGTTGAAAAGTGAGTCACGGTTGCAAAGTTATGTGTGATAAGAGAGTCTTGCACGTCAACTTTAACATTTGACCTGAAATGACCTTTGACCTTACCATGTGACCTCTGACTGGACAATAAGATGCAGGTCCCCTTAGTGCATCTACAACCCAAGTTTGATTGAACAGTGTCACACAGTTGCAGAGTTTTGTGTCATAAGAGAGTCTTGCACGTAAATTTTAACGTTTGACCTAAAATGACCTTTGACCTTACCATGTGACCTCTGACTAGAGCATAACATGCAGGTCCGCTAAGGGCATCTACAACCCAAGTTTGGTTGAAAAGTGAGTCACGGTTGCAGAGTTTTGTGTCATAAGAGAGTCTTGCACGTAAACTTTAACGTTTGACCTGAAATGACCTTTGACCTTACCATGTGACCTCTGACTAGAGCATAACATGCAGGTCCGCTAAGGGCATCTACAACCCAAGTTTGGTTGAAAAGTGAGTCACGGTTGCAGAGTTTTGTGTCATAAGAGAGTCTTGCACGTAAACTTTAACGTTTGACCTGAAATGACCTTTGACCTTACCATGTGACCTCTGACTAGAGCATAACATGCAGGTCCGCTTAGGGCATCTACAACCCAAGTTTGGTTGAAAAGTGAGTCACGGTTGCAGAGTTTTGTGTCATAAGAGAGTCTTGCACGTAAACTTTAACGTTTGACCTGAAATGACCTTTGACCTTACCATGTGACCTCTGACTGGACCATAACATGCAGGTCCCCTTAGTGCATCTACAACCCAAGTTTGGTTGAAAAGTGAGTCACGGTTGCCAAGTTATCTTTCATAACGTTTGTGACGGACGGACGGACGGACGGACGACGGACGGACGACGGACGGACGACATTTGGATCCCTTAGTCTCGCCTTCACCTCCGGTGGGCGAGACAAAAAAATGGAATTACAACAAAATTCCAAATGTTACCTTGAATTGCAAAGTAAGATTCAACATAATCATCATAATGTAACATTTCAGAATAAAAATAACACAACTTACCCTGCCAGTATCAAC
This sequence comes from Echinometra lucunter, assembly GCA_029962745.1. Taxonomy (NCBI): domain Eukaryota; kingdom Metazoa; phylum Echinodermata; class Echinoidea; order Camarodonta; family Echinometridae; genus Echinometra; species Echinometra lucunter. The sequence goes on along the minus strand of CM057154.1, from coordinate 30,294,330 downwards.
CACATATTTGATGCCTGGTATTGTGAGGGAGGTTTCCGCTACGTTGGTTGCTACAACGACCAGTCTGCTGTCCTCAGGATGTGGTTGGAAGACTTGAGCCTGTCTGTGTGGGGCTAGCAGGGAGTACATGGGAAGGACATGCATGGGGACCTGGTCCTCAGCAGCTTCAGAGTCCTGGACCTTTTCCTGGGTGTCGAAAAAGATTTGCAGAAACCATAATTCTCACCCTGTTGCAGAACATTACATGCCTTCAATCCTGTTTCAATTCTTAACACTAAATCAGTCCACTTTACTATATATGCAATATTCCTTTTCCTTGCACTCTATATTTGATGAAAAGTCATGTATCTGAAAAAGAATATACATGAATAGAAAAATGCAAAGAAAATCCAACAAATTGGTGATTAGTACAGACAGCACTTTGAGTTTTTCAACATATTGCTGCTTCAATGATTTAGGATTTTTAAGGTTCACATTATCACAAATCAAAACTTAACTATTAATAATTGTAAATGCTAATGACAAGTGTTTAATTTGCTTGATCTTACTTCTTCATCTTCAGCTTCATTCTCAAGTTCATCATCTGACTCATCATTGCCAGCAATATCATCATCGTCCGCCTCATCATCGACATCATTCTCCACATCATGGGGCTGGGCAGAGTAACTTAAATTGGCAATGACAAATACGGACACTATAAGAACAACATTAATTAATACATGGCACAGGACACTGATTGGATAAATGGGACTACACAGAAACATGTAGCATTAAGAAGAGTGAGTTTACACTTACAGATCCCTTTTCAGCCTTACAAGAACTTTACTTATGCTCTTAAAACACAATGATCTACTAACCTGTCCAAACTGATCTTTGGCAATTTCCATTTCTTAAATGCCTTCTTCTCTTCTTCCTCCTTCTTGAGATCTTCTGGAATTGGTTCTTGGTCTTCCTCTGGTTCCTGGTCTTCATTAGGTTCTGTTTTTGATGTACCTGTCTCTTTCTGCCTAGGACCAGGTCTCTTACCTATAAAATAATTTCAAAACCATTTTTAAATTGCTAATGGATTAATGGATTATAAAACAAAAACAAAAACATACAACCCCAAAACAAAAAACAAACACCAAAAATTACTTTATCCTCTAGCTGGTCAGAAAAAAAAAGGTACATGCAAAAATGTTCTGGCAGTCAATCTCCCCGTGCTATTAATTTTAGGCTTGGACCAAACACTACATCTAACCATCTAACCCTAGCCCTAAAACTAGCATAAAACCTGACTACACCCTCAACCCTCTATCTTTGACAAATATAATATCTAGAACAAACATTGAAAGAGCAAATGCTGTATGAACAAATGAATGGTCACTCATCAGAAGATTTCAAGTGTTTCTTCAAATAGACAAAGTTCCACTTACCCACAGATTTAAATTTACGGCAAAGTGTGTTGACCTCATGTTGACCAGTAACAAAGACAAGGATGCCCCCAGGTGGCAATGTCCTGTGGATTTTCAAGACCTGAAAAGAGAGGAAAATGACTGTTGCTTACATAAATTTGATATAAATGTAAAATCATTTCTAAACTTATTTATGACTCATTTATCCCAATGCAAATATGCCACTTTCCAATCTGTTTTAATTCTTTTAGAACAAATACAGTAATTTCAAAACTGCTCACTCTCAGTCTAATGAGGCATGCTATCAATTCTCGCGTTTCACAATACATGCACCACCAACATCCATACCATGAGAGGCCTATTTTCCAACTCGCGGGTTGACAACTGTTTTCAAGATAGTGCATGCTGCAAGTGAGAATCGACCAATTTAAGAAATATTTAACTCATTAACTGATTGAGGGATCCCAAGCATAGGGAAGAAGAATGAGTTAGTAGTTGAGCCCACAGAAAATATGGAGTGTTAGAAGTCTGTAGTCAATTAGAATAGGAGCAAAAAAGGCAACTTGTGTAAGGTTTTAATGGTACCGTTGTCGACCCATCTCACGCTAGAGTGACTGTCGTAACTGAACGGAATGAGGGCGCAAGGTTTGAGAAACGCGAGAATTCATTAGTCATATATCAATCAAGAAGAAAGGACATTTATGTAACAAAAGAAACATATAACACTTCTAAAAACTCTATGACTATTAGGAATAATGACATTCTTCTTTTAGTGTTGTAATCCTCACCTTACGATAGACTTCAGTGACATATTCATCTATAGGGGTACGCTTGTTAAAATGGATGGTCACAGGAAACTGTCGCGATTCAACCTATGAGGATAAGAAAACAAAAAAAGACAATGAGCAATTCAATTCCGTTTAGTCAAATCAAACCTAATACAGGATACAGGAGAGAGCCATGATCATTCCATCTCCACCCCCAAAAAAAAAATGACACAAAATTATGCAAAAAATAACTAGAAATAAAATAAACCTAAACAAAAGGAAAATGTAAAGCTTTGTACCTTAATGACTGGTGGGGTGATCTTGAAAAGCCTTTTGTTCTCTGTGAAGTCCTCTACTCTCAGAGTTGCTGACATGATAACAAGCTTCAGTGGATTTCCTTTCTGTGAAAGCAATATACACATACTGGTATTTTAAAAAAAAAGTTTGTGATAAGAATGAAAGACCACTGTGTATATACTTCTAAAAATATTTATCTCACAAAATGGAAAGAAAAGGATGAACTGGCTTTAATAAAACAGAAGTAGAAAAAGAGAACATAAGAGATATGATCAGAAGAAATTACAAATAAATCTGATATATAACAAGAAGTTATGATGAGCCATCAGAAGATGGCAAATCAGTCCTGTTACTAATACTACTAGTACTTCAAAAGTGCCATTGTATATTTTTGGTGGACCTAACCTGTACTAAAAGCTGTCAGTTTTTTTCACAAAGATACTGTTATCTGATAGCCTTACTAGATGGAATACTGTGCTGCTATAATCAAAACTTCACTCTGACAGCAAGCAATGAGCTATCTTACCTTTTTCCTGAGTGGTACAATCCTAGAGAGTAAACCAATCAGAATGTCTGTATAGACACTCCTCTCATGAGCCTCATCAATAATGAGAACAGAATACTTGGTCAGCAAGAAATCCTAGAAAAGAAAGGACAGAAAGGATAAATTGATGTCAGGTTCTCAGCATATATGAAAGATGAAAGAAAAAAAATCTTCATGTGTAATAGCATTACCTAAAGAAGCATAGGCAGCTTGTTTCTTTATATTTCACGGCCAATTACTCTGCTGAGATAAATTTTCTACTACTGAAATAATCTGGCACACAACTTTTATTTCTAGTTTCATCATTCACTTACATTTTTGTTCACACATAATTCATTGTCCAATACTACTAAATGCAAGATTAGCTTCAAATTTGGATCATAGATTTTTGCAATTGATCACATTTCTCATGCAATGTCACAAGGCATACATGTAGGGTTGGTACCATGTGATATATATCGTCGTTGGGGTGAAAAAACCTTGTATCTCAAAAATGTTGAATGTTCAGGACAGCCAAAAAAACATTGCTTCCTTAGTTACAACCTATGGAGGTGGTCTAGTTTTGTTTATCAGTGGTGGCCTAATATTTGCAGATGGGCATGTGAGGGTTTGAAAATACATTTTAAGTGTTCCTAGCTATAAGATTTTGAAAAGAACTAAATTTCACCAAACAGTAAGATACAAGGTCTTGTCACCCCAGCAATGATATGTAAATCATTTATACCTTCTGAACCTCTTTCATCAAGACACCATCTGTCATGAACTTGATCTTGGTATCATCTGAAACATTGCCAGCATAACGAATCTGGTAGGAAACCACACTGTGAATGATATCAATACAAGATACAGATGATCCCATTATAAGCAAGACAACATTCTAAAATACACAATTCATTCACAGAGTATGCCTGAAAGGATGTCTCATCTTGAAAGATAAATATTTCCCAGAAGAGAAAGGACATTGATACTCAGCTTTAAAAATCTCAAAAATCAAGATAGGAAAAAAATAGAGCAGGAAATGCATTGTTAGGAACTCTTACCAAAGACAGTAAATTTCCTCCATATAACACAAACAATTACATGTACAAGCCTGTCACCTTTCACAACTATGATTCATAACTAACATTTTCTCAAATATCAAATTATGAAACTACAACTGACTTCAACTAAGAACACTGTACCTGGTAGGTAAGCTCATCTCCTTTGCAACACGCTGTGACATACTAACTGCTGCTACACGCCGAGGTTCAGTCACACCTATTAAACCTTTCCTGCAAAGTAATCATTTAAGTTAAAAAGAGGTCAGTAGGTCACAGCTATATAAGTCTCATGCACATAAACTTTATTCAAATCCACTCCTAATCAAAACATAATTTTTGAACATAATAATGTAGTTGATGAATATAATCTTGTTAATCTAATACACAATTATAGGTATGCCTTGGATAACATTACCAAATATTCAACAATTTTTCATCAACCTCTACCTTCATGGAGTTATGTTGGAAAAACCACACCCTGAAGTTCAAAGTACAATTATGTTAAACATGAACAATTCTACTGTTTAATTTTTTTCAAAGTATTTCCTTTCAGATTTCTTTTTGAGCTCATTGTCCTAAATTAACACCATCTTAACACCATCTTTGTATTAAAGAATGCATGATAACAGTTACTTACTGTGCATAACCAGCTTCATACAAGAACTGAGGTACTTGAGTTGTCTTGCCACTACCAGTCTCACCACAGACGATAACAACTGGGTTGTCATGGATACCCTCCATTACAACCTGTTCTTCAGCAAGAATGGGCAATGCGAGTCTGGCCTCCTGCAAGGAATGGACAATAATAGAAGAACTGCTGACTCAGTAAAAATGGATTTTTTAAAAGTCTTTCATCCCCCAGCTTCCTTACGGAAGTTTTCCATAATTTGTGAAAAGGATACCACGGTTTTCTTCCATACTATATGTATAACATTTGATATGTTTTAAACCTACAGGCAGCTTTCTGAACAAACCTTGATTAATCTTTGTTTTTTAGAGAATAGCATCAGAATAAGTGGATATAAGAAGAACAAAATGTAATCACATTCATAGAGTTTCACTCCTATCCTGTTGTCACTATCATTACTGTATATTTTCTTTAAGGTTGGTGTGCTCCTTTAAATCATTAAAAATAGTGAATTTCACTTTAATGATCTGTTTTGTGAGGTTAATTTACCATTTTATTTATGAGCGTTCACAAACTCTAACCTGAATTTCAGGGGATCTCTTCACTTGAACATATGTAGCTGGCTCTCTATTAATATTGTCTTTGGATGTCTTATCTTCACAGTCATTTCCACTTTTAGTCCTTGATTTGCTGTTTTCAGACTTTTCTGAAGGCCTTTCAATGGGAGTAGAGCTCTTCTCATCCTGATGAGAATCACCCAACTCTTCATTGTTTGTATCACTCTCTTCTCCCTCCTTTTCTCCTCCTTTATTTTCCACCATTTCTTCTTTTTCCTCCTCTTCCTCTTCCTCAGATGATGATGATGATACACTGTCATCTTCATTATTAACAACATCACTGTCATCATTATGTACTTTCCTTTTCTTGTTACTGCCACCAATACTATTAATCTTCAATGTTCCAGTGTTATCCAGTTTTCTGTAAGAAAAAAAAAGATAAATTGACATGGAGGTGATAAAATTATTATATCTCCCTGATCATAACAGGAATTAAAGTATATCTTCTAAGGATTTTTAAAATCATCTGCTCCTTCATAATGTGGAGCTATGGGAACTACAAGTGTAACAAGGAGTTTAATATTTGTATTTACTGGATTTACATATACTTCATGTAGAACTATATAATTCATTCCATGTCACTGTACCTTTTATTGACTTTCTGTCCAATGTGTGCGAATGAAGAAAACATTGCCATCTCTTCAGTAGAGGCTTGATGCTCAGCCAAAGAAACAAGCAGCTCAGCTCTCTGAAATTTTGTAGAGAAAGATGCGATATGCAAATATTGAGATACATGTAAATGTACTGTAGAAGAAATGTAGGTGTAATTATTAATTCACTGATCTTTTCCTCTTCACAAAAGTCAGATATATCAACAAGAAGGAAATATAAAAAGGGGACCTGTAATTTAAAACCAAAATGAAAATATTCTTTTCCACTGAAACTACATAAAATGATAAAGCTACATGCACCTAATATAAAAACTAACATTTCTGAACTCTCCGAAGATGAAATAAAAGAAGATATTTTTTAACATTTTCTAACCAGCAATTCTAACTTGGTTTACTCTTTATTTTATTGATGTAGATATAGTATATGGTCAGTTAAGATACATACAAGGAGAATTACTGGCATTATTGTGATATAAGTTGGGTAATCAAATAAGTAAATATCATTCACTTTGCACAGTAATGGTCTAACTTTATTACTGCATCAGTGATAGGGGAATTCTTTCCACCTGCACCTCATACTCATAGACTTATACGCGTGTGCGCATGCACAATAAATTGAGAGGGGACTTATTTCACGATTAGGCCTAGGGCATGTAGGGCAAGGCCATATTAATTTGGGGGAAGTCTTAATAAGTTAACGAACTTGCCTCAGATTCTTCTTTAAGAGGAGGAGGGGGGGGGGGGGTACATTCAGAGAGACACGATTTAACAACCATTGTAATTGAATGATAACGACGTTCATACTCATATAGTCATAGTCATAGTTAGCGTCAGTCTCAAATTAGGGTAAATTTACTTACTTTCCCTTTCTTTTCTTTCTGCTCAAGTATTTTTTGCAGTTTCTTCCGTTGCTTTTTACTTAGTTGCTTTGGCTGTCTTTGTTCACTGCTGAGTCTTTTCGTTTCCTTATTCGTCTTTTTGATCTTGCCCGGCAGGACAAGCGCATTGCTGTCCAGATCGCTGCGATGACTTGTACCCGAGAGTTCCGGGGTAGACGGGTGACGTCTCTCCGACTCCGGTCCGACTTCTACAGCTACGCATGGAGTTTGGTGTGATTTTCGGACCTCTGAATCATCAACAACTTGACGCGCTTTCGCATTAAAATACCGTTTCTTTTTACCCATGTTTGACCGATGCTCTCTGAAACACAAATTACAATAAAAACATTTGCCACACTATCAATAACAACAACTTCTACTTCAATTCAGGACGACTCAAATCTGGAACGGTAGTCTACACGTGAACGTCATATGAAAACATTAATTAAACTGAAGTTTCCGATTTGTTTTTTAGAGTTTACAAATTGTACGGTCAGTGGTTGCAGTTCATGGTGGTACACATCTAGAGATACTATGCATCTCTGTGGTGGTACATTATATTGTCAGTCCAAGCTTGATGAGAAACCGGTAGTGAAACTTTCTTCTTCCTTATTCATTTTATTCATTTATTTATTTATTTATTTATTTATTTATTTATTTATTTATTTATTTATTTATTTGTTTGTTTATTTATTTATTTATTTATTTATCTATCTATCTATTTATTCATTCATTCATTCATTTATTTAATCATTCACTAATTTATCTATTTATTTACTAATTTATTTATCAATTTATTTCATTATTTATTTATTTCTATTTATCTATTCATCCGAGTTGATTTGTTTATTCATTTATCTTTGTTGGTATTATGGCTATTATATTATCATCATCATTATTTTATTCAATATATCGGATACATATTCTTTTCATTCATGTCACTAGAGGGCTAATCATGATATTCCTTTAGTATCTTGTGGTAGCCTTTTCGATGAAAAAAAATCTTTTAAAAAATCAGTTATAAAGATAAGTGTCAAAACATCTTGGCCTATAAATGAGGTAATCATGATATCATATATATAAAAAAATTCTTATTCTCGGTGAAAATTAAGCTTTATTACTCTCACTGTATACGTTGACATTCGGCAAATCAAGTCTGTGAATTCTGAGTGGAGCTATTTGGTAAAAATTGTCTGTTTGCTAGGCCTTTCTAAATTACCACGTGCTTATTCAATTCACATCATTCTCTTTCTCAAAAAGTTGCAATTAAGTTCTAAAATGCATCCGAATCGGACATCCGGAAGGCATGATTCTAATCAATTGGATGAAAGTCATTATTTTTTTTTTTTTATCTCATCTGATGTATGCAACCTTAACCAAGTTGTTATCATATTAGTGCATGGGATTGACTCTCCTCCTCCCCCACCTTTCTCTCTCTCTCTGAACGTCCAGCCTTTCACCCTTTTAAAAATTGCTCTCTTGATTTTTTGAACTACGTCTTTATTTCTATTTTGTATGCAAAGTTTCTTTTCATGCCCAGATGGGTGTCAATAAATCTATTACAGTACTCCTTTGCTTTGATTAGTATACTCAGTATTTTAAAAAGAAAATGAGTAAGATCTATCATATCACAAATCAAAGTGATGATAGGAGAACATTTGAATCTCCACCGTCTCTGTAGCATGTCTCAGATCAAGGAGCTTCTTGCTCAGATAGATTTATTTATCAGCCACACATTCTTTCCGAAGTTGCAAAGATTAGACTGCTAGCTTCAACATTTTATGGTAAACTCGAAAAGCTGACGTGTATCTGGTACAGAAGGAACTGTCTGTAAGACCAATTTATGGATTGCAAACAGCTAGCTAACAGTTTGCTAGCATTACCTCAACTCGGAAGTTTGCCGAGCACTGGCACCAAATATTTAGGCTCATTTTGTAAGTAAATCCTAGATAAGAGCGATCCTATATATTTGTAGAAATTATGAGTAAAGTTACTTAAATCTAACTGTTACATGGAATCACTTTGAGCTGAGCATGCTGAGTGAGTCTGCGTGGCCGTGTGTGAGACTGTCTGAGGGAGATTGAGTTTTGAGACTGAGACGGAATGATCGTGATCAAACTCTCGACAGTGTCAAAATGTCTTTGTTGTTGTTTTTTCAAAGTGTTTGTGAAATCTGGAAATAGTTGCTATTGTGATCCATTACAGCATAATTTCAATTTTAGCGATATGTATCACTGAAAAAATGAGGAAAAACGAGCAAAAGGCATCTATTTTATGAATATTATACTCACAGTCACTTGCCTTGACTTGAGGCTTGATGCCACTTTCATGCAAAAAATCCCAAACGGCGTGTAAAGTGAATGAGTGCGCAGACAAGGGCACCTTCCTCTTTTTACTTTTTAGCGTCAAATTTACACCATCGCCTTTTGTTGTAAAAATCACATTGTTCTTGTTCGGATTTTGATGAGATTTTTGGCACAGTTACTCCCCAGGATATTATGAGGATTAAAATGAGGTCAGCCATTAGAGGAATACAAAAAGGAAAGTTTGTCAATTTTAAGTGAAATATTAGGTGCGCAGACAAGGGGCCCCCCATCATACTTTGTTAGGTCTCAAATTCTGCACAGCTTAGAAAGGGGAGATTAAAGAATTTAAGATGAAAGAATTGGCAGTAATGAAGAAGTTCACACCCCCTCCATGTTTTCATCAGATTTAGGGTTAGAATTGGGATTAGGATTAGGACTAGGGTTAGGCAGTAGATATGGTAGAGGTGCATGGCCGATTTAGTCTCTGATATGGACTTGGAGACTTTGATTCAAAGTCTCCAATATCAGAGACTCTCTGAACAAGAGGACAACAGAAACAACACTGACAACAAGGCCCTTTTTCTCAGCCAAATTTGTTCCTCTCTGAAATCAGAAGCCCATTTGTTTTGTGTGTGGATCATAACTAAAAATGTTATGAAAACAAAAATAGACGGTGGATTTTTAAAGTAGACGGTCAAAAGGGGTAATTTTTCATGAGGAATCTGCTTATCATATTTTCACTTTGAGCCAAGGTAATCTATTTCCTGCAAATGTAAACAAAGAAAATTGGTCTCCTAAATGGGAGACTGTCTCCCCAAAAGGCTACCAAAAATGTTTACATACACTGTAAGTCTCTTACAATGGAGGTAGTCTCCCAAATAGGAAACAGTCTCCAATATTGGCTGTGCACCTGCACTGTTAGGATTAGGGCATTTAGGCCTTAGGGTTAGGATAATTAACGTTGGACTCAAGGCCCGGGGGCCAGGGGTGTGAACTTCTTCAGTATTACCAAAGAATTATTGTCAAGTCTATGTTTTACACTAGTAGATAGGTCAAAAATTAATTTTTCTTTCTCTTTCTTATATTCTAACAGTTAGGGCCTATAGTTTAATCCATTCATCATGGTTAATACAATAAATCTTGAAATAATTCTTAAACAGACCTAACTTAACACTGACTAAACTTAAGTTGATTGCATACTTAATTGCAATTTTGATGGCATTTACATGTAGCTTGAAGTTAGGGTTAAAGCTGTCCTCACCCTGGCCCTGAGTTATAGATCTATTTAATGAGTTTATATTTTAAACTTGTCAATTTGTTGATAATTTGAACACATTGACAAAAAAAGTTTTCACAGAATAATATTACATTGGTAATCACCGTAATGCAAGGTTTTAAGCCTCATGACTTTTTTTTACTTTATAATTGTCTGCAAGTTTTGTCACCTATGAAGTTTGGACACATTGCCATACCTTTTTTTTTTACCTTCACCGAATTTCTAGATGTATGTGCATTTCATTGATAAGAAGATGACCTATAATATCAAAATTACTGAAATATCTGCTGATTAATTTTTTTTTTTAATTATTGTGTCACTGGCCAACTTAAAAAAATTGTACCATACAAAGACAACGCTGAAAAATGTTTGGAGTAGAAACCAAGTTTGAATCTGGAATATGCTTTTTGGGACTTCTTCCCCCCCCCCCTTAAAAAGATTAGCAAGATGTTGATCCCCATCACTTAGGCCAAGTTTGTTGAATGTAAAGCTTTGTGACTTGCTTTAAGTTGATATTGTAATTGAATTATTTCATGCATTATCAGTGAGATATTTATGGCTGAAGCTTTGACAGCTATAATGATGCTGTGGCAGTCAAATGAGTATGAAGCTCTGATTCAGACCATTCATGAAATTCTTTAAAGTTTGTTCCAAGCAATTTAAAAACAATCTGATTCATATATTAACCCATTGATTACTGAATGATTGAATGCCCATAGGTTTGATACATGGGTCACTAGGTTCCAGTATTCAGTGGGCTAAGCAACTCTTTTTATCTGTTTGTTTTCAGGTTTAAAAGATAGAAAGAGGCATCATGGCCATGCAAACCTTCCAACAGGAGTACATGCAGACTCCACCCATCACAAGACTCTATTGTACGTCATGTGTGCTCACAACACTGGCTGTGGTAAGAATATAAAGAAACAGTGACACAGAAATGTATGCATTATCTATTGACAGGGGAAGATGGTGCATGCTTCCCAGTTATAGTTTAGGCATGTTTATCTTTGCCCCCAGACTTTGGCAATGTTTAGAAAAAGTAGTACTATGTCCACTTTCAGCAGGAGAAATGCAATTCACTTATAAAGCTATCTTTTACATAAATTGATACTGAATCAGTTGAAGATAAAAATGTCAAAGATTTGATCATAGGAAAAAAATGTGAGAAGTCTTTTAAAATGTAGTGGATTTGCGAGTGTGAAAAGTTTTTTGTTATGAATTTATTAAACAAATATATTATTTAATAAAGATTCCATAACATATTACTGTTCACTGTTTATTTTTTCCTTTTGCAGCAACTGGATATTTTATCACCATTCCAGCTTTACTTCAATCCTGATCTCATTTTCAACCATTTTGAGGTAAGTTGGTGTCATATATTGAAAGGAAATAATTTTAATACTAAGCATGTATGGTGTATCTGTCAGTACTGAAATATTTGCAGTTTCCACAATTTGTGCCATCCATTTAAAAATCACTATGCTGTGTCTTTATTTCAAAAGTCATGGAACTTTTTTCTGCAAAACAGTGTTTCGGTAATCACTACATGGTACATGGTTTACAAATTATGGCAACACTGACAGACAATCTTATCATAGTTCGTAAAATTGGCTACATGTATGTTACATCAGCCATGCCATGCATTACTCTCATAAAATATTCCTTTCTTTCGACAGCTGTGGCGTTTGATAACAAACTTCATGTACTTTGGAGCGATAGGTTTCAATTTCCTCTTTAACATGATCTTCACTTACCGATACTGTCGTATGCTGGAGGAAGGATCCTTCAGAGGGCGCACTGCAGATTTCTTCTTCATGTTTCTCTTTGGAGGCACCCTTATGACTGTATCCTTTAATTGACTAAGCTGAGTTTACCAGACTCATCAAATAACTTTGCTCTTCCTTTTATTTTGCGTGTTTGTGTCATTTATCTTGATAAGATGTTGTTTCAAAACCAATGTATCATATGTAATATTTGAAACCATATATGAATATGTACACAAAAATTTGTCCTACCTAGGGACTTACCTTGAAACAAATAATAAAAGTAAGAAAAAAAGTAAGAAAATACTATTGGGGAAAACAGCTTTAACAGGCATTTTCACTGTTTTGGTTGGTTGGTTGGTTTTATTTCCATAATAATGAAAAGACATAAAATACAAACATTAAACAAACAAATGAATAAAAGCAAAGTTGTAAATCAAAGTAAATCAAAGTTCAAAATAAAATACAGCTGAAAAGCTCTATTCAGAGGCATTATTAAAATGCCTCTGTTCTTCCTAGAAGTCCAGTTTAAGTTTTATAATGTGTGGTTTGTTTCAAGAATACATTTACACTATGACACTTGTGAAATTGTAGATGTGATGAGATTAGGTCATACTCATAAAATTGAATATGAGTGAAAATAGACGAAAATATTTTGAAATTATGTCGTAGTTAAGTTAATGATAACATGGGATGCATAAAACTGTTTCTGAAGTGTCTTGTTTCAAGAATTATCATCTTTTAAGCTCCATTCAGTATGCTTCAGAGGATGAATTCATTGTATTCTGTATTCCTTGACTGGTAGTTCAGCTTATAGCCCTGTTTGTTAACCTGGTATTCTTAGGCCAGGCGTTCACCATCATGTTAGTCTACGTCTGGAGCAGGAGAAACCCCTACATCAGGATGAACTTTTTTGGTCTGATGAACTTCCCTGCGCCTTACCTACCGTGGGTTTTACTGGGTTTCTCTGTACTTCTAGGAAACTCCATCATTGTGGATCTAATAGGTAAGCTTTGGTCCTTGTTATTAGACCCTCTTGCGGCTTTCTTTGACCCTAAGAAGCTCCATCATGAGTCAGCATTTTTCCTGTACTAGTAATCTTTCTCTCCAGTAATGTAGTAATGGCTAAAAAAAAAAAAATGAAAAAAAATGTGAGCTGCTTTGCCCCTGAATTAAAAATGTGCCACCATATTTCTGCAAATGCATTGGAAGGCAAACTGGATGACATTGTTCAGTATGGCTGAAGCACAAACCTCATGTATATAATTTGATTTTTCACCCTGTAAATTATCACTCTTTGAATCTTGATAATGATTAGAGAATTCTTTTAAGCGCTTTCATTCTTTCACTACAATTTTTTTCTTCATCTTTAGGAAAAATAACAGTAATTTTTAAATGAAATATGGGCAAAATTACTATTTTGCATTGTTTGTCGTATAATTAGCAGATTCAAATTCTCATTAAATCATAATCAATCCGAAATGAAGGATTTAAAGGAACATTGATTTAAAATGTACTGTAACAATGCAATTTCCTTATTGATATTCCTTTCATGTCAATCATATGATTTGTTTTGTCACCAGGTATGGTTGTGGGTCATATATACTACTTTCTAGAAGATGTCTTTCCTACTCAGAGGGGAGGCTTCAAATTGCTCAAGACACCCAGTATACTGTAAGTATATCCAGCACATTTACTTGACATCCTGTACTCAGTCGTTCCATGAGCTTTGCTGCTGACTTAGAAACAAAACTGTTACCACTGAACCACAGTGAAAATTCCCTAATCCATGCCAGAAAAAATTTGTTAAGGACTTTCTGAATCTGCATTATGTAAATGTGTATCTTCAAATTTATTGTATTGATATTCTTGTTTCATTGCTTGCATTCTTTTACAAAAATGCTGTATATTAGATGCAATGTAATTCATGGAGTAGTTGCTAATTTTGGGGGGAAAACAGATTTTGCATTTTGTGATTTGTTGTCATATTCCCAGTCCATACTTCGAGAGAAGTAAATTTTGCTTGATTCACTTATTTTGCCTTGTTTGTAATCTGAAGCATGATATGAAAAATGTGAAATGCCAATTATATTCGCTTTTCAAGGAGAGTTTTGAGTACAAAGAAGATTGTCACAATCAAAGATAGTTTATTTTCTATGTATTTGGTATCTCGTTACAAGCTCACAAGTATCACCTTCAGTCTTCTGTTCATATTTTGTGTAGGAAAACACTATTGGACACTGTACCCGAGGATCCAAACTATAACCCCCTCCCTGAAGAAGAGCGACCAGGAGGGTATGACTGGGGTGAGGACCAAAGACCACAGGACCAGCCACAAGAGAACCAGGACCAGCACTGATGAAGGTATGGTCTAGCGTCTGGTGGAGACCTGGATCAGCTCTGATGAATTCCTGGACCATTATTGACTAACGACAGGACTAAACCTGTATAGGACTTTCAAAGTGATCAGAGAGAGGAGATTGGATAGAGATTGAGATGGGAACTTGTGGGTCATGGTGTACCTGTATTGGTTGTGCATGTCATGGATGCTTATGATCTTGTCTGACAATGGGTCTAATTATTCAAGCAGTCTGCATTGAATAGTGGACAGACAGGAAGAGAGAGAGAGAGAGAGATGCATAGGGACAGTAAAGAGGTAAAGAGAGTCAGCTATAGATATAAATAGATAAATATGGAAGGATTAAGTGGCTGAGGTAAAGATAGAGGTAAAAGAAGAGAGATAAAGAAAGAAACGCAAAGCATAGATTATGATGGGAATTTGAGGCATTGACAAAGAAAAGAGAAAGATGGGCAGGTGGATGGAAAGAAACAGATCTGTGACATACAAAAAATACTGAATAAAACGATCCCCTGCAACTATGAAGACATGATGCATGATCATGTTGTTGATAGGAAGAATTATCGCTAGATGGTGTCTGAGCCCCGTTTCATAAAACTTGTTATCAGTAACAACTGCCACATTTATATGACAGATTTACTCGCAACCAATCAGATGCAAGGATTTCATTAGCTTGTAACAATTATTGAAACTTGTTATTGGTAACAAGTTTTATGAAATGGGGCCCTGATGAGGGATAAATCAAGAGAAGGTCATCAATTTGCAGTCAGATGAGGAGAAGGAAAAATTCAACACAAAGTACTATCGTAAAAATGAAGAATCTAATAAGGTTTAATTGTGGTGGGTATATTAATATTTGGTCATTCTTCTTTTTTTTCTTAACATTATTACCAGTAAGTATTTTATGTCACCTATGCTTGGGAGGGGAAAAGTGAATTTAATTATTGTGATCCTCAGGTCTCTTCGCCCGATATTGGGATGTGCAGGTGTGCTGCTACATCAGGGTTTCCCCTTATCTTCTTCGAATAGTGCAGTAGTTTTTTTAATGTGCAAAGGTGATAACTCTCTACATGGGACCTCCATTTAACAGCCTATCTGAGGGACAGAGTGTTTCAGTTGTTAACCGAGTCTGCATCTACCAGGGGAGGAGCACATTCACACACCACAAAAACTTCAGTCATCTGCCCAGGGTTGGATTCTAACCTGTGATCATTAGTTTGACAGGCAGACACTTTACCGACACAGGCAATCAGCCATTTTCACCATCATGACTCAAATAACATTGATGAATGATGTTTTTGTTTCTTTGTTCTAAAATTCAAGGAAAGCTTAATGTAGCTGCTTGATTGATGAAGGCATTGCAAGTTAATTTTGCAGTATACATACTCAGTTTAAAGGACTATTGTTTTATGTTCAATTTTTGTATACACCTAAGCAATATGGCCATTCATCATTTCTTTCTTGACTGATGGACAAACCATGAATATAGAACCTCTGCATTGGTTGGACTGGAGAACTTCTCAAAGATAATTGTATACAAAGAACTGGAATGAATTTTGCATTAAATGAATAAAAACTAAATACATAAGCAAACAGTTACTATCATCTGGCCATTTTCATTTTTGAGAGAGAAGAGGACAGAATGTGAGGTCATGGTAGAGAGATCTAATATGAGGGTACACAGGAGAAAAGAATAGCTGCACTATGTAAGTTTTTGATTATTATTGTTGTCATCATAGTCATCATTGTTATTATTATCATCTGTTCTGATAAGACTGGATGAAAGAGAAGGGTGAGAGAAGGAAAGAAGCAGAAAAATAAGAGATATAAGGAAAGAGAGAGTAAAAAGGAGAAGGTAAATTAGAAAGCAAGAAAAGTGATAATTACTGTAAATAAACATTAGGCTGTCATAAAGGCAGTATGAAAAAAGTATGTACAGTACAACCTTCTGAATGTTAGGAAATCTAACCTTAAATCAGGAATTTTGATACTAGTGTAGCAGGATAAAAAGAATATAAAGAGCTGGAAGTAGGGAATTACATGTACTTTGTTTTTGTTTTAAGGGAGGCGCTGTGAGCAGCGGTCTAGTAACCGGGAGTACCCAGGTCCGGATACGCTAATGTAATGCCCTTTGGTAAGGTATTAATCCTCATTACCAAGTCCTTCAGAGGGGACTTTAAGCCTCTGGTTGCTTACTACTAAGCATGGAAGTGTCGTGGTCTGGTGGTTCTGACTCTTGTCTTTCAATCAGAGGATCGTGGGTTCGAATCCCAGCCATGGCATTAATTTTCTTCAGCAAGAAATTCATCCACATCGTGCTGCACTCAACCCAGGTGAGGTGAATGGGTACCTGGCAGGAATTCCTTCCTTGAAATGCTTGCGCGCTGTAAAAGGCTGCCGAGCTAAAGCTGGGGTAATAATATCCAAGTCCTTTGGAAGCACATAGAGACGTATATCACAATGTGATATGCGCTATACAAGAACTGTATATTATTATTATTATTATTACCAAGCGTACACATGCTTTCTTAGCAGTCGGGTAAAATGACCAAACATTTAACCATTAATCATTATCAGAGCTCTTTATACCCGAGTTTCCACTGTACATACAATGTAAGACAGGAAATATAGAGGAGAAGGAAACAGAAAAAAGAGTTGAATAATTTTAAGAATAAGAGAATAAGAGAATTTTAAGAATAAGAGAAGCAAATCTCTTTTTTAAAATAATATGTTGTCACCATGTTTTTTACTCTCTTCATTATACTTTCAGTACATGTACATTCAATGTAGCTGGGCACGTAGACCTATGTCTTGCAAGCCAATTTCAGCATTGACATCAGGGGAGTGATTCATGAAGTTTGAACTCTTGTCAGTGATTTTTACTGACAAATTTGCTCTCAGCCAATCAGATGCAAGGATTTCAGTAGCTTATAACAGTTGTATGTAAAAATCACTGACAGTTCACACTATGAAAGGCTCTCTAGTTCTTCCGTAGCTCAAAACATTCATAGTTCAGTTCAAAATATCAAATTTACATTGACTTTATCTATGGCATATCATTGCTGTTCAGAGGGTGACAGAAAATAAATACGTAGCCTGAGGCAGCTTTCCTTTCGAACATTGATATCTGGAAGTGCACCCTCTATCATCAGAGGCATTATGAGCATGATTGCAAGACACTGATTCACCTTTATCTAAAGGCATGTATGCATGGTACATGGATATGAAGTAGCTGGACACCAAAATAAGCACAGTATAAAGACTTGTGCTAAAGGAGAATATTTGTGTTACTCTCCTCCCAGTTTTGGAAATTGACTGCCTGGTGAGTACATGAATAAAGAAAATATATAGTCCTCACTTCAGCTATCATTAACACACTCTGGATGTGTACTTTCCTTTGCCTATTCAGCTTGTGTGTAGTGTATTCAAAATTCCTGTTCATATGTTTGCTCAGGTTGGCATCCCCCAGAATCTAGTCATGAGAGTTTAGAACTTTTTATAATTTTAGTGAAAATGAAATAACTATTGAAAGAAACTTTCACTATGACAGGAAGAAAAGAAAATAGATTCAACTTCAGATTTTGATTGATTATATTAAACTTACCAATTTTAGATGATTAACAGTTAGGGAGTATATATGAATAGCACTTTCATTTCACAGAACTACCATAAAAAATGAGCATTTTTTCCTCTTTCTAAATCTGTTTCTCTCATTCTCTCATTCTCTCACTCTCTCTCTCTCTCTCCCACTCTCTCTCTCTCTCTCTCCCTCTTTCTCTCCTTGTCTCTGTCATTCTTCCAGTTTTATCCTTCCTCCCCCTTTTATCTATCTCTCCCTCTTCTGCTCTTTTCTCTCTATCATTCAGCAAACCCACAAATTTCTTACATCTGCCAATTCAAACAAAGACTCATGCAAATGCTTTGGAATTATATATTTCCGTACAGTACTTTTTTATTCGATCATTTGGTAATATATAATATATATAATAGATATTCTGAGCACTGAGTTGATGCTACATAATAATTGTGATAGTACGGTACATATGTGGCCTAACCTGCTCTTAACTAGTAATCCCTTTTTTGCAATATATCATATAATATATCAAAGAGTAACAGAACTAAACATAATAAATAACATAGACGCTAGAAGCGGTCATTGCAAGATAACCAACAATTCTTACCAAAATGCACGCTTTCAAGTATAAAATGGCTACATATATGAGGTGGAGTAAATTTTCATAGTACAATATTTTTGTCTTTTTCTGTGACCTTAAAAAAGTAGATTAACATCGCAAGTTACATGTATATACATATATGTATATATATATATATATACATATATATACTTTGCAGTAGACTGGCATATATAATGTACACATTACATTAATAGAACAAAACAAGAACAATACATAACACTTGATGATATCAACATAAATCTTCTATTCTTCACATTGTAATAATAATAATATGCTATTCTTTGTATAGATTTTCCAATTAGTTTTACAATGCAATATAGAATATAAAGCAAGACATTTCAGCTAATGAGCATACAGATTTCAAATGGTAACTACATCATGGCAAAATTAAAAGCAAATTTAGCTTTTAAAAAATTGCAGTAGCTGTGTGCGATTTTGATCAAAACATACAATTAAATTTTTACTTTCTATGAAAGGAATTAGATGAGGTATTAAGTACTTATAACATGAATCTGTATGCAACACCTGTTGAAATGAGATTCACAGAAACTGAAGTTGTTTTATATAACAGCATTTCCTGCACCTAATTAGTAGTGGCCATCTCAAAATACTTCGAAAAATTAAATCAAAGAGATTTCACGGGTTTTATGGCAAGGATAATTTCATTACTGTTACATGGGCAAGTTACAAATAAATCATTAATTTCTGCTACATGACAGGAAATTTTCATCTTTTCACAAAAATAATAGCAATGCTTGATTTTCCGTACTCATTGTCTACGGGACGCGGTTGGTTCCTGTATTAAGTCTATAGGAGTTTGAAAATTCAGTGGTCAACAGGTTAAAGGCCTTCATGACCAATCAAAAACTTTCCTTATAATGAATTTTTAAAAAAATACACAGAAAATTATATTCTCACATGAAAATCTAAAAAACTTATATAAAACATGAATTTGGTCTATGAGAGGATCTACCAAGACAGGAGTTTAACAAGCCAAAAGAAAACAAAACAAAATATATTTTTAAAAAAAAGAACTCTTCGAATGCCATTCATGTCTCATAGGCAGACAATATTTTTTCCTAGAAAGATGACCAAATGAAAATACAAAACATAGATTCCAAAATGTCATATTCTTTGTGAGTGCAGAAATTCATAAAATTGTGGGAATGTTAAGAGACAAAAAAAAAAACCTAGTAAAAAAAGTGGACATCCCACAGATGTATGCATTAATATCAATCTCCTATACACATATACATCCATTCGTAAGTGGAAGAAAAAACACCTTTTGGTTTCATTTCAATTCAGAATGTGTTTTCAAGAGGTGAATTTGGTTCGAGTGTTTCTTTTACGATCACAATATTTCATTATTGCCATCATAATGGCATAAAACATGCTTGAGATGCACATTTAGTGATGAAAAAAAAACACACATCTTTGGTTGCATGATAAAAAGAAACATCAAATATTTTTGCCCAAATACACAGCTAACAAGCAAGAAAAATTGAAAATAAAGTCTTTAAAACGTATAAAGCAACATGACAAGACAAATACCAGTATAATATAAAGAAAAACTGAGTTTCATGATTTAGATTTGCACCACTACTAATATCTTTGCATATACAAGATAGACTATTACACTAATATATATTTCCTACATTTACACACAAGTTGTATTGTTAATAATCTCTTTCAGTAAGCTGTCATGATACATCTTCAATTTTCATATTTCACAATATAATGCATTGCTAGCATAATCAGGGCAACTCTTTATATACTCTTTAGCCCAAATTCACGAAAAAAAGTTTCTAGCTAAACCATGGTTTAAGCCTCCACAAGAGTATTACGGAGCATTACAGGCATGCCCTCTTGTCCACTTAGCTGAGAGTTATGCGCTTATATCTATGCTTATAATTTTATGCTTACTTACGATTATTTTAGTCCATGACTTTCCATAATTTAGAACATGATTTCAAATGAACCTCTTTCGTGAATTCGGGCCTTCATGTTCTGTATTACATATTCCAGTTTCTAATCAAACTAAAATGATCAAAGCATTTCATAAAGAAAATCAGTTGCATTTTTATACCTGTTTATTCATTTATCTTTGTTTTATATTATTTGGACTTTAGTTTGTGACCAAATTCAAGACATACAAATCCTTCATATGCCAAAAATCCCTCCCACTGAAAAAAGGGGGAGAAGATGGTTAAAGAATTTAAATGTAAATGCTGTTTAATTTTAAGTAGAGCGTGTTTCCGCTATTACAAATGAAACATTTATTTCTACAAAAAAAAAAGAGGAAAAAAAATCCCCTTTTATCATATTTATCAAAGACAGAGTTCTACTGGTCACATTTTGTAGACAAAATGTATACAGAACAGTTCTCTTACATGCTGTCAAGATACTTAGGCTGAGAATAACAACATGCTAGAGAACCACATGCCTGGCATAAAGGAGTAGATGGATGCTCATAAAACTGATGTATGCTTGAAGAGAATATATTCTTAAGATACTCTTAAGTGTATTCCATTTTGGGCAAATCCAAGCTATTGTGTCCCATTTGTACCAACCATAAATTAGTATTGCTGATAATGGTATTCAGAAAATAATAGAAATACTGGAGATGGGATATCTATGAAACATGAAGTCAAAATAGGGCTCGAAACTTACAGGTAACTGGGACACATGGGCCACCAAAATTTAGGTCTGGACTCCCCAAAATTAGACAATTTCAAAACATAAGGGTCAAAACATACAGAGCATCGGATATCAATCCAGACTCCTTACCAAAAAAGTTAGTTTGGAGCCCTGGGTAAAATGATATACTTTGTGTTTTCATAACTCTATTGGTAATGTAAAGGACATCACATGACCAAATACCTTGGATTTGGTGTTTTATTATACATCATCCCAGAACATTTCAGCAAGTGAATTCTATGAAATGTTTACAGTGATATTATTTCTCCACCAATCCACACCAAACAGTAAATAGATTTGCCCCCCCCCCCCAATTGTTTGCATTCTCTTGCCTGGCATATGACACAGCAGGCAAGAATGAGGCTTAAATGCCCAACTAACAAAATAATCTCCGTTTGCCTTAAACAAAGAGTTTCTCATTCTCCTTCATGTCCACGATAAACTATTTGCATATATATTTGGCAGAAAATCTAAATCTCTTCATTTTTTTTTTAATTAAATGGAGTTTTTGTGTACATATATTACAACTGAAAGTCTATGAACATTTGAGTTTCATTTTCACAAAGCAATTTAACAAGGCAGACTGATTCATGTTTTGAATTCTCAGGTTGGAGTGCAGTGCCACTGAAGGCTAATAGACCAACTGAAAAACAGCTCAAAATAGCTTGCTTTGTATTAATTCATTTTCAATTTAGTATTACCTTGAATCGAACTGTCCAGTCTTCAATCTCAACAGCATTGTTTTTAGCTGAAGTTGTTTTCATGCTTTCTTCCCTGCCTTTATCTTTCTCTGAAGATCAGATAGACATGACTGAAAAATAAATCAAATATAGCATCCTAATCCTCCAATACTTCCTCACAGTCTAATAGAAAAAGAATCTCAACGATACATGCACAGTTTGGTTAAACACAATAATGCCAGTTTCACAAGTGCAGCTTCAATCCTAAAAGATTGCCAATAGAAGACTGGGTTCCAAGACCAATCAAACTACATTTTGAATTTTTCTTCTTCAACTGAGCTCCCATGTTTTAGATTTTTCTCTTCAAGTTATACTAAAGAAATTTTGAGTGTATATTTACTCTAATCATACTTTGTTAACTGGAAGTGTAGTGAAGTCACATCATGTAAGTTGCAAACATCAATATTACATGTATATTTGTCCAAGCAAGAATTGTTATCTATAGATTCAAGACCAATATATTTAAATTTCTAATGAAACAGAATTAAATACAATGAAATTCATGAGATGAAATGAAATTAAAAGAAAAAAGAAATGAGCTGTTTAAGTGGCAAGCTAGACAATCCATTACATCTAACCAATCATGTATGCAACAAAAACACTATGCGTAAATTGAAAAAAAGTAGCATGATTAATTAAAAAGTAACAATTAAATTCATATTCATGTTTATGTCAGATGTAATGTTGCTAAAGAGATATATTCCTTGAAAAACTCACAGGAAAGAATAATCTTAATTTGGTCCATCAATACTTTCTAATATTCACAAAATCCTCCCCATTTATTTGAAGTGGATTTGACCACACGATAGCACATGCAAAGAAAACAGGAGCATTCGATTACCTCTGGCAGGGGGGGGGGGGGGTGACTTCATTTCCCTCTCCACAATTTCTAGTAAATGCTATTGCAATATAATATAAAACATGCATAAGATATCATATAAAGGAAAATACAATACATATAAAGCAAATATATGTAAAAGTACAACAGATGATAGTGTTATCAATATAAAGATTTGGAATATACACATACATGTACCTAACATAACTTTCTAATTGACAAAAGATTTTCGACAGAAAGAGTTGCTTTCTTGCAAAAAAAAATTGAAAAAAAAAATTGTTAAAAGTACAAAAAACATAAAGAATTGCAAGTAAATTAAGGTAACAATGCCAGATTTTTGTTTTCCTTCTTTCAATAAAAGCAATTTCAAAAAATCTGATTACTACTTCATGTTAAAAGCTAACAAGAGTTTGAAAAAAATTCTAACATGTGTGAAAAAATTGAAATTGAATGGCTCAAAGTGAAAACAAACAAAATTAAATGTTGTTTAAAAAAAAAAATCAAATGTCTCGCTTTTGTCTCTAAAAGTGTACTAAATGTATCTTGAGTACTTGCAAACACTGAGCATGATCTTATCAAGGAAAATATAAATAATCTCCGTTTAAAAAACAGTCCTATAAATAGATACTTTTTCTATAAACCATCCTTTCTAAACAAAACCAAAAAACATGTGGAAACAAAACCAAAAAACATATGGAAACAAAAAAGGGGTACAAATATCATAGACCCTTCCCCACTAAGCAACACCGATAAACCTAACAAGAAAATAAAAGCTAAAAGGAATGGTATCAACTGAGAGCTACTGGAAAAGGATTTGGCCACCATTAAATCAGTATGAACACAATGCCCTACTATACTGGTTCTTATATCTTCTTTAAAAACCACTTCCTTCTGTTTTAATGTGATTGACTTCTGACTTCATTTGCTTCACATTCATGTGCACTAATGATTCAAAAATATATATTTTTTCCAATTATGTATCTTTGTCTAAAAACATACAGTTAATTTTGTTCTTTTGTAAAAAGACTGTTCTGGAATGCCCTTTTTAATGGAGAGTTCTTGTAAATTGAGCTGACACGGCTGGAGGTGGTTTTATGCAGATTTTTTTCTTTCTTTTTTTTTTGTTTGGCTTCACATTTCATAATCCTCGTAGCACTGACAGTATAAATAGTAACAGTAAAATTTAAAAAAAGATAATCTTTAAGGTCAAAGTTGTTTCATCTTGGAAACTCTCATTAAATGTTAAAAATATCACAGTTGAATTTTTTATATACTTCACATGAATCCTCATTCCTAACTCTCTTAGAGCCAAGTCATCCACAAATAACTTCTTTAAATGATAATATGTTTGTGACACAGAAGATTTTCATACAAAGATAAGACAGTTGAATATTACACCTAAATTTACACCCAAGTTGGAAAGTTTCTTTCTCCATAAATGAAGGGTTTCAAGCAAGACTACAAATTCTGTTTCCAAACCAGTTAAATGCATTTCAAGATACTGTCAGATACTGAGCTTTAAGGTTTTATTCTGTCAGTTCAATTTTCAATGTTCTCTCATGTAGTGATATGATAGCATAAAAAAATGTATTGATTGAATGGATCTAGGCATATTTAAAAGAATAAATATCACACAAGCGTTCCATTTTCACAAAGAAAATTATTATGAAATTCCTAAAATAGTTAATTGATTGGTCCTTTATTTTCCACTTAAGCCACTGGCTACAGAACCGGATGGCCCTGTACTAGTCTATGGGAATATATGAATTCATTGGTCATGGGTTAAGGTCTAATGATACCAAGAAAAACACTTGGCTTTATGATGAAGCAATGGTAGGTTAATACGCAGGGCATTGTTTCAAAGCAGTATTCTTCCTTTCAAAATTTGATCTTCACGTAAACTGCTTTATCCATTTCATTCAAATTACTTAATATCTTTTTCCAATAAAAATATCTCACAGGTAAAAGAAAAGAAAAGAACAAAACAGAACATACTAAATCATTGGATGCATACTAGTACTGACTTGCTATGTACTTTCTGGCAACGTAAATAATCAATAAAGCATTGTATACATAATTATATAGATATATCATCATCAATATAGCAATTTATCTGACTAAAATTTGGTACTGTATATTCTATAGAATGTTTAGAGTAACATGAGGCAATAAGTTAAAACCCTTTCTAAAAAGGTTGACAAAAGAAGCATAATACATGTATTAAACCATTTGAGATGATTGAATGATGATGTTTATGTCAATGGCAATAACAGTATTTTCAAAATGTACTATAAAAACCTAATAGTACGCAACAGTAATGACTACATCTTGTATTTGGTATAAGTTCTTAGTACTTAGGAGTTATTTGAAGTTCTTTTGACAATGAGTTCCAACTATTTAAATCTAGATCTTTGCTCAAAGTTGCAGTATCCATGCTTCCCTTTAAAAGGTTCATTTCTCTTTCAGCTCCAAAACTTCTGTTATTCTCCTCAAAGGGGAAAAAAGTATTATATGACATATTCAGAGGGAATCATGCAAGAAGTGGATTATGTACTGTACATGGCTCAAGGATTTTAAAAGCGGTAATTATCCCATAATTAATTTTGTATTCTGAGCTGCACTGAGACATATTCACATTTTTTCCCCAAACAAATGGTTTGTGATCACACAAAAAAGTAGTTTCAGAAGAGATAGATATAAAATTTGCACATGAAGTCTACAGAGTGAAGTGCTAAATTACCAAATTGGGTACCTTGAAATATTTCTGTTCAATAAGAGCCAAAAAGAAGATAAATTAAGATCCAAACAGCACCAATGCAATCATCATAAACCATTTCATACAGCAACTTGTGCTTTTAAATACCAAATATCAAAGCAAGCCAAATATATTGCCTGACATCATAATGACAAAAAAATAACAATATGCATAGTTAAGCTGGCCGACAGGACAGTGATTAGAAACACATTACAACAAAGACATTGCCTTGCACAAGTTTTAAAAACTTAAGGATATGGTGATGACGGAGAGGATGTGAGGTGCTAGACAAGTTCTTGGATCTCTTGCTTGATGGTGACAGTACGGTTGAAGAGGGCGGTGAGTATTCCTGGCCTATATTTGGCGCCCAAGGTGGGATGGGTGGAGGCCATCTTGGCAAAGTTAACGAGAGCCTCTCGCAGACGGTCCACCTCTATCTCTCAAGACCTTTCTCCTCGCCTCCTGAATGAAGAAAATAGATTATTTTAAAAAATCTCTGTACATTTATAGAGAGAGATCTCACTGAACAGACAATACTATGGAGGGGTTTGATTTCTTGAATTCCTCAATTCAGATAACTGGTACTCCATACACTTCAAAAATTTTTTGAAAAAGAGATTGTACATGAATTATCCAGCTTCCAATCATCCTCTCCAGTCACTAGTCAAAACTGCATTTATCAAAACCAAGCCCTGTCTGTCTGTCTGTCTGTCTTCTGTCTGTCTGTCTTCTGTCTGCCCATTCACTAATTTGTCCTCTAAATGACTAACAAAAAAGGAAGAATATTCATGTAATCCCTTGGCACCAAACTATTTCAGAATCTGCATGGTGCAGCAGAAGCTGATGAAAGTTAGCAACCCAGTCTCAATTTTTGCTTCCATGTTTTGGGCTTGATTAGATTTCATAGTTGCTTTAGTTCCACAAATTACATTATTGTTTTGAGCGAAGAATTTGATCCTTGGACACGCTACATGCTGAGTGAGACCCGTGTGCTGCATGACACTCACTCAACGT
>CM057154.1:30195358-30267110 GCA_029962745.1 Echinometra lucunter | reverse complement strand
GTATACATTCTATCTCATTCTTCAGACCAGAAACAAAGCAATGTTTCAAACAAAGAACTGGGTCTGATCTTGTCAGCTTCTGGGAAAAGTGACTTAGAGGAACGCTCTTCCAAACAATGCAACCCCTTGAGTGTTATGTTCAAAAGTGAAATGCTGCCATGTCATCATCATGAAAATAAATCAAATTATAGATTTTAATGTTGATTAAGCTCAACCAGATCTTTAACAAACCCAGATGTCAAGGAATATGATACTTTCAGTGTTAATTCCTCTTTATTTTTGTATCAAACTCTATGAAACAGTGCATACAATTAATAATGGTAGTCATTTTAACATTATCTTTAAAATTTTGCATCCTAATGATAGTGTGAATCATTACCTTTCTTCCTTTTTCAATATTATGGGAGTTTTAACTCTGAGCCTAATGAGAAGCCCTTGGTTTGCCAATACTGTTAACAGCATCATCATCACCATTTATCTTTGTGACAGAAGAGATTTATGAGCTCTCCAAACAGAAGTAAAAGCATCTTGCTGAGTTAGTCCTTGAATAAGGAACTATGAGTACAAACTTACCTTGCTAAGTTGGTCCCTGAGTAATGAACATTGACTACAGTCTTTGCCATCTTCTGACTTCCTTTCACAATGTCTACTGTTCCAGGAAAAATCATGGGAGAGAAAGAGGAAGAGAGAGGAAGAGAGAGAAAGAGAGAGGAAGAGAGGGAGAGAGAAAGAGAGAGGAAGAGAGAAAGAGAGAGAGAGAAGGGGGATAAGGGTAAAATAGAGACATAATGATAAGTTTCAATACAAATTTGCTCAAAGGACCTTTCATAAGGTCTAAAGCTAGTAACATAAATCTAAAACTGACCTGATCAGGACCAATATTTTTTGATATCATTTATACTAAAAAAAACCCTAAAAGTATGAACTAACAATGATATATACATATTTATAAACCTATATCATTTTCCACATCCCTTCCAGCACTAAATGTTTCTTTCAGTACAGAATCACCAATTACGAGCCCATCCATAAGGAGATGCAATGGCTCAGAGGTCTTGTAACTGCGAGTACCAGGGTTCAAAACCAAGCAGATGTGCTAGGGCCCTTCGGCAAGGCATCAATCCTCATTACCAAGTCCCACAGTTAGGACTCAAACTGTAGGTCCCCTGGTTGCTTACTTACAAGTATACACATGGCTCTTTCTCAGTACATCATGAAAAAATACAACCAACCAATTGACCGACCAAGCAATCAACCAACCAACCATAACCAAGCACTAGTTTACATATCAAATCAGAAGTTGGTTCCACCAGTGTAAACAGACCCTCCAGTTTTTTTCCGCTCCCCTTCCCACACTGGTCGTTTCCTCCTTTACAATGCAAGGCAGATCACATGAACTGAACAGGAAAGAGTGGGCGAGATGAGATAAGCGTTTTCAACATTCCATCAATTGAGTGGGGGCAACAAGTCACAGATCAGACAAAAAAAGGGAATTATAACGAAAATGGATCCATTTGATAAAAACACTCCCCTTGATTTTTTTCTTATAGAAAAATTACTTCCCTGTATGGAAAATATTTCCATTAACAAAATTATGTGGAAGACAATATGGATGAATGCAATGTGAGTCTTCTAATGTCTGCAGGTATTCTGTAGTGACAATTTATTCCAATGTCTAACAGTTCCCATGCTGATAAAGCCTGCATCAT
This sequence comes from Echinometra lucunter, assembly GCA_029962745.1. NCBI lineage: Eukaryota > Metazoa > Echinodermata > Echinoidea > Camarodonta > Echinometridae > Echinometra > Echinometra lucunter. The sequence goes on along the minus strand of CM057154.1, from coordinate 30,265,401 downwards.
TTTTGCTTTAGGTAGTTGATTCTTAGTACCCTATTATATGGACGTAAACTGCAACCAGAGAGTCAGCTCTGATTGTGAAGTGGTTGCACCTCAAATGAAGTACACATATCACACCCTATTATATGGATGTAAACTGTAACCAGAAATTCAGCACTGATCTAAAGTAGTTGCACTCAAACGAAGTGCACATATTACACCAACAGACAAAAATGACATATAATAATCTGGACTTGAATTTATAATCGGTCATATCCCTCCCCCTTTCCATCCCATGAGGTGCATGTCCAACCCAGTAAACCTTTAAAAAAAAGGAAAATAGTAAAATGCAAAAATAAAAAATAAATAAATAACAATAATGAAATTTCAGTATGAACAAGATATCATATACATTTTTTTTTTTTAAAGTTAGTACAGCTACCCATACCCAGAATGTTTCTGGATGTTCATCAATTATTGATTGTGAACTATAATAGTGTTACAGAATAGCATTTAAGTTTTAAAGATTCTAAAACCCTAAAATGTGCTGACTCTCCCCAACCCAATTACACCCACTCCTATTTGATTTTTAAAAAAATCCCCAACAAACAAAATCTTCCAAAGAAAGAAAGAAAGAAACTGAAGAAAGAAATATAGAAAAAAAAATTATCAGACTTTGTGTTTGTTATTTTGAAAGCAGTCAAGAGGAATTCCACAACACAATACCATGCAGTTGCAGGTACATGATCCTGTGCTTGCAGGAAGGGGGTATCAATTGGGGTACAAAAAAGACAAAAATTATTCAATCGGATCAAATTTGACAGAAAGATCATTCAAATGAATCCAAGCATGGAGCCTGAAATTGGAGTTTTTTACTGTGAAACGTGATGATGTTTATGTGAAAGGACGAAAATCCATCTGGGGGAGTGGGTAACTTGATTGAAAAAAGGAAAGAGGGGGAAAAACGATTTGAAAGGAAAATTGCATTCCGGTACGCTACTTGTTGACAAAGTATCTTCAGTGCATGATGTATTCAACAAATTATGACAAGTCATTGGACAACAGTGACTTCTAATGCACGAGTGGCATGCACTGATACAATTCAAGTTTAGGCAAATGACTTTGAATGGTAGATTTCCTATAGGGCCAAACTGCGTGGGGTGGGGTACCATACAGGGGCCTTTAAAGGGAATTTAAGAGATATTCTAACACAGTGAACCAAATTTGCAAAATGCAGTTATTTTCGCCATTTTGTAGCCGTTTTGTAGCCATTTACTGTGTTATTTCCAGTGGGGAAACAGTTCTGCATTTTTTTTGCCGTTTTGTAGCCATTTTCAAAAGGGCTATAAAGGCTATAAAAGAGCGAAAAAACAGCTAATCTGCTGATTCTGCTCACTGTGTAAACCTATCCTCACTGAGCAACTATAACTTGACAGACAACTATCATAAATGTACCACACATAGTTATCAGTTTGGATCCTTTGATTTACTGTCAGATCTTGATTGACATATCTTCAGGAGAATCAACTTTGTAAGAGTACGTTCTGCTCAGAAAAAGAAAAATGATTATATGTTTTTTAGTTCAGCCACTAATGACTCATACAGCAAGGTCCATTTCTTTTTGCTCATGAGATGAAAAGAATTAAGAAACAAGCAGGGACGATTTAATTTTTTTTTAAAGACTGACCTAAATGATATCTAATTCAACACATGATCCAAAATCCAATGCTACAAAAATGAAAGGAATAATTAGTATTGATAGCTTCAAGGCTACATACATCTATCCCTAATCAAATCTAGAAATCCAGAAATATAGAAATTAGAAACATATATACAAGAATACACCTCCAACCAGAATCTACAAAATATGCATGCTTTTGATCATTAGAGGAAAGAGTACTTGTAACATAGGCAACTTTAACCATCCAAAAATGGAGAAATACAGGAAAATGAAGTTTAGAAAAGAATACAAATTGCTCTAATCTGAATAGGAAAGACAGATCTATATCCCATCAATTCAGCATTTGAATTCAAAGCTTTACAGGCATGTCACCTGGCCCTGTACCGCTGGTTTTCTCTCTTTGCATGTTGTAATGCAAGCTTTCAAACTGCATATTAGCAAAACAGACTGGGCCCTGCAACATGATAACTTTCATCATATTGGAAAAGGAAACCGATCTGGCCAGCCGCAGATCTGATTTCTCACAAACCTTCGCCAGGCTCCAGCTAATGTTTTAAACCCAATCTTGTTTATGCCTGTGCATGTATTAATCATCTACAAGAAGAGGACAGAGAGATGGAAAGGGGACAGAAAGGGGGAAGGGAGGAAAAAGGGGTGGGAGAGAAGAGATGAGATAGAACGATAGACATATTGGGGAGGGGTGAGAGGAAAAACAAATGTTATTATCTACCACAAGATGAAGAGGAGGATAGAAAGAGGGAAACTAAAAGGAAATGAAGGAAAAAAGAAGATATAAAGATACACAAATTGGGAAGGGATGAAAGAAAAAAATTAATGTAATCATCCACTGGAAGAGAGAAAGAGACAAGGAAAGAGAGAGAGAGTGGAGGGAGATTGAAAGATAATATAGGGGAGAAATGAGGGGGATGGGAAAGGGAAGAAGGGAGATAGAAAGACAGGTATATTGCGAAGGGATGACACAGAGAAATAAATACAAAATCCTATACAAGATGAGAGAGAAGATTTAAAGAGCATACAAGGGAAATGGGGAAAAAGAGGGAGAAATACAGAGATACATACCGGCAGATGGGTGAAGTGAAAAAAAAAAGAAGAAAGACACTGTTTATGCAATTATCAAATAGAAGAGAGAGAGAGAGGGGGGGGGGGGGGGGGGGTCGTTAAAAACTAAACAGGAAAATGGAAAAAAAGAGGGTGAAACGGAGAGACAGAAAAGCAGAACATACTGGAGAGAGGCAAAAAAAAAAAAAAGAAAAAGAGAAAGAGACAGTATAATCAACAAAAAGAGAGTGGGTGAAGAAAACAATAACTGGGGAGAAATTATACAAAGATAAGCAAAGTGAAATATATGTATAGGTAGGTGGGAAGAAGTTAAGTGAAGTAAAGAGGAAGATCTAGAGAGAAGGGGGATAGCTGATACACAGAAACTGGCAACGGGAATGGGTGCAGACCAAAAAAAAAAAAAAAAAAGAGAAAGGGCATGCATTAATCACCTAGAGAGAAAGAGAGAGAGAGAGAGAGAAAAAAAAGAGGGTTTGATCTAGAGGGTCGAAGATGAATAGATGGTAATACACAAAGACTGGCAGAAAGGGAGAGAGAGAAAAAAAAAAGCATGAAATGAAGGAAAAAAGAAACAGAAAGTAGCCAATAACCAGATGAGAGATGATTGCAGTTCAGAGAGATTTATGAGAGAATGAGAGTGAACAAAGGAAGAAAAAAAAACACATAGAAAATAAGTGTGGAAAAAGTGATGAAGAATTAATGAAGAATGAGATTGAGAGAGAGAGAGAGAGAGAGAGAGAGAGAGAGAAGGGAGGCAGGGAGGAAGGATGAGAGCAAATAGAAGAAAAAAGAAAAAACAGAGAGAAAAGGAGATGTAAGAAAATATGTGTCATAAAGAAGTTTATGAAGCTTTGAGAAATGAGAGGGAAAAAGACAAAAACAAGACAGAGAGACTGAAAAAAGGAAATAGAGAAACTTATCTATTCATGAGGGTCTACATTGAGGAGCTGCATTTTTTTTAAATGTTAGGATAGCAGAAATGCAATAAAAGGACCTTTACCTTTCTCAAAGTGATTCTATGAAAAAGATTTTATCGTTCTCCAAACAAACTCACAATTACATTTCTTGAAATGAATTTCAGCAAATAGATATTTTCAAGCTAAGGTTATTTTTAAAATCTACAATGCAAATTTCAGCAAATACATTTTTTAAAACTATATTTTTTTTAGAATCCACAATGTAATTTGTGCCAAGTATCAAGTCATATTTTCCAGAAAACGAGGTAATACAATAAACAGCAAAATGACCCGATTTGGAATGTCAACCCCAACCCAAGAGAAAATTTCTAGGCTACCCTCAAGTAGAAACCCCTGAGCCTCAGTGGATGGCAAAAACAAATTGAAACTTGTCTTCCTAATTCAATAATCTCCTACTTGTCTTCGGTTGTCATAAAAACAAATGTGATAGATGCGTCACGACAATATTCCATTCCTTGTCGCATATCTCCTTATATATTTTTTACTTTCTTCAGCACCAGTCAATAACCGTTAGCGATCATGTCCATCCAGTCTGTGCGAAAATCAATCCTCCCTGACCCTCCGTGGCAACTTCTGGTAAAATCATCCCTTTTTGAGCTGGATCGCTTTCCCCAAATCCCCGTTTTAATCGCAGTTTTATTGAAGGCTCCCGATCGGTTTTCCCCGGTGATGAGACGACATAATCCGTAGCAGACTATCAAACGTGTCGGATGAGCATAAATAATTGCCAACTGACCTATTTCAGGATTTGGTCATTGTTGCAGTTTTGCACCGTGCCCGTTCTGGAGAAGACGTAGGTGAGTATCGGCTGGGGTGCTGTAAAATGGGGGGCAAATCAAAAGGGGCCTCTATGGGATTTCTCTCTCCTTACTCCTATCAAGGCAGAATCACATTAATGAACACACATTCCAATATGCATGGCTGACAAGTGGGAGATTCAATATTTGGAAGTCTCTATTCCTTCAGTTAAAAAAATCTCATTGTGGGAGGCAACATAGAATGTTCTATATCAAAACTCTTCATGTGCAAGAAAAATACAACACTTGAAGTAACACTTAAACGGCCCCTACCAACCATATGGACACCAACAGGAATAAACTTGCGTTTGGATGGCAGGGGCCCTTTAAACTTATATCTAGGGGGGGGGGGAGAATGAAGTAGAGAAGGAAAGTGTGCCAAAAAATACCTATAAACATGAAATGATTACAGTCTAGTTAATTCACATTCATTAATTCACAATGAAGAAAAACTGTACATTTTCTGTTCTTTAAATGGATTTTATAACTGAGAAGCTCTTATAAAAAGTAGAAAAAAACCTAAAATCCAACTACTTAGGAAAAATTTTTGATTTTTTTTCCTTGATACTAAAGGGAGCTGGTAGTATAGAGAGAGGATGGAATATCACTTAAAGAAACTTATGAGTAGAATTTCAAGGAGTGGGTATCTTATACCTTCTAGGGATCTTGAGATTATTTGGGCTTCAAGGTTTTTCACAGGCTCTCTCTTTACATGGGACTAAAACTGTAGAACAATCCGCCTCTATAACAACAACACTGGCTTAAATTGAATCTACACCAGCAAGACGATCTGATCTCTTTTAGAAAAGAGCAAAAAAATCTCGAGAAGAGCTCGAAAATCCACCATCGAATCCCACAAACAACAGATCCTTTACTAATCTCAGTTTCTTTTCTTGCAACTGAGGCAGCAGTATGGGGGAATTCTGGCTTTGAAATTTCAAAGGTTGTAAAGGAAGAATCATATCACTGGGTGTGATTGTTGGAGACACGGATCTTGCCGCAGGACTGGGATGACGTTAAGACTGGAAAGATGAACTGAAGCCACTATGAATAAGATGGCTTGGGTCATCCTTATCTCCCACAACTTCATTGTCATCCAACCACAACAAATGAAAAGGGTTCTCTGCTGTAAAATTACATCCCAATGAAATATTTCCCATATGTAATGAAATGATAAACTTGACCAATCAGCCTAGAAGTATTACTTCAAAATTATAGTAAAACCCTACATTCCCATAATATTTGACTGACATAATAGGGAGGAACTAAGATAAACACATGAAAGAAAACAATAATATCAACCTTAAAATATTTTTAGAAATTAGCTTTTCTTGATTTTATGAAGGGTGGCATTTTCAAAATTAAAACCATACCCCAGGATAATTGTCCCTCATTTCACTTAAAGTATTGTGATTTACAATTTAATCAATACTTAAAATCTGTAAATCTTTCCAACATGATTTAGCATATGACTTTAACATATCTTCTCTTCATTTATTGGTTCATCGAAAGAAAGAAATTGCAATGGACTTCATCAAAAACTTCTGATTTACAACAATAACTGCCAATATAATATACATCCTTCATCTAGGTGAGAATAACAACTTATATTAGTTATCATAAAACAATCTCACCTTGTTGAGCTGTGTTTGCCATTCCATATCTTGTGTCCCATCTTGTTGGTTTGTCTCCCAGTGTCTTCATCATGCTTGTGATGCACTGTCATGGTTGGTTTGGTCCCTGAGGAATCATTTTGGTTGCAGCAATCCCGACAGAGAGAGCGATCTCCTTCTGGATTGCCACACACTATGTCTGTCGTTGTACCCCCTCCTGCCTCCTCCTTCCCCATGGCTAAACGAGCCCTCTCATGCCGCTTACGATGTGTCCGGAAGTCTGAGTAGAGAAGGAAAGAGAGCCCACACTCTTCGCACTTGTGCCTGTTCCCAGTCATCAAGTCCATGATGGCAGAGGATTGAAGGAGGTTTGCTTCTTCAGGGGCTTGTTCTCCAATAAAGGTGACATCAGATTTACCAGGATTGGATGCCCTGGGCTGAGATGATAAAGAAGTAGGTGTCTTTGGTGATTTGGGGTTGGAGAGATCTAGGACCATCCTGTTGGTCCGAAGCATCTTGGGATCTGAGCCACCCTGCTGAAGGTCACTCTCTCTCTTAAGTACTGTTAATTCGCTGAGGGGTCTCCTCTCCAGGAGTGTTCTTAACTTGCTGTTATTGAGGATTGACTCTGCCATGGAGTTGTTGTTGGTAGCTACTGTGGTAGTACTGTCGACAAGCTCCTGGGAGATGCGGTCCTGTTGGTCCTCCATCTTCCTGACCTGCTTCTGTTGTTGCTGGATACGACGCTCCAACATTTGCAGCATACCCATCAGCTCCTGCTTATTCTGCACATTCTTTTCTGCAGCATTTGTCAACATCTGTTTCAGCATGGTTGGCCTCTCTGCTTCTTTATCCACATCATATTTACTACCTCGAGCTGCATGCGTATGGCGGTGATGTGTCAAGTCCGATATCAAATCAAAACCTTTCCCACAGATATTGCATTTGTACTTCTTTTCAAAGACATCATGATGCCTAACACGTTGATGGGTCTGGATCTGCCGTAACTTCTTAAAGAAATCTCCACACAGGCCACATCGGTAAGAACCGGGGGTTCCCTTACGTTTTCCTCGTACCCTCTTGGGTGACCCATCCTCCCCTTTAGCAAAGGCTGCCTTGCAATCAGGATGCTCTGCTACATGTGCAACGAGGTATGCTTCTGTTGGGAAAACGCTGCGGCATTTGAGGCAAGGGTATGTCTCTGGTCCATGGATGGTTTCATGCTGTCTCTGATGGTCCCGATCACTGAAGGCTTTGCCACAGATACCACACTTAAAAGGCTTCTCTCCGCTGTGGATACGCTGCCAATGCCTCTTTAAGTGGCACTTTCTTCTAAACGCCTGGTGACATTCTGCACACTCGAAGGGACGCTCATTACTGTGCGTTCTTCTATGCCTCATCAGCTGGCTTGCATGCTGAAACGTCATGTTGCAGATGGGACAGGCATGGATCTCTGGCACCAGGTTCCCGTTTTCATTTATGACAAGGGCTTCTCCAGTCAGAGTGTAAAACTCTCCATTGGTTGGTAACATGCTGCCAGTCACAGGACTAATTATCGTATGACCATTGCCCAAGGATTGTGTCATGGGGATGTGGTACCTCATGTCCAAGACCTCACTATCATTGCTTTCTGTGTCTCGCCTCAAATCGATTGGAATGGGAATGGGTATCTGCAATGGGATGGGGTGATGTACAGGAACAGGAGCTTCATCATCATCTGTCTTCATCTCCTCAGCAGCCTGGCTTTTCTCTGCTTCGGGTCCAGCCCGACATATGTGCTTTCTTAAACTTGATTTGGAAATATACCTCTTCTTGCATACTTTACAGGGGTAGAAGTTCTCTCCAGACTCTTCTTCCATGGGTTGGCTGGGGCTGCTCAATGATCCTGTCTCCTCATCGTACAACTTGCCTTCGGAATCATCATCACCATCCTGACTATCTTCTGCAGCCTGTCTCTCCAGCTCTCTGCAGTGCATGATGGTGCCATCTACGATGTTGTACCTCGTCACTTCCTTGAACATTGCTGCATCATCATCCACTGGCCCCATCCTACTCACAAACTTCTTTCCTTCTTCCTTTAGGTCACTCTCTTTCAGTTTCAAGTATTCCAGAACCTTGGGCGTCTGCCCATAGTGTGTACCCGTATGTCCATTTGTACTGCCCTTTGGGATTTCTTCTGTTGCTTCAGTGTTGGCTTGCTGGGCGGCCTGCATCTTCAGTACAGCTGCGTCGGCTGGGTCAAAGCCTTCGATGCATTTCCTGAAGTCGTCCAGGAAGCTGCCGGAGTCAACCAGAGATGAAGATGAGGAGGTCTCTCCTTCTATGCTCTCATTCTTTGATTCTGAAAGAAATAAATGAAAAAGAATTTAATAAACCTATATAACCAGCGTTATCTTTCATACAATTCACTTCAGGTTTTAACTAGTTTTTTTTCTACAGATATCATCATCAAAAGAGATTTTTTAAATGGTACATGTATGTTGTATACAGAGGGAAACACCTATGAGTCTTATATCACAGGCAATGAGGGAAGAGTAACTGATGAGAATTCATTATCCAAAGCCACTACCAACTGATTTTGTTCTTAACCTGTAACTCTTCTTTTATAAATGACCAAATAATCTGAGTAATTGAACCAATTGAGAATTGTTCAATCACTAGGATTCTTAACTCAAGAAGAAATCACTTTGTTGCTTGTCACAGGTAAATGTAATATCAAGGTAAGAGAAATATACATTTCAAACTAAAACACTAGAGACATGAAAACTCTACTACACAAAGCATAACACATTTGCAAGGAAAGAAAAACTGTCTACAAGACAGCAATCTAGTAGAACTAACAGAAGAAGTAATTGTGGTCATCTAATGGCATTTGGAAAATCATCACCAGATTGTTGATAATTTGCAACCTAACAAGTCTCTTTCCTCTCTTTTAACTCTTCCACGGGGATGCATGACACCACTAGAACAGGGACTTCATATTGCATGACAACTACTTACAGATATTTCCATGCCCACACATGGATTAATGCTTCTCAATTTGCACATTTAGCGAAACAGAAACGGACAAATAGACAAAGAATGCAGCCGTCTTTATTGCACCACCCCAGGTGAAACATTCAGCTAGAATTTATATCAATCCTTGCGATCAAACACTGCAGCCTTTCCCTCGTCCCCTTGATTTCCTTGACATCTAAGTGGCATTTTATAATATTATCTCGCTCAAAAAGAAACATTGCCGGTTGAGGCAATATTCGCAAAAACCCCTCTGGATAATAGCCCAGCCGCGTGTCACGTTCAGTATCAACAAGGCACTCTACGTCTTCAGAGGAGAGAGAGAGAGTGGACAAGTGGTGCTGTCATGTAAGAGCATTTACCAGAGGAGGAGGAGGAGGAGAAGGAGGGAAACAGAAAGAGAGATACCACTCTCCTCCACAGAGCATTATGACAGCAGCTTGTTTTATTGAATCTCACTTGGTCCACCCTCGGGATCAGAGATACGGTTGCGCCATTCACGCACAATTGTAGGCTAACCATGTTTGAAAATACGGCTCTAGAGTTATTACAAGGATTGTACCCCTTGGGGCAAGGGGTTGATCCCCCGTGGCTGCTGATCAGCATGTATGAACGCACCAACATCCACTATCACACACGTGCTGCATGCACACACAGCATTCAAGATGTTTCTACGCTGCTTCTCAAACGTCTCACTGGCTCTGAGGCAAAACTTCAGATTGATAAAACTGAACTCTCTCCATCCGGATTCAATCAGCCCTTATAAAGGCATACTAGTAAATCATCATGAAGAGCCCTAATGAAAACATTTCACTATATTCACAGAATGACTTTGCAGAAGTAATGAAGTCCAGTAAATTCATTGCATACACTATGAATGGAACAAAGGGCAAAACATTGCACAATCACTTCTTTTTCCACTAACATGTCCATCAAGAATCAATGTCTCACTATCACCAAATCATATCATATGGAAGTCTCAACTTAGCAAAGACAGACACTGTGATGCTTAGTAGCCCTCTAATGCTTGCATCAAACAAAAGTGAGGTTGTCCAAGACCACTTATACTGAAGCATTAAAGGCAAAGTCCACCCCAAAAGTTTCAGTGTTTCAATAAAAGGGGTTAAATATAAACAGCATTTTCAAAAAGAAATGAGCAAAATCGGTCAGAGAATAAGAAAATTACACTCATTTACATTTTCTAGTAAAGTACTCTCGGCTCGGCAAATTGACAACACTGATGACATCATATGCGAGCAGCTCTCCATTCACTTTGTACATGAAATTTCACATTTTCTCCATTTTCTTGGAAGTTACACACTTTCTAACCCCCATAGTCAATGTATGTTCAGAAGAATTGCTTTTTACATAACATACTTTGACTATGGGGTGAGAAAATGTGTAACTTCCAAGAAAATTGAGAAAATGTGAAAATGGAGAGCTGCTCGCATATGATGTCATCAGTGCTGCCAATTTGCAGAGCCGAGAGTAATTTACTAGAAAATGTAAATGAGTGTTATTTTCTTATTCTTTGACCGATTTTGCTCATTTCTTTTTTAAAATGCTGTTCAAATTTAACTCCTTTTATTGAAACAGTGAAACTTCTGGGATGGACTTTCCCTTTAATCGCACACAGTGCAACAGTTTATGCTTTACAAACAAGACAAGATGAAGCCCTTAACAATACAGGGTTCGTTCCCATTTGAACTGACCTATGACTCAGTGCAATGACTTACGCCATTCAGAAATACTTTCAATAATTGCATAATTTGAGGATAATGTGGTTTCAATTTCTATACCAGTATGCCGCCAGAAGACAGCAATTCATCTTTCTATTTCCATAGATTTTAGGACAAATTTGTTCGTTAAAAACATACATCTACTCAAACATAAAGCCTGATGAACCAGATTATTAGCAAAACTCTCATATAATTTAGAAAATATAACAATAGGAAGGAGCTTAACTGCAATCATGAATGTATGTGCAGTTGTAGTGATCAAGCATTGGTTGTTGCAAAGTACATGTAACTAGAAAGTAAAGAAATTTGACAGCACTGCAATTTAACAGTTACTGGAGCTTCAATATATTATTGTCTCTTTTTGTATAGGTCTCTCTCTCTCTCCCTCTTTCTTCCTTCCTTCCTCTTTCTCTAACCCTCTTGCTTACACTTTCCTTTCACATCTTGTTTACCTTCTACTCCTACCTTTCCCCATCTTTCTTTTTTCTTACCCCTTCCCCTCCCCCTCCCCTCCCCTTCCCTCTCTCTCTGGGTTCATCTCACTCAAACTGCTTCCCTTTCACCTTTTCTTTGATTTGTACTCAAAGAACCCGAGCCTGTCAACAAGTGAAATTTACCACTTGGTATTTCAGGTATGATAAATTGAAGGTGGAATATGATATCTTACAACTACATGCAGAGAATGCATAACATGCCAACCTCCCATCCCTCTATCCTTAATGCCTTTTGCCTTAAACCAAGACTATAAACCTTAGTTTGAAATTATAAAAAAAAGAAACAACAACTACCAGGAAATAAGTTTATGGCATAGTCTTTTCAACTTATTTATTAGATTATGGCACCACCTAATATGGGTGGTACATGTAGGTACTTAATCATTTTTTTTTCTAATCATGATGAAGTTGGATTAAAGATAATCTTTTAAATTTGTTGGAGAGAGAGAGCACATCTAGAGGCTACAAAACTATCATACTGATCATTTGGAACTCAATTATATATATATATATATTTTTTAAACAGAAGTTAAAGGAGAAGTCTAGGAGATTTCTGTAAGAATGGATCATAAAGAGAAAAAATTCAGCGCATGAAAATGTCTTCCTTTACATAACATACCTTAGGATTACAGAGTAATCAACAATTAACTTTTATAAACAGTAGTTCTAGTACGAGCCCATTTTCATCCACAATACAGTTCGCACCCCGGCCCAGTGACGTAGCAGATGCACCGCATCAGGCATGCATATGATGATGCGAGTGCAGTGAGTATAGTGCGTGCATAGCGCGAGAGTGAATCACTGCAGTGGAAGTACACATTGTTTGTTTTGTCATCTCATATCGTGCCGTAGTCCCTTTTTTTCCCCTGAATTTTAGTAGATCTACAGTCATATCATTTCTGATTTTATTTATGCTTCTTGTGCCTACTTGTTAGCCTCAGAATTTGTAAAAACCGTTAAATCTGACCATTTCAATCAACGGGAAGACCTTACAATTTCTCGTGGGCTCGTAGCCCATCACTTTCGAACGCCCACACCCTATCCACCGCCAACTGCCAACATCCCGGCTTGGTGTGGTCTTCGCACACTTTCATTTACTACGAAAATTAATAAGTTTTTATGTCGATTTTGTCCATTCTAATATCATTAATCCATCGGGCACACCTCTCCCTGTCCGTCAGGGGATTCGGGATTGCAAAAAACTTCTCTTAGGAACAGAACTGGTGTGATTTGTACACCCAAAAGCTAGACATCTCGGCATTTTGCATAGAGAATGTGCAGAGAATAAGTGCGCATGTGCAGTGCAAATGCATCGCCTACGTCACACGACCAATGACCATATTTGGGTTTCGGTGGGAAATTCAATTATTCGGAGTAAAAAAATGAACACTTACTTGGTATTTAAAAATCACAGAAATCACTTTGATAAATGAAAGTAGCATTATATGTTAGCTTGAATTTTAAGCTTTAGTGTAATTTTAAGCTTTATAGTGTAATTAATAAAATCGTCTGGACTTCTCCTTTAATGCCCTTCTCCAGGCAGAAAATATTGTCTTGTCATGTCCAACATTTCAATTTCCTTACATTGCAAAAAGAAAAAAATCTTGAATTGTTCAATCTATTTATTTGAAAGTTTATGTCTATGAGGTTTAAAAAAGGTAGACATCAAAAGAAGTTCCTACATATCTAAAAATGTTATCACGTAAGTGTGCAAGTGACCACATAACATTTTAGAATTCTTCATTTTGAATTTTCACTATTAAATTGAGCGATAACAATTATGGACATAACTTGTAAAAGGAAAGCATTATAAAATGCATACAATGCTTGATTTAGAATATCATCAAATCGTCATCAACAGAGCAATAAAAGAAATTTGATAATTCTGAGGAGAAAGCAGGAAACTATTACTGCCAATTTGGTATACTTGACATGCATGAAACAGAGTACTTCTGACAGTTTTTCGTGATGAATCCAGTTGATCTGAAAACAAGAGCATAATTAGCGCGCTAATTCCTAAACATGAGTATCTCAACCGCTTAAGGGGGCAAGCAAGATAAGCTCCTCTTCTTCTTCTTTAATTCGATATCACTGGAACACTCGTTAATTCAATTTCTGGCTCAAATGGCGGAGTCTTATTAGGGTTTCATCGACAATCGGCAGTAAACACCCATATCATTGTTCAAGAAATATATGGAAGCAAGTATGCAGAGGACCAAAAATGCATATTATATTTTCTTGCTGATATGGCACAATTGCACCAAAAGTCTCATAATTGTCACAGTTATATGACTATTAGTTTCCATTTGACAGTTTGGAATCCATTTGATTTTCAGAAATTAAAATTGACAAGGTAACAAGGAAGCAATAACCGAAGAAATAAAAAAGGTAGAAATCATGGCAGCTTCCGAATGGAATGAAATGTATCATGGAGTCACCACTCTAAGCAAAGAAATGAATAAAAATCAAATTATTGATAATGATATCAAAAAGGAAACATAAGCCCATAGCTGGGCACAATGTTCTCCATTCAAACTATATTTTGGAAGTATATGTGCCTCATAATTTGATTCTCGCTTTTGAAATCCACTGATAGAGTCATTTTGAAATGAAAATCACTCTGTTTATTACTTGCTTCTCCAAGAAAGATATGATCAATCAATTTCCTATTTTGCAATTAGGGTCTCGTAGTGAATACGGGGGGATGACAGAAGATATTTTCTGCACAAAATTTTTCCACCCCATCTCTGTTGATAAGTCAATGCCCGGCCCTGGGCGAGTCCGCGCGGGATCACGCGATACCCTTCGGGGAGCGATTCCTTCCTCGGCAATGGCAATTACACGACACAAGACACAGGGGATGGGTATCCGCAAGTTGGGTTGCGCATATCGTTTTCCTTTTTATTTATGAACAAATTCGACTATCTGTGACTTTTCCCCCGCAACTGATTTAGGAGATGGGATCCGGGCTTCTTCTTCCTTCCCCCCTCGAGGGAGAAATATCCCTTGCCCCGGTCGCACATCCAAGCCGACTCCGACTTGAAACATTAACGAGCGGGGCGAGATGAAGAGCATAAAGACGATGAAGACCCTTTTTTGTGAAATGATGAAGAAAATTTTGCGATATCTGTTGCAGTGGGATGGAGTTTAGGGTTCCCTTCCTCATTACAAAGGTCTAAAAGAGTGAACGAGTATTTGATGCTGCGATCGGGTCGGCTTTCCGGGCTAACATAATCACGTTCCATGCTCGACTTACACCGAACCATCATCAAACTCAACACAGATTCTTGGAGGTCGTTGACTGGATTCGAAACTATTTTCCTCTCTCCGCCCATCTTTTCCCCTCTCTCTCTATCTCTTACCTCCCTCTCATCCAGTCCTTCATATACCACTGATACTTCAAGAGGTTTCAAACAAGATATATCTATCCACCCTCTGAAGGCTATAGCTGAACATAAACCAAGTGATAAGAGCCATCTTCCATTACCTCTTTTACATACTTTTTGTCACTGCAACACTGTTTTTCATGCATTTCTGCAAGCCAAATATCAATTTGATATTTGGAAACAGGGGGTTGGAATGGCAGTACATGTATCTTTCACAGTTTGGGCATTTTTACAACACCTAAAGAGCTGTAGGGAATCTTTGTGAAAATTGCAGTGTAGGCCTAAAAGTGGCAGGAATCTTTTATTGGGAGGGGGTGATATTTATACAGCAATAAATGAGAAATGCATATCATTTTCTTCAACATCTTTCCAATCTAAAATTTCTAAGAAATTACTAAAGAAAACTATCCTATTTCAAAGAACATTTTATTTCTAAAATTTGATTCCTATTATATTGTGTTATAAACAAGACATAAGATGTACCCGGGGTTTAGTCCTTTCACTTTCATTTTTTTCTTTTTTATCAAAGTTTAATGGAAGCCAATAAATCAACAGAGGGAGCTCTTTGCAAACACTGCTTCCACGACATTTCCAAGCCAGTGTCTGTCCACCAATGAAAACATCTTCTTCCCTTTGGTAAAGTGGTTGTTACTTGTGTTTATTCTGGTTTACTGTTTCTCTCTCTCCTTTACTTTATATAATCTCTTGTCCTAAATCTACTTAATGAAGGTTCTTCAATAATTCCTACTAAACATGACTAAAAGCATACATGTGCATAACCAATGCAAGTCTCTCATAAAACTGAATTTTATGATAAGCAAAACAATTTCAACTTTGTGCTACATATCATGGTACTTCTTAATACCAAATATAAGTTTGACAAAGTTTTGAAATACATGGAAATTAGAAGTCATTTCTTCCTCCAAATTGATCTTGACAAAAAGAAGAGATTTATTGCTATCACTTTGCCTATTCTAGTCATTTCTACTTGATATAATAGGAAAGAGATGGAAATGGGATTCTTTTGCAGAAAATGTGTTATTAAGAACTGTCAATCTTCAAAATTTGAAGAAAAGCAAGAAACACCAGGCAGGGTTTGTAACGGGGATGGGGAAAACTATGGAAATTTTCTTTTTTTCTGTTGCAAGTAAACACGGACAGAGTTACCCCTCAGCCAGGTCCGCTGGTTAGCCAAGGCCTATTATGTTCCCAGTAATTTGCCAAGATCTAGGAAATGTTCGTGTAAGTTAAGACAGCGGCCACAGTGGCGCTGGGGCATAATGAGCGCGAGGCCTGAGACTTGATCGCCCTGGTGGGACCGTGACGGTACGGAGGATGGGGTATCAGGTGTGGTATACGCGATACTCGGCCACTAAATTGTCTTTCATGCGCTTGTGGGAGAGAGATAGTGCTGGGGAGAGTGGTGGTGGTATGGAGGGGAAGGGGAGATGATGAGAGGATGGACAAAGATAGAAGGGATGGGTGAGAGAAGAGACAGAGGGGAAAGGGATATGAGGCTGGATTGGTCAATTATAAGATAGGGGAGAGAATGAAGGAGGAAGGGGAGATGACAAGAGGATGGATGAAGGGAAAAAAAGGGATGGGGTAAGATATGAGAGAGGGATAGAGAGAGAAGGGGCAATGTGACTGAATGGTTGATTATATGAGAGAAAGAAGATGGAGACTTGAGAAAAGGAGCAGTCTTGTAGAGGGAAGGGGAGATGAGAGGATGGAAACAGGAAAGGATGGGGTGACAGACAAAAAATAGAAGAGGTTATCTGTTCAGAGCCAGAAGGGCGTTAATTCATATCATTCTGGCTCCAAACAGATGAGGCAAGGATGTGATATAGCGGATGGAGAGGAAGAGAGGAAACTGAATGAAAGGAAACAAAGTCAGAAACATGAGAGGAGGGTAGGTGAAGGAAGAGGTGAAGGGGGAAATGAGAAGAGAGGGTGGAAAAAAAAGATGTGGAGCTGAAGGGATGGGTGGGGGAAGAATGAAAGATGATGGAAGACAAAAAGAAAATGAGGGTAGAGCAATAGGAAGGGGGAGGGACAGGTGAAGGAGTGATAGTTTACAGGAGAAAATGAAAAAGGAGAGTGAAGATGACATGAAAATGAGCCCAAGGATTAGAGGAACGGAGAAGAGAGAAAGATGGAGGAAGGGAAATTATCACATCAGAGACATGCAAGGTGAAGGGGCAGGGGACAATGAGAGAGATGAAATGAGAAAGGAGAGCAGGTAGGAAGATGTGGAACCAAGGGAATGGAGGAAAGGGGGAAAAGAGAGGAAGAAGGCAGAAAATAAATATGGGCTTGAAATATGTCTGGGCAAGTGAAACAGCAATAAATACAGGGAAGTGGAGGGGAAAGGGGAGATGGAAAGGGAGAAAGGATGAAGAGAAGCTCAGGGATGAAAAGGGGATGAGCAGAAAAGGATAGCAGATATACAGAAGGGAGGAGTAGAAGATGACCACGTAGGAACTGGGGATGATTGTATACGGAGAGGAAGGGTGAGTGTAAGACTGACGGGAAGACATCAGGGAGAAGACGGAGACAGAGGGGACGATGAACATGAACGGCAGTAGGGGGTGGTGATGCGGGCAAATGAGAGGAAGATAATAATGTGCATATCACACTATGATCTAGTATCTCTATGCACTTCTAAAGGACTTTGGATATTATTACCCCAGCTTTAGCTCCAGCAACTGCAGTGCTCAGTGCATTCAAGGAATAAATTCTACTCGGTTGTAAGTACACCTGGGCTGAGAGAAGCAAATGTAGATAAATGACTTGTCAAAGGATGTTAGTGCTGCGGCAGGGATTTGACCCCCGTACCTTGTGGTTCTCAGTCAGGAGACTTATCCACTGGACCACAACACCTCAAGATAGAAGCCAATGGATGAGGATGGGGCATTGGGATGGTGAGATAGAGATAGGGAGAAGACAGCAAGAAAACAGAAGGGAGCACTGAATTGAGAGAGGGTAAGAGAAGAAAAAAGAGAAATTAAAACTCTACCTGAAAGAATGATAGTATAGATGGATGGTAAATAAGGAGGGAGAGAGTATGAGAGATATGAGAGCTGAGTTGACATGGGGATGGAATAAAGGGAAGATTAGAGGATGAAGAAAAGATAATAAATGGGAGAGTGTGGTGATATATCACTGAAGGAAAAATAGTGATTTGTAGGGAAGGGGAAATGAGAAGTGAGAGAAAGGGGTAGATGAAAATGTATGCTTGACAGGTGGTATCATGAAGAGAGGGAAGATGAGATGGGGTAAGGAAGTGGGGATGTAAACGGTGGAAGATATGAGAGAGGGAAGGATGATGGGTACATTTGTGTGTTGCTAGAAAAATGACGTAAAATGTTGCAAAGGGGAACTGGTGAGACGGAATAGATGGGATAGCATATGAGGTAGAGAAGGGGGAAGAGAAGACTTGGGAGTACAAAAATACTGTTCAGTGATTGGTTAATAAATGAACAGAAGAGAAGAATCTGTATGCTGTAACCAAGAACTTGTCAAAATACAAAATCACAAAACCTAAGTGGAAACTGACAGGTATGGTAACCGACAAACTGTAGTTGAAAACAGAAAGAAAATAATCGTAAGTCTCTCTCCACTGAAAAATAACAATAAGGGCATTTACCCTTGCATATGACATCACAAAAATCCCTTTTGTATCTGCAACCCTTGTATTTGACAATCCACCACTGGGTGGCCCTCTTTTCAGCATAAATTAATCCTGACAAATACAGAAAGAGCAAGAATGGCACACATGCAGAACCTTGCACACAAAAGGATCACATTAAAGTTTTCAAAAGAATGACAGACACGCCTTCAGCTATAGTACTGTACAATGAGAAGAAAATACATTTTCGTAGAAAAAATAATACTAAGAATATTTACTTATTAGGCAGACACAAAGCCTCCCCCCTTTTTACGTCAATACATAGCAACCCTTATACGATATCCACCCATCAGAGTCACTGGCCCAAGACAACGTATTCTATTGCAACCATGAGCTCTTTGATAATCATCTCTCAAAATGTTGTTCTCTCTAGACTTAAACAATATCTATTAAAACTTAGAATAGTCCATACAGTGAAACTATCAAAGCAAACTGAACTAAACCAATATCACATTAATATAATGAAATGAGATCTGATAATGTGCCTCCTTACAAAAGCACCCCACCTCCCCCCTAAAAAAAACAAGGCGTTTGCGATGTTGTGTCTCGCCCACTTGTGAAAATAACTAGAAATATCGCGATCTGTGATGGCACACAACAGAACTGTATCGAAAGCTCATTGTGAAATAACTGGGATGGAATAACATTTGATAAAATATGAGAAGGGTTTTTTATGAAATGGTACTGCATTTTCACGTGCATGTACTTTCCCTGCTTCTACTCTCGTCCCTCTGATATGAGTAACATTGTATGATTGATATTTTACATGTGTGGAGTTGAAAAGTGTTTGTGGTTGTAGTGTAGCTGAGGGCTGCAGATGATGTAGTGTGATAATGAGCTTATAATTTAGAGAAAAGAAATACGAGAACAGTTATGTTTTGTTAAGAAGAAGGGTTAGTGAGTAAAATCTTTTATGGTATATTGAATACTGCCACAGGAAAAAAAAAAAGCATGCATAAAATTGAAGAGAACAGAAAACTGATCCCTCAGCCACTTTGCACTGAGTATTTATGTATAGTTTTAATATTCTTTCAAGTGCAAAATGTTGCCTGGCACCCGCAAGATAGACGCGGATAACCTGTCAGGGGTAAATTGACTAATTAGATAGAGGTTAAAGGCAGCATTTTGTTAATAATTAGTAAAAAGCATGCCTGAAATTGATGAGAACACCAGATTTGAATGCTGAACATAATAATTGTAATATGGTATGCATGTAAATTGAGTTTGTGGGAGAGAAACAAAAGACCAAAATTTGTTGAAGAAGAATTAGTGAGTAAAACCTTTTATGGAAATTGAATACTGAATGTAACATTAACAATAAAAAGCATGCATAAAACTGAAGAGAAGACAAAACATTGTGATCGCTCAGCCACTTTGCACCGAGTATTTATGTATAGTTGTACTATTCTTTCAAGTGCAAAATGTTGCCCGGCACCCACGACATGGACGCGGATCACAAATCATATTATTCACAGCATTTGTTTTTGTTTAGTAATAAGACTTCACACTTCATACAAGAATAATGTATGACCATTTGCTTATTATGTTGGAGGTGTACTAGTAATATTTTGACATGTTTTGAATAATATGAATAGATTACGAATGTTTACACAATATCTGTGTACAAGTTCAGAAGCGTCACCTATGATTATCAGTTGAGCAATCAGATTCAACACTGGACAAGAAATGACAGAGGAAAAGCAAATTCAAGAATTTGAAAACATCTGTAACATATGACCTCCAATGACCTTTCACCTTATCATGTGAAGTCCAACAGAATGATAACATGCACTTCCCCTTAGTGATCTGCAACCCAAGTTTGACTGAAAAGTGTGACACGGTTGCAAAGTTTTGTGTCATAAGAGAGTCTTGCACGTAAACTTTAACCGTTCAACGTTTGACCTGTAATGACCTTTGACCTGACCATGTGACCTCTGACTGGACCATAACATGCAGGTCCCCTTAGTGCATCTACAACCCAAGTTTGATAGATAAGTGTCACACGGTTGCAGAGTTTTGTGTCATAAGAGAGTCTTGCACGTAAACTTTAATGTTTGACCTGAAATGACCTTTGACCTTACCATGTGACCTATGACTGGACCATAACATGCAGGTCCCCTTAGTGCATCGACAACCCAAGTTTGATAGATAAGTGTCACACGGTTGCAGAGTTTTGAGTCATAAGAGAGTCTTGCACGTAAACTTCAACGTTTGACCTGAAATGACCTTTGACCTTACCATGTGACCTCTGACTGGACCATAACATGCAGGTCCCCTCAGTGCATCTACAACCCAAGTTTGGTTGAAAAGTGAGTCACGGTTGCAAAGTTATGTGTGATAAGAGAGTCTTGCACGTCAACTTTAACATTTGACCTGAAATGACCTTTGACCTTACCATGTGACCTCTGACTGGACAATAAGATGCAGGTCCCCTTAGTGCATCTACAACCCAAGTTTGATTGAACAGTGTCACACAGTTGCAGAGTTTTGTGTCACAAGAGAGTCTTGCACGTAAATTTTAACGTTTGACCTAAAATGACCTTTGACCTTACCATGTGACCTCTGACTAGAGCATAACATGCAGGTCCGCTTAGGGCATCTACAACCCAAGTTTGGTTGAAAAGTGAGTCACGGTTGCAGAGTTTTGTGTCATAAGAGAGTCTTGCACGTAAACTTTAACGTTTGACCTGAAATGACCTTTGACCTTACCATGTGACCTCTGACTGGACCATAACATGCAGGTCCCCTTAGTGCATCTACAACCCAAGTTTGGTTGAAAAGTGAGTCACGGTTGCCAAGTTATCTTTCATAATGTTTGTGACGGACGGACGGACGGACGACGGACGGACGACGGACGGACGACATTTGGATCCCTTAGTCTCGCCTTCACCTCCGGTGGGCGAGACAAAAAGAAAGAAAAGAATCAGAGTTATCAGATTATTAGACCATAAAAATTGGTACAAGTTTCATGGTAATTTTGACAAAAAATGATTTAAGAGAGGGTTATTCACAGGAAAGCTGAATAGCACTATAGAAAAAGAATGAAAAACTATGAGATGCATCCAAAGGAAACATCACTTCTTGTACAAACGAAAACAGAGCTCCTTCAAACATGGCAAAATCAAATGATTCAAACAAAGAAATTAAAAAATATTCTGGATTAAAATACTTCTCAAATTCATCATAATCAACATTTTCTAAAAATGAGCCTGATCAGTTTGTCATAGATGGACATTTCACAAATTTTGAAACTTCAAATGTCTGTAAAAAATCAGTAATGAAATGTGTTGAGCTTTTTCATCTTCCATTGTGGAGGGCATCACCGAAAGATTAAATTTCAATAAATTTGGTTGCCCTGGTTGTCTACTTAGTGTAGAATCCATAAATAATCAATGTCATGGACTGAAAAAAAATGTCACTCTTATCGATCAGGCTCAAATCTGAAATAGGCACTTGTAAGCTAGGTAAAATCTTGAAACTGTTTAGTGGAGGTCCCATGACAATCGTACCACCTGATGCAAAAAATCCTTTTCAAAATGGCTAACACAATTAGTTCTATACATTGAAGCAACAGCTTTTCACTCTTCACCGATTTCTTTTGAAATATTGTACCGTTATAGATATCTCACAAATCTATAGGCTAATAATAGACTGTGGTTGCGAAGACACATTTTTTGTACCTCCAGGCCCTGCAGACATAACATTGTAACCAACATAACATGACAAGGCTGGAATCAGAAATAGTTCAGGTGAAAAAATTTTTGCATTTCTAGACCCAGCAAAAACAACAAAAAACAACAACAAAAAACCATGATTAATATCTTCAGGACTGGAGGAAGGGGGAGGGAACCTGCATTTATCCCCTATTCCTTTCTTTAAAGTTCCCTGCTACCTTCCCCCTTTTATTTAACTGTCATTTAAGCTTCCTTCCCTTTTTCCTTTATGTTCCTTTATGCTCCCTTCCCCTTTCATTTAAGTTTCCTTTCCCTTTCCTTCACTCACTTTCTCTCTTTCCTGTCCTTTTCCTACCTCCTCCAGGATCACTCCCCTTCCATTCTCCCTCCTGATTCTTTCTATTTTCCCCTCCCATCCTTCATCAGCACATCATCCTCTTCCCCTCTCCATATCCTTCAACTCCCTTACCCTTTCCCGGTACTCCCTTCCCTTTTCTCCCTTCTCCTCTTTTCTTTCCCCTTCTTTCCCCCTCTAATATCCCCAATTTCTTCTCTCCACCTCCTCTCCCCTCCTCCCTTCCTCCCCCATCTCTCCATTTCAATTCTTCCTCTCTCCCTTTTCTTCAACTCCCTCATCCCTTCCCTTTGCTCTTTCTTCTCTTTTCATTCTCTCATCTCCTCATCCACATCTTCTAATTTTCATCCCTTTTTCCTCTTCTCCTCCTCCCCTCTCTCCTCTCCCCTCCATCTTCCCCTTCCCCTGATTCCCTTCCCAATCCCAGCATTGTTGCATTCCCATCAATGATGTCATAGTGATTAAAATGACTGCTGGAGGCAGAGGCCAGTTTGGTTGTCAGGCCGGCATGAATAAACCACAGCTACCCCTCCGACCTTGATTCTGCCTTGGCATTGTACGGGGAGAGAAGTGACGGTCGCCCGTCGATTCCACAGGCCTTGGGTCAATTCCACCCCAAGCCAGTGGTTTTTAAACGTTATTTATCGTGTTACTAGGGATGAATACAAAGTAGCATGGAAAGCCGTCCTACGCAACAACCTCGTCCCCCACAGAGAGTTTAACCTAATGGAATTTCAAACAAAAGATTTGATATTCTATGGATAAAATAATAGGAATTAATCGATGCTGTGAGTTTGCTCAATAGCACTCATGAGTATTTATTAAACACGTATCTTTACTTTACTGGATTAAAACTGATAATGGGTAAATCTGATGATCATGTAATAATGCACTAGATCATTTTCTAAGCTTGAGGCCAAAATTCTCTTCCATTGTCAACCAATATCTCTTAAACATGTACTAAAAACAACAAAATAATAATAAAAGATATGAACCTATATACCTTTCAAGCTCAACATGGTGCTGAAGCATAGCATAAGCCAAGTATAAACAATTTGTCACAATAATATCATTAATGTAATACTAAAATGATGGGATTGTTGTTGCTATCAAATAATTCCTATTTCAAACAATTTTTGAACAGCATCAATGTACAATAATAACAATTTTATAGATTTTCTTGTCCAGATATTGCCTCATTTATTGCATAGCAGACTTGGCAGAGGCTGAGCAACCAGACTATTACTAGAAAGGTGCGCTTGAGTCACTTCTTATTTGAATCACAGACAAGGTGTTGCAGAAGTTGAATTCCAGATCAAGATTTTTGTGGCAAGTTGAAGGCTAGTGTCAATGAGTTTTTTAAACAATTTAAAACCCACAAACCTGTTCCATTTGTGTTTACATGTACATTAGCATTCTCCTCTAGCATTATGACTTCATGAAGTCATCTACCAGTTATCCCATCCTGTCATTCCCCCCCCCCTGTCATCCCCCCCCCCCCCCCTCCAACCCCAAACAGATGGACAGCAAACTGGTGATAAGTGCAAGCATAAAATCTTCTTCCACTCACAGATGTACCATCTTCCCTCTCCTTTTTATAAACCAATCCCTGGCAAACTCAAGAGGTTTTTAAAAACTGAATATGCAAGACTGAAGTCTTATACAAGCCCCCCCCCCCCCTTCCCCCCCCCCCTCCCCCACCGCAGCATCCCTGTACGCTCCTCCTTTTCATAAACAAAATCCCTTGCAATGCCAAACGATTTACTACCAAACTGATCGTGCAAGAGAAGTGTTACCCTCATCCCTCCCCCCTCCTCTCAAACCCTTCTCCGATAGCCAGACAAGAGTCCGAAGGGCTAGCTTCCATGGCAATTAAAAATAGAAACTTCCACTTGATGCCCTCTCTAAGGCGTTGCTATTCAATCTCTAGCAATCCGTTAAAGCCCTTCCTCCTGTATCACTCCAAGACCGTTTAAATGTTTCTGAAAGCTTGACCCACATATTTTGGCAGACACTCACATGAAAATAGGCCAAGTGGATCCTAAAAATATAATTGGAGAGAAAAAGGGCTCTTGTTTTCTCAGTCCCCTCCAAACTTCATGCTCCAGCATCCCCATACACTCTATTACCCTAATTTCTCAGCATTCTTTGACAAATCTCCAGTTTTTTTGTTCATGTGGGAGGGGAATTCCAATTTTTTCCTTTCAGTGTTCATAAAATTGTCTGTCAGAATGATTGTTCTCATTCTTATTATGGACAAAGTTCATGCCACTTTTTGTACTTATCTTGACAAATTCCTTCCATTCCTTAATGAAAATGAATAATAAAAGTCAAAAAATCATTTTTTTATGTCTTGTAACTCTCTGTCTGATGCTTATTCCCACATTCCTATAAATCTTGAAGTGGATGTGTTTAATTTCATTTACTTTTTTCTTGTTGTTTCTAGTATTGCTTGGCAGCTTTAAATGAAAGAAAAATCACAGGAAAATACTCGAATCTACAAAAGAAAGAAAAAAAGTAAATAAAACAAAACAATTACAGTTAATGATTGCTGAGACTAACTGTATATATTTGCATTTTGCAACAAAGAAAAGAATCAACTAAGAAGATTTATCATAAAAAGTCCCCTTTCACCTCATTTCAAGTTTATCTCTTTAATTAATCTTGTATTGTCATACATTTCTTCATCATTTGCCTTTTTTTAAACAGTCACCTTTGCAGAATCCATTAAAAATGATACATTTTTACCTACAGATGCTGCTGAAATTATGTATCAAATGTCAAATTTAGACATAGACAATACTATCCCTACAAAAAATTTCAGATTCA
This sequence comes from Echinometra lucunter, assembly GCA_029962745.1. Taxonomy (NCBI): domain Eukaryota; kingdom Metazoa; phylum Echinodermata; class Echinoidea; order Camarodonta; family Echinometridae; genus Echinometra; species Echinometra lucunter. Next base: position 30,240,094 of record CM057154.1, on the reverse strand, counting down.
AATGTGATATAAAACATACTATCATGTTCACAGATAGTTAAATGTGAGACTGAGTACATGAAGGTGTGTGTGTGACACCTTGTCTTGGTTATAAAAGAGAAGAGTCTACGGTAAATATATGTCCCCAGCTGCTGATGAGGCTCCAAAAGTAAATGTACGCCCAACCCCAACAGAGAACTCACACCGCTTACTGTAAAATCTACAAGCATTACCCCCAACCCATTTTACACTCAGCTTGAAACTGATCTCTTTACATAATATCATATAGTGCCACAGCCCCTTTCTATGCTTTACATTCCACTGAATTGAAAGACTGTGGAGATAAACAATAGCCCTATGAGGGAATATTATGAGGCTGTCACGGTAATGATGTCTTGTTTGGTAAATATGTACCTTTCCCAGCGCCCCAGAGGGGGTCAAAGATTGGCCCTACCTCCCTGCCACGCCCTGGTGGAACAATCTACAATGGGAGTGTGGGGGCAGCAAGATTTAGATTTCGATCATTTTTTTCTCTTTTTATTTCCCCTGTTGCTGTGTACACAACTGAAGTCTGATACAAAATGATCATGACATTCATAAAAAGATGGGATCGGTGAGAGGGTGTGTGGTGGGGACCTGTTGGGGTGACGTACAGTTCCATTCAGGGGTTTTCACGCCGGGTTACACAAGCCTTGAAAGTTGTTTGCAGGGGTGACATGGCAGATATCCAGGTTTTCTCATGCATGGAATCTCTCAGATTTAAAAAAAAATAGAAAAGAAATCATACGCAAACGTGGTAACCTTGAAAATCTGAAAAACACCACTTTTGGGGCAAATAACATGGGAGCAAAAGTTAACAATGAACAGAGTTTTGGTTTTGCCCCATTTCATTTGATGCATTTACGTCATAAATTTGTCCCTGAACTATTAAATGAAAAATATGACTTTTCTTTCGATGGAAATGAAAACTAAAATGCAGACCTGCTGTCCCTACACACATACTTTCATGAGTGTTCTTGAAGACAATGTCGTAAAGTAAAGTAAAATTGTAATACCCTTATCACAAAGAATTCTACAATTCAAGGTATCAGCTCTATGGAACAAGTGTTAAACTATAAAGATATAGTCAAGAGCTCTGTCTAACTTTAACGGATTGTAGCTTAACAAACTGACTACTGGAACCAGACCTGTGGCCCCTTTATCAAACCTACAGGATTCAAAGAATTTAGTAGTCATTGGGTTGAAATCTAGCTTGAACATGAGATTTTGTGGGTCAGATTTCATCTTTACCTATCTGATCTTTTGCTCGCAGCATAGCCTAATCAACAGAAAATGGTAACATATTTTGGTTTGAGGCACATGGAGGTGAATTTTGGTTTTCCAATCTGCTGATCTCTTGACCAATAGCCAGAGACAGTAGTGACCACTGAATGCATGAGAACACGAGTGGTCAGTTCAGTGTCTGTGATTCGAACCATGGCAGGATTAGCCATGGAGCAAAACCCTACAAAAGAGGAAAGTTTGACTGGTGTCGAGTTAGAACCAATGTTGTGGAAGTCGGTGTGGGTTACACGAAACAATCGCCAGTCGAGTTGATTAGCCATCGAAACTTGAGCCCGGGAGCCGGGTCCGTTTTCCCTGCGATGTGCACCCCAGCTCATCAAGGCGAAGGTGTTTTGTCGAGATGGGGTTTCAGCGGACCGTGTCTGAACAGCTAAGTGACTGTATTTCATGTCCTCCCCTCTCTCAAGCCTTGCAAGGGGAGAGCTTCCATGAAGATAAGGGGAAAGGGAGGGAGAAAGCTCAGGTCGGCACGAAAACAAGAAACCAGAAGCCCGGTTGGGTATATTCCGTTTCACCATGTACTTACCTCTCCTCAAACAAAACTTCAATTCCAAAACGTCCATGCTGCACAGAGTCTCATGGATGAGTGCAAAAAACAAATTGAGCCCCTGTCCGATTTCCAATGCGACCCTTCTGATTCTTCCTTCTCCCTGAACCGGAATATGAAACACAAAACTGGCCGCAAATAAACCTAAAATGTCTCCTTCCTCTTCCTCTGACGGCGGCCCACATCATATGAAAAGAATCATTGTCACCCCGTTTCTGTTGCTTGCACCCCCCAGCTTGTGTTTCAATGCCAGTCCCAATGCTGCGCACAAATTTTGAAGTTTTCCAGATCGTTAGTATCGATGTACGACACGTCTAACAAACACTTTACTCCCGTGTAGCTTACGCCGAGTGGAGCAACGTCAGTCTTGGGTTACGATCATTCTGCAGATGGGTCGCCTGGCTTCGCTATCATACCTCCACTAGTTATCAAACATTGATAGTTTGCCATGCGAATATTAGTATCATTTCACTGTCAAACTCACCCAAAACAATCATCCCCAGGAAAATATCCTCTCCCACGGACGGCTCCGTCGAGGGTTTGGCGAGCAGACGACGTCGATGAGACCTTCTCCAATGCTCTTGGCATTATCAAATGTTGCAAAAGTTCCAGTAGAACAGCATGGTATTGAAATATTCATTTCAGCAGGATTGGAAACAAATATATCTCTCTCTCCAAAAATTTCCAACTAATAATCAAGATTGAAATCTCATGATACAGCTCACAAAATGAAATGACATTCTTGTTTTTTGATCTTGTCAAAAAGTGAACTCTTTATCAACAACCCTGGCCATAATTTAATCCCACTTTTTGTCAGTCTAATGACTTCTTTTTAATCTAAGATATAAATGTTAAGTCTGCAAAACCCTTCTTCCAAGAAAGGAAGTGAAGAGGATCTTCATCATCATCAGCAGCAGCAGCATCATCAACAACAACAACAAACTAGGGGTAGTGAGTTGGGTCCACAATGTGCATGTGACAAATTTCCTCATTAAAGAAAGTAGCATTTTCCATGAGGAGGGTTTTATATCACTCAAACTTTGTGAATTTTAAATCAACTTACATACATATACACACTTTTACAAAATTCCAGGCATTTCCAGACATTAAGATCCTATATGAAGTTGTTTTTTTTTTTTTTCTTCTTCTTCAGGGAAAATATACAATTCACTCTAACATGACAATGACTTATTCCTAACTGTATTACAAATAAAATCTCACTCATTGGGAAAAGGATTTGGAACACTGATTTAAAACCTGCTGCTCAAACTACAGAGTAAATGAGTATCTGCACATCCAAACAAAAACAATTAGCAATATTTTGAGCTACATGTACATCTCTTCATAAGAAGCTACTACTTGAGAGTTTAACACAGTTAATTGTAAATGGATCCACTGCAAGTATGCACATACAAGGTGCAATGCAATGCTGCAAGGAATGACGGATAGATATATTGTGGATCAACCTCTTGCCATGATGGTGTTTCCGTGATCTTCGGTAGATGGTGAATCACCAGTAATCACAGATCATGTTAGTGAGCCACTGGGGGAATGCCTCACAAATGAACATTTCAGTAACAATCCCCTTGAAACATAATCGTCTGTTCCAAGCCAGAAGGGCATCATCTCATATCATTTTATACACACTTAGTGCCCTTCTGGCTCCAAACAGACGATATACTGTAACAGGTGGTGTATACTGTTTGGGAACATTTGTTTGTTTCTCTGATTGTTTGTTCTGTTATTTGTAGATGTAAGGAAGTTATCACAATGTAAATATGAATGTCTTTCAACATGTTTGTTGTTAGCATGAGTTTGATTTATTATTTCAATAGCATTATTGCTATTATTTATTTTCATAGATATAAAGAAGTTAACAGTTACAACTTTTTCAGCTGCTGGAATGCTTGTTGATACTTTTTTTTATGGATGGCAGGGGGGGCAGTCAGATTATTAAAAATGAAAATGATAAATACAAATCTATTGTTACAAGTCAATTTTTTTTCATATTAAAGTCAAGCTTGTTTCCACAAGCAGTGCCACTTAAGGGAAAAATAATCCACACATAGGTGCTCTTTCTACAAAGGTTCCATATAAAATGTATTTTAAAAATATAAAAACTGCCCAAAGAAAACAATGAAACTTTGTCTTTTCATACAGGTGGTTGCTAAAGCAGGCAAGAAAATGGTTATCATATTGATAATTCATTAGAGTAGTAGATAAATATATGAATATGTCCTAAATGATATTTTCCCCAGCAACCAGGATGATAATAGTCCAGTTTTGAAGTTTGACTGTTTCTAATCTTTTCTGTAATCTCATGTCAAATATTACTTCTACTTGTTTTTCAAAAAGAGTATCATTTCTGTTTACTTTTTTTTCATACAAAGTTCTAAGAGAGAATGAAAAGTACTAGATCAAGTTTCTGTAAAGTACTTTTTGTTTATTGTCACAGAATCCTGTAGGAAGATTCCAAATACACCTAGAGAAAGACAACCATATGGTTTTTCATTTCTGCACAATGTAGAGAGAGATGAAATTCAAACAAGAGTGAATAATTCATTGTCCCTGTAATTTATTCAACCACAATTTCCCTCTCCTGATCAAAAGAAAACATTCTACTTTAATTCCTATCCATAGCATTTCTTGAATTTGACTCTCTAATTCACTCAGACAACAAGATATCAACTCTGATTTCATATCGCAAAGAGAAATCTAACACTTCTTAACCTTGCTTCGAGCCAAGCGCACCCGTACTCCCTTCCCCCTGTAGCGTGGCAAAGAAAAACAAAACTCCAATTTTTGTCTTCTCAAGTAGGAGTAAACTTGGCAAGCAAATATTGTGTTTAGTGAAGAATCGCCTCTTGCTAAGCATCTCTCTTCCTTGCCTGGTTGGAAATATGTGCGCTACTCTGTATGAAACATGATCGCTGCACGCTGCATATCAAAACACGGTCCGCTCTTTCTCTCCTTCCACGGCCCAATGCTGAAATTCATTTGGAAATTGTTTAAAAACTCACTTACGGTGTAAAATTGCATGCATCTGCCGTGTGGCAAGACTGATAGCTATGTAACGTGCGATCACTTTCCAGCTGGGATGGGATGTTTTATAAGAGATAAATGGGGCTCTTCAGGGGGCAGGGCCTCTCTAACTAAGGCCGTTGAAAAGGTACAAGCGGTTTATTAACCCCTTACCCATCAGGGCAACACTACTTACATCAAACTAATCATCCACCATACCTGAAGATAGAGATTACAAAAGCTAGGGAACAACTGATAGGTCCAATCTAACCTATTCAAAGTCTTTGCGCTGAAATTAAAACAAAAGTCTTTTTCACATGGAAAGAGATATGATGTGCATGTACATCAATAATAAATCTGTTTTCATGTGTTTGAAAAATATCCTTATAATGATTTCAGTTCAAGATGTCCCTAGTGAAAAATCAACTTTTATCTCTATGATAAAATAAAATGGATTCCAGTATACTTTGACATAATAATACTAGCAAAATCACAGGCTATGCTCCCCAACAACAAAATGAAATAAACATCTGAATATTTCAAATATACGTTTAACTTTAAAAAGTGCATTCATTCTCTATTATTTTTGATATTTTGTAACCGTATTTTGAAAATATATATACAAATATATATCATTGTCCTGTATGTATGATATATTCAATAAATCCCATATCTCAAAATCCCAATAAGCCTTTCTGTCAGATAAAAATCTCTCACTCCTTCATATAGGATGGTGCCCCACAATAAAATTTTCACCAGAAACACTCATTAATTAAAAACAGGGACAGAGTGGCAAATCATAAACATCTCTCTATATCTTTCCTGCTAATACAAAATAGCAAAAAATAGAATACACGGGACTACAATGAAATGAGCCTTGGGGTCACTAATAGCAGTGACCTTTGAAAAATTAAGTGGACGAAGGATAAACTTAAGTGCTTGTAAAGGCAGTGTTGCCTTGGTCATCCAGTTCTATCACTTTCTGCTTCAACCCATTTCCAAAGGAAAGGCCTTTCATTTTTTAGAAATAAATTTATCTATAAAATTTGACCAATTCACAGATATCATACATTCAACGGAAATTACATCATTAAAAATTTACATAAAACATCTGAAATTATATTTAATTGCAGTGTTTTCGAAAATCATTTTACGATGCTTCCCATTTCCACGCTATCAAAAATCAATTTCTAAGCAGACTTTTAGTTTTAATTTTTAATGCACACTACATATATATACATACATGCATTTTTTTACAAATGATAAAAAATCTGATAACCTCATGCATGAACTCTTCTTCAACATATCAAATGTCTTGAAAATAAAAATAAATATGTGAATATCTACATGAATGTGCCAATTTCCACACCATTCTAATGCAATCGTTCTTCATCAATGAAAGAAGATATCCAAAACGCAATTCTTGGAAAAATCCATTAAACTTGCAAATATGATAGCGGTACATGAATTGCATTTCACATGAATATTTTCTGTCATCAATCCACATAAAGAAGACCAGAAAAAAGCCTTTCCAATCACAGAAATTCAGGCATTTTTTTTTATCAGAAGGCTATGATGGGTAATTCGATGCTGTGTCATAATTTATATGTAGATTATATCTTCCATCTCAAATGATAAAAAAATAAACATTATCTTGTGGTCTTTGTTGCAAATTGAAGTAAAATTCAATTCTAAATGAAACTCAAAGATAGTATCCAAGTAACAAGAGAATAATTTGGACCTCTACTTAAAAAGTGATGTTACTTTTTAAAGATATTGAAACAAACTCACACTATTCAAACACTCTCACAAGTACAAATCTATAGAAAGGGGAAGGGCTCTCACAATATTTCATATTTTATAAATTGTTAGTATAATTCTAAGTGAACTGGATTTGAGGAGGTGACAAATTGCTTACTTCTGTCAAAAAGTTTGTGTCTGAAAAAAAGGAACATTTTTTTTCCCCTACCCATGCCATGACCCATTTCCTCATCCCATGATTTGAGGACCACACCCATACATACACTGTAGTTCAGACTAATACTTTTTTTTTTTTTTACAACCATACATGTTTTGAAAATGTACTGGGTAAGTCGCATAAGTCACGATAACAACAGAACTTGCATTATGACTTGGATATTGAAATAAAAGAAAAAATAATAGCAATTACATTTATAGCCCTTAAAACTATACTTTTCTAAGCACTTTACATGTAATCATTATTACTTGGTTCACTGGATTTAATCGCTGTTCCACAAAACAAAGTGCACCATCTCCACTCCCTTAGGAGTGTTCTGACCAGGGTTTCATCTGTAAATTTAAGCCATTTCACATTCAAACAACCTTCCCTATTCATGCAAATCACGAAGGCATCAAAATCTGGTCATGTTTAGAGCCTGGGGAAGGAGGGCTGGCACAATATAGGGAAGCAAATCCACCTATTCCATTGTCTATCCAATCTCCTTCTTTAAGACCATCAAGGCACTAACACAGGATTCCAGTAAGAGTCTGGTGAGGGAAGACTAGCAAGACATTAGAGAAGCGAATCCCCCCTATTCAGCTAACAATATATGCATCAATTTTCAATCCATGCCCCTTCCCCTTACCTGGTACCTACCCCACCAGTGGAGACCATCAGGCAAACAACAACATGAATTTAGGAAAGAGCCTGGGGAGGGAAGACTAGATACATGTAGACATCAGGAAGCAAGCCCCATCTATTCAGCTGCCTACCACCAGAGATCCCGACCCTTCCTGCTTCCGGAGTCAAACGAGCCCTTTATGTTCTAGCTAAGGTCTAAGGATGTCCTGGTTTCAAAAGGCAAGCTAGTTGATACTGCTATCTTCTTTCCACAGCCGGAAAAGGGGGGGGGGGGGCGTTACCTCACAGTACAATTCTAGCGTTGCTAATTGTTTCATTGTTCTTGGTGCATATAATAACATGGCTGGCTACTCCAATGAGAAATTCAGTTTTCTTATCCTTCCCGCTTCTATGAAATGATTGGGGGAATTGTGAAACAGAAAATATCTCAATAGAAAGAAGAAAAATATCATATGACTTTATGGAAAATACACTTCCCTTATAGCGATTACATTGATTTGAGTTTGTCAATCAAATGCTGAATACCTAGCACAATCTCTGGCTGTAAGAACTATCATCATCCATCACTGCATGTTAATCAAATAAATTGTCACAAGATGTTACAATACATAAAATTTTTTGTACATGCCAGTCGTCAGCACCCTTCTTCTTCATGAACCATCCAAAACAACTGTCAACCTATGTACACAGGTATCTACAGTGCAGCAGTGTAAGACAAAAAAATCATGTACAGGTACTTTGATATTTTTCTGTGTCCCCTCCTCCTAAAGCCCCCACTCCCCTCCCTCCCTCCCTCCCTCTCTTTCTTACAAGTCCAAGGGACACAAACCGTTAATGTTGCAGAGCTAAGTTTTGATTAGGGTATTAGTGAACTGAGGAATCATGCTATACCACATCACTTTGATTCCAATTGCACGATCAATCAACAGGAAATGCATAGATCCTCATATTACACTTTGAGGCAAAATACTATATTTTTTTCCCCTTTCTTACCACTGAAACACATCCTGAATCCGGCAAAGTCTACGTAAATTATGCGAAAGAAAGAAACCGAAAATAGTCCTATTAATTAGAAAACTGATTAACTTGAATGCTAAGTGTAGACAGTGTAGTTTTTCTAAAGGATGGAGTCTCCCAGAGTCTCTGGTCTGATTAAACAATGATCCAGGTTCCATCCAAAGTCCTATGTTTGTATGGTAATGCTCATGGTCTGCCCCCTGGTGCAGATAATATCTGATTGATGATATCATCTTTGAAAATCTGATCACATTGGACTACACGAGGGATCCACACTCACTTTTTACATGTATATGTGGGGGTTTGGATTTAAATCTTAGGGTATGTATGTATAGAATCTAGGCCTGGCACGAGTAGTGATTTTACTACTCGAGACGAGTAGATAAAAATACTCAAGTTTTTTCAAGTACTCGAGTAGTAATTTTCTGTCAAATTACCGCTAATTTGCATCATAAATTCCGGCCAATTCATAGTTTGAAGTCTTTGGACTTGGGCTCCGACCATCGCGAGTGGCAATGTCCACCACAGAATGCAATGAGTGGGACTGATTCAAAATTTCGTACATCTCAAAAGACCATTCTTACCGATTTTATGTCCATATCAATGAAAAAATATTGTATATCCACACTCAATGATTATGTTAAAACGGAATAATTACCCTAATTTTTCTAGGAAAAATACCATTAGCAAACCATTCTTCATAAATTTGTTTGGTATTCCATCGCCAATGCCAAACCATCTTGTTGACAATGATAATAGCCTTTGTCAAGAGGTGCAAATAATTACTTGGATTGTGCTGTCAGCTCGAAAATAAAGCAATCACTTGTTTCTAAAATAGTCCAAGCGATTTTTATTGAAATTATTATGACTGATGATAAAATAATGATTATTTCGCCATGATCATGATTACGAATGATCTCAGTGATATTATTTTATAAATCAAAACAATTAGAGCCTTTATTGTAAGCCAGGTATTTTACGTGAATTTATTTTTTTTCATGAATGGAAGTTGTGCATGCGGTCGCATTGTGAATAAAGTTTCGTGGGCTTTTATCAAAATCATGAGAGTGAAATCAGAATTGAAATCAATTATTTTGTTTAATAACCAATTCACATCGGACCAAAATAATTTATCTGTACCCCCCCCCTTCCCTGTTTTGATTGTCATTTTCATCTTGTGTTTGACTTTGATGCGTGGCTTTGTGTTACTCTGTTGCATCTTTAGAGTTTCGGCTATTATTTTCGAAAATGGAGAAGCAATGATTTAATTACAACAGTGAAGTATGGCAATTCGATTTACTTTATTATGATTATTATTTTCGAAAATGGAGAAGCAATGATTTAATTACAACAACGAAGTATGGCAATTCGATTTACTTTATTATGACTGATTATAAAATAAAAATGACGTTTTGATCATGCTTACGTTAGGAAATAATCACAGCAGTGTCATTCTCTGCTGTTTTGAAAGCTATTAATTATTTGTGTCATCTACATGCCCCGATCTACATGCAGATATTTTTTTCATTAATAGTTGCCTAGATACGCAGGTGCGATCATGCACTGGAATGTTATGCAAGTTTTGGCCTGCTCGTATCGAATAAATGCAATAGCCTCATTCAAAACAGAAGTTATTTTTGGTAATTATGTTGAAGTGATTATCTCTGCCCCCCCCCCTTTCTTGACCATTTTTGTCATTTCATATCACGTTGTGCGTTCCAATTCGGTCTTGTATAGTGTGTGGTTTGCCTGTGTGTACCGCAACCGGTGGCAGATAGGCCTACTGTTGCGTCTGTCAGTATGAACCTGATCGATCGTTCGTTGATACGATGTCATCAAGAAATCTTTGACAGTTTACAATTGCAAAATTGTAGTTTTTAACATCAACGTCGCCGATAAACATCGCTAATGAATGGCAAAAATGAAGAATTTTGTGCAAAATTGTTAACAGAAAAGGTGAGTAGAGAGTGTTCTACTCGCGAGTGAGCGAGTAATGAAGCAAGTAACGAGTAAAAAACAGCACTCGTCCATCATGCGAGTAGCTCGAGCAGCAAAAAATGCCTACTCGCAAGGCAAGTTTTCAAACAGCACTCGAGTCTACTCGAGTACTCGTGCCAGGCCTAATAGAGTCCTATGTTGATTTTTTTTCTTTTAATATGCAGATCCAGACCAAAATTTGGGATGCCAAAGTGTTAATGTTGAGCCTGAACAATACCAACTTTCATAAGGTAAGCTTTATAAGTATTTCTTCATCTTTTTGTCATAGAAAATTGTGTCACTGGACAGAGGGGTTTGAAGTTCGGCACTGCACACATAACCCCCTTACAGACAGACAATTCCTCTTCATAAATGTACATATAAGCCTATACAGGACAGATGATCTACAAGGACATGATCTTAGCTCCAGGAAGGGATCACGGTAACTTCCTGCCCATCTTTCGGGGCCAAATTTCCTGGTACAAACAAACGAAAGGACACTTAACTAGCCTACACGTACGCAGATCTTCACGGGGGAAAAACAATTGCACAGTTTGGGGATGATGGTGATGATGTCAGGGCTGTTATCTCGCTAGAACAATACACCATAAAGCCCCAGTCCTTGTACAGGAAATTCAGTGCAGCTTACCGGAGTCCGCAGTCTGACCTCGGGGTAAAGGGGGAAGTAACCCCATCCTCAGTCAAAGATAGTGTCTCTGATACCACCCAACAATCACCTGTGGAATTCAAACCTTATACACCATTCCACACTTGCTGAACAAGGGGGAGTGGTCCGAACTTGATACATGCATACAAAGATGCTTTGTGGTTACAGGGAAGTTGAGCAAATTCCCCCAACCCCTTATACAGATACATTACCTTCCTGATCAGTATTCCTACTCAGAATTAAGAATATAAACATCATAAAATTACAGGAAGCTATATATTTTCTGTTCTTGCTTGGTCATACATGCTATCAAGTTAAAGGTAAACCACAGATGTCGACAATATCAAGGATTTGGTATAATTTTGTTTTCTTGGGGGTCCAAATGGCTGAGAGCAGTCATCAATTTCTTTTAAAATCTTGATTTAAGTACACCAATACAGTAGCTTCAGAACAGCCCTAACAGGAGTGATTTTTCAATGCCAGTGTCTGAATATACGTGCAGATACATGTGACACTAGCACTGAGCACTTACACCAAGTACTACCAATCAATCCTTACCCTACTTGCATAAGAAAATTGTGTGAAACTATAGCCATGATCCCTGCTTCCAACTTAGAGCCACAATTAACATCAGCACCAGATGCCATCACTATTAACTACCGTTCACTGATACTGCTGAATCTAAGCAAAAATTTACACCAGCAACACAAGCACTACCCATCAATTTTACTAAATCAACACCAACACTGAAATCAACACAAGCACAAACTATTATCAATATTGATGTAAAGTGCCTAGAAACATTTGTAATAGGCGCTATATAAAATTGTATTATTATTATCAACACCATGCTACTACCACTCCCGTAGAATTCATCTATTGAGTGATGTCATCGATACATATATCTGCCACGTCAGACAGGAACTTAGCTTCGATGGGTATCCATTTTCCTTTTCAGTCACACCACAAATTCTCATCGATATTATATGATTATAACCCCATCAATACCACTATAAGCAGCATCTTCTCTCCTGACAAGTTAATAAGCTATGGATGGGAGTGAATTAAATTGATGTCCTATCGTCCTTCCCAGAGATAAGAGTTCAGTGTCAGATCATAATGTGTGAAGGTCCTCTCTTACAACTAAGGATTTTAAAAAAATATTAGTTATTTTTCAACTGAAATTATTTTTGTATCTTATAATAAATTTGCACTAAAAGGGATTGAACATTGGATAAAAGGTATGAGAATGGAAGGAGAGTGAGGTGAAAGAAGAAGAAAGGGGAGGAGGAGGGGAAGGGGAAGGGGAAGGAGGGAGAGGAGATGGGAAGGTCATGGAGATATGACCAAGAAGGGAACGGGGAAAGGGAGGGGAAAGGGAGAAAGGGGAGGAAAAAGAGAATATAGAAAGGAGAGAAGGGGGAAAGAGGAGAAGAGGGGAGGAAGAGGGGAAGAGAGAGGGAGATGGGGTGGAGAGGGGAAAAGAAAGGGAGAAAGGCAGGGAGAGGAAGAAGGGGAGAGGAAGAAGGGGAGGGAGAGGGAGAAAGAGAAGGAGAGTGGATTCAGAAGGGAACATTGGGGGGGGGAGAGGAGGAAGGGGGAAAGGGAGAGGCCCCCCAAAAAGTACCTCACACCAGATTTCTTAAAAGCAGGCTTTAAAATCCCTCTACAACTCCAGTTCCCTGTAACATAAAAAACACAATCAATCTTATGACTGATTTGAATCATAAGTCTATGGCAAACCATGTACTAAATAGAGTTACAATTGATCACAAGACTGATTGTATCTCTTTATGTTACAGGCCTCAGAGCCTGTTCTGAAATAACTATTGAGGAAAGCAAGTAGGTTTCCCATACAACTTTAATATAACATAAAGTCTGTGTGTATAATTCTGGAACTAAAAGACAGCCTATTCATAAAAATCACTTCTAATGCATTTCTCATTTGCAATTATCACTGCATGTATACGTATCTATGATTTCAATCTCAATTCCTTATCTCTCTTTAGCTTAAAAGAAATGAAAAAGGAAAAACAATTTAAAATGCCCCACTCCTCCCCCTTATCACAGAAAACCATTGGAAATGCTGCATAATAATACCCAGTTGGGTTACTTGTTAACTTGCTAAATACAGGTAGGGTCACAACACAGAAACAAAATGTGGAGTTTGGCCAAAATCTGATATCTTTGTTATACTTGACCTTTGATCTGAGTGACCTATATTCAACTACATCTCTCCAACCAGGTAGTTTACTTTGGAAAAGTTTTGCCTAATATCTCTGAGTGATAAATCAAGTTCTCTTTTTATGCAACATATGTTCAACTTAAGTATATCCCAAGGTTACCAAAACTAAAGAAGTGTATAGTTTCCTTCTTTGTTTGTCTTTTGCAAAGAATCAGTATCTGTAACATTTATAAAAAAAACTGATTGTAAAAAGGGCATTTTTGTACCATTCACATTTTCTTCATAAGCAACTTAAGCATACAGTGCATGCATTGATAAGAGGAAGGGGTGTGACACTCCCACTCAAAATCAAGTTCAAAGACATACTGCACAGGTAGTTCCTTTGAAAGAGACTACACCAATTTATAATCTTCTACCCCATAAGGGGCATATCCCTGCCCTTTAAAGAAAAGCTTAGATGTAAAGTTTTATGACCTCTAGTTATTGAATAACTAGGGGAACAGGGGTTAATACAAACAGAAAGAAGGGGTTGGGCCTTACCAAAAGCCTGGTACATGTACAAGGGATAGGGGTACGTGTAACAAGGCTTGATTATGGCTCCAAACAGTCTAAACTGTACACAGTCTAAACTGTACACATTAAAGCAAAAGCCTATACATGTACATGTATAACAACATGAAAGCTTAACTATTGATAATTCACTATGATTAATACCATTTTTCAATGTGCTTGTTTTACCCCCACCCCACCCCCCCCCCAAAAAAAAAAAGAAAAAAAAGAAAAAAAAATTGAATAAATAAATAAATAAATAAATAAGCCAGTCTTAAATTATATATAATTCAGGCTCTAGGGAACAAATTGTTTGAATTCTATCCTACATGTATCTCAGAGGATTGCTACCCCCTCCCCCCCCCCCCCCGAACTTGAATAATCAGGAATGGCTATTCAGATATGATCATGCTTACGAACTTATTTTTTCTTGTTGTAATAGGCCAACTGGTAAATACAGCATTTCTACTTCAATCAATAAGACCACATAGGAAATATTTGGCAATATCCTCTTTCTCTTTTATGCCTAAAAATACACTTGACAAATTGATACCATTCTAGTGCATATTTCATTGTCATTTCTATTTGTATATTTTGTATTTGAACAGTTTCTTTCTATTCCTCCTCTTCCATTTTCCACTTTCACCTTCTTCTCCTCCTGTTTGTCTCTCATGCACTTTCTTCTCCCTCTCTCTCCCCCTCTCCCCTCTCCCCATCCATTTCTATATACAATCCTCCTCTCTCTTTCTTTCTCTATCTCTCTCTCTCTCTCATCATTCACCAAACATATACATTTTTCATAAATGATTAATGTCTATCATGACTTAATACTATTTGAATGTAGCAAATTTCTAAATTTGGCAAAAACTTTTTGTCAATTTATTTAAATTTACACAGGGGATTTTTTAAATTCAGTCTATATCCTACCTCAACAAAGAAACAAGACCTTGCAGATTTCACAAAACAAACATACAGTGTATTTCCTTCCTCATAATTCCCCACCAAAAATCTATTATTGCAGCAAGAGTGTCCATATCTACATTGTAAGTGACCCCACCTAATCAGAATAACTCCTGATTTGGTTAATCACACAAAAGACTAGTCTTCTTCGGGTATTCATGAGACAATGCATATTTACATATTCATCTCAAGCTGCGTTAACATATGCTTTGTTGTTTACCAAATGATAGGCTCACTGTCTTTTAGATTTACATATATACACTTCTACAATGTACTTGACATGAGTCCTTTTTAGCAAACTTCAAGATATCAGGAAAGACACCCTTGTGCCTTTGCAGCTGAGAATCATGTAATAGCAAATGAAGCAAAGTGAGATGCAAATGACTTTTAAGATCCACTGAATTTTTGCTTAGTTCTTTTACTACCTACATTCCTCATTGTCACCATCATCATCATCATCATCATCATCATCATCATCTACATCATCATCATCATTACCATCATTATCACCATGTTACTCCCATTATTATTATCTCATCCTCCTCATCATCATCATAATTATTACCATTATTACTCACATTATTTCATCATCATTCATCAATATCATCATACAATTGATCACACATTTCTGAAGATGAATCAGAAACATACTTTTGCAAGACATGAATGTTAATTCTCGTTTTGATTTGAGATATGTTTCTCAGTTCGTTGGCACATATGGGCATGAAGTCAGTCCCAACTAGTATCTTTCCCACATAGCATCCCTGTATTGATAATCACAATGAATCTGTCTTTTGTGTGATTGCGACAGAAGTTTGAGGGTTGCTGTATAGGGCCTATGTCATACCGCTGTGCAATACTAAAGCTACAAGATAAATACAAACTAATGGACAGAAGAGGGAAAAATGGATAGTTTAACCCTGACCCTGTGTGATGCTATTCATGAAAGCATTGTAACCAACAACTCTGCCCATTTTGAAGCCCGACCTTGGACGGTACGCATGAATTATCATGCACAATTATCCTTTATTCAAGTTCAATCTTGTATTCTGTGCTATTATTTTGTTAAGCTAAAAGGGGCCATGAAAAGTTCCATGAAAAAGAAACCAACCAGACAGAGGTGGGGTAAGAAATTCTTTCTCACTTCTGCCTCCCCACTGCTCCAACCACCAACAAAAAAAACATAAATTCCTTTACTCAGAATGGGTAAAAAACTACACTTTGCTTAGGAGTTAGCAGGGGATACAAAATACTAGTAGAATATATGAGGCTCTTATGAGCAATATCAGTGATTTGTTTCATGGTCATCAGGGGTAAATATCTCAAACTCAACACAAATAAAAACTCATATGTGTCCACAAAAGGGCCAACTAATACCCATACAAAATATATCAAGTACCGTTTTGTTCATATAGCTCCCTGTATCACGAGCATACAGTGAGTAAATGAAACAGACAGTAATACGTCCAGCAATTGATAAATGGAGGGGGGGGGAATCCATCCATACTGCAGAGTGGGATACTTATGTACCTTATCAGCCCTGAATATAGGGCCTTGGTAGGCAACAGATATTCCTTGAACAATGGGGCAAATAATGACTGACTTCACCCTCTGCTGGATATGCCACTCGTGATGGTTACACCAAGGGTAAGTCCTTGGTTACACCTTTATTGTTGGGGTAGATGAGGTGGTAATAAGCATAACCTACACAATATCAATGAACTTGATAAGCTGTAGTTTGCTTTTTTTTTTACCCCTACAATCAAATGTTATCACTGACTTGAAAGCACAGGTTAAGGAAGGGTCACAAAACAGAGATCAATATCATCAGAAAGTTTGAGACCTGAGAACCTATTGTGCACTATACATAGATGGAAAGCTAAAATCAGATGGTAGTCATTGTACATGTAGGCAGGGTATGCACAAGCAAGGTTTCAGAATTCTCCACTAAATGTCTTAACAAAAGTAACATGCAGAAACATTCTGTTCTAAGTTTTGAATCATTTTGAATATAGGGTGACAACAGAAATTCAAAACCTAATGAACTAGTTTATCAAAATATATTTCAAAGTATGTCTTTGAAACTAAAGGTGATCACATATTAATCTAAATTCATATCACACAAGTATAAAAAAAGATTCCATCATATGCTGTCCACAGGCCTACATATTACATGTAATACATAATTTCTCGCATAGAAAAAAAGAACAAAATCCCCTCAGATGAATATTACATTGAATTTCACTTCTAAAGGGAAACTCACTAGACAATCTCATTGGAAGGGGTGGGGGATGTCTCGTGTTCGCAAGCAAGAAACCAGCCCCCGGTGCCAACAGTTTCCCAGCTTCTTCCTTCTTTTTTTTTTTCTTGGTTCCAAGTTATTTAAGGCGTGTCCTTGACTCAAGACAGGGCCCCCTGGTATGGCAGGGGTGAAGTCATGCTAGGGTCGGCTCTGAAGGGAAAGGTCAAGTCGAAAAACAGCTCAAATTATGAGCAGCCTGGGGTGCCATCACAGATGGTTTGCTGCGCCCCTTAGAAAGTGGGCTCTCCTACCAGAGGGGACCCCAAAATTGAGAGGCAGAAGAGGGGGACTCCAAGTAACTGCAAGAGTACTCAACGAATGGTCCAGGTACAAGATCTACCAATTCCATGCAAGTGGATTAGATCTATTTTAGAAAAGTGCTACAATATATAACCATAGTCAACATGATATCAATATCATTGTAACTGTTGGGGAAACCTTCGGTAATACTACTAATTATCAATTGACTGACATACCCCAATATGTAAAAAAAAATTTCTCATTTTTATACCATGTTTGCTTTATATCTATGTACAAAATACCAAATAAAATAATTATTATTTATTAGGAGAATGTAACTTTAACTGAACTGCCAGAGCAGTAACAACTCACAAGTAGGAACTTTAAAAAATGTTTGAAATTCAATATCCAAGAAATAAAAGACAAAGTTAACATGTATGTATGAAGTTCCTTGTAGTGGCATGGTGCGAGGTGGGGGGGGGGGGGGGGGCGGCGGAGGGGAGAAAAGAGGGAAGGGGAGGAGGGAGAGGGGGAAAGGTGGCTTGCCCCTATCCCTTCCTCTGCTCTACAGGCAGCTTTATAACCCCTTTTGAAATTACTTACAAAAAATGAATTCTCTGATGAAACATCTTGATCAGCAATGCAATCACACTTTTCACAAACTAATATCTGTACCTACTCTGTATTAGTAGTTTAATAGGCTGCAAATATCATTCTACATGTAAATGTAGTCAGAATCCATACCGTAAGTTTTGAAAAGAGAGATTTACTGGACTATCATGTAGAAGACCATTCACGTAAATTTCCAATGTAAACACAAGTATCTAGCAATCAAAGATGGAAAGCAAAGTAATAAAAAAAGAAGTCAAAATACATGTAGATGTAAGAGAAAACAAGATATTGAGAATGGGCCCCATTCTTGGATGCACCTCCCCTGCTGAACCCACTGGTAACCCCCTATGACAGGGGTCAAAACACCCCCAGACTCTGAACAAAGGAAAGGTCGTGGTAAAGAATTCCTGCATTCAGCGAGCAAGGTATCCATTACCCAGCCCCCTGCCAGGAATGGGGGGTTTGTCTAACCTTAGAGTGGGCCTACCCTGCCACAGAAGGGTTGGGAAATTGAATGATAATGTAAAGGGTCATATGTTAACAGAATTTCTTGTATTTGTAGGCGTGACCCACACTCAAACAGGCACGACATATTGTAGACCTAAATTCAATAGACACTGGCAGGCACCAAATCTAAGAAAAACACAAATGAAATGAAATTTGCTATTTTAAGATACATGTAACTCTGTATATGCTGAATGGAAATACATGGGATTATAGTCTACATGCAAGCTATTTCAGAAACTCTGATATGGAGGCCTACATTTAATTGTAATTATTATCAGTAAGAATTTTGATGAAGGCTGTAGAGAAAACACCTTAATATAAAAGAAAATATTCAATTAATCAGTTTTGAATGATTACACTTACAGATTTGTATAAATTGCTTTTAGAAAAGGAAAGGCAGGTTTCATGGGAGCAGGAGTTGGTCAAATGGAATGTACTAAGTTAGCTCTTTGTCTTCACCTTCAAACTGACTTCAATCAGTTTGAATATAAGTTGCGTCTTTCGGGTGGTAATGTTAAATGTCAGTCCCAGACGTAAATAATTATATCTGATTGATACTTGTCTGCAAAAACCCAATTACACACAAACACATTAAAATGTAAATGAGTTTTTGCTGCTAATGGAGCTTCATGTAATACCATTCAAAAGCTAAGTTGATTTCAGTTATAGCAATGAAAACTAAAATCATCAGATTATCCATCAGTGAGTATACCTGAGAAAAGCAGTCTTTACCATGAAAAATAGTTTTACCTGGCTAGGAAATAGCATGTTTCTCATTACAAAAATTAAGAATTATTCTAAGATATGATATCAAAATACATAAAAGGGATATATTATGAAATCACAATTGATTAACCATGAAAGAGGTACAGAAGTTCATCATCATAATTCATTTCCAACTGATCATTCAATGTTATGAGATCATATCTGAAAAAATTCTATAATAATATATCACATCTACAAACCTACCCCTTCCTCCTTATACCTCGCTATCATCCCATCACTTTCATGATGCACATATTCAATATTAATACATGTGGGCCTCCATTTTTTTTTTCCATTCAATAAAAATTTATCCTAGGTATAAGACTATCATCTTAAACTGCCAACTCTCTTTCAGGATCGTCGATAATCAATACCACAGATAGACTGATGAGAAAATATCAAAATATTGAATATTAAACGTCCAAAATATAACATCTCCTCCACAATATCTCACTTCTCAATTTTTGTAACTCTTTGCCCTGTGATTCTCCTCTACCCACCATTAGGGATGAACAAATAAGACAGAAAATAAAGACCATTCAGAATCAATAGGCCTACACCATAAAAAGAAAAAAAAAAAGAAGTCAAATCTAACCCTCAGTAGGGGACAAGGCCAGATTCGTGCTGAAAAGAACATCTTCTTTCTAAGTTTCTCACCCTTGAAGAGAGTGAAAAAGCCACAAGGGAACATTTACATATTAGGCCAAGGTCAAAAACAGCAGTCAGCCCCAGTCCTTTTTATTCCCACCTCATCACTTGTTATCTGTGTGCCTTCGTATTTCATGCACTCTGCCAAGAATGGCAATGGTGCAATTCTGGAAGAGAAGATGAGAGCAAGACTGATCTTCTTCTAAACACTGATTGCCACTTGAAAGCTTTTTATCACTAACAAGTACCCTTTCACCCCTGCTGGGCTTTCTGAAATCCTTGCCCCCCTTTCCGTCTGAGCTCCTGCCTGGAATATGTAATGTCAGACAGTGGACTGCACATAGGCAAACAAAATTGAAACAGAATTCAATCCCTCATCTTCTGTTACAAATGTGTTCTGCTTTGGTAGGTTTGGAGGATTTTCTAGACCAGGAATAACCTCTCTCACTCTTCTGGGTTTTGCATTTCCCCGCAGAGAGCGACAGGGAACTGTCATTCGATAAGTTCTTGACGTATGAACAAAGAAATATGACCCACTTTGGGGAATAGAGAACCCATCCCCACCTAACTGCATGAGAGATCACGGTAAGAATGATTGGGGTGGCTAACTCACACAAACACAAATCACAACACACCTCACTAGCAAAACATTGCACGAAATCACTCATTTTCACACACAATCAAAATGATTCTTTAAAAAATAAGAAAAATCTCGTAGAACTTACTTGTATCTTGTTCATCTTTATGTGTTTGCTGTTCTGATGACCCCGGCTGCGCCATTTTCCGACCAAAAATAGGGTCGAAATTTCGCTGAGAAGGGGGCAGCTTACGTAGCTTGTCACCTGGCTTCGGTTTATATGAGCCTTGCGAGCGATTGCAATGTACGGGCGACAATCGGGGGAACTATCCTCTCAACTGCGGTGTTGCACTTACGTCTACGGAATGATTAACGTGGGCAGTTCCGGGTGTGCTAGATAAGAAAGGCTTCTGCTGGTGCGTATGCAGGTAAATTAGTCATCTATACGCTAAAATCTTGAGTGGTAAATCCTGAGAGAATATAATAATAGCGCCAGATCCACTCTGTGGAGTGCTCGAGGCGCTTTTAAAGAAATTAGAAAGTGAACAGAAATGTTGTAAGATGCTTCTTTAAAGTTTCAGAGGTTAAACTCTTTTTAATGTCTTCAGGAAGGCCATTCCATAACCTAGGACACGAGTGGGCAAATGATCCCCCCCCCAGGTTTTTGCTATGTATCGAATACAATTAACGTTTATAAAGAAATGAAGAGTTTATCATCCCAGGAGCCGCGGAAGCGGCCCGGGAAGCAGGGGGCTGGGGGCTGCAGCCACCCCCCCCCCCACACACACACACAATTTCGACTGAAAAAAGCTATCAATTGTATAAACTTATAATATCTAAATTTTAAATTGCTTATTTCATAGGCTTTCAAAAACCCAAAGGCTTCAGGGGGCTCCGCCACCTGAAGTTGAACCCCCGCCAGGGACCCGATAGCCCCTGGATTCTGCCTGTTTGGGTGTCATCCCCCCCCTAAAGAAAAAACTTTCCGCAGCCCTGTATCCCTTTTTGTAAATTTGAGAAATTTACACTTGAAGTTGCTAAAATATGAAGAAACTGATACTAAAAAGATATGATACTTCAGATCATTATTCCAAACTGATCTACTTTTAAAATGTTGTTGTTGTGGTGGTTGTCGTTGTTGTTGAATCGGGTTTTTACAGACGTGTATCAATCAAATGTGATTATTTACGTCTGGGACCGACCTTTTACGTCACCATCCGAAAGATGTGACTCAGACTCGAACCTAGGTCTGCTGAATCAGTTTATAGCTTCCACTATTAGCTGGATTACAGGCGTACGCCACATAACACCACATAACAACTCCTAGCTGTATAAAATGAATTTTAATAAAAAATTTAAACTTTAAAAACTTTAAACTAGTATCTTCCAAAAAAAAATTAAACTATAGATCTAGTTGCAAAAAAAGTATTTAAAAAAAACTTCAAGGGGGGGGGGGGGCTCATCCGTTTTGCAATCAAACTCTTTAATTATACTACGTCCCTTTCGTTTATAATTCCGTCAACAAGAACCAGGGGACAGGGGCCCTTCAAGGAGGGGGCAGCCTGAGGGGCACGCCGCGGTCAACACTTCAGGGGCGCAAGAGCAGCAGAGAGAGAGAGAGAGGGGGGGGGGGGAGAGAAAAAGAAGAATACGCCATTACTCCAGGGTAAAATGAATAATTATTGTATTGTACCTACAAGAGTGTATTATCATCAATGCTACTGTAGTTATTATAATTATCATCGTCATCATCATCATCATCATCATCATCATCATCATCCCGGTCGTCGTCATCGTCATCATCATCATCATCATCATCATCATCTTCATCATCATCCCGGTCGTCGTCGTCATCGTCATCATCTTCATCATCATCATCATCATCATCATCATCATCATCATCATCATCATCATCATCACAAAAAGGATTCAGTCCGTATGTTGAAAGGCTTTGCTTTAACAAAAAAACACTGAAGTAACGCAAAATTGTTTCACTATTAATATAGTGTCCAAAAAGTATAGCCTTCTCCAGGTCGCAGACTTGAAGATTGGGGGAGATTTTGTTGATGAGACCTTCTATTCCCGTCTTCACCACGCCTGCGTAGGATCACCTCTGCTTTGACCTTCCACTTTTGTTTTATTTATATTTTTATTAAACAGACAAACAGTCAGGTCAAATTACAATACATGTATTTACAATCATTCAAAGAGACAAAATTACAAAAATAGAAGACAATTACAAAATTACAAAAGATTAACATGATTGGGGAGGGGGGGGGGGTAGTGGCAGAAATGTATTATGTTACTAAATATCTACGTAAAGCATGAACACGGGTTCATAAAGGCACATAAAATAGAAATAGCAGTTTACAAAAGATTTCACTTTCGGTATATTCCCACATCACTGACTGGTTGAATTAACTCTATTCAGTAATTTTATTTTCAATATTAGGTTTCATATTATATATTGACATTGCTTTGAAGAAAATTGGTTATAGTCTGATCATTAAGGTTATCAAATTTCGAATTTCTATTTTTTTTTAATGAAGAGGCAACTTGACTTATTTCCTTTTTTTATTTGGCCAAATAATGTTCGGTTTCTTTTTGTTTCTTCCACATTTATTATCTACCCTCGATCTTGAGAGGCAAAAATCGATACACAAGAATCTAATTTGTGTGCTATCATTTCCATTTTTTTTTCTAAGGGAGGGGAGATATTACAAAGGATTACCGCTCGGTCGTATTGCTCGCTTGACCATGCACTGTTTATTGAACTTTGGTTAGTCAGTGTTCTGTTAAATGCATCAAATAAATTGTTTCCAAATAGTTCAGTAATTTCTTGATTTAAACCAGAATTAATTTGATTGTAAGTTCGAATTGATAAGTTTAGGCTGGTAGGGGAGCGCATGCAATTTCACTGTTTGATGGTGTATCCAGAATTTTTCTACAATTATTACATGTAAACTATCCAGGGAAAGATAATAATTACCATAGTAAATCAGTTTCATTTTCATTCTCTTCGAATTCGACAGAAAGAATGTTTTCAGGTTTTAAAGACTGAAAGAAAGTCGAATAAAATATTCCATGTGGAGCGAAACGAGCTATATAGACTGACAAAAAAACTCCATTTTCTCTAGATTTGTCATCAAAATTTTATAACGTACATCTTCCTGCAGAATTCGACGATTATCTACTCCTTTTTCTTTCTCTTCTTTTCTTTCCTCTTCCTTCCTTTCTCTTTCCTTCTTTTTTTTTAGGGGATGAGTGGGGGACATGGCCCCTTGTGTCCCCTCTGTCTACGCCAGTTGTTATTCTGTTTCCTTGCATCATCTACCGTACACATTCCTTCTTGATATCTTTGTTATTTTCAAAAAGCTTTATTTTTTTAATTAAAAAAAAATCTGTTCTCCCCTTATATAATTTCGCTACATGTATATCGTCCGACCAGCCTATTTCAAACACATATAAGGCTGTTAACTTTGAAACTGCTTGATAAATAACAATCTGACCATTGGTGTTTTGTCACTAACTTCCTTTCGCGTGATAAAACATGAATAACGAAATATATAGCACACTATACTGAGCTCAATAATAACCAATTAACTTATTCATGCTATGTCAAAAGCATACACCTATACTTATATCATTTGCCTGTAAATATTTAGGTTGTAATATAAGTATGAACTCTGAAATATAACTCGAAGTAGGCTTAAATTGGTAGCGAGTATATTATTATGAATGAGTGAACTTTGTCTCATTCTTGTGACAATTTTATTATAGGGTTCCGACTCATGTCATAATCATTATAGTCATAACGGTTGCTGGTCACTTTATTAAAACTTGAAAAGTTTATCTTCTCACATTTTGTGTATCTATATCGTACTTAAAAAATCAAGGATGCATTGCAGATGAGTGATTACCAAACAGAGCTGGATCCCGAAATTTAAAAAAGGGGGTTCTCGGCTTTTTCACGTGTATTTTACCCCCTGTTCGACATACTGCGGTGGGCGCTCCAACTTTTATAGTACACAAGTCAATAGCGCGTTATGTACATTCGTTCGATTTTTTTGTCTATTATGACTAGTATATGCAGATTTATTTTAATATTTGCAATGAGAAATTATCAGGGAAGTTCAGGTCGCAGCTGTGCGGTGCTCAAATGCCACAAGAATTAGAGAAAGTTTAAAAATTGGAAGCTAACTGAGTGCGAAATTCACTCGCTTTTGACTCGTGAAGCCTGTTTGTGTGTGAGAAGCCGTACTCCCTACACAGGTTTCCGTAAGCAATGTGAAGGAATTCGTCGCCAGTGGGTAAAAACATCAACAGAAAGGACTTTGAAGTCAAGAAACATTATCATTATGTACTTTGGCGTAAAATTTAATGAGTGAAAACATGACTTTGTAAACAGGGTAAGATTTAGGGCTCCCGTTTACTACGGCTTCTATGCTGCAATCGAACTTTTACTGACAAAACTAAGTTGAAAAACCATCGAAAGTACAAAAATACATCATATCTTCATCCGTCAGATATGACCATTGTCTTACCTCATCTACCCATGTATCCATGCTTTATTTTATTAATCTAGAATAAAGTAAATGGAACAATATCGGGGCATATCTCATAATCTTACATTCATTTTGTACACAGAGCCAATCGCGATCAGCGCGCTTGCCCACCGCAGCATTGGCGTCGCCGATAGAGGGCCAAATACATAAACCGGAGGTGAAATTGGTCTATAACGTCCACAGTCAGCTATTTGTCTTCGTTTACAAGATTATGACTTTGTATAATCTTGATGTTTTTTTTCTTTTCTCAATCTTTAATTAATATGATTATAATAATATCAATTTTCTGTGTTTGACCCCACTGGACCCCACTGGAAATAAGCTCTCGAACTTATCCTGCCATCAAGCTTATTTTTTATTTTTTATTTTTTGTCTATTTCTCTCTGACTATTCTATCGTTGTATATGCTCGAAGCTTGGCGAATAAAAATCAATCAATCAATCAATTTTAATCTACAAACTGACTGATACTGCTTTCACATCAAGGTACGGTCGCTGCGACCGTACCCAGCGACCGATCGGACGTGCTTTCACGCCTCCGTCAAAATTTGGTCAGGCCCAGAGCGATCGGTCGCTGTATAGCTGACCTAGCCGGAAGCGGAAGTAGAGATAGTGCGTAGGCATGTATGAGGGTCATTGCATTTCGATCGGTCGCTGAGTACGATGTGCTTTCACATCTAGCTTGCATCGGTCGCGATCGGTCGCTGAAGTACCTCAGCGACCGTACTCAGCGACTGATCGTTTTTGACCAAAACGATCGGTCGCAGCGACCGATGAAATGCTTTCACATTATGATTTCATCGGTCGCAGCGACCGGTCGCAGCGACCGTACCTTGGTGTGAAAGCAGTATCAGTCATGTCTTTCGGATGATCCCAAACGTAAATAATCATATCTGATTGATATACACGTCTGCATGTAACAACATCCATGACAACCACTGGCGTAGCTAAGGGGAGGGGGCACAAAGGGGTCATGCCCCCTGTTGATCGGCGAGCAGAAAAAAAAAAAAATGAAAACTTTAAAAAAAATTAAAAAATAAAAAATAAAAAAATTTCGAGTTTACTTCACATAACTTACCCCACCCCTACGCTGCGAAAGGAAAATAAAACGTAAATATGCCACTTCTCATTAGTGTGCAGAAAATGCCATTTTCATGCACAAATTTTCAAAAATCTCCCTACCGTGGGAGGGGGATCCCCCACACCCTCTCCCGCTTGGTTGCTTCACTCCCTCGCCTTGCCCCCCCCCCCCCTCATATGCCACTTTTCATTAAGTTACCCTTAATACTGAATTTTAGTTTACAGAAAATGCCATTTTCATGCACGAATTAAAAATATATATATACCGTGGGAGGGGGATACCACAACCTCGCCTTGGTCCCCTGTTGAAAATTCCTGGCTACGTCGGTGATGACAACAAAATATTGACCACCCTGTGCATGGGTGTCGATTTGTGTTCGTGGTTGGGGGATGATTAATGCCGAATATCCTCGGTGAGGGAGCAAAGCGACCGAACGGGGAATTAAGGGTGTGCAGGCCCTGCAGGGTTCAAATGTGAAGGATCGACTAAACGAAATTATATACCGTCCCTCCAATTGACCACACAATATATTGTTTTCAAACTATCTCGCAGAGGTAGATCTCTGTACCTTGAATAAAATGTAAAGGGACCTCGATTGTTTTTTTCTTTGCTTTTTTTTTTAGTTGTCACTTCTTTCTAACCTGTTTCTTATTTGGGAGTGAGCGAAGCAAGCGAGCCAAAAATTCCAAGTTCTTGCTACAGAAATATTATTTTGTAATCAAAATACACTCGAGGCGTGTGATATTATTTGAATAGTATATATTTGGCAACCTTGCTGCATAATATAAGTATTTCAGCACCTCGCTGGTCCAATAGTTTACTGTCCAAACTACCCTGTTTTTGTAAACGACGGGCGAAGCGAGCGAGGAAAAAACCCACACACACTCCTTTGATGAAATAGCAATATTTCCTTATATTTGAATGTAAATTTTGGTCACATCGCTGCCAAATATGACTCTATTATTTGATTCCAGCACCTCACTAGTCTAGTATTTTTTGATCAACCACCTTGTTTTAAAATATTACGAGGGAAGCGAGAGAGCAAAAACACACTCTGTTGAAGATGAAATATTATTTCGTCATTAAAATACATATAGGCCTATAAGATATATAAATTACATATTCGGCCAATTCCCTTGCCTGCCCAATTCAATTCAGCATTGGGTACCCCCTTCATATAGATGTAAACAAGATACAAACCAATTTACTTTCTTAAGAATTGTAAAATAACCGACATTTTTCATGCTGAATTATGGGGGGGGGGGGGGGGGGGTTCGATCATAATAAGGCATGCAGGTAATAAAATGATCCCCTATATTGAAGGAGGGGATATCTCCCCCATCCCCACGGGATCGACAACCATGACCCTGTGGACCCCCCCCCCCCCCCCACACACTCCTTCATGATGGTCAAGTCCGCCCCTGGCATCAAGGGACCAGTTTAAGAAAATTAATTTATGGGGGGGGGGCGGGCCGGGGCGGCGGGGCGGGGACGTGATCGGGAGGAAGAAGCCTCAGTAGTCACTGTAACTCTGTGGTTGTCAAATCAAATCAGAGGATTTTATCTCATAGATGTGAAATCATGTCCATTATGAACTTGAAGTGGCAAAGAGCTCTGCTGCAGATCGATCCTTATCATCTGCCTTCCGCAAACAAGCAACACAAAATGGCAGCCTCCATGTTCACACGACGTTCGTGCAAGTGCAGTAAAATTTTGCAAATACTAGCTAGTAGAGCTTCATTACCGGTCCAAAATCGTAAGTGTAATGGAGAAATGTATTTAGTTATGCGAATTTTTAATGAAAAGGCTTTTATTTAACCACGAAAAGATGTTTTTTTTTTTAAATTTGTTTCGCTCTTGCACCCGAAACGACGGCATGAGCATGCAGGCACAAGCCGAGTCTCCCTCGCGCCTAGACCGAAGTGTTCTGTCTCTAACAGTCGTCGTTAGCCTCGTATTCTGGTAGGGTCGGCACTCCTCCTTTATAGAGACAGAAGCGCTCCGGTGCGTTGTGCATGCAATCTCATTGTGCTGGGCAGCACAATGAAAAACTACCTCAAATCATTGATTTTCCCCTTTTTTCATGGATATAAATAGTATAGAGTATACAGCTTACCAATTTCTTGATATATTTCTTCTCACTCTTCATTTTCAGGTGAATCCAGAGTCCTAACATTAGGTCCTCTCGGTTGAAAATCTTGCAACAGCCAGCTCTACATCTGTTTGCCTCCGCGCTTTTCGCAGTAGATAAGCGAATTCGCGACTCCTCGCATTTCAACCGGCCGTATTCAAACGATCGACCACGTAGTACGTACGTTTGGGCATATACGTACAAACGATGATGTTTTTGTTGTTTCGTATTGGTCGATCATTCGAATATACTGTTGAAATGCGAGAGTCGCAAATTCCTGATGACACTTGATAGATAATGAAAAAGATAATTGCTAAAACAAAATCCTTGATTTACATGAATTCTGCCAATGGCAATGCTGGGCATGGGGAATTGATTACATTAATAAATTTCTTTGTCAGTGGGATGTGGAATAACTCAATTAGAGCATAGACTCAGTGATAGAGGGCTCACTTTCTGAAATATTGCAATGGTAATCTCGATACAAAATTACGTAAAAATTGTCGTGCGGATGTGCATGGTACTAAAAGTCTTTCTGATGATTTTAACGTCAATATGCATTTAAAGGCAAAGTCCACCTGAGAAGTTTCACTGTTTCAATAAAAGGAGATGAATTTGAATATTATTTTAAAGAAATGAGCAAATTTGGTCAAAGAATAAGGAAATTACTCTCATTTACATTTTCTAGTAAATTACACTCGACTCTGCAAATTGGCAACACTGATGACATCATATGCGAGCAGCTATCCATTCACTTTGTACATAAAATTTCACATTTTCTCAAATTTCTTGGAAGTTACACATTTTCTAACCCCCATATTCAATGAATGTTCAGAAGAATTGCTTTCTACACAACATACTTTAACTGTGGGGATGAAAAAATGTGTAACTTCCAAGAAAATTGAGAAAATGTTAGATTTACGTACAAAGTGAATGGAAAGCTGCTCGCATATGATGTCATCAGTGTTGCCAATTTGCAGAGCCGAGTGTAATTTACTAGAACATGTAAATGAGTGTTATTTCCTTATTCTTTGACCGATTTTGCTCATTTCTTTTTTAAAATGCTGTTCAAATCCATCTTCTTTTATTGAAACAGCGAGGTTCATGGGTGGATTTTCTCTTAATATATTATGTATACGGTAAGTTCTCTCCATGGAGATGCTGGCTGTGCTTTGAATACAATGTGTACAATATAACTACAAAATTTTTTGTTTGATCAAGGTGCTCAAGACCTAATGGAAGGAATGGTATAGAAATGGCCTACAGTGCAAAAAGCTTATAACTTCCTAGAATTTTCCTGATTATTGTGGGTGGTGATTTATATCTTTAATTACAGAGATCAACCACGGCAGAAATTTACACAGCTCAGCATGTGACTGCTTCCCTGTGGGGGGGTCTAACGTAATGTTGATATTGCCATAATAATCAACTCATTGATTGACTTGATCAAATGGGAAAAAAAATTCACAAGAAAGGCAAGAAAAGAATTTAGGTTTAATTCATATCCAGACAAAGGGGAAGGCAAGAAAAGAAAAAGTAACATGGAACCTTCTTCATTTTTAGGATATTTTCAGGAAATCTTTAATTTGAAATAAGAAAATCAGACTCAGAATCATATTTGTTTCTGGAAATTGTAATGGCTTGTTTAGATTCTGAAGAGTACACTATTCAATTTCTTACCCTCTCTTCACAGATGTGCGTCACCATGCTCGGTGGTTAAGACCATTCCTTTTTGCTTTGAATGGGCAGCTGAAATACCTCAAGATCAAGTATGGTGAAGAACCTGCCAAGCCCAGATCACATCAGGATAATTGGTAAGTCGGTGCTTTGAGGTTCATCAAATCATTTAACCCTGTGGCTGCCAGATCCTGAGTGGCCCCAGTATTTAGCCTGTGGGAAAGAGATAGTGCTGTAGTCAACAGGTTAAAAGGAGGATGATGATGGTTTGAAGATGATGGTCATGATGATGGTGGTGGTTTTAGTAGGGGTGATGAGGAGGAGGAGAATAATAATGGTTATAATAAGAAGGGTTGTCATGGAAATGATGAATTTATGGATGATGGTGATGATGGTAGTGATGGTATTGTTGATGATGATGATGATGATGATGATGATGGTAAGAATGATGATAATGCTTACTTTGTTTGAGGAGAAATCTGTTCAAAGGAATGTATTTTCATTTGACTGTTGCTCTCTATTATTTATGTTTCTATCTAATTTGTTTTGCAGATATCATTTATGGGTACTTGTATTCTTAAATATTCAATCTAAGTGTAGTCCAAATCTCCTTTTATTGACATAGGACGAACTTAGAAAATATACTGCTCATGCATTTATTATCCTTTACAGGGACTACAACAGTGAGATCTATGCTTTCTGCCAGCGCTTTGGAGAAGAGTTCAACAGCGAAACTGTCAGAACGGCGTTTACTCACAGAAGCTATGTGGAGAAGGAAGAGAAGAGCAGAAGAGAAATGGGACTGTTAGATCAAGATGCAAAGCTTGAACTTGAGGATAATACAGAACTTGCAAATGCAGGTGAGCCATTCAGATATAAGTTTTATACTTGGTCTTTCAGAATACACAAAATGGTAATGAAATCATGTTCATGGAAAATGATAATGGAAAAGTAGGACAAGTTTGAAAGAAAACATGAAGACTACTATTTCCATTAATTTGTAAAATTTTCCTTGAACATTTTTGTTTTGGTAGTGGGTTTTTTTTCTTATTTTGTGAGAGTAACTTGTTGTGTTGTTGGACTAATCATTATGAATTCTGTGGTACTCTTGATTATCCTATGCATTTCTTG
Source organism: Echinometra lucunter (assembly GCA_029962745.1). Lineage (NCBI taxonomy): Eukaryota > Metazoa > Echinodermata > Echinoidea > Camarodonta > Echinometridae > Echinometra > Echinometra lucunter. The sequence goes on along the minus strand of CM057154.1, from coordinate 30,209,011 downwards.
GGTATTTGAAGCAAGGAAGTAATGAATGACATTGTGACATATATTACAACTGTTTAATCTGCCAGTCCATTCTTCAGTCAATGGTTTCCAGAAATATACAGCTTGTATTTTACTGCTTTTTCATGCCTCCACCCACAGAAGGTGGGTGCCATGATTCATGATGCTTTAAAAATTTTCTGGAATTAAGTTATGTGAAATTATACTGCTGCTGCTTATTTTGCAGCAAACATATGACTTCACTTGAAAATTATTTCTGTCCATTAATTAGTTTAAAACTTGGTTTATGTCAAATATGAGTTCATGTGTATGAATATTTCTCTTTTTGATAGGTTTAAGCCCTAAAGTTGTTATATGAATAGTTATGGAGATACAAAGTTCCCCCATGAGTTGTTTGCATAATGTTTACGTGATTTACACGTAGGTGTTAAAAACTGAAACAAAGAGTGCAAAATACAAATACCATCTACCAGTAATGTTTCACAAACCTTAATATTAAACAACGAATGAACATGCTATCTGAATCCTGGGATAAATAGTCATAGTGAATGCAAGAGTTTGTCACATGGCTACTACAATATATGAATATGTTACATAAGAGAAGGTAGATAAGGGCAGTGCTAGAGGATACAGTGATTGAACATTGGTAAAATGCCATTTACTCTTATTGTATGAATTCATCCACCTCACAGACTTGTCTATGAACTCTTCATGAAGTCAAATACATGTAAATATTTAATTGTCACCTGTTCAGTTTATATCCACTTTGTCTAATACATATATTAGCATTCTCTTCAGTCAAAGGCCTTTTTTCATGGTACTTGAAGTTAGGCCCCGTGTGCATTTGACAAAATGATAATGGTCCAATTAGTCATTAGACCAATTGACCATTATATTTATAGAAATTGGACAAATGGATCAATAGGCCAGTGGTGTAGCTAGGATTTCATTTCAGGGAGGGCGGTAGTGAGCACGCAAAGCGTGCAAATCACTTATTGAGCGCGCGAAGCGCGCTCCCTAGGGGGCAGGGTGGAGGGGGGGGGGAGTTTCCCCCCCTCTCGCACAAAACGCGGAAGCTCCGAAGTTTCTTTGAATTGTACCTTGTCTGCTCCTGCTCTTCTTACTTTCTCTTACCTTTTTCTTTTCTCGCTCACGCTTTTTCCCCTTCTGTTCTTTCTTTCTTTTTTCTTTTTTGTTGGCGTTTTGGAGGGAGCGACCGCCCCCACCGCCCCCCTTGGCTACGCGGGTGCAATAGACCAGCACTTGAATTGAAAATTGACAGTTGGAAAGCTCACAGAATACTGAACTAGGTAGATATTAAATACCGACTGACATAATGGAATTTGCCAAACTTGGTACATGTATTTAGACCAACTGGAATGGACTAGATGGTAATAAACCAATACATATTTGCAGGAACAATATGTACATGCAATATAAATCCATTCAAATGAATCTTTAGAGAGGGGGATATAATTTTTTCTAGAAGTCAGACCATTTATGACAGTTGAAAAGGAGGGAGGGGGGGGGGTGGTCACAGACCTTTATTCTGGTATCAGAAACCAATTGATGTCATGTGCTAACACTCTTTAGCAAGGTATTAACCCTCAAGTTCCAAGTCCATCAGATAGGACTAGAAGCTATAAATATAACTTGTCAGGTTAATTACCTTAGAAAGTTGAAAAAAACAACAACAGTGAAATCTGTGAAGAGAATTAAATAATATTCTCTTTTTAATGCTTTACTACAGGATATCAGTTTTCATCAGATTATATAAGAGGATACCTCAGGCATGCTCTTCCTAAAGTACCTGAACAGGGTCACATGTGAGTAACATCAACCTTATTTTTTCTAATTGTTCATATGGTACTTCCATTTTTTTAGAGTGCATTGTTCAATTTGTTCATCCTTAATTTGATGTGGTAATGATCAAGGTGGTGGTGATTAGGATGAGGATGATGATGATGAACAGGGTCGCAACTAGTAACATAAACTTTATTTTCATTAATTATCATACTTCCATTTTGAGAGTGAATAGACCGGTTTACAAATGTATTCAAAGTTTTGCCGTTTCTCTCCTGCATCCTTGGTTACCGACTGTTCAGTTCACCTGTTATGCATAATTGTATCTGAATTGATGGAATCTAGTTTGCATATGTTAGTTGTTGCCATGTAGGGCAAGTCTCAGAAAAAAACTTCTTAGTTGTCAAGGGATACCTTTGTTCAACAATTATGCATAAAATTACTAATTACTAAACAGGTCATATTGTTAAATTTGCTCATCCTAAATTTGAAGTGATGATAATGATAATGATGATGTTTACGATGATGATGATGGTGATGAGGATGAATTGATAATGATGATGTGAATGATGATTGTGCTGATGAAGATGATGATAGTGATGTGGATGTGGATGACTAGGATGATGATGAAAATTATGTTAAATTTTTTGTTGTAAGTGGTAGAAATAGTGATGATAACAGTGGAACCATTATTGTGAAGTTGGAATTGCTTAATACAGATGACAGTGATGGTGATGATCATGGTGATTAGTTGAGCTAAGTTTGAAATCTTTCGAATGTACAGGTCAATAAAATTTGAAAATTAAGACAATGAAAGAGAACAAAAGCATAGTGGAAAAAGTTATTAAGTTAATGTCCCCAGTTTTCTGTTTTCTAAAATGCAAATTCTGTGTTCTTCGGTGACATGTACAAAACATATGATAAAGCAATTGTAAATAGTAAGTGACCCTAATATACACGCACTGCAGTATGCAGATAAAGCTTGGCGAACACACACTAAACACTACGAACAAGTATGATCCAGATTTTCCGCTGATGCATGGTTTTGTTTTAATTGATTTTGCTTTGTTTTTCATGATTTTCACTGTATTTTTCGCAATTCATTTTGTTTTTTTGCCTGAAAATCGTGTTTTCTGTGAAATTCCGTGAATTCCGTGTTCTTCCCGAATTCCGTGAAATTTTTCCGTTTTCCGTATCGCGGAAAACTGGGGACTTTGTATTAAGTGATATGAAATGGTAATTGGTTTCCCTTTAACAGATAATATTCATTCACTTGAGTGAAGAACCTTTTCAAATTTATTATCTGTTCCAGGTTTGAATTTTACAAAATTCTTGATAGATAACGATAGAAATGGTTACAAATTACATACGATTAAAATACAGAAGTAGAGAGCAAAAAAAAATATTAAACAAACAAAATTCATTCTGTTGAGTGAAGCACCTGTTTTCATTTATGATCAGTCCATGCTTGAATACTACATAAATCTTATAGATAACAATGTAAAATATACATTAAAATATAGAAGTAGAAAGAAAAAAATATACAAAAACTAACAAAAAGCTGAAAATTAAAGTCACATGAAATTTGCCACTATTTTGGAGGGGATTGATTGTTATATTTTAATGAATTTTATATGAAATGTTTTATGCATTGCACTCACTGCCGCTGATATCTTAGCCTAGCTTTACAGGAGCTTTAAGTGTTCATTGTTTTTAAGTGATTGACCTCTACAAAACATGCCTACAAACGTAAGTTAGTATGATAGTGAAGTGTTTATATATAATTCGTTTGAAGGATGAAACAATTGGAAATGCATACTTCGTAAATGTTTCTGGAGACAAAGTTGTTGTTTTTCACACTATGTAGAAGTAGGTGATAAACGTAATAATTCTACACCCTGGGGGTGATTGAATACTGGTACCTGCCCTCTTTATATTTCATCATGAATTAAATCTTTCCCAAATTCAAAGTCTGCCAGACAAAAGTATTCTCTTGCATCCAGAAAAATGGAAGGACACACAGTTGGGATAGCTGAAAGGCAAAAATGATATCCATGATTATTCCCCAGGGATGGGGAAGTTATATAAACAGTTATCGACCCCACAACATGCTACCTGGCAAGAATCATGTAAACTCAGCATCATCTTTTCCCTCCATAGTCCTTTCCATCATTTTACCCCCAATCAGCGACAAGTGAATACCCACAAGCATCGTAAGCAGAGTGCACCCATACTCCCTGGAGACTATCACAGTTCACGCAGCGATGCGATAGAATCCCCTCCTCCCTCGCAAAAAAGAACAACAGTTTGTCTTTCCCGACACAAAATATCCCCAGCCCAAGTCCTGCTTTCCTTTTTGACTTTTACAGCATGAAGTTTGATTCCTCATTTTGCTAGAAGCACGAATACATTACTTGGCCATGTGGATATTAATTTTCATCCTCCACTTTGATTGTACTTCCTTTCTTCCCTAAATCTTTTTCTTTTTCTGTTTGTCTTTTAACAGAGTGATCAATCAGTATCTAATGAGCGGAAAAGTGCTGTCGTACGTTGCCTCCAACCTAGGCATCCGTGATCTTATTTTATGTGCTGTAAGTCAAGGGAAACATTTATTTTGAAGAGTTTGTCGTACACATCTATGTGTCCATAGGCTATGTTCTTTCTTATTTATTTACTAATTCGACCAGATTTTGCACGTCTCTTTAATGTTGCAGAACAATCTTTATCATGTGATTTCTCAGGCCTGTACTGAAGTAGTTTTTTATTCCATTGATCTAATTCAAACTTATCAGAATTGAATTAATAGGAATTAAGATTTCCTTTTTGTTCAGCTCTTCACTTTTAGATCAGAGCAGTGCATTAAAGCAGTCCAGAAACTGACAAAAATGATTCATTCAATGTTAAAAGACTTTTAGAGTTATTAAAAAAAGACAAAAAAAATTATGATAATGATAAATTGTCTTGTTTACCCAAGGTAGCCTCTTCTGTACCACAATGTGTGTACTGTTTTCCCATAGAGCCATGCAATCATGTTATTACCCCTGCTTTAGCATGGCAACCGTAGTGTTCGGTACATTCAAGGAATAAATCCTACCAGGTACCCACTCAATACATCTTTGTCAAGTGTGAAAAATGCAGGTTAATGTCTTATCAATTATGAGACACTCAAGGAAGGTTTATTAAAGAACATTAACTTGGAGTTTGCCAGATGCTCCATACACATCTGAGAGAGGGTCTGGTGGAAACTATGGTACCTTAAGTGACGGGAATGCAGCTATTTTCTTGAGGAGCGCAGCCCTGAGGGAAAATAGTCACCGAGGGCAGCATAGTTTAACCAGATACTCAAACAGAGTCTGTATATATTTGGTTTATATTCATCATCTTTAGTTAGGCACAAAAGCATACACATGTTATTTTAATTCAAACATATGAGAAGTGCATGCAATTATTGCATAGCAAGAATGCAAAGTTATCAAAATGATGACATCATCCCACCCAAGAAAATTGATGCGCACAAAATTACTGACTTCACAATACAGTACGCTCATTTCGTGTGTGATGTCATCCATGAATATTACTACTATTCATGGCTAGTGACATCACAGTGGAAACTTGTTCATTTACATTAAGGACAGTGGGAATTGTATTTCATCACATGATGCGCAACACCAATCAAATGTGCAGATTCTAGTTAAGACTGATATGAACAGAATTTTAAAAAATACTTTATGCCATGGATTTATACATTAGGTATGGTTTTTCCAAGTTGTATAATTTGAAAATAGAACACACAGTGATTAAAGTAATCTTATATTACATGTTCTTGTTGCAGGATTTTCCAGTACCATCAGAAATCATGGAATCTACCTTCATGGCAATCATCGGTGGTCTGCTTGAAGATCAGGTATGTGAATAGACATGATGAGTTCTAGAGAAAATGGAAAATTGTAGATATGATAAAGCCAGTTCAGTATTATTTATTAAATAATACCATTTGAATGATAATAAAGAAGCTGATGAGGATAATTCCTGATGGTAACAATTATAAGAATAATAAAATAATAAAATTATGATAGGAGTTCTAGTAGTAATTATAATAATCATAATAATTATAATGATGATAATAATAATAATAATAAGAAGAAGAAGGAGTAAGAAGGAAGAAGAAGAAGAAGAAAAAGAAGAAGAAGAAAAAGAAGAAGGAAGAAGAAGAAGGAGGAGAAGAAGAAGAAGGAGGGGAAGAAGAAGAAGAAAAAGAGAAGAAGAAAGAAGAGAAGAAGAAGAAGAAGAAGAAGGGGAAGAAGAAGAAGGGGAAGAAGAAGAAGAAGAAGAGGAAGAAGAAGAAGAAAGAAGAAGAAGAAGAAAGAAGAAGAAAGAAGAAGAAGAAGAAGAAGAAGGGGAAGAAGAAGAATGGTAAAAAATAATATTAGTGATAATAATAATAATAATAATGAATATAATGAATTTGAGGATGATGATTATGATGGTATTGTGAATGATTCAATTGACATTCAATCACAAATTTCAACCCATCTGGCATTAATTTCCTTTTGCAAGACATTAATCCACATTTGCCATCCTCCACCCAGGTGTAAGTGGAAACAGGATATGTTAGAATACTATAAATTTTAGATGGTTGATAGTAAGAAATCATGGCATAATGGGCATTACCAATATACATATAGTCACCGCTGTTATTGATAATTATGGTAACAATATTGATTTCATTGATTTTATTGGTTTTATTTCATATTTTTAAACAGGGTATACCCATCACTTGTTAAATACATTCAGACCCTGTATAACATAAGCAATACAAAGTACATTTGTTGCAAAATGAAATGACAATAATAATGATTACAGCAAGATGGCTTTTTCTATGAAAATTAAAACTAAGAAAATTAGTTAAACAAAATCTGCGGGAGAACCATCAAGACTACTGTGTAGTTTTCAAATGAAAAATTACAACAATCATTGTTACTATCATGTATATGATATTCAGCAATAGAGAGAAAATATCTAATTAAATGATTAAGTAACTCATTACATTATGAATACATAATTATATAGAGATACACCTTGAAATATCATTATTATGATAATACTGATAGTTTTATTATTTCTTTCTTCAGGGCATGGACAGGGCTGGTTTATTTGTTCGTGATTTCATCATTCCTCAGCTGATGGACAAGGATTTGTGTGATATCTGGCACATAGATAACCCTATGAGCCTTCTGACCCAAGTCGTAGCTGATCAACAGAGAGAGGAACCAGAAGCAAGGTTTGTTTCTAAGGTTGAACTCTGTATACCCTTTCTGTGCCTTCACCATGGAAGGTTGTATTGTCACCTGACAGCTAGGAGAGTGTGAACACAAGACATATGAGTGTGAAAGTTACACCTCATTGACATCAACCTAAAGGCTTGTTTACATAGGAAGCGGCAAATCCTGCAGTTAACCCCCCACTGCTTTTTGTGCATAAATGAACGGTATATGAGGGGGCGAACCCCCCCCCCCCAAACAGCCTCCTGGCAACAACAAGGTGTGGACCAATTAAATTCTTGTAAAGTTAGCGCAAAATATGATGCCACAATGAGTTTTCTGCGCAGCTTTTGGTAAAACTCCCTTCTATTTGAGCGTGAACTCTTATTGACGCATTAATAATAATAGTTAGATGAATTTTTGTGGTGCAGCTGCTATACTCTTCTGCTCTGTAATGTAACAGAGCTCCCAAGAATTGCACAGACTTGCAATAAAAACTACTGACAATCAAAAAATGTGCATCTCATTATCACAAAAAGCACAGTAAAAAAACATGGAGGTTTGCAGCTGAATATGTGAATGAGCCTTTAGTGATCTTGATGCCTGGGTAGACTAGATTTTCCCTTATTTTCTTTTTGGCTCGTAGCATAACTTTCATTCCATAGGCATTTATACTTTTGTGAGAGGAGGCGCTGTGGCTCAGTGGTAGAGCAGTGATCTCGTAACTGGGAGTACCTGAGTTTGAAACCAAGTGGATGCACTAATGCCCATTGGTAAGGTATCAATCCTCATCACCAAGTCCCTCGGAGGGGACTTAAAGCTGTCAGTCCCCTGGTTGCTTACTAGCAGACATATGCTTTCTTAGCAGTCAGGTAAAATGACCAACCATTTAACCATATTTTTGTGTTTATTAGTCTATTACATCACAAACCAGACACATATGGTAGTACATGAATGTTGAAATAAGCAAACAGAATAGAATAGAATTTTGCAATGATCATTCAAATAAGATATTAGATGGTCTCTAGCAGAGGAGTGGGGGGTTTGTTGATGCATGACGAGACTGCGTATAACCTTTGTCCACGTCATTTCAGTTGAATCTTGAATTCAAATAGCACAGGATGAAGTCCCTTCATATAGATTTTAAGCATATGATTATAACAAGGTAATCTGCAAATCAGATCCCCATTAATTCTTTATTCAATGCAATCAATTCTGCAATAACATCCCTTTCGTGGTCATTTGCACTCATTTGGTCATTTACACTCTCCACATGGAAGTACTTAAACTTTACCTCTTCTTTGGCTTTCTTGAATTCTATGGAATTTTGTTAGTTTATTTGTCTGATTTTCTTTCTTTCTTTCTGTCTTTTTCTAGATTGTTACGTGAAGCAGGAAAGAACACTTTCACACCTCTCTTTATGGTTGGAATTTACAGTGATAAGAAGCTTCTTGGTTGGGGTATGTATTATGAACTCTAATCTGGGTGCCATGGCATAAAAACTTGCTATTATAGTAACTTTGCCATCAAAGGTAACTACCATGGTAATGTTGCTCAACAGCCAATCAAAATTCAGTATTCCATGAAAGTTACCATTGATGGCAAATTACTACAAAAGCAAGTTTTATGCAACGGCACCCTGAACTAGGGATTTGCATATTGGGGGGAAAAAAATGAACAAACAGAGACAAAGAGTTTGTGCTCATTGATTTCTAGTAATAATCTTCTTGCATTTAAGTCATAACTCTTGGCCATGAACAAAAGTTCCCATGAACAAAAAGTTCAGTCCCGGTGAATTGATATGAAAGAAGTTATGTGAAATTAATGAAATCAGAACTAAACTACACAAGAAATAAAAGTGAAACTAAATCTGAAACTGAGATTGTAATTTTGACTGAGACTGGTTTGTAATGAAAGTAGTTCCTAACCTGTCTGTACAGACTAAGCTAAAGTTCTTAAACTGCATTGGACTACCATGATGTTACTGAACATCAACGAACTGATAATGAACAGACCTGACTGAATTAAATACAACCAACTGAACCTTTGTTCCTTGTCTTCTTCTCTAGCCCCTGGTGAGTCCATCATGGTAGCTGAAGATGAAGCAGCTCGTGTTGCTCTCAGGAACCTGTTGGACATCCCCGAGAACAGACCACCACTCCCCCTTGACAACAGCATCAGACACCGGATGTTGCATCAGAATGTTGTCAAGGAGATGGAGAAAGGACAACAATATCAGGGTCAGATTGCAGCCAGTTGATGATAGGAGGAATCCCTGAATGAACTTTATTTTCCTCTGTGGACAATGGAAGCACACCTACTTGGGTTAAGGCATTTCCATAGACCGGCATCCAATGCATCATACATTTTATTTGTTCTAGACCTGCATTGTTTTGGACCTTAATGTTCCTAAGTCTGAGTCTGATTCATCCTGCACTGTCATTCGATTTGGTCTTGCACTGTATTGGTCTTACATTCAACTGGTCCAATTTCCCATGTAGTCCAATGTCCTTTTGGTCCTATGTCAGATTGGATGTTGAAAACTAGTTTGACTGAATTTGCTTTATGTCTCCCTAGTAAACAACAAGAAGAAATGTGCTGTATCCAGGGAATGAAGGTGGTGCATGCATTTTAATGTAGATTAGAGGACTAGACCAATGTTATATCTATGAAAAACTTCTCAGAGATTTAACACAATTACTTGTTCCAAATTGCTGAGTAAGTTGTTCAATTGTTCAAAAATCGTTTTTGAAAATGGACCATATTTATTACCAGCACCTGTTTAAAATAGTCATCATGCAATATGTTGAGTTCACAATTTGTCAATTTTTTCTTTCTTTTGAGTTCTTCCAAATTCTGTGTACTTGTCCATACTTGTGCAGTCATTACATCCTGTGAGGATTTTATTTGCATGTTACAAGAATCACTGGGGAAAACTTTTTTTTTCTCAGTATTAGATTCCTTGATGATTGCCTGATATAATAATATGAGGTCTCAAATGCTTTGACAAAGTATAGATTGTGCTTCAAATTGTTTGAAGAAGTTTGTATTGTATAAAAATATTTGTATCTATAAATTGCTTGTCAATATGGCTACCTTCACTTTTGTAATTTCGTATAATACCAGCAGTTTTTCCTGAGACTGATTGCTTTATTGCTACAGTGAAAGAGCCAGGGTAATTAAGAGAAAGAGAGAGAGAGAGAGATATAGAGGGGAGAATAATAAGGATAGGTAGAGGGGAGAGTGAGACAAAAAGGAAGAGAACAATGAGTGAGAGAAAGAGTGATGGAAGGAGGGAGAGAGAGTGAGAGGGGAGAAAGAGAGGAGAGGTGGAGGAAGAGAGTGGGTGAGAGAGAGAGAGAGAGAACATAGTGGATGTGCGAAGAGGGAAATAATGTGTGAAATGATGAGAGAGGAGGGAGATGGAAAAAAAGGAGAAGAAAGAGTGTTGAATGGTGAGAGAGGGGCAAGGGTGAAAGGGCAGGAGAGATTACCAGATGAAAATATTATTTGGGAAAAAAAATCATGTACTTAAAAAAAGGATTAATGGAGAACTACCTAGAACAAAAGTTTCCTGAGCAGTCCCAAAACAGCTTATGAGTTAAATGGATCAACGGTAAATACCATAGAATCAGAATAGAAAATCTGATGGAAATGCAGAATGTGAGTGTGAACTGATACCAAGATAAAACTGATAATGTTGTGTAGAGTGGCAGATGATATATCACACACAAGACACATTACTAAAAATAAAAACTAAACGAAACAAAACATTTTTTTTTAAAAGCAGGCACTGCCGCAAGAAGAAAGTGAAGAAAGCAACACCGAAACAAACAAAAAACTCATTAATATTTTCACAAATTATTGTTAATTATAAAATTTTCAGAGGCACCATCTGCCTGACTAAACTGTAATGTGGTTATTCTACAGAGGGCGTCCATGCTCAATTGTCGATATAGTCCTTTAATTTTCATGCGAGTCGCCGAAGCCTCGAATAGGCGAATAGTATTCGGAAGAAAATATTTATATTCAATTGAGTTACCGAATAATAATGTCTAGATAGATATCATTCTCGCGGAGTTCTATCGCTTTCATACTGAACAGATATTAAAGAATTAAGGTCAAGATATCGAACTAGCCCTGTACAAGTGGAAGACTTTAGAACAGAAGATCTTTGTCGCTGTCATTTGTCAATATGTGTTCCAGCCACTAATCGTTTACTACGCCTACCGTTGATATGATCAAACATTGACCCCAAAGAATTGGTCAAACTGAGGGTTTCTTGCAGAAAGATTATCAGACTGCAATATCAAGTCATTTTCATTTCTGTGTTATGGTTATTGTTTTTGTTTTTCTATGAGTTTTTTTTTATAGGCAACTTTGAAAATATGAAAGTAACTGAACAAATATTTTATTTTGTAGAGAAATATTTCCATTTTCATTAGTAATATTGATCCACTTTGACGGATATACCCTCTCCAAGCAAATTTGCCTGAAATGCAGAATAGGATAAACCACGCCTTCTCTCCAAACCATGCCATACTCGGCTCCCTCGGCTGAACTTCATTTCTGACAAGGAAATAACTGTTTCGCTTATAATAATTCGTTGGTCCGAAATGAATCAATGCTATTGCAGAGGCTGTCATTTATTTTCTGTCTGATCTTCTCCATTATTGCACCCAAACTGAATGACGTTAGTCGGTTACGTACATGCTTTCAAATCTATATTAATTCACTGACACGTGACAGACTAGGTAAATACTATTTTCGTGTTCTTACTTTGCAATGTACTGCATGTATTTTCTAAGTTCATTCCCTCAAGTTTCAGCAGGGGTTGATATTCAAAGGGGTCCAGTGATATTTGCTCCACAAGCAGAATCCATGCAACCATCCCTAAGTGACCCTAACCCTACTCCACCCAATGGGCCATATTCTGCTAAAATTCAAACTCACCCCCTTTTCTTAAAAAATCGCGTTTTGAATAGAGGGATTTATATTTATATATAATCATGTTAAACGATTTCCTCTCTCTTTCTCTCTCTCGATCGAATTGGGCTTTGACAGACGTGTATCAATCAAATATGATTATTTACGTCTGGGACCGACCTTTAACGTCACCATCCGAAAGACGTGCCAAATCTTGCCAAAGGACATTAGTGCCACGGCAGGGATTCGAACCCCGGACCTTGCTGTCAAAGTCCGGAGACTTATCCACTGGGGCACAACACCTTTCCACAAGAGGGATTTATATTTATATATGTTTAACGATTTCCTTTTGTTAAACATTACTTGGGACGGAGCATCGCGTCGGATGTGACAGAATTGGTAGTGTACTCTACGAAGCCGCCAAGAGTATGTTGGATCACCTTGTTCAGATGGAATACCTATCTTATATTCAGATAAGATCTAATTTGTAAAGAAGAGTGAGCAGGCTAAAAGTGCGGCAAGTTTTATGTTGATTATCAGTAGCACCAAACGTGTTAATCATTAGTAACGGCAGTTTTAATTGGATTAGGGCCCGTTGCATGCATGGGCTGGTGTGCCCTCCATTAACTTTATTATTTCGAGTTCATATCCGAGCTGGACGGTGCAAGTGTAACCAAACAACAACAGACTCAAGTTCGATGTAAATTACACCACAATAAATCATTATTACTAAAACTAAAAGGCTTATCGCCCTCAGAAGAAGAAGGAAAAGAAGGAGATGGAGATCGGAAATCAGACTATATGCAGCAAGAAATTATTTTCTCTGCGCGCATTTATGATCCTTTTGATGAAATTAAACGTCATTTGTATATGCGGTGCACAGTCGCTTCCTTTGTCAAATTATTTCTGTACTCCAGTAAATAAAATATATTTCTGTATAGACCAAACAAATGACAACCATGACAAATTAGACAACAAAAACAATTTAAAGTATAAGGCCTCATGGTCTTATGTTACACCTTGGATGAAATTAATAATAGGAGGAAAAATATAACCGAGGGGAAGGTTTTTTTTTTAAAGAAGATCCCGAGTCATTTCAAATTGGACGTTTTGATTTAAACATGCCAAGCAAATCATTAACACAATACTAATTTATTGACTTCAGTCATTAATCATTGTTTCCCTATATCAGCAGGATAAAATTCAAAGTAATGGAATCTATAATAGTATAATAAAGTTGTATAATAGCGTGTACGGTGTATCTCTCATCAAAAAGTAAATACAATACATTGAATATGGCCTTTAGAAATATATTGATTTACTGATTTTTGTCAGAAGTCCTCGGCAAAATCCAAGCCTCATAAAGTTCGATTTCGATTTCTCACGTCACGGGAGGTCAAACTCGATCTGCACGCATGAAGTTCTACAAGAGAGAATAATCCCTCTCTCTCGTCATCTCTCATGTCATCTGGTCAGTTTTTCTCAGTATAGGGAATGAGATGATAATAATCGCGATAATAACAATGATAACAACAACAATAACAATGATGATGACGATGATGATGACGACAGTGGTGATAATGATGGTGATAATGGTAATGTATTTTTATGATATCATTTTTATATATATATTCCTCCCCGAAGGCACTGCAGTCATTATTGCCCC
>CM057154.1:30155501-30194858 GCA_029962745.1 Echinometra lucunter | reverse complement strand
TTAATGTTTTATTGCTGTTGTCCATTGACTTTTCATAAATGGAAGTAGCAAGAATTTTTTAATGTCTGAACTCTTTGAATTTAATTTGGAAGAAAAGTCAAAATTTTGAATAACTTAATATTTTAACAATTTAATCCATGATCTACATGATTTAAGTTAAGTACATGTAATACTAATAACGATGTTAGACTAAGTTAGACCTGCATCCTGCCCTAACTGAAGCATCAAGTGTGAGTGGCCCTGGGCCTGACATGTGAAGAACATTTTTTTTTGGGACAGTGTATACAACTTTTTATCTCTGTTTTTCAAATCATATGTCAATTTTTAGAGTGGTGTGATGATAATTTTGATGTGTTGGTTCAGTAGGTAGAGCGTCCGCCTCACAATCGGGAGGTCACGGGTTCGAACCCCGGCCGCGTCATACCAAAAGACGTTAAAAGATGGGAATTGCTGCTACCTTCTTTGGCATTCAAGAATTGAAAAGGATAGAGCAACGTCGATCTGGCGCTGCTCAGTGGCTGCCGGGCCCACGATCAATTGGGCAAAAAGAATTTCCTTTCTCGGACAATAAAATTTGGAGATTTTTTTTTTGAGATTGGATGTATCAGAAATTCAGAATCATACTTAGATCTATTGAAATTCAACCTCAAGTGCACTCACACTAGTGCTCGGTTAGTCTATACTAACCTCGCAAAACAGACGTGCAGTAGCATGCAAATTGCTGACAATAGGAAAGTAGTGATCTACCAATGAATTTTTGGGGACAGTGGAGCAAGAGCTGTGTCACCAGTAATCAGAAAAATATTTTTCAAAATTCACTTGATCAAGATAATTTACATCCACTTGGAGGAATGAAATGAAAATAGGATATTTTATTATCCTAGGTGTAAAAAACAAATATTTTATATGAATTTGTTGATTATTTTAGTGATTTCAATCTTTGACTACATAGGGCAGCATGTCACATAAATTTGCACAGCTCAGCATACCAATGTAGCCCTTTGTGTTATTAAGTTAGACTTTTAGGCCCAAATTTACAAGTTTCAAACCATGGGTAACGCTTAAACCTTGTACTGAAATATGTGTAAATATATATATATCACATTGCCTGTGCATGCACTTATAGAAAAACGTTGATGGAGGTCTATACAATGTAGTAGACAGTGGAAGGAAATTTCTTGGACTACATGTAAGCTGAGTTCTCTGGTCAAGTCATGCAATTGCCTTGTGAAAGAAACTTTTTCCAAGCATTTTGGAAAGGCGGATTATTTGTACATAGCACAGGTGTCCATTGTGAGATTTAGGGATTCTCATTCAAATTTACGGGTCCACAATATCCACTCACTTTCCCAAAGGTACTTGCACTGTACACAGAAATGAGTATATGGGACCACAAACAAATGTGGCATGGATTTTCCGCAACACTTAAGCTATTTCTCATCTTATTTGGATTTTAATTGAAAAGCAGTCCTCTTTAGGGAACCTTTCTACTATGGTTCTTCATACATTGTATCTGTCTTATGAAGAATGAGAATACATTTAAAAGATTTAATACTGGATAATCATTGGCCTAAAGTACAGTATTAAGCACGTGATCTGACTCTCTAGAGTACCCTCACAGTAGTTTTACAATGTATCTATTAACCCCCCAAGAAGAAGTGACCGGAAGAATAACAGGATTGCCTTCTCTTCTGTATACTGCTGATGCTGATGCTGAGAAAGCTTACAAACTACATGTATACTACATGTATTTTTAACCTTTTCCAGAACTTAAGCTTCTCTTTAAAGGATAGATAGATACATGTACATGTAGATAGATAGATAGATAGATATATACAGTAGATAGATACATGTAGATAGTATTTATTCATAGTCTTACCCCTTACCCCCCCCCCCCCCAAAAAAAAAAAAAAAAAAAAAAAAAAAAATCCATCCGGGTGATAAGTAAGATTCACAACTTATACAAATAAAATACATTCGCTCATTGAAATAACATATACTGTACATGAATAAATAAATGATACTTACATGTAATAATAATAATCAACATGAGTTGATGAATCAGATTACCAAACAACACAAACAATACTAGTAATACCAAATTTTGAATTATAAAGTTCACTCTTGGCAAGGAAGTGTGGCATAATGATGACATTTGGAAATGTGCCAAACTGCCAAGATTGTGTAGGATCAGTCAATAGAATCTAAAATGGATTCATTATTGTTTCATGCATCGAAAGAAGAACTGATGCGTGGGTTGCTTCTTAAGAAGTGTTGAAAGTGATTTAGATCTATGCTCATAATGCTCTATTTGCTCTCTGAGAAGTGGTCATGATCTCCCAGGTATATTTTGTGATTTATTTTGAAGACAATTGAAAGTGACATATATTTTTATGCTCTAATTATAAAATCTTGGCAGCAATAATATTCTCTTTTCTCCTTTTTATCCACTTTCTTATTTTCAGAGTTACCTGCTGAGGAAGGTAAGAATTTACAATTCTATTTTCATCTTTTTAATTCTAAAAAAAGGTATCTTGTTGAAGTTTTGACATTTTATTTCATTCAGAAATCCTTCGAAGTAAGTTTCATGTAGTTTCGTACACAATGGCAGGGTTAATTCTCCCCAAGGGCAAATGTCTTGCCAAGCCTCCCCCTTCCTTTCCATTCTAACGATCAGACTGTTTTTATAGCCTCAGTATATATTTTTTTTTATAAGTGATGGAGACTCATGATTATATTATTGTATACATTTCTTTTCAGAGAATGTCTTTAAAGGTAGGAAATACAAATACGACAGTATGTACACTGTACATGTCATGTACACTGTACATTTCAAAGTTAAAATTGTGCAAGGACTTGAAAAATGCTGCACTGTAGAACGCCTGTTTTAAAAATTGTTATAATTTGCTGAAACCATAGGAAATATTGAGGTCAATCCTTTTTTTAAATTTTATTATTAACATTACAGGAAAGCCTCTATGGCAGTTGGTACTGGAACAGTTTGATGACCTCCTTGTTAAGATCCTGCTCCTAGCAGCAGTCATCTCCTTTGTAAGTATGCTTTTATACTCAGGCCTCAAATTATTTTTTTTCCCATGGAGGTTATTTTTTCAAATTCAAATAAAAAATGATCTCCATGAATTTTTTTTCACGGAGGCTATTTTTGTAATGATGGGGGCTACTTTTTAATATTTACATTTTCATGGAATTCGTACTGTAGAAGCGGTCAAAAGTTGAAATTTTTAAGACCAGAAAAAATTCCTGGATTTCGTTCCGTTTTAGTGCTGATCTGATAAGTGTGTTTTTAAACTTAGAATTGTAAGCAAAAAGGGGAAAAACATTTAATTCTTTTGTTCATGATGTGTATTTATTTTCTCTTCTTTCCGAATATCTTTCACGATCAGCATGATAAAATAATGTGACAATTTCAATTTGCGATGTATCTATATTAAAAAAATCCACAGAATGAATAAAAATTATGCTAGCTCTGACCGGATCAACTCTGACGATTATGAATGAGGGTGGTGAACTTGCGAAATGCGTTTATATGCACTATACTGTGTACATGTACGTGGGGGAAAGAGGCAGATGCACTATTTCACAGCGTGTATGTTGCTCACCCCGCAGTGTGCAGATTCATCATTCCCACACATCCACCAACTCCATGTCCACGCATGATCGTGAGGCAGTTGTCTATGCAGGTACTGTGTAAGCAGACGTGTACATTGCTAATACACAAGGGTTCATCTCAAATGATTGTACACATCAAGCACTAAGCGTGGAAATACTTTGTACTTTTAATGCTATCCCCTATTCCCTTTGTGAATTTACTTGACTCGCTTACTTAGCTGGTTCATTGGAATATCATGGGAAAACCAGGGACAGCTAGGGTGGAAGGAAGGCGAGTAGTGCACGATTGTACGTTTGTTTTCGTGTTAGATCTGAGCTAGAAGCCGCAGGTTTTAATTTTGTTGAGGTTGACATTTTCCTATGAATATTGAATCTTACAGTTCACAATCCAGAAATTAGACTTCTGAAATTAGATTTGTGAGTGTTTTATGGCTTATAGCTATACTGCTACAGTAAAATTTCACTGGGGCGATTTTTATTGTTAGTCACAGAAAAATCATCACCGTTAATTTCCTGACGGAAGAGATTTTTCAAGATAAAATCACAAATCAGGAATCACCCCCGTGTATTTTGAGCGCTGTTTATACTAAGAAGGTTTCCTTAAAGAAATGCCAGATAGAGTTTCAAAATTAATTTTGTCCCAACGTTGATGCTTTGAATACATACATTTTGAAATTGAATAAGTTGTAGTTATGTTTGATGGTTCTCATTTAATAAGCAATTTCTTTATAAAACACACAAACAAAAACAAAAACAAAACCCTGCCCCAAAACAAATATAGAATTTGCAATATGCTGCATACATTTCAAGCTTACAGTTAGGGCTTTTAAGAGTAAATCTACATATTCAGGAACTGATTGACTCATAATTTCATTGCAAGTGGGTAAGTACATAAAATGACTTCCCTTCAAGGGTTACAAGGACAATCAAGTGAATGTAGCTTTGATTTGTACTACTGCTATGTGAAAGACAGCAAGCTGTGAAGGCTCTTAGCTACATGCTATCATACATTGGGGAAGTCTGGGAGAGGGCAACTGTGCTTTAATCTGCCCATCTCAACTTTCTTCTAGTATGACCTTTCGTCAACATGCTTCTAATGTAGGTGACGGGACCTATTTATCCAGGGAAAGGGAGACACACATGCAGTCAAGTGCACTGATTCTAAACCAATGTCAATTCAAGGGTATAGATGTAATACATACATTATAGTGTGTGGGTATGTAAAATACACACTATTGATTTCTTAGGGGTCCAACATCCCCCTCCATCCCCCTACTCCAAAATTGTATCTTGAGGGAAAGAAAAGTATCATGATCACCAGAAATTAGATTGTACAGGGAAAACCATTTCAATTCAAGTCACACACACATGGTCGAAATGGAACTTTTATTTACCAGAAGAGTTAAAATTTCTGATGGGTACAGGTTATTAATCTGTTTTTAGAGAGACATTCACTAGGCTAAGATGTTCCTACACTGAGAAAATTGGGTAATTCAAGCCCATGAATAGAATACTTACATGCAGGGGTGGTATTCTGAGACTGTTTTAACTCTGTTTTAAGTCTGTTTTAAGTCTGTTATAGCAAATCGGTATCCTGAACACCGTTTTATCTCTGTTTTAACTTTTGTTTTAAGTTTTGTTTTATCTTTCTACCCCGCATCTTACTTTGCATGTCTGGCACAAATTGTGCGCAAGCGTGTAAAAATACCATATGTAATAACACGGTATTCTGAAGACCGTTTTATCTCCTGTTTTAACTCTTTCCGCTTGACATTTCATGCTCATGAGATAAAACAGGGTGGGAGGTGTTTTAACTTTTCGTGCGGTATGTTATGACGGCAATTTTTCTCGCTCATAAATGTTTTTGGTTGGAATGAGGGGGATAACGAGATCTAATAAACCTTGCTTTTATTCCCGAAACAACATTTCGAAAGAATTTTTGCCTCGGGTGGAGAAATTTGGCAATTGTCTGCGATAATATCAGAGATGATTTGCACAACTAATTCGGTCACATCATCACATCTGAATTAAAGCAAGAAACTAAGCGCAAACTATTGCACTCATTATAACGCGAATATATAAGTTCACGCATTTAAAAAAATTACCGAACTCTGCCGAACCAAACCGAACCCCGAATATGGTGCTATATTTACAGCACTACTTGTTTTCAATAAAAAGTTGCATTAACTGTTATAAGCTACTGATATCCTTGCATCTCATCGGCTGAGAGCAAAGTTGGCATTGAAATGGGGCAGTTGTTACTGATAACAAGGTTTGTGAAATGGAGCCCGTGTCCTCCTCATTTTTCTTGGGCATTTTTTGAAAAATAATAGTTTATAGCTACACTGTAGTCCAAATAGTCAATTTAATGTATGATAGCCAATGTAGAACAGTGTAAGACTGTTTCTGTAGTAGTGCAGGAAATCAAGATTATTTTAGGGATGTCTGGTCCTTGAATGCAATAAATTTACAATAAAGGGAAGGAAATGAATTTATTATTTCAAAAAGTTTGATGCACCACATAGGAAGTAACTCTGCACCTCATTAGTAAGATTCCATAGAATTAAATCACATATATCTGCAGGATGCTGTAGCAGTCCCAGCTAATGGAAAGAACATGTGCGCTAGCTGACCGCCATAAGGCCTACCATAAATAAACCTCTTTACACTCTAAACCACATGGTGCTTTCTATCAGCTCCATGTCCCCACCAGCACAAATCAACATCGCTTTGTGCAAACAGGGCTTCTGCCTCCAGAACAGAAGGGTCTAAAGCCCATTTAATATAATGTACATGTACCCAGCTACCTTGATTACCAGATGATTTTACACAGGCATCATGTTGATTACCATTTGCTTCTTCCAAGATAATTTAATTCTTCGCATTTTTGCAAGTTCAGACCTTGATGTTATTAGATTTCTTTTTATTACCTTCAGTTTTACCCAACCTCTGTGTACTTCTCCCAGATGTGGTGTCTGTGTTTTCTATCGTAACTTCATGGAGACTTTCCTGTGTGGTTGTGCCATTGTTCTTGAAATAGTTTATTTACAGTGAGCATTGATTATGATACAGTTGCTGTATTGGAATTTAGAAACTACATTTTGGTTAATATTGTTTTCCTCATTTGTTAATTTTTCTTTGCAAGATGTAGGAGAAAAAACAAAATTGGCAATGCATTGCTTAAGTTGTTAGGTTTAAAAGCTTATCTGATTGGTCAATACACTACCCCATATGTTTCTGTCTGTGTTGGTAGTTCGATATTCTCTAGTAAACATATTTCTTATTGTAGTTTCATTTCTAAAGATATTTTTGTATTTATTTTTTTTTTCTTACTGTTTTAGCAACCTCAAAATATACTGATAAAGTGTTCCATTGACTAATTTATCAGCAATTTAAGTGACTAGGGCTTAACCGATAAAAACTTTGTTGACTTTGTCGTTTCTCTTGGTACTTTCCACTTTTCCAGCCCCAAATCATACTACAAATACATGTAGGGCTTTATAACTTTTTACACATTACACATTAAATCCCCTCAAAACTTAGCCATAGCAGTATTGTCCTGCAGTTTTTCAAAAGGCAACGATAATATGGTTCTTTAAAGAGAAAATAAGGTAGCAGTAATAGCCTCAAATTCTGACAGAAATTTCTTGCTTCCTGTGTGACATTTCTTCAATTGTCATCAGTTCTTGAGCATCTTCTCAATTGGCAGAGAGTCAAAGGCAGCTCCAAAAAGAGAATGGATGCTGGACATTCAGTTCTGCTTCAAATTGAGTGACAGGTTATCTTTAGTCAAATGGAGAGCAAGAGAGTGAGAGAAGTCATACATGTACATAGGTAAAATGTCAATCCTATTATACCATCTGATAATTCAGATTTAAATACAGTAAGAATTTGTAGGAAAGTTGCATCTGTAGGGTACTTAATGTCATTCAAGGCAGAGATAAAGTGCCTTCAGAACTCATTTTAATAAGGCAGTTGCTATGAAGGTGATTTGTAACAATGCATCATTATCATGAGTCGTATCTCTCCTACATGTACCACCATAAAAAAAACTTCAATGAAATATGATAACAGACATGAAATCCTACCTACCGTTGCACACAATTTATAGATGAATAAATGATAAAGAAGGTACATGTAGAATGAAGCTCTCTGCCCTCTTGTTGACTTGTGTGCATTTTGTTGAAAAAAAGGTTATATGTAAGTTGTTGCACTTTTGGTCTTAAATGTTGGTTCTTTTCCGAGTACCACAAGCCTCTAGGTAGAGAACAGTATTCAATCTAGTTTTGAACATTGCTACTTACTTACTTAGGTGCTGAGGCAGTGTTAAAGTTAAAATCATCTCAAATATCGAACACCACATGTCGTTAACTAGGTCGTCAAGGGCATAACATGGCATCCTTTAAGATCCTTGACTCTGTGTTATGAAATATCGATCAGTCTGTACCAGGCCAGTCAGGCTTGTCCTGTAAGCACTGGCTAATCATGTGTAAACCAAGAAAGACAAAATTGAAGGCTTTCTGAGGCATTCCTGTACATGTACGTAGATGTAGATGTTAATGTTCATTCTGATTCATCAACAGGTACACCTCACATGTTTGTATCTTTTAGATTTTCACTTGGAGATGCCTTGAAAATTTGTTCCAAAGTAGTCTTCACCACAGACTCTAAGGGTATATGATTATTATTATGAGTAGCAATTACACATGACACTGTGTTTATAGGTGGAATATGTGAAATGGATCAAACATAGTGTTCTTGTACAGTGTAATCTATTGCCTTGTCAGTAGCCTGCAAACATCCCTTCTTGTAACATCTGTTATTAAAAAATTTGTGCAAATCAAAGCTCCCCCTCGAACTTGGTTTTTATTCAGGTTGAGATGAAAATAAATGTTTTGGAGTCTGTCTCTGTAATCTGGGCCTATTTTGCATTTTGATTTTATTGATGTCAGAAATGACATTTGAGGGTGCATGTGCTGTACATGTTTATCTTTGTAATACATTGGGTCTCTGTTAGTAGAAAACAGCATCTAACAAGAAAAAAATAAATATGAAGCAGACAATCGCCCTCCAGTTGCAACTTAGCTGTAAGTCTAGAATGACTGCAATTTAAAAATATAGCAATTTTTACAATTGATTTTAAAAAAAAATTGATTGTACATATTGATAAAATTGCAAACTTCAATCTATGTATATGTATGATCAGTTGCCCAAAGACTATTATGGTATTGCGCCCAGGGATCTTGGACTACATGAACTCTGCAAGCTACAGACTCTGCTTTGATATTAAAAATGCTCTTTCAGATTTTGTGAAACCTTCATTCCAGATAGCTTTTCAAGGGTTATGTTGAATATAAAGCCTACATGTACATACAAATTGACCGCCCCCTTAAAAAAAAGTAAGAAGGAACGAACTAGTGCTTGTACTTTGTACATTTGGTCAAAGTGTTTGCTGGGAGTAGTTTACAGTTTGGATTATTCAGACTCTGGATTTTAATGATGTAGTGTTGTGCATGCAAACTCAGTTTTACATCATAGGAACTATTGGTACCTCCATCTAATAGGTGATCAGGTGATCAAGACCTTTTATAAAGAAAGGCAAGGAGGTCTGCCATGGCAAACTAATTGTGGCCCTGATCTCCTGCATGGGCCAGTGGGAGAGAAGGCTTGTAGGGAAAGAGCAAGGTTCCCTGACTGGCGAAGAAGACGCTTGCTCTGTCTCGGTGCGGCTAGCTCGCTCCCTCTCTCCCTCTCTCTGCAAATGGTAGGCCTAGGTCCTTAAGAATGCAAGGCATGCTGGCCCTGCATACCTCTCGTGTCACAGACATGAACGTGCATGGGTTACGTACAGGAGGCAATGCCCATGTGTAATAGTAATACACCAATACAATTGGTTGTTATACACTGTGTTGCAATCACTTCTTTTCATATGAAAAAAAGTGTGAACTATGTGTTGACTTTTTCTGTCTGTACATGTATGTTGTAAGCATCAACGATACTGGATCTGACTTTTTAAGACAAGGGGGGGGGGGGGGGGGCTTAGTAAATGCTTTATGAAAGTGGTATATGCACTACTTTTTGAGAAATGAAAATCATCATGACAGTAATTGCCCGAAACAGTAACACCAATGGTTTTTAATACCAATATCAATTTGGCCTGTCTTTATGCTTGTAATGCTTGATGAAGATTTATATTTCCGATTGGTATTTTAGACACCAAGAAATTGATGAAGGTCCCCTCAAATGGATGTTAATGAGAAATCCCAATTGTGATGATACTGGGAGAACATCTTTATATCTCTTGTTGATTTCCTTCCTCTGAAAAGTCATGCAGGTAAATTTTCATCAGGAATTGAAGACTTCCACAGACTCTGCATATTTAGATTGGATGTTAATAGTCCTCTCACAAATATGAACTCCAGATTTCAGGGTCATTTTAGAGTTATTCAGGGTACTTGTGAGACATTTCTATTTTCTAACATTTTCTGCACTTTCTGTTGCTACAGTTAATGTTTTGCTTGATTTTTGTATTTTTTCAATGAGAAAGGCATTTTAGAAAGCAGAGATAGATTTTGGTTGTAGTGTTCCATTTTTTTCAGTGAAAGGTAGGTGTACATGTAATGCCCCGAAGCAGTTCATCAGATTTCTTGAGATACCAGTACAGTGGAAACTCAGTATAGAGAGATCTGATATACATGTAACAATATTCCTGATATAACAAGGTAATATTCCAGTCCCAGCTCTTTATATTTTATTGTTTTTTAACCCTGATATAAGAAGATTCCTGCTATAACAAGGTAATTTTGATGATCCCAAGGACCTCGTTATACTGAGTTTCCACTGTACATCACTTTTTTGGCCAAACCGTGTTTTCCCATCTGCTTATTCTTTGATATAGTCTCTCAGAATATTATGTGTCTACATGTAGATAATATGTCAACAGCTTACAGACATTATCCATATGCATATAAAACAGTAATGGTTCCAGTTTAATTTCTAGTGGAACTTTTCATTCAGGCTTAAAATTTTTGAGTACATGTATGTTTCATAGTTTTTTTTGGTGATGAAAGTTCCTGCCATTGCCTTCCAGATCATGCACGCTTCCCTTTAGTGTACATGCTTCCATATTACAATGCCAAATACAGCCTGACATCTTCCAAGACTACATGTACATCTACATGTAATACAGGCTTCTACTAGTTGCATTTATTGAATCATTTTAGCCTCATATCAACCACTCTGCCCATCATAAAGAAAGCTTTCAACATCAGTCTTTAGAAGTCTCAGGAGAATTCCAATGGCACGGCTTTCATGATGAAGTTTATTACACCGCTTCATTATGAGTTCACTGAAGCACTTGGCTCTGTTGAAATACATGTATGGGGTATGATGTAGGGTGTGTAATATACATGTTTGTGTGGTAGGTGGGTACATAATAATTGTGGAGAAATAATATCTTTCGAAATCAGCGTTTGTGTATCTTTTCTTTTGCTTTATTGGATTTTGGAATGTCATCTCCATTTCTATCCCTGTTTGAATTTTAGCGTAACATCACAGATTTATTGCTTTTTAGGATTTAAAAAAAAATGATTTGGATTGAGAAAAATGAGAAGTGATAACCTCTATCTTTTTATTTTTTAAAAAGGTATTGAATACAAATTAATCCAGAAAATAAGATTATCTTGCTGTTATTAACTTACTGAACATCATGAAATTTCATACTCAATGTTGTTTTTATGATGGAAAATGAATGAATGATGCATGCATGCATGAATGAAGAATATAGAAATGTGGACTTCTCTATGTCAATAGATAACGAAGTACCTATTTTTATTGCTTTAAATCTTCTGAAACTATATTCTTTGTGTGAATGGGGAGAAGAATAGTTAATCTAATAAGTGCTAATCTCATTAAGTTTTATGCATGTTCTTGTGCTATAATATTATCTCTTTTGGTTAATTGAAACGTGACTGATGACCATTGGCCTGAGTTATGGCTTTTATCGCTTGGTCGTAGGCATTGTTTTCATTGAGCAAATTACTTGTAGAATCAATTCTTAACCTAATTTATAAATGGTCGAGAGAGAAAGAGAGAGAGAGAGAGAGAAAGAGAGATACAATGTAGGTCAGTAGATAAAGAAAGAAATAGAGAGAGAAATACACATACATGTCAATGTTAGTTGGTAGAGAGAAAGAGGTTTAGAGAAATAAATTGAGAAATGGTTTGAAATCAATTTTTACTCTATACTTTCTCCATCACTGAGCTTTTGTTACACATGGAAAGCTGTTAATAATTACACTGTATATGTAGATAAAAAATGTAGAAGTCTTTATGAAGTGATGCTTCTAGATCACCAACATGATTATAATTTCTACAAATGCAGTCGTTTCATATTATGAGATTGAATATTATACAAACAGTACACCTTGAATGTCAGGTTCAAAAGGTCAGAGGGTGTATATATTTACAGAATTGTACTGTCAGGAAATCAGTTTACGATGATGAAAGTCCAAACTACATATAACAAGGTCTTTTTGCTCATTTTATTTTGGGACTATTTGATTTTGATTGAATAAGTGCAAGAATGCTAGAAATTTGCTAAATACATGTATGTACCTCATTGTTATTCACAGAGTTGGAAAAGTACATTGGATAAAACTAAATAGATAAATTTAGATCTGCATTGAAATTGAAACATCTATTTTAAATGTACCCGTATATGACAATCCTGGCGAAGACATTTTGTATTGTAAAAATGATGATCATTTTTGTTTTAATGGTTGAACACAAACCATCATTCCTGTAGTCATATCAAGGCTTGTCATTGCAACAAGATTTCAAGTTGAATGTTGTTTGTGTGTGATGAACTGTTGAAGGCTAGATAATGCACTATAAATTCACACAGGATGGTTGAGATAATGAAAAGCCACATGGAGCCATATCCGTGTATGAAACAGATATCAAGCTTGGTTTTTATTCTATGTTCAGTTACAGAGTTAAAGGAAAAGTAGCTTTATCTCACTTTTTATTTGCTACAACAATGGTATTTTATAAGATTAGTATCTGATGTGCACTAAATATGTGGCAGATTTCATGAATGATTCCAGCTCTTTATCACTGTACATGTATCTTGGTTGTGAATTAAAAGTCAGATCATTGATGTTCACACAGTTACCATAACAGGGAATCCTTTAGGTTTACAGTCCTTTTCACGACTTCACTTATTCTCAAGAAAGATACTCTTCACTCTCTCTTACTCTCTATTGCTCTTCATCTCTCCTCCCTCTCAACTTTCTCTATTCTTCCTCTAACTTAACAGTCCTTTTCAGAACTTACCACATGGTGAACTGGAAACCTCACCCACAGAATCCTATAGGATTGGTGTTTTGTTCAAATCACCTTTACCGGCATAATTTTTCAATAACTTAAGACTTTTTGAATGTTTTTCCCACTTTTTTTTTTTCGTTTTAGATTCTTGCATTGTTTGAAGAAGATGAAGATGAGAAAGTGACAGCCTTTGTGGAGCCATTTGTTATCCTGCTCATCTTGATTGCCAATGCTGTAGTAGGAGTATGGCAGGTAGGTGCAACACAGTATCAGTGGAAAGAATGAAAGTGGTATCCATTTGCATACTATTCATGTACATGTATCATCTCAGTGATCTAAATTTACAGTCGTGGCAAATAACAAAACAAACGAACAAGCCCCCCAACAAAAAGAAGGAAAAAAAAAAAACATTGGCATATTTTCCCTCCTGTTAATATCATTTGTAAAAGCATACATTTACCTACCATACTTTTCTTTTAGAATGGTTTATGTCCAGATATTTTGTAGTACAGGCCAATACAAGCTGTAGAAATAATGCAAACATTTTTAAAAGTAACAGGGACAGCCATACTTCTTTCCGCATATAAGATAATGAATAAAATAGAGACACAGAGAGCTAAATTTGTTAATGAGTACAACATTGTGGCTGTCCCTATTATACCAATAATGCACAGATGTGAGTGTGTTAGTGGCGATGCAGCGCACTCGAGGGTATTTACAATGTGCGACTAGCACGAGGCGCTTGCGCCGAGTGCTTTTGCATAATATTGTAAATACCTGAGATGCCTGCATCGCCACTAAGATCAAGAATTCAAATCTGTGCATTATTTGTTTTATAAAACGGGTCGGCAGTATAACTTTGTAGTGGAAAATTTGTTAAAACCACTCCAAATTTCCTCAGATTGCATAGACAAGGAGGCATGCATCTGCTTTCTCTTATGACATCACAAGCGTAGCCAGTGTGATGCGCCCCTGAGTAAGCGCAAATCCTTGTGATAGAAAGAACGCGTATTTCATGGCGCGCCTCTCAGTTTTTACGCGCTAGAGGTAAATTGATGCATCCAAAATGCACAGTGCTGCACAAAAAAATGCACAGTGCTGCACAAAAAATGCATGGCTGGAAGGTTGCGTAAAGCATGAACACGTGATATGCATACGCACTCGCTATTGGCCACATCCTTGAACCCGTTTTATAAAACTGAATAACTAACAGAGTGCCATCCAAAGAATTGAAATTAGCACATCCCAAAGGATGCTTTCTTTTCAAAATGGAGTCAAGGACTCCATAAGAAGTAAGTAAAACACCCCCCACTGAAGACGCTTTGATATACAATAAACAGGAAATGACAGCAGGATATACTGATCAATTTTACATAACAAAAATGAAATCCTAAACCACCTGCCTTATTCTGAGTTTCTTGTATCAAGAAACACATTGCTAAACTAGACTGTAGGTGGTAGTGGCCGCTGGGCTTATGGAAGGAAGTGTAACTGGTATAGAAAGGGAACAGAATAACATTTTCTGGTCTAAAAAGGCTATATTTCTCTGTTTGGGGCTGATTTTTATATTTTGTTTTCCTAAATTAGGTATGAAATGTCTATCATGGAAACTGGCTTCTCCTCAAGTTCATAGTCTTTTTGATAAATATTTTGATGTATAGTAGAGTACTGGGTGGTACAGAAATGCTATAAGATAAAAATCCCCCTACACCTCAGAAAAGTTCACTGTATTGTAATGATGCTTGCTTGCCAAGATGACCCATACTGATTTCTGTTATTTTATTGATTTGCATCACAAAGAAAAACACCCAGAATCTGTAAATGTATTAGATTTTTAAAAAAGATTTTGATGTATCATTTATGTAAACTACTCATGTCAGTACCCTGTTCCTGTCAGTGACTTGGAGATGACATGGCTCTGTGTCTCACTTTTCAGTTTTTGTTGATGTGATCTATGGCCGAGTTGCTTCCAAGTAAACTCGGGACCTATTTCTGTGGTCCCTTGTTGACATGACCAAGTGTTGCTTACACGAGTGAATCGGCAGCCAAAGCACATGCCCACTAAATGATTCATGAATTCATCATGTACGTGTACATATGTACATGTATGTACTGTTTAAAGTACTGTACATGCAGAAAGTAGAAAATATAACTGATTGCAAAGGACTAGACATAAAAATACACAGCAATTGTACAAAATTATGTGGATTTTTTTTCAAGTTTGTTATTAAATGATGAAGTTAGGTTTAGTTTTTAGCAGGAAGAGGGAATAGACAAATCCCCAAGTCCAAACTAGATGTCAGTAAGTGATACCAAAATAATCCAGTGTTGCACTACGCGGCATTTACCCATTCCGTAGACATATATTTCGACACTCAACACAATAACTCTATCTTAGGCCTAGCCTTACTAAGTTAGTCTGGTTCTATCTGGAGTATCTACCATAACTTAGCCAATTTCATGCGTTCTATTATGTGGTCTATGTAATCTCTCACTTTTAATAGACCGTTTCACATTATTGATGACTGACAAAGGTTTTTCTCACAACCTTGCAATTTTCTTTCTCTGTTGAACACTACTCTTAAGTTTCAAAACCTTGTTTTCACCTATTCACCCCTTTTGCAGGAGCGCAATGCAGAGAGTGCAATCGAGGCGTTGAAGGAGTATGAACCTGAGATTGCCAAGGTTGTCCGCCAGGACAAGGTCGGTGTCCAGAGGATACGAGCCAGGGAGTTGGTACCAGGAGATATAGTAGAAATCTCAGGTAAATTCAAGAAGGGAAAGGCAAAAATTCAGACATTCCATCCATGGAATTAGAAGTTACCTTGAGTTCTGGAAAGAAGAAAAAATGATACTTTTATATTTTCACAGAAACATTAAGAACCTCAATTGTTAAAGACTACAAATACATATTTCTTGACCATTTATTGTGGAATATGAGTTATGAGCATAGAGAGATGATGGACTTGACCAAATAGATCCTACCATGTGCATAATACATGGTTTCATATATGCAAGCTGTGGTAAGTTTTTCCTTGAATGAACTTGCTAATACCTCTATCATTTCAAGCATTTCTGTATGCACTTTTTGGAAAACGAGCAGCAGTCAAGCATTGTGAAATGTGAGGTGCCATGCCTAAATAGTACTTGGATACATTGTGCATTATAATCAAAAGCATAGCATGTGACCTTTGCGACCAGTCACTAG
The DNA here is from genome assembly GCA_029962745.1 of Echinometra lucunter. Taxonomy (NCBI): domain Eukaryota; kingdom Metazoa; phylum Echinodermata; class Echinoidea; order Camarodonta; family Echinometridae; genus Echinometra; species Echinometra lucunter. Next base: position 30,178,693 of record CM057154.1, on the reverse strand, counting down.
AGTAAGTACAGCAATTAGTACCCAGCATGTCATCTCAGAGGGCAGTGAATGTGTGTCTTGACAGAAAGGGGTCCCATGCCATAAAGGGTCTTTGTGTGGGTGATGGCTGGTCAGATCATTGAAGCCTTCAGGTTACCAACATGATACTGTCTTCGTACAGCCAGAATGACAACTAGGCTAAAGTCCCCAGTTCTCCGTATTCTCTCCGTGTTCTAAAATGCAAATAACGTGTTCTTCGGTGACATGTACAAAACATATTAATGACAAAGCAATTGTAAATACGTGTAGTAAAAATCTTTAAAAAAAACGTAAGTGGCCCTAATATATACTCACTGCAGTCATGCAGACCCAAGTGAAGCTTCACGAACTCACGCTAAACACTACAAACAGGTTTGATCCAGATTTTTTGTTGATGCACGATTTTGTTTTATTGGATTTTGCTTTGTTTTCTATGTTTTTTTTCTGTATTTTTCGTAATTCAATTTTTGGGCCTCAAAAATTGTGTTTTCTGCGAAATTCTGTGAATTCCGTGTTCTTCCCACATTCCGTGAAATTTTTCCGTTTTCCGTATCGCGAAATATTGGAGACTTTAATTTAAGTGTATACTTCAACACAAATTTAATGCCCTTCTGACTCTCAAAAGATGATTGGACCAGAGTGCTGTTGTAGAGATCCAGTAAGGAAGAGACGGTGTGGTATTGAAGTGATGAAGAGAAATTGGCCATTGTAAAGTGCAAGTTGCACCCAGAAAGAGCCCATGCATTGAATAGAATCAATGAAATTGGAGTACACTTTGGTTTATCCTTAGGAAATCTAAATGAATATGTTTTTCAACCTTATTCTAGATAATTTAAAATTTTTCAACTTCTTGGAGAGATTTTGGAAGATTTATTTAGTTAGAGATGAAATCTAAGGCTGATGTGAACATACTGCACCTCTATGAAAGTAAAAAAATATTTGCAAAATTAATCAGATGGTATTCATGAACTCTGTTGGTGATATCTAATGCTGATGTTAACACATATTTGCATTTTGTGTTATAACCTTCAACACTCCATTAGTCAAGCTACCAACATTAACTTAAGCTGATGGGACGGGTTGATGGTGGGTTTGAAGCGTATGACCTTGTGCCCAGGATTCATCAAGCCCCCTATTGTTTGAACTAGTGACAGACCCTAGCTGTTGGTCCTCGGAACCTTCGTGGGCCATGAACGTCTGACACTCGTGCCCAGACATCAAACTCCCACCCGCAGGCAACCAAGCTTGGCAGGTCTGTCAGCTAAGTACAAGCAGATAATGGATATGAATTAGGCGAGAAGAGTGGGAGCTGTCAGATTTAATGAAGATGGGAATTTCCTAGAATTAGAGTGTTAGAGATTGTTTTGTCGCTCGGCCATTAATGTATGGGGGTGGATGAGGTGTGTATGAAAGTGATTACTTGTAGGTGTATGTCTGGTATAGCAGGGAAATTGAGCTGGGTAACTTAACACCAAGCCCTTTCTTACGACAGTCCATCTACACCAAGATGTTGGTGTTTTGACTAAGCAGTAAAGTTTTCCCTGAAAAGCTTTATAATTTTTGAGAGTGATTCAAGCATAGATAGCTTCAACAGAGTACATTGTACAGTGAAATAGCAGATGACATCAGAAATTTCTTCTTTACTGTACATCTGTAAAGAGGTCTATGGATTGATCAAAATGATATTTTTTATACCGCTTTGCAATTGACACTCATATAACTCCTGATATTTTGTAGTGGGATTCTGAGGTTTTTAGTCCTCCTTGCTCAATATGCCAGTGTCTAATTGTAAGTATTCAGAATGAAAAAGTAATCTTCCCGATCTAAAAAATATTAACAAAAAGGGATAACAGAAACCTTAAAATCTAAAGAATGCACATTAAACAGTTTGTGAAAGATATTCCAGATTTTTTTAGAGTGAATTTAGAATGGTAATGAAACTTAGAAAAACAAAAACACAGCAGTAATCTCTTGCCATTTATTCATTTAAATCTGGCAAGATTAGGGGGTTTGGAGGGATTGCTTAAAGGATACATGAGCTATGAAATCACAATGTTGTTAATATATCTACAGACATTTAACCTTTTTTGCACAGCAGTAGTGTGGGTGTAGAGCATTCAAAGGATTGTCTTTTGATTATTTCTTTACCTCTAGGCCCTTTTGCCTTGGTATTATTGTATTACATCTTCCTTTTTTAGTATCAATCATTTGTTCTGATTCTTCAGGCCATCGTAAAAATAATACTTGAAACGAAATCTTTGATACTGCCTTCATCATAATTCATTGTTTGCAAACATCGGGGGTGGTAATGAATAAACTAAAAGGGAAAGTAATATCTACACGGATAGAAGTCCTTTTTCGAAAAGGTCAATGATATTTGTATTTGTCCAGAGTTGAGAATTAAGAAAAAAAAAATGAGATGGTGATTACAAGACTTTTAATGCCCCCAAGAAACATTATTTTTCTTCTTACATAATTATGAAACTTTGTATCCGATGCTCAGAGCATCGGATCCAGTAAACTAATCATAAGCTCTTTCATATGCATCAAATTATTTACTTTTTAAAAATATATTTTGTGGATTTAGGAAGAAGGTGTTTATTTGTTTATTTTTTAGGCTGTTTGCAGCAAAAGTGTTTACCTTTGATATTTTTCTATACTCAAATGAAAAGAGGATAGTAAAATTCCATAAAATTGACTGCAGACTAGCTCCATGTGTGAACAAGGCCCATGGCGTGTGTGACTTTTTAAGCCCCTGATTACCTTGCTGGCTGTTAGTACCTTGAACAACGTGTGTCCTTGTGTGCAGGCAGCAGCCGTAAAGCAAACATTATTAGGTTAACTTGGTGTTATAGGGTACTGCCTGAAGGCAATCGCATCCATCCATCACACCGCCGCCGGTTGGCCAGACACTGTGGGGCTTTTTCTTGGTACTAGTAGAGGATAAACAGGACAGGATAAAAGAAAGCTCTCCAGCAGATGGGCCTGGAATGCTTTCACCTCTTGGATAGGGAAGGAGTGGAAATGGGATGTGGGGGGGGGGGGGAGGTTAGAGGAGGTGCCCCAGATCTTTATGGAATGGAACCAGAATACTGCCCGAGCTTCTGAAAAAATCCCATAGCCCTGCCCTTGATAATCCCCACTATTTTTTTATGAAAGTAAATGAATGCGTAGTCATCAGCCGCAAAGGAATGAAATATAATTTATTGATGTGTTTCAATCAGTTTGGCTGCAGGTCCGTCTAGTTTACTACCCCCCCCCCCCCCCCAGCTTACATACTGCTGGGACAGTAGTACTTATAGCAGATAGCTATTTACAGGGATTGGCCTTGTTGACTTTTTAAAGCTGGCAAAAGCTTTTAATTGTTCCATATATTGAGGAATATATAAAGCCTTCAAAGAATACTGCCTTTTTAATGTTTTGCCATATTCTCAGCTCTTGACAACAGTTTAGTGTTATCTTATGTAGATGATAACACATTTACATACACAGCCATGTCTCACAAATGTTTGAATAAGAATCTTCTAACATAATGTTGATATTATAATAAGAATATTAACTGCTCTCTGTATAAATGAACTTTGACAAGACTTGCAGATGAATGTATCCTTCATGAGTAATTAAATGTAAGAAAGTATTAGAAGGTGTAACAGGAGGATACATCAAGAAGCCCTTTCCTTCGACTCCTGTCCTGGTGGACTGATTAATCTGAGGGGGAAATAGGTTACGAACAGGCCCCTTGAATGTAACACTTAGTCTACACATGTGATTAGCTACGATGTGTGACCTTGTAGCAACGTCATCAGTTGACCAATCACAGTGTAGAGTTTGCTGCTCCTGTGACCTCATCCTAAGCCCATGTCGTCATGAGGTGACCAGCCTCTTCAGATACATTAACCCATTTGGTGGTGATTGATATAGGGTAGCAGCTAAATGTCAAATGTCACATGGATGACTTGTTGTAATCCAGGACATACCTGAAGACTGAGGTAATACCAGATACCCTAGTATGTAAGAACCAAGGAGCATCTTTGGTCTGTGCCTGACTCTTATCTTCTTCATCTACCTAGCAAATTTTATTGTTAGCCTGGTAAAAGAGCACAAAGATGGATTGAAATAATGTATCCAAAGCATGCTCTGGTGTAAGTGCAAGCACAAATTCCATATATAATCTCCATTCAAGATTGAAGTTACCTTTATTTTGTTATATTTCACTAAAAGAATATCGTACCATCACAAAATTTTGATGTGATGATTTCTTAAAGAGTTTGCGTACTGTCAAAGAATACAGAATATTAGCATATATGGTATTTCCTGGTTAAATATTTGTGCCATTTCAAATCACATAAACTCAGTACTTCATAGCAAAATAATCTTGACAGACATTAAAAAGAACATATGAAGGAAAGGGAAACCAGAAATGTTCAGAAGAGGGGAAAAAGAGGGAGAGGGATAAGTTGGGTAAGAAATGTCTCTGTGTTGTAAAAATATAAATATCTCACTGTTTTGCCCCTCCCCTTCCCCATCTCAAAGTGTGTACTCAGAAAAAGTGTTTTCACATTATACCATAATCACCTACCAAGGCAAAAAATCAATGTGGTAGAAATGGATCAATCTCCATTGCTCTTGACCAGTGTGAATAAGGCTGATAACATACGCTTTGGTATTTTTGTGGCTTCTGGCAAATTCCATTGTCCTTGGTTTGAATTCTACTTGCAAATACATGTATTGAAACAGGACATTAAAAGGAAAAGATATTGTTATAGTAACTTGAATATCTGTTCAACCTAAAAAGTAAATTTTGTTTGCTTGCAATCGTATGCTACATGTACATATAAACTCATGTCAAAATAGCATTAAATGGAGAGAAAAAAACCCCACCAAAAACATAAACCGACAACTGTGTGCATTATAAACAAATATTAGCATTTACATGTGACCTGGCCTGATGCATGGCTGTAGATTGGAGGCCCTCATCTTTCTTCAGCCCTTAATTTGATGTGTGTTGGCTGGATGATTCAGCATCAAAATAATCAATAAAAAGAGGCGGTCCTTCTGACTTATCAATTGGAATAAGACTGAGCAGAGGCATCTTCACTTTATTAGAAACCAAGGTCTACAGACATACTTATACACTTGTAGATTGGTAGGATTGATACTGTAAATGAATGTTCCATGATCCCATAAAATTAACTAGTATATAGATTTTTTTTTAGAGGTGGCAAGTTACCAGTGCATTAGATATTTTAGATACATGTATTTAAAGCTTGCTTCTGCAATATATCATGTCATTGACGACAAAAAATTGCATGCTCAAAAGCTACATGAATACAAACATATACATGTATCTAGAGTTAAAAGTGCTGATAATACAGTAGTCATTATATTCTGGGTTAATAAAGAGTCTGATACATATCAAAAATGTCTCTAATTACTTTGCAGAAATACATCATAGATTAGACATTGTTTGTACTAGGGCTGTTTTGAAAGCCCATTTTTGATATTCGTTTAAACGGACATTTTTTTTTTTTGATGATTAATCGACTACTCGGTACTTTTATTTCGCCAATCAGCTGACCACTACAGCTGTTTGTAGCCTGCCACCCTTCAATGCTGCACCGTAGCTGCAGCACCGTAGCTGCAGCACCGGAGTGAGGCCAGTCCCATACTCATGTAAGAGCGTGTGCAATATGATATCCCTAACCAATGTCCAATTTTCATAAAGAAACTTGGCAATAAAGCAGCTTTGAAAAGAACTGCATTGCTTGTCCAGTTCATAAAATTCAAATCATAGCCTCTTACCTCTTTTTGTGAGGACCGAATAAAAAATCCAGGTCAAATAAAGCAGAATAGATCGCCATTTGCTTGATATTTTATCGATAATTTGTCAAGTCATATTTCAGTTATTCGTCAGCTGTCAAGAGGTGGCGCCAACTTGGAAGTGGAGCGTTATAGTACAGTGCACAATATCCCATTCGGCCATGTTGAAACTACATATACATTACGATGCAAGCGCTTAGCAGTCATTTGAAATCGAACTCCAATAATTTCAATCCCCCTCACAAAATTGCCAGCAAGGGCATATTACTAACGAACAAGCGCTTACATGTACTTGCAAGTATGAATGTTCCTTTCTTGGTATCCTTTTTTTTTGTCTTCTTTCATTGCTATGTTCCAAAAATATTTTGTCACACTGTAGTGATAGCGTATCTTTGATTACGTTTGTGGGCTCACTTACTTACGGTGCATATCGCTTGTGATGAATGATGGTGCAATGCGTGATTAAATAGCTCTCACACACACACATTAGGGCTTACAGCTTCTGAATATTACATGTATTGAAACACTTGTTTTCGCTGCGCAAGCCATAAGACTTTGGTGATCAAAAACGATATTATCATGTGAATTTCAGGCATCTAAATGACATCACCACATCTTAAAACTTTGAAATGGAGTGAAACATTCTTGATTTCTTGAATGATTACACATTTTTGGGGGTCCTTCTGTTTCCGAGTAGTCAATGGAAATTTTATTATTCATGTAGTGACATTTTTGGACGTTTAACAGTTAATCTTGTACTCGAAACAGGCCTGAACCGGTACATGTATCTTCTGTTAACCCATAGAGGTACAGTGTCACCTTTAGGAGACGCTTTTGCAGTATCTGTTGGTCCAGAATATTGGGCAGTACATATCATACATGAGCAGAGAGAGAAAAATGCACTGACAAATTTGAGCCCATTCCCATCGCTGTATGGTGTGGTGTTCTCGAATTAGAGTAGTTTAAGTGTAACTAATCATTTAACTCTTTAAATTGGCAATGCAGTGAATATTATATAATCACTATTTCTGTGTTCAAATTGGCAATTTCGGATTCAATTTTGCAATTTCAAGCTATGTAAATGTGGAAAAAAAAATTTATTGCCAATTTGAGGATTGAAGATGATTAATTCAGACCTCAAGAAAGCTCTGTATTGCTATGGGTTAATCAGCTGAATGCAGAGGCAGACTTGCCCAGACCTGAAACTTCCATCTTTGATGTCAAACCTCCCCCTCACACCAGTGTAACAAATGGATATGATAATCTAAATGAAGATGTGGTTTTGAGAGTTTGTAATATAAATGATAAGTTTATCTCCTGATGTCTCCTTGATCTGATTTCCAAGTCACCCACCTACATGTTTGCATGTCTTGAAAAGCAAAATGCTCAGTGATGAATAAATTGCAGTCACTCATTTGGAAAGGGCAACCTCCCACCTATTAGTGCTCATGGGTACACTGGAGATGATGTGATTATTCTCTGTGTACTGATCCATTGAGGATTACCGAAAATGGGTAGACAATGCACTTACTCAAATTGATATCTACGTTAGCCAAAGGTCGAAGGCTGCTAGTATACCGGTTTTGTCGTTAATGCATGTATTCTGTATTCATGAAAAAGGTAGAGAGAAGGCCCTTTACAATTTTATGAATTACATTACACCCACCTCTCCATGCATATTTCACTTTGAATTACATGTATTTCAATTACAAAACAAAAACAGAGCTCCAAAGAGAACTTTTGTCCAAATTTTTCACGTCAGCACAGAAACGCCCTTAAATGGTACGACTACAGGTAAAGGTGTTTTCTTTTAAATCAAAGAAAGAAAAAAATTGCTGTAAAAATCTCCCTTATTTTTTCAAAACCTAACGTAACAGTAACTAGTAAACAATAGAGTGTCACAACTTGATTTTCATTAAAAGAGCTTTAAAATGCATCACGTTTGTTCAGTGCTTTTCTGGGCACAATACATTTTGGGCGTTTTTGCACAGACACCATGAATAACTTTACTTGGAACATTTTGTTGCTTCCAAAAGATTTTTGCTATGAGAGCTGTGCTTTCTAAAAAGTACAGAGTCACATTTTCATGCAAACATTAAGACAAGGGCACTTTGAAAACAAGAACCCAGGCTGTGCAATGATGGTTGGGGATGTGCAAAAACATGACGTTTGAAATACCAGGGGTCATTCTGGCTGAAAACACAGCTGTTGAGTCTTTCATTAACTCATCCACTCCCAATTATATGGCCAATTACCACCACTCATTCCTGCACAGACGCAACAGCACATGCTGCATTTTACGTCATAGACTAGAATATAAAGGGACCCTGGTGTTCACTTTGTCTGTGTACATGCATTAGTACTGTGAGCATGCTTGATTGAAATCAAGTTCATACTTTTGATACATTGCTGTTTGGTGCAACTTTACAGATGAAAAAGAAAATGACCTAAATTTGGAGGGCGTTCTTCTTCTTAAGATGTAAGATTTCATTAAATGTTTGTCTTATGGGATAAAATTAGATTGTAAAAATATTTTCAAATTTTGTTTGTAATTGGTGATATTAAAAGCACTCATTTCCCTTTCTACTTGAGATTTTCTTTCTGTGTTTTTTCCTTCTCATAGTGTAGAGCGAACATCCTTAAGTATGTTCAATCCAGTGTAATTTCAATCCCACGCCTGCATAGATGCTATATTATAAATTGCTCTTCACAGTGGACCTGCTACTTTTTCTATTTCCTTGTTGGCCTTTTGCCTCTTACTTGCTCTTTGTTAAAGATTCCTCCCCCCATTTATTTTTGCTTATCACTGAATATTGTTTTCACTTAATTTGTCAGATTGATTTTTCTGTCTCCTTGTCTCTCTTTATTTTTACCTTTCATAATCTCTATCTAATTTATTTCTGTTTTGTGTTTTCATCCTTGATTTTTTTTCTCTCTCTTATGCTTTCACTTTGTCATCAGTCTGTTTGATGGTTTATTAATGTTTCTCTGCTTGTCAGGGCTGCCTGCACTATCTCTCCGTGGATATTTTTTTCTCTTTTGTCTGTCCAAGATCTGTCTGTCAGTATGTCTCTCTCTCAATCTCCTCTGTTTATCTTCTTCTTGTCTTCTCTGCTTTACCTTTTCTCTGGTTTTTTTTTTTCTCATTCTGCCCTGTCTTCCTGTTGCCCTTGACTATTATCTATTGCCATAAAATCATACTTGCCATTCTGTTTATCCCCTTTCTTCATTTAATGTTATCTATATCCCCCTTTCTCTATATTCCTTTCAACCCAATCTTTCTCTCTCTCTCTCTCTCCCCTCTCTCTTTCTTCTCATCTTGCTCTTCTCTCCCCCCCTCTCTCTCCTCTCCCACTCTCCCTTCTCTCTGTCTTTATCTCTCCCCATCTCTCCATCCCCCTCCTTGTCTTTCAAATTTACCCCTCTGTATTCTGTATGATTTCATTTCTGTTATCTCTCTTCCCATCTCTCTCACTTTTAATTTGCCCTCATCATGATCTCAGTTCATTCCATCTTGTGAAAAAATATAGTTCTAATGAGCATCATGTGTTTTATCCAAGAGATTAGCTAAATCCCAGTTGATAAGATCATTTGGAAGTGACATACAGCATGACCATGCGGTTCCCCCTCCAGCATGCATCATGTCTAAATATGGAAACTTGCAATGTTTTCTGTGGAAGCCTGCTTGAATAGGGCTCTCTATATTCCCGAATATTGTGACTTCTTCAGCTTGTGACAATAGTTCTTGTTAGTATATTGAGTTTGCCATAATCTTCCTTTATCTTTTTTCTCCCTCATTCAAATATGGACATTTTCTACAAACGGATTATCATATATATAAAAGGACAGCAAAATGTTGTACAAGATGAACAAACTATGCATTGACTGTAACATGAGAATTGAATGAGAATGAGCACTACATAGTGGAATCAATGTATTAACCCATTTGTGACAGAGGGTCCACATTTTGTGGTTTGACCTAATAACTTTTGATGCAAAGCCCTAAAAATCATACCAAATACATGAGCAGAAAGAGCAAAAAAATTCTACAAAAACTGTGCCCATTTTGGTTGCGTTAATATTCGTTGTTTGATGCTGAAAATTTTTTAAACGAAAATAAGCATTAAAATCCTTGAATTGGCAATGTGATAGAAAGTTTAGAATCAGCATTTTCCCCTGCAAATTGGCAACTTTTTGACTTCCAATCATAATTTCTGTCAATTTATATTCATTTCAAATACATGACATTTTATAAGAAAAATGTAGCAATAAAATAAAAATGTTGGTGTTGCCAATTTGAAGAATAAAAGCTGATCAAATTAGGCTTTAAATAATTCCGTTCACGAATGGGTTAATGAACTAAGTACCTGTAGTGTACATAGGGATAGATGAGCGTGTGAAGTATGGGCAAGATAAATGAAATGAGGGGAGTGAATGATGCATTGACTTTGATGTGTAAATTGCATCTAGAATAAATGTTTTGATGGAATCAATAAATCAGAAGTACCAGTACATGGAGAGAGAGAGAGAGAGAGAGAGAGAGAGAGAGAGAGAGAGAGAGAGAGAGAGAGAGAGAGAGAGAGAGAGAGAGAGCGAGAGAGAGAGAGAGAGAGAGAGAGAGAGAGAGAGAGAGAGGAGAGAGAGAGAGAGAGAGAGAGAGAGAGAGAGAGAGACAGGCATTTGAAATAATGAGGAAAAATAGAACGAGATGAACAAAATGATGCATGGACTGTAATGTGAAATAGTAGGAATGCAATGAAAGATTAATTAGAAAGGCAAATAGACATTGGCAGATTCGTTGTGTACAGAGGAGGAAGGGACGTGAGGGTAATAATGAATTGAATGGGAAGCCAGAATAAATTATGAAGCTAGGAAGCAAAGAGGAGAGACAGAGCACAAAATAAAGAATAAATATCAGCAGGTACTTGAGTGTGCCAAATCGTTTATTTTGCTCAAACAAATCCTGGAAGCTCTGGCCGATTTGTAAACTGTTCATTTGGTGTTAAATCCTCGAAAGGAAGTTGTGTTGGAAGTAGAACAAGGAAATATGATAGAGCATGAGTTTATTTCAGCATTAGATGTAATACATTGGTGGGACATTATGTATGTATGGCAGTGATCGTTAGTTTAATGGCAAAATATTGGCTGTCTAATGATTATTAAAGTGAAATGCATAAAGCTCTGCAGAGTTCTATGTACACTACAAAAACACTAAAAGAATTGATTCATGTACATGTACTCTAATCTTTATAGCATGTGAAGCACATTGGAAAGCCTCATCTTGCCAAACGTGAGTCCTAAAACTTATATTCCATTGATGTCATGAAATGAATAGAATCTCCCTATAATGAGATCCAGAATTCTACCTGCATGGAAAGAGAGAGAGAGAGAGAGAGAGAGAGAGAGAGGGGGGGGATGGGAGAGAGAGAGAAAGAGGGAAGAGAGAAGAGAAAGAAAGAGAGGCAGAGGAGGTAATGAATAAGAGATTGAGAAGACATCAGAAAACAGAGAGGAGGAGAGTCATTTGGAAGTATATTGATTGTTGCGGGAGATGCTGGTAACCTACACAGATTCGTGTTGGACTTCTTCAGTGCTTGCCTTACCTCTGTATACAAATGATTGCCATGACAACGCAGCTTGGGTTGGAAACCCATTACAACCTCTCAATGAATTTATGGTACTTGTACATCTGAATATACTACATGTTCACAGCAAATACTGGGATTTTGCTGAAAGCATTGTATGCATGTAGGGCCGTATATAATGACAGGACTCAATTTCGATAGTTAAATGATGGAATGAATGGTTAACATTTGCATGGTAGAATTGATTACATTTCTTTCTTCTCAAAGAGTTGTTTTTACAGAAAGTCGTGCATTGTTTATAATATGATTATGATTTGAATATTCCATGTTAACCCAGCTGTACCATCCCAAAGCTGATCCCTTTTCTGTAAATATGTAAGTGGCTGAATTCTATAAGTTGATATTATTGCATTCAGACCTAGATACTTTTATATTATCTGTACTGTGATATGTGCTAGTGGTCTGCAGTTTTATATCATACACAAAAATAAAAGAGCCAATGTCATATATAAAAAATGTTCAAGCCAAGCAGTTTATGTTATGCATGTCTGTACAATGTCATAATCTAGCCCAGCAGACGTCCTATTCCTTTTCACCTAACCCTATTTTATAAGGAAGCTAGACTCCATAAAATCAGAGGGCATACTTAAGACCAGGTCTAAATATAGACCACCATTGTTGTAACCTACTACCACCACTACTACCACCACTGGAGTAGGAATGGTTGCCATGGCAGCATTGATGTCATCAAGAGTTCTAAACCCTTTGTGTTGTCAAGGTGGATTGGTTCCCAGGGAAATCCGAGGTCCAAGTGTTGGTTTTACAGGGTTGGGTAGACGTGGTTACTTTGCATTACTTGTTGTTCATTCCATCCTCCATTGTACTTATGACGGAAATGAGGCAGATAAACCTATAAAGAAAATATTCGTAATCATTTTTGCAAGGAAATATGTTTGCCCCAATGAATATGTATTGCACAATCTTCCAGGTTCTTTTGTTAGCTGAGATATGATTAGTGAGCTTTGTGTACATAAAGTTTCTAGTCGTTACACATGTGTGTTCTCCCTTTTGATGGGCTATACATGTAGATATTCCAGTGTAATGCAGTCATTTCAATTTTGTAACATATCAATAAAAATATATAAAACAGAATCTAGTGTATGCCAGTGAAGTTTTTGAAAATTACACTGCCAGAAAGTTGATTACAAAATAAATTGATAAATGAAATTAAACTGTTGTGGAGAATATTTTAGATTTGTTATTGTCCTTGAAAAAATTATATTGTGTTATTGTTTTCTTTTTGTTATCACCACATTTCTGAGTTTTTCTAGAGCTCTTGCTGAGCTTTCCAGAGCTAAATCATTCCTACTTATTGAGATAGTTTTCACTGGTTCTAGTATAAAGGAGGAAACATGCATAACATTGCAGTAAGTAGGCCAACTTTATGTGGAAGGTATCGTAGCAACAACTGGTCTATAACCATTTCCAGGATTTAGAGCAAGAGCCGCTCTGGCTTCACATCCAGGTGACACATCATAGTCGACTCCATGTGGTGAAGATTGCACTCTCATAGGGACATTTTGAAAGAAGACATGACTCCTAAGCATCTGAACCCCCCTAGTAGATGTAGTATGCCAGGAATGTCATCTCTCTTGTTGTTGACTCTGAAACATGATGGTGTTGTAGATTCTGCAGCTGGATTGTATGCCCAGACTAAAGAATGCAGGGATTGAGATGAGTCAGGAGATAATAATTATCAGGGAGCTGCCGCTTTCATGTCTGCGTCACATTACGTATATAATGCTTTTTTTAAGGGGAGTTTTCTCCTTGGGGAAAATGTTTATCAGATAGCTTTATTTATCTTCTTTCTAAAATCTCATAATTTGTTCTTCATAGACTCAACAGAAACTGCACATGTTATAATGTAAGTGATAGTAGTTATACATTGAATACCATCCAAATATCCAATTGTCTGCATAAGATTATAAATTTACTTGAAGCATTAATGTAAGTATTGATGCAAAAAAGCAGAAAACTTAGAGGAAATGACCTTTCATATTCAACAGTTACTTTAAAATCTTAACAAGATACAACAAGCTTTTAGAAAGGTTATGAAATGAAGATCTACTTGAACATTTGCATGGAGCCTAAATGTATCATGCTAGATGGTGTTTAACCCATTCGTGACAGGAATTATTTAAAGCCTAATTTGATCAGCTTTTATTCTTCAAATTGGCAACACCAACATTTATATTTTATTGCTACATTTTCTTATAAAATGTCATGTATCTGAAATGAAAATAAATTGACATAAATTATGATGAGAAGTCAAAAGTTGCCAATTTGCAGGAAAAACAGTGATTTTAAACTTTCTATCACATTGCCAATTTAAGGATTTTAATACTTATTTCCTTTAAAAAATTTTCAGCATCAAACAGCGAATACTGACGCAACCAAAATGGGCACAGTTTGTGTAGAATTTTTTGCTCTTTCTGCTCATGTATTTGGTATGATTTTTAGGGCTTTGCAGGTAGACAAATATGAACAGTCAGTTATCCAGTATCACAAGAGTTATTATGTTAGCCCTTTGCATTCCTAAGACAGGTAACCTATTCAGATTACTATTTATAGGGACCAGTACCACAAGCTTTGCTTCTTTGCTAGTTTCTGTTTTCAATTTCATTCTTAAAATTCAGTGAATTTTGCTTTTGGACATTGGTTTCTATCTTATATCCTTACTTTTTTTTCCTTTTCCTTTGTTAATATATTTTAATTTTTATTATAAAATTGATATTTTGAAAACTGAAACTGAAATGAAATCTATCAATCTGAATCTGTAAACTGAAACATATGTCTCTAAAGGTAGAGTATGAAGGCTTGCAATGACTGTAATCTTCTTTGTCTTACGTGTTTGTTATTACTTTGTGATAATGTAGAGTGGGGGAGCGGCAGAGCAGACAAAGTAAATACAAAATCAGCCAGAGTAAAAACAGAACTCCAAGCTGTTTTTCTGATTACATTAAACATCAACCAAAATATAAACAAACCAACAAATACTTGCTAGAAATCACATTGACTGAAAAGCACAGCTCATTTCTGCACATATAAGACCATGTGTTATACATACACTTTTATACACATTTATCCTGGTTTGCTCATGAATCATCTGATATATAGGTTCTATAGATTTTCTACAAATAGAAATGCATAGATGAAAATGATAAATTATTCAGAGATGGTTGTAAATTGCAGCTTTTGTTGGGGATAGGAATGTCATTTCCCATGCAACCCACAATGTACATGCAGAATTTAACTCTGCAGACTGGTTTGATTATATGCTTTTACAATGTAAACTTTGAAGCTTTCCTTTTGTTGTGGAAGTCACCAAAAGCCCAGTTGAATGGACGAACAACATATTCTGTAATTTTATACACAAATGAACAATCTTGCAGATGACTGAACAATTTCTTTTTTTTTAAATCGGAATTGAGTTCTATGAATGAATATACCATAGTATAAAAATTTTCATATATAGGCCTATTGAATTGCATATTTGTAATCTGTAGAGTACCACTGTATATATGGTTTATTCACTTGACTTTCATACATGGGTATTAATGTTTAAGTCCTTGCGGGACGTGTATTATCTCAGACAGGGCATTTTGCCAACATTTGTCTATAAATGCCCTAATGCAGAGAAAGGTGACCCTTTAGGTAGAAATTCCTTTTGATTGCTATAGCCATTGAAATGGAAGTGAATTTCAAGTTTAGGTTTCAAATAGGTATTAGAGGCCAAGGGGTGACTTCTGCATGTGGAGATACAGCACTGTACAAAAAGCTACTATTGTCATTACTGTTCGTTATCATTATCTGAAATATTCATGAAAGCTATTTTTTTTTCTTCATGTTGATTAGTTGGTGACAAGATTCCAGCTGATGTACGTATCACTAACATCAAGTCCACCACACTGAGGGTAGACCAGGCTCTCCTCACTGGTAAGTTCTTCCACTTGGTAATACTGTTTTCAACAAGCCAGTTCGTAATGATTTGTTTGTGTGGTATCACATTCAGGGTTCTCACTAGAAAAAAATCCACGCATGGTTCCCACTCTGCGCAGAGCGTGGAAGTTTCAGAAGTTTTACGGAATAACACCTAAAGTTAGGTGTGGCGGCAGTATATGCTATAGTAAAAGGATGAAAAATACTTCTTGGTAAGCAGGAGTTGTCTACTAATGGCATAAAAGTAAAAATACATTGCCAAAAAGCAAAACAATCTGTGACATTTATCATTATTGTTAGGAATATATACTCCAATATTTTTTTACCCTTGTTGCCACGTATGGTGCAGCAATTTCACACATGGTTCTTCCTTGTCTGAAACCCTTTATGCATGGTACTGGAACCATGGGTGTTATGTACTGGCGAGGAGAACCATAATCACATTCATACGTCAGTCAGATTGTTTCTTCTTCCATCACTATACAGTTATACCCATATATCACTAGGCTTTCTGTTTATTTTAATATTCTAAATGAATTCAATTCTGATCAATTTGCATTATTCATTTTTAGATTTCAATTTCCATAGCTGCATGAATTATCTATCATAATTTTTGTATGTTGATTTGAATGAATATTTCTAGTTACTGGTTGGATCAAGTCACTAATTCAAATCTCATTTCATGTCTGAATATTTTTCCTGTGTTATTTGATTAACATTGATGTTGATTTTGATATTTAATGTCGGGTTTATTTTTGTGTTTTGCATTATTTAATGGGATCAGTCTTTATTATAATGTATTTTACATGTACAGGTGTAATCATAAATTCAATTTGATTCAGCACTTGACTACTATTTTGAATGTTACTTTTTAAGAATTAAACATGAAAATTTCTTTTTGCAGATAAAGGTAAGTTTTTTTTTACAGAGTAAAATGATCTTTATATCCTAGTGTGCAAACCATTAGCGCTCATGGTAACAGAGTTTAGTTGTCAAACAAGAAGCTTGTCCACTACACTGTATAACTAAACAAGATGCTCCTGATGTAGAAATTGTTATCATCTACTAATTATGAACTGGTTTGCATGATAGCTTTTTCAGTCATTTACTTTATATCTGACTATGCTTGTGTTCCTTCTTTTCCTGAATTGCATGTTTACCTCAGGGTTGGGAATATCCTTCCTAAAGCATTTTAAGGGAACCTGTTAAAATGTATGATCAAATGAAAAAAATAGTTTTGTGCACAGCTTATATACACCACTTTAATTAAAGAGACAATACTCCACAGCTTGTAAATCCTTCAGTGTCTCATGTGGAGGGTACAGAGAGGGAGTAAGCTGGGTATCATAGCAACATGATGCCAGCTGGAGCTTTCTCATTCATCTCTTGAGATTGTTCAAAGTGCTGCTACTTGTTGAAATTATTATATTTTTTTTTGGTTGGTAATGAACAGAATCCCACAAAACCGAAATAAAAGAACTAGGAGTTGTGGGGAACAAATTTGTAATGCGGCTTTTAGCACAACCAGCTAGTTGTGAATACATCATAAAATACAGGAAAGCAAGATTTTCATATTTGTGCGGACAATATTGGAGTCTAACAACGGCTTAAAAGAGTTTTGATTGATTCACATTGACCTCAACTTGAATTGAAATCTGTAGCAATGCTGGACTAAAGAGATGAGAATGTGAATTGATATCAATTTGCAATCAATTTGAATCGATCGCAACTCTCTATAAGAATGGGGCCTTGATCTCTTTAAGGCTACATCCAATGAGTTAACACATCATTATTACATTCAAGTTCAGTTTCAGTTAGTATTATACAAATAATGAATGTTTATGAGGTGCAATGGACAGAATATTTCATGAGGTGAAAGATGAAATGATCCATTCAACGAGGCGCAGCTGAGTTGAATGGATCAATAATTTCATCTTTCACTGAATGAAATATCTGTCCATTGCATGAATGAAAAAAACATTCATTATTCGTAATAGTAAAAATGGGACAAATGATCAATATCAAACAACCAATCAAATGACAAGGATCTATTTAGGTGTCCTATAAACTGTATGTCTTTAAGTGTAGTATTTTTACTGCAATGTGAGGAAAAAGTGTCATGCAATGCAAGGTCTGAAATGCACACTGAGCACTGACTTCAAGCTGTATAATCGATCACACTACATTAACATCAGGAGAAGATGTTAACACATTTGAATGTAAAATGTAGATTGTGCACAAACATTGACAATACTGCAAGACAGTCTATATTCCCAGGGGTACTGCTCACATGCTTTAGTTGTGCGAATGTACTCTGATCGCAAGTCATGACATCAAGATTGAAATTCCTTGAATGAAATAGACATCTGAGTAATTTCAGGGACTCACTGAGGCAATGTTTCTTGTCAGTTGGCAGTCAATAGATGGAGAGCAAAAGTGTTAGAAGATATTTAAATTTCATGAGTGAAATTGACTTATTAGTATATTTCAGCAGCTTAGTGGAGTTAACAAGCCGGAAGTATATATCCACATTGTCAAATTGGTACCGTTGAGTCACTTGACATGAAATAGTATGAATATTCCAGTTTATGAAACACCATTAGGGTCTACATACATGTATACACTATATGTAAATGAAAATGTCATGAGTGAAATGGACTCAATGAGTGTATGAAAGCAGCTCACTGTCTTTATACAGTTTTTTACAAGTGATAATATTCAGCTATCTGCAAACAAAATACAGTCACTTTTGCAATTCATAGGTGGAATATATAGTTTTATGGTACCACTATATTAAATTCTGTGAAAGATCAAGTGCATTGCAATTAATCAAAAAGTTTAAATGCACACTACCAGTAAATTTATTTCTGTGGATGAAGTTCACTCCAGAGTAACTTCATTGCATCCACTGTTTTCATTGAGTGAGTTGGTGTGGAGGAGGAATTTTTTGGTATTTGTAGTTTTGTACCCACTGGATGGCAATTCCTTGAATTTCGTTTTTTCAATAATCTTTTATTGATTCCAGAATATCAAACAGTACTTAACAATCAAAATTTCATAAAAATTAACAGAGAATAGCAGTAAGTAATTAACGAAATCAAGTTATCCTATCTAATATCACTTCCACCTAAAATTTGAGAAAAATAAAAACCAATGCATGACATATCATATACTTAAATAAAACAACTCAAACGAATAAAATCTATGCAGTTGAATGAAATGGATTAATGATCAAGCTTCTTACTATTTATCCTGGCAATATTTCAGCCACTGCCTGCCCCACCAATCAGTTAGCATTTTAGCCACTTTATATGACCATCTAGTTTTATAAACAGGAATATTCTGGTAGTGAAGAAATATCAATTGAAGTTTACGCACTGTTATACCCCAAAGATTGAATTATGCTACATCAAGTGGCAGGATAATGAAGAGAGGTCGCAGTGATGTAAACATTTCAGGGAAGTATTTCATTGCTAGAATTCCCATCAAAACCAAGCCAATGCACTATTAATTGTCTCAGATTGAATTATGCTTACAATCCTATGGCAAGCATAATGAATAGAGGTCATAATCATGAATAGTATTTCAGGTTTGTCTGGGGTTATTCCAATACAAAGCGGTATGGTCACACCTACTAGGCAGTAAGTAAGGAGCATGGATGCAAAATAATTAAATCTTCTCTGAAAGAGGTATTATGTAGTAGGTATCCATGAAAGCAATTGTTTTTTTATAAAAAGTGCATGTAATAGGGAAGTAATCTACTTGTTTGTGTAAGTTAGGTTTTAATGGCCTGTATTTGAAAATGCTGCTGTTGTGATCATTGATAAATGGGATTCTTTTTTGTAATCGAGGAATATGTGAGAAATCTGAGAAATATTTTTGATGGGCATATACATGTACCAAAATTATACACCCTACAATGTTTTCCTATTTTCATTTTCTATGTCATACGAACAATGTTACTGTCTCTACTCATTAAAATTTTTGAAGTTGAGGAAAACAGTATTGTCTTTTACTAAAAGATAAACCAAAAGATCAGGAATTTGATGTAAAGAACATAACCATTACAAGGTCTTTTGATCTCATAGTTGATTATGATACCTGTACGTACATGTACTGTATTGAGAAGTGAAATGCAGTTTTGCAGATCGATTTATAACTTTAGTTTTTCTTTTGCATATGTCTGGAGATTGTATCTCTGTTTTAGCACATCATTTAGCCTGGATTCTCCTGGCAAAGAGGGGCAATAAAATACACCTAGCTCGAATGACATGTCATAAAACTGTTGAGGGAAAATCGTGCTTTGAGTCATGAAATAAGCAACACTGATATGAAGATCTTCTCACTTTAGATAAAAGCGGACAGAGTATGGTTTCTTTTAACTACATTTTTAACTGATGTTTGTTCTTAAAAGAATTAATATTGCTAATGTCAATAAAAGGAGGATATATGATTTATGTTTGCAACACTTTTGAAACAACTAATGTGGGCAAATCCACAAACATATGGGACACAGAGCTCAAAATTTGAGGTTGCACTGTGCCCTGTTAATTCCAAATAAAAATATAAAATCACTACAGAGTCTTCTTTTTGTTACAAATAAATATTTAAGATAAAAAAAATTTGCAATCGACCTTCTTACGGAGAATGACATAAACAAAAAAAAAAAGTTGCACATATGGGACTATGATCAGGGAAAAGTGCTTAAATGCCTCTTATTCTCATATTTAGTCAATTTTCTCAGATCTGTTTTCATTAACTGATTTATAATGGATTACTTTAAGAGATTTTGGGTAGTTAATGAATGAAACACTAATGGAAATGTGCTAAAACCTACGTGAATTTAAGCGTAACGTCAGTGAATTTTTCATGGCACTCAAACAAATCATTCAAATCGCTCATTATATTGCCACATCTCTTTCCAGGAACCTTGGTGTAATGTCAAATGAATTACATAATCCTTACAAGTCTGAGACATGAGATATCTAAATTTGATTCGACACCATCATTTTCCATGTCTTTTTGCGTAACATCAGTTACCAACATATTTTCGCTTGCTGTGTGATAGAAATGCAGTTTGAGATAAAACTGTCCATGTGTTTTCTTCCCTATTATTAACCTATTTATCTATAGTAATTCCAAGCCGAAGCAAGTGTCATTCACAAAACTACAATATAAACAATACCACTAGTACTCTATCTTGGTAGCGTCAGTTCCGTGGAATTGCCCATGTGCATTTACAATGTCCTTTCAAGTTAAATTTGAACACACAAAATTAACACTACTTGTTGGCTTGATATGCAGCCGATTCAGAAATTTACCTACCGTGTGTTTTTTCTTTTTATTACTTTTTCAGGTGAGTCTGTGAGTGTAATGAAAACAAGTTGATGCTATCCCTGATCCAAGGGCTGGTCAACCAAGACAAGAAAAACATCCTCTTCTCGGTAAGTATTTTCTTTCAAATTTACTTCCTTCTTTAATAAAAACATTAGAAATTATAAAACAGGTATAAAGAATATATAACAACATCAGCAGCATCTGCATTTTAGGGGATTAGGTACGAGTGCCTTTTATATTTATTATGGAGTGGCCATCATCATAATCATAATCATATCATTATCATCATGTTCATCATACACAATGGATGATGATAGGATGACAATGATAATGAAATGATCATCATCACAATCATCATCCTCATCATTATGGTCAATGCACGTATGATAATGATGAATGATTGTGATGATGGTGACATTGTGGCAGTGCATATATTTGATTGATTGTTATCTGTTTCCCCTGATGATATAAATGCAATAAAGTTAATTGTCCTGCATATTTTTAAGTCATGATTATGACCTTTGACCTTTTTGTTTCTCTCTCTATCTCTCTCCTCTCCCTCTCTCTCTCTCTCAAGGGTACAAATATTGCTGCTGGAAAATGTGTAGGTGTAGTCATTGGCACAGGGTTGAGTACAGAGATTGGTGAGTAACAATTTAACTAAAGGTTTGTTCACATATGCAGCAGCAACTCCCCACAGTAAACCCCTGCATTTTTCTGCGTGAAATGAATGGTATTTGAGGAGGTAAATAAAAACAAAAAACAATAAGGCAAAATGATCATTTGTGCCCAGGGTTCTCACTAGAAAAAAAAATCCACACACGGTTCCCACTCTGCGCAAAGCGTGGAAGTTTATGGAATAACACCTATAGTTGTGGTAGTGTGGTAGGTAGTATATGCTATAGTAAAAGGATGAAAAAATACTTCTTGGTAAAGCAGGAGTTGTCTACTAATGGCATAAAGTAAAAATACTTGCCAAAAAGCAAAACAATCTGTGACATTTATCATTATTGTTAGGAATACATACTCCAATATTTTTTTAAACCCTGTTGCCACACATGGTGCAGCAATTCACACATGGTTGTTCCTTGTCTGAAACCCTTTACACATGGTATTGGAACCATGGGTGTTATGTACTGGCGAGAACCATGTTGTGCCCCGGGCTGCGAAAAGGTTGGGACCAATCAAATCTTATAACAGTTAGTGAAAAAAATATGACATTACATAGTCTGTGCCAGCTTTTGGCAAAACTCTTTTCATTTGAGCATGAACTAATATTGATGCACATTGCACATGTCATAAGTGACATGATTTACGGCACCATATGTGATGCTATAAAAAAATGGCGTTGGCTTGCAGCGAGGGTTTGCTGCTGGATATGTCAATGAATCTTAAGAAATCATTTGTATTATCTCATAAATGTGGCATGTTTTAATCACGTGCATGCACCACTGAAAAATAATTCACAGGTTTGATTAGTGATGTACTGTAGCTCTGGAAAGGTTAAGTTAATGAAGGAAAGTTCACCTCTAAAGTTTACCTTCAAAATAATCAAATCAAAAGAAAAGAAGAAATTTGTGAACAATAATAGAGATAGAAAATTGTGCTCTGTATTGTAGCTGTAACATTTGCTCTAAGCTAGCAAAAATAACTCTCAGAATTCACTTTAACAATAAGAAATTACTTTAAATCTATATGTAGAGCAATGGAATTATTCACATAAAAAAGTTAATGTTTTAATTACTCTGATTGTACAAATGTCAGTTTTATATCTAGTGGACGAAAAGGAAAACCAAAGAATCATTTATTAAAGGGCACAAAATAATTTGGTGAATGCGGCTTTAGGTCCATTTAAGATTAAGTATACCATTATGATTGGTCATAACCATGCAGCATGACAGAATAGATTGTCTTTTAAAGCCAGAATGGTGTTAACTATGTGTTTTAATAGGTGATTTAGTCCCAAGCCTGGCTTTCGGCAAAGGAAACTGTAGATTGAGTTTCCGTCTGTCGATAGGTTTTTGCAGTATTAATGAGCTCTCTCTGCCTGGCGTGTTGTTTTACAATGGAATGTGAACTCCATGGAATTCAGTAGACAATCATCAGTCCCATGTGTGTATCTGTGTGGGTGTGTGTTTTTTGAGATGTTGGCATGAATATGTGAGAAAGGTAGTAGACAGTGAAGGTGAAAGTGGCTTGCTCTTTGATCATGCAATATTCAAAGGCAATGGCAGCATTTGAGATGTGATGGCAGCGTGACTAGAAGTGACCGCAGCTGAAGGCCACTGGATGACAGGTTACCATGGTAACCAGATATCATTGAAATCACCCAGTGCTGCATGTTTGAATCAGTAGAGAAAATAATGAGATTGTGATAAAGATTATGCATTTTTATGGCAGTATGCTGCATTAGAATTCGCACCAATCTACATG
>CM057154.1:29992388-30155001 GCA_029962745.1 Echinometra lucunter | reverse complement strand
CATGTACAGGTGTAATCATAAATTCAATTTGATTCAGCACTTGACTACTATTTTGAATGTTACTTTTTAAGAATAAACATGAAATTTCTTTTTGCAGATAAGGTAAGTTTTTTTTTACAGGTAAAATGATCTTTATATCCTAGTGTGCAAACCATTAGCGCTCATGGTAACAGAGTTTAGTTGTCAAACAAGAAGCTTGTCCACTACACTGTATAACTAAACAAGATGCTCCTGCATGTAGAAATTGTTATCATCTACTAATTATGAACTGGTTTGCATGATAGCTTTTTCAGTCATTTTACTTTATATCTGACTATGCTTGTGTTCCTTCTTTTCCTGAAATTGCATGTTTACCTCAGGGTTGGGAATATCCTTCCTAAAGCATTTTAAGGGAACCTGTTAAAATGTATGATCAAATGAAAAAAATAGTTTTGTGCACAGCTTATATACACACTTTAATTAAAGAGACAATACTCCACAGCTTGTAAATCCTTCAGTGTTCATTGGGAGGGTACAGAGAGGGAGTAAGCTGGGTATCATAGCAACATGATGCCAGCTGGAGCTTTCTCATTATCTCTTGAGATTGTTCAAAGTGCTGCTACTTGTTGAAATTATTATATTTTTTTTTTGTTGGTAATGAAACAGAATCCCACAAAACCGAAATAAAAGAACTAGGATTTGTGGGGAACAAATTGTAAATGCGCTTTTAGCACAACCAGCTAGTTGTGAATACATCATAAATACAGGAAAGCCAAGATTTTCATATTTGTGCAGACAATATGGAGTCTAACAACGGCTTAAAAGAGTTTTGATTGATTCACATTGACCTCAACTTGAATTGAAATCTGTAGCAATGCTGGACTAAAGAGATGAGAATTGTGATTGATATCAATTTGCAATCATTTGAATCGATCGCAACTCTCTATAAGAATGGGGCCTTGATCTCTTTTAAGGCTACATCCAATGAGTTAACACATCATTATTACATTCAAGTTTCAGTTTCAGTTAGTATTATACAAATAATGAATGTTTATGAGTGCAATGGACAGAATATTTCATGAGGTGAAAGATGAATGATCCATTCAACGAGGCGCAGCTGAGTTGAATGGATCAATAATTTCATCTTCACTGAATGAAATATTCTGTCCATTGCACGAATGAAAAAACATTCATTATTCGTAATAGTAAAATGGGACAAATGATCAATATCAAACAACCAATCAAATGACAAGGATCTATTAGGTGTCATATAAACATTATGTCTTTAAGTGTAGTATTTTTACTGCAAATGTGAGGAAAAAGTGTCATGCAATGCAAGGTCTGAAATGCACACTGAGCACTGACTTCAAGCTGTATAATCGATCACACTACATTAACATCAGGAGAAGATGTTAACACATTTGAAATGTAAAATGTAGATGTGCACAAACATTGACAATACTGCAAGACAGTCTATATTCCCAGGGTACTGCTCACATGCTTTAGTTGTGCGAATGTACTCTGATCGCAAGTCATTGACATCAAGATTGAAATTCCTTGAATGAAATAGACATCTGAGTAAATTTCAGGGACTCACTGAGGCAATGTGTCTTGTCAGTTGGCAGTCAATAGATGGAAGAGCAAAAGTGTTAGAAGATAATTTAAATTTCATGAGTGAAATTGACTTATTAGTATATTTCAGCAGCTTAGTGGAGTTAACAAGCCGGAAGTATATATCCACATTGTCAAATTGGTACCGTTGAGTCACTTGACATGAAATAGTATGAATATTCCAGTTTATGAACACCATTAGGTTCTACATACATGTATACACTATATGTAAATGAAAATGTCATGAGTGAAATGGACTCAATGAGTGTATGAAAGCAGCTCACTGTCTTTATACAGTTTTTACAAAGTGATAATATTCAGCTACTGCAAACAAAATACAGTCACTTTGCAATTCATAGGTGGAATATATTAGTTTTATGGTACCACTATATTAAAATTCTGTGAAAGATCAAGTGCATTGCAATTAATCAAAAAGTTTAAATAGCACTACCAGTAAATTTATATTCTGTGGATGAAGTTCACTCCAGAGTAACTTCATTGCATCCACTGTTTTCATTGAGTGAGTTGGTGTGGAGGAGGAATTTTTTGGTATTTGTAGTTTTGTACCCACTGGATGGCAATTCCTTGAATTTCGTTTTTTCAATAATCTTTTATTGATTCCAGAATATCAAACAGTACATAACAATCAAAATTTCATAAAAATTAACAGAGAATAGCAGTAAGTAATTAACGAAATCAAGTTATCCTATCTAATATCACTTCCACCTAAAATTTGAGAAAAATAAAAACCAATGCATGACATATCATATACTTAATATAAACAACTCAAACGAATAAAATCTATGCAGTTGAATGAAATGGATTAATGATCAAGCTTCTTACTACTTATCCTGGCAATATTTCAGCCACTGCCTGCCCCACCAATCAGTTAGCATTTTAGCCACTTTATATGACCATCTAGTTTTATAAACAGGAATATTCTGGTAGTGAAAGAAATATCAATTGAAGTTTACGCACTGTTAACCCCAAAGATTGAATTATGCTACATCAAGTGGCAGGAATAATGAACAGAGGTCGCAGTGATGTAAACATTTCAGGAAATATTTCATTGCTAGAATTCCCATCAAAACCAAGCCAATGCACTATTAATTGTCTCAGATTGAATTATGCTTACATCATGTGGCAAGCATAATGAATAGAGGTCATAATCATGAATAGTATTTCAGGTATTGTCTGGGGTTATTCCAATACAAAGCGGTATGGTCACACCTACTAGGCAGTAATAGGAGCATGGATGCAAAATAATTAAATCTTCTCTGAAAGAGGTATTATGTAGTAGGTATCCATGAAAGCAAATTGTTTTTTTTTATAAAAAGTGCATGTAATAGGGAAGTAATCTACTTGTTTGTGTAAGTTAGGTTTTAATGGCCTGTATTTGAAAATGCTGCTGTTGTGATCATTGATAAATGGGATTCTTTTTTGTAATCGAGGAATATGTGAGAAATCTGAGGAAATATTTTTGATGGGCATATACATGTACCAAAATTATACACCCTACAACTGTTTTCCTATTTTCATTTTCTATGTCATACGAACAATGTACTGTCTCTACTCATAAAATTTTTGAAGTTGAGGAAAACAGTATTGTCTTTTACTAAAAGATAAACCAAAAGATAAGGAATTTGATGTAAAGAACATTAACCATTACAAGGTCTTTTGATCTCATAGTTGTATTATGAATACATGTACGTACATGTACTGTATTGAGAAAGTGAAATGCATTTTTGCAGATCGATTTATAACTTTAGTTTTCTTTTGCATGTGTCTGGAGATTGTATCTCTGTTTTAGCACATCATTTAGCCTGGATTCTCCTGGCAAAGAGGGCAATAAATAACACCTAGCTCGAAATGACATGTCATAAAACTGTTGAGGGAAAATCGTGCTTTGAGTCATGAAATAAGCAACACTGATATGAAGATCTTCTCACTTTAGATAAAAGCAGGACAGAGTATGGTTTCTTTTAACTACATTTTTACTGATGTTTGTTCTTAAAAGAATTAATATTGCTAATGTCAATAAAAGTAGGATATATGATTTATGTTTGCAACACTTTTGAACAACTAATGTGGGCAAATCCACAACATATGGGACACAGAGCTCAAAATTTGAAGTTGCACTGTGCCCTTGTAATTCCAAATAAAAATATAAAATCACTACAGAGTCTTCTTTTTGTTACAAATAAATATTTAAGATAAAAAAATTTGCAATTCGACCTTCTTACGGAGAATGACATAAACAAAAAAAAAGTTTCACATATGGGACTATGATCAGGGAAAAGTGCTTTAAATGCCTCTTATTCTCATATTTAGTCAATTTTCTCAGATCTGTTTTCATTTAACTGATTTTAATGGATTACTTTAAGAGATTTTGGGTAGTTAATGAATGAAACACTAATGGAAATGTGCTAAACCTACGTTGAATTTAAGCGTAACGTCAGTGAATTTTTCATGGCACTCAAACAAATCATTCAAATCGCTCATTATATTGCACATCTCTTTCCAGGAACCTTGGTGTAATGTCAAATGAATTACATAATCCTTACAAGTCTGAGACATGAGATATATAAATTTGATTCGACACCATCATTTTCCATGTCTTTTTGCGTAACATCAGTTACCAACATATTTTCGCTTGCTGTGTGATAAGAAATGCAGTTTGAGATAAAAACTGTCCATGTGTTTCTTCCCTATTATTAACCTATTTATCTATAGTAATTCCAAGCCGAAGCAAGTGTCATTCACAAAACTACAATATAAACAATACCACTAGTACTCTATCTTGGTAGCGTCAGTTACCGTGGAATTGCCCATGTGCATTTACATGTCCTTTCAAGTTAAATTTGAACACAACAAAATTAACACTACTTGTTGGCTTGATAATGCAGCCGATTCAGAAATTTTACCTACAGTGTGTTTTTTCTTTTTATTTACTTTTCAGGTGAGTCTGTGAGTGTAATGAAACAAGTTGATGCTATCCCTGATCCAAGGGCTGTCAACCAAGACAAGAAAAACATCCTCTTCTCGGTAAGTATTTTCTTTCAAATTTACTTCCTTCTTTAATAAAAACATTAGAAATTATAAAACAGGTAATAAAGAATATTAACAACATCAGCAGCATCTGCATTTTAGGGGATTAGGTACGAGTGCCTTTTATATTTATTATGGAGTGGCCATCATCATAATCATAATCATATCATTATCATCATGTTCATCATACACAATGGGATGATGATAGGATGACAATGATAATGATAATGATCATCATCACAATCATCATCCTCATCATTATGGTCATGCACGATATGATAATGATGAATGATTGTGATGATGGTGACATTGTGCAGTGCATATATTTGATTGATTGTTATCTGTTTCCCCTGATGATATAAATGCAATAAAGTTAATTGTCCTGCATATTTTTAAGTCATGATTATGACCTTTGACCTTTTTGTCTTCTCTCTATCTCTCTCTCTCTCCCTCTCTCTCTCTCAAGGGTACAAATATTGCTGCTGGAAAATGTGTAGGTGTAGTCATTGGCACAGGGTTGAGTACAGAGATTGGTGAGTAACAATTTAACTAAAGGTTTGTTCACATATGCAGCAGCAACTCCCCACAGTAAACCCCTGCATTTTTTCTGCAGTGAAATGAATGGTATTTGAGGAGGTAAATAAAAACAAAAAACAATAAGGCAAAAATGATCATTTGTGCCCAGGGTTCTCCCTAGAAAAAAAATCCACACACGGTTCCCACTCTGCGCAAAGCGTGGAAGTTTTATGGAATAACACCTAAAGTTAGGTGTGGCGGTAGTATATGCTATAGTAAAAGGATGAAAAAATACTTCTTGGTAAAGCAGGAGTTGTCTACTAATGGCATAAAAGTAAAAATACTTGCCAAAAAGCAAAACAATCTGTGGCATTTATCATTATTGTTAGGAATACATACTCCAATATTTTTTTACCCTTGTTGCCACGCATGGTGCAGCAATTTCACACATGGTTGTTCCTTGTCTGAAACCCTTTACGCATGGTATTGGAACCATGGGTGTTATGTACTGGCGAGAACCATGTTTGTGCCCCTGGGCTGCGAAAAGGTTGGGACCAATCAAATTCTTATAAAGTTAGTGAAAAATATGACATTACATAGTCTGTGCAGCTTTTGGCAAAACTCTTTTTCATTTGAGCATGAACTAATATTGATGCACATTGCACATGTCATAAGTGACATGATTTACGGCACCATATGTGATGCTATAAAAAATGGCGTGGGCTTGCAGCAAGGGTTTGCTGCTGGATATGTCAATGAATCTTAAGAAATCATTTGTATTAT
Source organism: Echinometra lucunter (assembly GCA_029962745.1). Classification (NCBI taxonomy): domain Eukaryota; kingdom Metazoa; phylum Echinodermata; class Echinoidea; order Camarodonta; family Echinometridae; genus Echinometra; species Echinometra lucunter. The sequence goes on along the minus strand of CM057154.1, from coordinate 30,149,064 downwards.
TCTCATAAATGTGGCATGTTTTTAATCATGTGCATGCCACCACTGAAAAATAATTCCAGGTTTGATTAGTGATGTACTGTAGCTCTGGAAAGGTTAAGTTAATGAAGGAAAGTTCACCTCTAAAGTTTACCTTCAAAATAATCAAATCAAAAGAAAAGAAGAAATTTGTGAACAATAATAGAGATAGAAAATTGTGCTCTGTATTGTAGCTGTAACATTTGCTCTAAGCTAGCAAAATAACTCTCAGAATTCACTTTAACAATAAGAAATTACTTTAAATCTATATGTAGAGCAATGGATAATTATTCACATAAAAAAGTTAATGTTTTAATTATTCTGATTGTACAAATGTCAGTTTTATATCTAGCGGACGAAAAGGAAAACCAAAGAATCATTTATTAAAGGCACAAAATAATTTGGTGAATGCGGCTTTAGGTCCATTTAAGATTAAATATACCATTATGATTGGTCATAACCATGCAGCATGACAGAATAGATTGTCTTTTTAAAGCCAGAATGGTGTTAACTATGTGTTATAATAGGTGATTTAGTCCCAACCTGGCTTTTGGCAAAGGAAACTGTAGATTGAGTTTCCGTCTGATAGGTTTTTGCAGTATTAATGAGCTCTCTGCCCTGGCGTGTTGTGCTTTACAATGGAAATTTGAACTCCATTGGAATTCAGTAGACAATCATCAGTCCCATGTGTGTATCTGTGTGTGTGTGTTTTTTGAGATGTTGGCATGAATATGTGAGAAAGGTAGAACAGTGAAGGTGAAAGTGGCTTGCTCTTTGATCATGCAATATTCAAAAGGCAATGGCAGCGTTTGAGATGTGATGGCAGCGTGACTAGAAGTGACCGCAGCTGAAGGCCACTTGATGACAGGTTACCATGGTAACCAGATATCATTGAAATCACCCAGTGCTGCTTGTTTGAATCAGTAGAGAAAATAATGAGATTGTGATAAAGATTCATGCATTTTTATGGCAGTATGCTGTAATTAGAATTCGCACCAATCTACATGAGATCTACCTGTACAAATGTGGCTTGTGAAATTAATGAACGTGTAGGTTTATTGCAAGTATGAATAGGGGGAGTGTAATATTGGTGGTGTAGTAAATTCATATCTGCATTGGCTGACATTAACCACAGGTTGTTTTACCATAACCACAATGTATTTAATGAGGTGGAAAACCAAATGAGTGACAAGTTTAATTGTTGTTTGTTTTTATGAAAGAATTCAGAACGAGTTTATTATCTAAATTTTTAGATTTAGTATTCTGGATATAAGTTGACAGCTGTACAATTCAATTCTTCATCAAAAATATTGATTTCATACAAAAAAATTGTCAACAGTTGTAAAATTCACATTTGCATGTAGTTTTTGAACCTATCTGGAAAACCAAACTCCTTCATTGGATACTTACATGCATGTTGTGTATGCATTGTATGGGTGTGAACTGAACATCAATAAATATAAATCTGACTTTTATTTGAATGAGGTCTCTCAAAGGTTCCAAATAATTATGTCAGTCTTTTTTGCTAAGTTAACTGTGAACTGTTCATTAAAGAAAATAAATTAAAAATGTAACTTTCGAAGATGCAAGCTAAAAGATCTCTCTGTACTGCATTCAGAAGAAGCATTTGAATTCTTTTCTCTTATACCTGCATGTTGATCTGAGTTTGGCTCTTACAGATAGAACCCCCCCCACACACACACACACATACACACACACACACACAAAAGAAAAACTTACTTGATTGTTATATAATTGGATATATCAATAGGAAGGTCATTTGTTGCGATCCATCTTTTGCTTCAAATTCTCTAAAGTTTCCCTGACCCAATACAAGACAGAAATATATATATTTGATTAGCATCATTGTCCATAACCTCTGCTTTTTTAGGGCAGTTTATATGGAATTTGCCTTATTAACCTCTTTTAAATTCTTTTCCCTGGTTGCATGCAGGCAAGATCCGTACAGAGATGGTAGAGACAGAGACAGAGAAGACACCACTCACACAAAAGCTGGATGAATTCGGTGAACAGCTTTCCAAGGTTAGGAATACTGAGTTGTATATTTAAGATTGTTACAGAGATGACAAGTCTACAGCAATTGCAGGGTTTATGAATAATGATGAACAAAGCTTGATCCCTTTTTACATTTTGCATATAGACAGTGTCTTAAAAATGTTTTACTTGAATACCACTGTGTAAATAAATGACAGGAGTTTGAAAAACATGTGTATTATTAAGATAAGTAAAGAAGCCCAGAAATTGAGCAGAGATCTTTCATTGTAGTGATCATATTTCTGATAATGATTATAGTAAATCATTTATTGAGCGCAGACACTATGTTTGGAAAAAAAAATTGAAGCTTTCTTTGAAAAAATGTACTTATATACACTGTAAAACTTGTAAAAATTCTTATATCCTTGTTAACTTCATATATGTGCCTTAGAGAAATGAAGCAGTATATATATATAAAGGAGTATTTTTGACAGGTCATCTCAGTAATTTGTGTGACTGTATGGGCCATCAACATTGGTCACTTCTCTGACCCATCTCATGGAGGTTCATGGGTGAAGGGCGCTGTCTATTACTTCAAGATCGCCGTAGCCCTTGCTGTAGCTGCCATCCCAGAGGGTCTACCTACCATCATCACTACCTGCCTTGCCCTTGGTCAGTATAGCTCATACCTTTGACCTAGGTCACAGTAGCTCATAACCTCTGACCTTTGTGATTGTTGCTCAAGACTTTCGAAATCTGTTTGCTTAGCTCATTTCCCTTGCCCTTGGTCACTCACTCTGGCCTTTGTCAATGTAGCCTGAAAGCTAAATCTGCAGCCATGTAGTCAATCTTTTACATCAAGATCTGAAAGACACAAGTCACACAACCTGTGTCAAATTAAGGTTGTTCAAAGCTCCTGATATCTTGATTTCAGTAGAAACAGCTTGACCAATTAAGCAGTATGTATGTATACTGTAATTCATATATTTTTTTCATGGGGTCTGTCTTATTTCTTTCTGGTATGAGTTTTTTGAACTGATTCCACTTATCAGTATTCCTTTTACTGGTTCAGCCAGTCAATGATGCGTGATTCCCCTTCAGAGTATCAAAGAATTGATATCTGTTGACAATAATTCCTCGTTTCTGAGACTGGCTTTATGGTTCAAACCTTTTGCTATGTTCTCATGTCTACGAGCTTCCTGTTCATTAGATATGCATGTACATGTATGATATTATCCATAAAAAGAGACAAACGGCTAATAAGAAAGCTGGAAAATCCCATTTCAGTAATAAAAAAATTGTCTTAGATATGATTCTGAACCATTAATTTACTAGTATTGAAATGAAAATATATCATATACTTAGGGTTCATATGGAAAAAAGAGTAATGTGAGAAAATTATTGAGCCTTTCTGAAACTGTTACAGAAAAAAAAAAAGAATTGTTGAACCACAATATTGGAATCAAGATAATGACCATTCAGTGTAATATTTTAAGATGCTAACATAATAGATGAAAAGTAATAGTGAAAAGTATCTTGTGTTGAAGCTCGCAAAGGACACTTGTCCACATCTGTACAATTGTAGCAATTGTAGTTTTATTGGCCGTTCTGAAATTAAAAACCATCTCTTTAATCTTATAGGTACGAGGCGTATGGCCAAGAAGAATGCCATCGTAAGGAGCTTGCCCTCTGTTGAGACCCTGGGATGTACCTCTGTCATCTGCTCTGATAAGACTGGTACACTGACCACCAACCAAATGTCTGCCTCAAGGGTAAGTATTGTGTCTGTCAACTGATAATATGATTGGAAACCAGTCTTTGTGAGAAAAAGTATCCTAGAAATCCCGTTTTGGGGATGGGAGGGGAAATGTTACCTCTTGTGTACCATTTTGTAAATAGGGAATAGTCTTCAAGTGTGGAATTAGTTTTACATATGTGTTTATGATTATCATTGTGCTGGTGTCTCATATCAATTGCTTCATGTTAACTTGTTGGATACAATTTGATTGTGGTAAAACACAACATTCCCCATCCTGTGTTGTTTCAGGCTTAGTATTCGAATGGTTAAAAGTTTAGTGTCAACACTGACTGATAAAGTGCCTGCAAGTAGACAGGAGGTGAAAATCATGAAAATGTACTTGCTAATCAACATGTTTAAAAGTGAATAGAAATCTGCCTTTAAGATTGTAGGATAGGAAAACTTAACCATCTTTGTTTCACTCTTTCTGTCTTCTTTCTTGTAGCTCTTTCTACTGAAGGATGCACAGGGTGATACTGCCAGCTTCCATGAATTCACAGTTAGTGGTGTTACCTATGAACCTAAGGGTGAAGTGTAAGTTTTCTACTCTTCTTTCATATTTTTACTTTATTTTTATTATTTTTTTCTAAGATGTTTATTTAAGGTAGTTGGCATTTATTTGCTAGGAAGGAAAAAGCAGGCTTCATCTTTATATGATTTGGGTCCCCCTATATAACTGATGTGGATGTGCAGGTGGACCGCTGAATTGTGTTTTTTCCCTACTTTTTTTTTAAGAGTGCAGTGGGTTTGTAACATGTAAAGGTGATGACTCTCCTCCACTTGAGGTGTCCACATAAAGTCTTATCCAAGAGATGAAGGATATTTTCCTCTTAATGTAGTCTGTGTCTGTCAGAGAAAAAGGACTTTAACATTGCTTGATTTTGAATTAATTTGAAATAATTTGAAATATTCCTTGTTTTGCGTTCAGTCAGCCCATGAAGATTATTCCTTATCAGAGTTACTTCATTTGAGAGTATCTGCTGATCAAATGAATTCCTCGTTTCTGAGGTTGACGTGAAATGAGCAAAGTGACAGATTATTTCAAAAATAGGGACAGAAACTTTCCATGCAAAGAGTTATGCTGATCTTCAAGCATATACTTACTTAGTTTCTCAGCATTTAGAAAATATCAAACCATTACAAAACAACATGTAAAATTGGGGACTTGACCTTTATATAACCAGTAAATAAAGCTGCCTAAAAATTGTTAAGCTTTGTTACTATGCAATGTTAACAAAATTGCTGGCAGATTATCCTTGTGTTACACTAGTTGTCCAGTAAAGTCTGCTATCAATTCTAGATGCATAAGGATGATGTGTGATTTGCTTTTTTTCTCCAGGTTTATTGATGGTAGAAGAGCGGACCTTTCACAGTACGCAGCATTACCAGAGCTAGCCACTATATGCGCCATGTGCAATGATTCAGCAATTGACTACAATGAGGTAAGATGGTGATCTGACATTTGCTGTAGGCTTTCTTTAATTGTCAAGGATACATGTAGAGGGTTAGTGTTGCAATGGAGGTTTAGGTTTTAGGCCAAGGGTTGAGAGTTTTAACGAACAGGAAAATTACTGTTAGAGCATATTATGTGTGGCAGAATCGGTGAAGCCTGTGTATGTATTCAAAACAAGCCAGCCAATGATGATTATTCCTGTCAAAGTGTTTGTTTATCATCATCTGCTGAATATGTGAATTCCTCGTTACTGAGGTTGGCTCTTCATATATATATATATATATGTATATGCACTTGGTGAATGCTATCCTTATAAACTTAAGAGTGCTCGATGTCCGTGATGAGGCAGAACATAAAATAAATAAGTTGTTCAAGTTACACAGTTGACGTGTGGTTCATCTGTACTTTATTAAATCGCTACTCAAGAGTTTCACGCACCATGAGATGCGATCTTTAGTTGCCTGAAGATCGCATCTCATGGTGCGTAAAACTCTGAATAGCGATTTAATAAAGTACAGATGAACCACACGTCAACTGTGTAACTTGAACTTATTATTTATATGTATATGCATATAGATAATCTTTGTTTTTGACAAGTGTTGCCAAATGAAACAAATCCAAACCATAAATAGTAACAAACAGATTGTACTGTAGTGTTACTTGTTGTCTTGTTATTTCCATTGTCTGTACAGTGTATTTTTAGCTATCATCATCATCGTCATCGTTGTTTTGTTGATTATTTATGCTTTTTCCCTTTGATCAGGCAAAGGATGTCTACGAGAAGGTTGGTGAGGCAACGGAGACCGCCCTCACGGTCCTGGTGGAGAAGATGAACATCCTGGGTACGGACCTGTCCAGGTTGTCCAAGTCTCAGCTCTCCAATGCCTGCAACCAGGCTCTTCTCTCTCGCTACAACAAGGAGGTAACTCTGGAGTTCAGCAGAGACAGGAAGTCCATGAGTGTCTACTGCTCTCCATCAAAGATGTCAACGGACAAGGGAAACAAGATGTTTGTCAAGGTGAGAAGAGGAGGAGAGGGTATATTGTAAAGGAAAGCCAGAAAAAGAAAGTCCATGAGCTGCTGATATAAGCTCACACTGGACAAGGGAAACACATTGTTTTGAGAAACTTGAAATTGAAACAGGGTTGCCAGCCAATGATGATTATTCCTGTCAAAGTGTTTGTTCAACAGCATCTGCTGAACTTGTGAATTCCTCGTTGCTGAGGTTGGCATTCATACTCATTCCCTCTGTGAAAATGCAGGATGTTGTTCTTTTAGAGTGTTTTTTTTACTAGATTGTTAGCACTGATGCAAAAAAATAACATTCAGTCAACAAACATTTAATAAATTCATGAACCAATCACTCAACCAGTCAACCATTTATTCAATCAATCTTTCACCGTTGAACCACTCAACCGTTCAGCCAATCATCCAATCAGTCATTCATTTTGTCTACTAACCAACTACCCAATCCATCTTTCACTCAATTGGACAGTCAATGAATATAGCAATCAACCAATCGTTAGACTAAAACAACATTAATCAGTTGATTTACCAATTGGTTAATCAGTCAATGAATCAGTCAGTGAATCCTTTTCTTTGTAGGGTGCACCTGAAGGAATCCTAGATAGATGTAACAGCTTGAGGATTGGAACAACCAAGATACCTCTCACCCCTAGTGTCAAGGCTCAGATCATTGAGAAGATCATGTCTTATGGTACAGGTAAGTCATCTCTCCAACATAAGTCCTCATGCACAAAAGAATGGTGCAGTTTCTTGATTTAGTTGAATTTGTTGCTTCTGCACTTGAGCTAACTGTGTTCCTCACCATAAACCTATATAAAGCCTTTAACAAAGTTTGTCAGAACAACTGTTGGGTCACCATTCAGTATTAGGTGGATTAAAGATGGACATTTTAAAAAAATCAGAGAACAATTTTACTCTTAGAAGACTATTAGAGGATATTCCTGTGTGTGCTTTTCATGTGAGTGGTGGCCATTGTTTGATCTCTTGTGTGATCTTTGTATGTTTGTAGGACGTGATGCCCTGCGTTGCCTTGGTCTGGCCACAGTGGACAACCCCATCAAGAGAGAGGAGATGGATCTGGAGAATGCAGCCAACTTCATGAAATACGAGGTACAGCGTCCATGTCTTTACAATAAAATTGAATGTTCTATGTTAAGATAGAAGTATGCATAGTTCTATGTAAATCTTAATGAAAGGTTAATAACACAATTTCCCAGAACATAAAGGAGAAAAAGAAAAAACAACTATGCAGTATTGATTTTTACATGTTTTGTGAAGGCTGTGCAATTTTTTTTTAAAGTAACTTGCTGTGATGGTGCATTTTGAGATGTAGTGAAGAAGATTCCAAACTTAGAATATAGGTCTTTTAACTATTGTTAAAAAAAAAAGAAAAAGGACATTTGTTGAAACCACATGGAATGAAAATTGACCAATAAGAGATGCATGCAAGCCAGCCAATGATGATTATTCCTGTCAAAGTGTTTATTTATCAGCATCTGCTGAATGTGTGAATTCCTCGTTGCTGAGGTTGGCTCTTCATGTCTCATTGTCTGGAAATTAGGTGAATACACAACTTGAGAAAAATAAAATGAGTGTGAAGTAGGGATTGAAGCAAGTGTACTAGTGCTATGAAGTCGTAATGGTAAATCTTAAACATAATACAGAAATTGAAATTAAATTCATTATCATAGCTTCAGTCCAGATATTTTTTGATGTGATTTGATATTTTCCCTCAGAGCAATATGACATTTGTTGGCTGCGTTGCCATGTTGGACCCTCCTCGTGCCGAGGTACGTGACTCCATCGAGGAGTGCTCCCAAGCTGGTATCAGGGTCATCGTCATCACTGGTGACAACAAGGCTACGGCTGAAGCCATCTGCAGGAAGATCGGAGTGTTTGGACCTGATGAATCTACTGAAGGTATGAGCTCTTCTAAAGGCAATCACACACTTTATCATTCAACTATGACTGGATTTTGAAAGATATATGTTTCATTATTAGATTTGTGCATATCTGTAACGGACCTCCCAACCATCCCGCTTTTGGCGGAAAATTTCCGCTTTTTCATTATTTTTCCGCCATTCCGATTTTTACCCCAAATATCCCGCTAAATTGGTGTATCCATCATCATCCATGTGTATGTGTAATTGCTCAATATCAGTGTTATCTTTCTTATTTCCCTTGTGCACCGTACTGTACTGTGCACTCCATGTAATATCTCTATTATGATCGCCCAATAAAGTACCCAGCAGTATTATAGTGAATAGCACCCCTTGTACTGTGGTGCAACTCTGCATATTGCAGGCAAGCTGCAGCAGACTAACAAGATCCTGAATGATCCCTAATTTTCAAGTTTAAGGTTACTATTGAATGCCGATATTTGAAGAAGACAATGACAGAATTAGATTTTTGATGTTTATTTGCTAAAATTTCCACATATTTGTTGTGAAGAGTGTTTGAATATTGTTGTTTTTTCGTGAACCTGTGCGGCGCCGATGTTCTGTTAATTGCTGTAGCTACAGGCCATCCCTAATAGAAATTGCCCCAGAACTCGGGTAGAAATTCAGTAGAAACTGCCTCAGTGTGCTGCTGATTTTATGACTTTTCAATCATGGTAACAGTTCACTGGTACATATTTTGGGGCATGCTAGGGTTGATATTTGGTCAAAACATTACTTTTAACATATGAACTTCTGTTTTTGCTGTTGATACATGTATTTCGACGAAAATCATATCACGTGCCATATTCAGAATTTTCTTCAAAAATTCTGAATTTTGAGGGAAAGCATACTGAATTTTGAACATCAAATGTTGGGAGGTCTGCTGTAAGTTCTCCTCATCCAAGATTCTGAATAACTGTGTAAAAAGTATTATCAAAAGTAAAGGTACTTTGAGCAGTCCAATGCAAGAAGTGGTTTATTGGTTGCCAATTGTATGACCTTGCTAGGTGCATGATTGCCAACTGTCTTTAGTGGGTATAGCCTTACACATGATGATGATGATGATGGTGATAATGATGAAGAAGATGTTGATGTGTTCACGTCATGATGATAATAGGAGGAACATTCTTTATATTGTATCTAGCTCACTGAAGAAATATTTCTCTGAGTTTTCATGCGTACTTATTTTGGCCTAATCTGATTCTTCCGTCAGGTCTGTCGTATTCTGGTCGTGAGCTAGATGACTTGAGCCCAGCTGAACAGAAAGCAGCCTGTCTACGTTCCAGACTCTTCTCTCGTGTGGAACCTACCCACAAGAGCAAGATCGTAGAATACCTACAGAGTGAAGGAGAGATCTCAGCTATGGTAACCTCATCAATTATATAATCATTATAATAATAATGTATTTTTTGTAGTGCTTTTTCCGTAGCATGTTCAAGTGTGCTTTAAAATGAAATTATTTACAGAATAAGTGACTTTTTAGATAACAGTGCCATTACCTTTGTAGCTCTTTACATGCCTGCAGGCATGGTCTTTATGTCACTTTTAAAGCAGTTTTTCTTCTTAATTTGTAAAATGCATTATCATAATGATACAGCAGGGTGTAAGTACTTATTAAAAAGGGAATTGATATACTTTGTACACTGTAAAGATTGAAGAGCCACAGATTAAGCATTAAAGATTGAAAAGCCACAGATAAAGCATTAATGGTTTTGTTTTTTGTGTTTTTGTTAGATAGTTACAGACATATCTCTAGAGAGCATTTCATGAAATGTCTTGTCAGTGATTTTTACTGACAAATTTTCTCTCAGCCAATCAGATGCAAGGATTTCAGTAGCTTATAACAGTTGCCAGTGAAAATCACTGACAGGATACTTCATGAAATGCTCCCCTAATTTGGTATTCCAATTTCTTACTGGTATATTTTTCCCTCAGACTGGTGATGGTGTGAATGATGCCCCTGCATTGAAGAAGGCCGAGATCGGTATTGCCATGGGATCAGGAACAGCTGTCGCAAAGAGTGCATCAGATATCCTTTTTATCACATTTGTAACAACATTTTAATGACCTTACTCATAGTATACCTGACATAGTATGACAGATACACCGTGATGCAAGAAAGGTGGATTTTTAGTTTGCCATGTGGGATTATTGATATATGAAATGTAATCTGTAAATTGCTTGAATAAACCAGTCCTTTTTGCAATGAAAGAGTGAAAATAATGTAATCAGATTATATGCTGCATACAATGTGGAACATGATGGCTTGGGCTTTCCAACATGCCGAAGATGAGCATGATAGCTTTGTTTTATATGCATTCCTTGACTCCAGAGCACAGATGGTTTTGGCAGATGATAATTTCTCAACCATTGTCACAGCTGTGGAGGAGGGACGTGCAATCTATAACAACATGAAACAGTTTATCAGATACCTCATCTCATCCAACATTGGAGAAGTTGTCAGGTCAGTGACAATATCTTCTTAATTCATTCCATTTCTGTATTATGTATTTATATTTATTTATTTTTTTCATTTAAATTTAGTGATAAGTATAGCTGTTAATTTCATATTGTGGGTTATTGCTAGATATTGGTGAGACCATCCAAGGACTAGCATGTCAGGTTGTTGGAAATAAATGTGTGGACATTGCAATTCATTTTAGTTACTTTCTCACAGGAGATATACAGATTCTTGACAATGGATCAGGAATCCAGTAGTCATTATTTCATCATGCCTGTTCACCTTTGCCTTGTAAGACTTTGCTCACTTGTGGTTTGGTCCTCAGCGGTTAACTGCAGGGGTTTCAAGAATAGCTTGTTTCAAATTTACATGTTTACACAAGTAAGTGAGTGTGTAGAGAATCTTTGCTGTGCACAGTTACTTTCTTTGATTTTCACGTGTGATCTTACTGTATGTAGAAAATATGCTTAAGGTAGTTAGTTCACTGTGGAGCTACATTATTGCAGAAGAAACTGTTTTTCAGCCTATACGATACAGATGTATAAAAGACTGCATGTATGTACATGTATGTACAAGACAAGAGGAAGCCTGACTAACATTATTTCCTTCTTGATTGACCCCTGTCCACCCCAGTATTTTTTTGACTGCTGCCTTGGGAATGCCTGAAGCCTTGATCCCTGTCCAGCTCCTGTGGGTCAATCTAGTGACTGATGGTCTCCCAGCCACTGCTCTAGGCTTCAACCCACCTGACATTGACATCATGGAGAAGCCCCCAAGGAACTCAAAGGAACCCCTCATCAGCGGCTGGCTCTTCTTCCGTTACATGGCCATTGGAAGTATGTAACTTACTTTCTTTAGATCAGGACCTCCAAGAAGACCACAGCCATTTTATTTATGGCTCAGAATAGAGCCCCATTTTGGTTTTAATCATCAATTTGTAAATTTTTGTTTATTTTCCTATATGTGTACATTGTATTTAATATCTTTGGGAAAATGATACAGAACCAAGCCAAACCTGGGCCCTGGTTTACAAAGAGTTGCGATCGATTCGAATCAGTCATGACTTTGGGATTGATCTCAACTGTGTACTTAAAAGATAGGAGTTGAGATCAGTCTCAAAGTTGAGATTGATTCAAATCGATGCAACTCTTTGTAAGATGGGGCCCAGGCCTTCTGAAGTAGTATTAGGTTACGTTCTACAGCAATTATAACAAGATTCAATTAGGTTTTACCAAGTTTTCTAATTCAGTTGTGTTACAAAAGATCTGAATAAACACCAAAGATATAAGCAAATCAGATCTGATCAGGATAATGCGGGATAGCATTTTCTTCCAAGCAGTATTTCATTACTCTGATATCTTGGTGAAATCCTGATTGACTGTGGTTAGTATGTTGCTAGTGAGGTAATGTTGCCAGCTAGCTAAGGGTGAATCATTCCTCTGAATTACTAGCAAAAAAACTCTCGTGAAATGTATTTTTTGTTTGCATCGTTTTATCTATTTAAATCTTTTTGTTTCACTCTGAAGCATATGTTGGAGCAGCTACAGTAGGTGCATCAGCTTGGTGGTTTATGTTTTATGAAGATGGACCTCACCTCACATTCTGGCAGCTGGTGAGATTTCCGTTCTTTCTTTGCTATTATATTGATGAATATACAGTTCTGTTAAATTTATTCCTATATAAATATGCAAGCCAGTGTGCATTTGGACAGCTAGTGTAATTGAATTTTCCGGTATTGAATTTTGATATAAATGCTTTGTTGTTGTTTTTTATTTCTAAAAGTCTGTAAATTGTCTTCAAACTTCACGATAGAGGTTGGTCTCTGCTTCTAAAAAAAAAAATTGAATAAAAAAATAGACCTTCTTAGTCAAAGCACATTTTTCTCTGCAACAATTTCTTTGACAGAATTAGCTGCCTAGGGAGGAATAGCTATTGTTTCAATACACATCTTTTGTAATGACATTGCTTGGAAGCTACATAAACACATTATCAAGATTGTGCATTGTAATGTGCAGTTGAGTACATGAACATGACATGCATATTAAAATCTTAAAGGCATTGGCTAACTTTGTGAGCAGCTGATTTAAAAAATTCTCAAACTAAGATGAAACATGTGTATGAGTACTTGTATTTGTACTCAGAAACTCTGAAACCAACCATAATTTGAAATGAAAAACTGTTAATAAGACGCGAACGCCGATTTTATTAGTGTTGGTCTCATAAGACAAATAGCTAGAGGAGCATTTTCAACCAATTAAAAAAAAAAACGTTGGCTTCACCTTTCTCCCTGTACTATACATGATATGATACACACACATACACACACCACCATACTATACATGATATGCATACACATAAGATGTTCAGGGGGGTGTTTCATAAAGCTGTTCGTAAGTTACGAACAACTTTACAAACGACTGAAACATGTTCTTGAGTGCTAATCAGATTCTCATCCATTTACATGTAGCGCAAGAAGGTATCACCAGTCGTGCGTAAAGTCGTGCGTAACTTACGCACAGCTTTATGAAACACCCCCCAGGTGAACTCTGTGCACATGCACGCTCCTTGTGTCCAGTCTGTGCAACCGACCACTATATTTTCTTCAAACATTGGTTTACATTTTTAATATTTAAAAATACTTTCTGTCGACATTATACTTTGAAACTTTCAGACTGGTATTTTTAAACTATAACTCTTGTGTTTATACCATTGTCAAGTAGAAAAATGAGATTTTTTTAAATTCTCACAATGTTAGCCTTTTACTTTAAGTATTTTTGCTAATGTTGAAAGTATGCTTTGTTTTATTCAGACTCATCACATGCAGTGCCCATTGGAACCTAAGAACTTCAAGAAGCTTGACTGTGAAGTCTTTGAAGATCCTCATCACATGACCATGGCTCTGTCCGTACTGGTCACCATTGAGATGTTGAATGCCCTCAACAGGTAGGTCAAAGGTCATTCTACACTGCTGTTCTCATAGTGTATTTCATTTAACGTTTTTTTATTGTTTCATCCAGTTGTATATCTTCGGAAACTGTGTTGTGAAATTAATCTGAACAGTAATGAGTCCTCCTATCATGGGATTGTGTGTTGACTTATGAGTTATTTCTAGTGAAGATTTCTTAACCCTTTTAGCACAATTTGAATTTTTGGTGTAACATGCAATTTCCATAGACCCCAGCCTTAGTTATTTCAGGCATAGTATTCAATGGATTCAATGGGTTAAAAGGGACTTTAAATGGCAACAAGTTCTGAGATTGATGTAAAGTCTAGTCTTGGTTAAAGAATTATTTCATTTTCATAGACTTTCTACTTTTCTGTCACAGAAGTGATGTGTCATCTGTTTCATACAATGTATTATGTTTAATCTCCTTTTCTTATTTGCAGCTTGAGTGAAAACCAGTCTCTGACAGTGATGCCTCCATGGTCCAACATGTGGCTACTAGGAGCTATTGCTCTTTCTATGTCTCTTCACTTTGTTATCCTTTATGTTGACATCCTAGCAGTGAGTATTATTGCCTGATGATTGATTGGGTGATTGAATGATTGATTGATGAAAAGTGAATGGGTCATTCCTAGGAGTGACTCTTCCACAGTCCAACATGTGGCTTCTACAGAGCTGCCAAGTCTCCCTGATTGTCAGGGAGACTCTCTGAAAATTGAATGATTTTAGCTTGAAAAACTACTAATTTTCAATGCCTCCCTGATTCATATATTGATTACCTTCATTGGATTGTGTGTAATTGAGAAAGATCTCCCTGATTTCTAGGCAAATTCTCCATTAAAAGTCAGTATTAAATTGATTACACAATGGTAAGATTTTTTTTTTAATATATGATCGAGAATAGAATTCTAAGAAGAACAACATTAAAAATTTGATGATTTTCAATCGAAATCAATGCATTTTGGCTAATTTTCTCATAAAAAGTCAAGAGTTGACCAAAAAATTTGAGTATGAGGTATGACGTCAAAGTGGGTACCCAGCTTCGCGCATTGCAGTTGTGCTGCGCGCTAGACTGTACAATATGTATTATACCTTGCGCGCATTTTGCTAGAATTGCGCGACATGGTACCCACTTTGACGTCATTTTTACGTCAAAGTGGGTACCCAATTGAAACTGGGTCACAGCTGAGGGGTCAAAAATATCCTGAAATCTTACCACATTTGGGGGTTTCCTTGGCAACACGACTTTTTAAAAAACTTTAGGCAGATGATTTTCTGCTAATGAAATCATGCTCTTTTAAATGAACTAACATTGTTTCAGCATTGGGTACCCCCTTTAAAGTTGGCAGCTCTACTACTAGGAGCAATTGCCCTTTCTATGTCTCTTCACTTTGTTATCATTTATGTTGACATCCTAGCAGTGAGTATTATTGCGTGATGTTTAATTGAGCGAGTGATTGAATGGGTTGGCCATTCCTAGGAGTGATGCAATTTCATTTATTCATTGATGAAGAGATGTATAGATGAATTGACTGGAAGATTACAGTAAATGTGGATGGTGTTTTTTTAGACAGACATATAGATGGATTTGACTAACTGACAGATTTTTCCAATCTAAATGGAACTTGACAGAGACATAGATGGATTGATATGTTGATTTAATTTGACTAACTGTCAGAGTCGAAATGGGACTTGACAAAAACAATTACCTCTTTTCTCTGTACAGACTGTGTTCCAGATCACTCCCCTCAACATGGCGGAATGGATGGCGGTGTTAAAGATCTCTCTACCGGTCATCTTACTGGACGAGATGCTCAAGTTTATGGCCAGGAGTACCGGTCAAGAGAGTAAGACACAATCATCCTCTACTAGTCTCTTCATGCTTATCGGCTGTGTAGTGGCCTATCTAGTCGTTATCTGTTACATCTAATACAATCAAAACATAGGAAACAAAAACAATACAAAAACATGAAAGAACACATTAGATTAGAACTCATCCTTTTATATGTCTGCATTTCATGTTGATTTTTCTATGTGTAAGCATTTCTTTATTATTTGATCACTTTTGTCACTGTGATTAATCACATCAGATTTGTTTTTTTTTTTGTGGCGCACAACACTCACAACTTTTCTCCCTCTCTCTGTCTTTCTCTTTATCAGTAGTGGTTGAGTTTGTTCTTGAGTTTCTTTTAATATGTTAGTCACTCTAATTCTTGGTGTGAAAAAGGAGGTTACAGAATTGTGAATTAATGACGAAGATGACATTCTGTGCATACATTTCTGTTACACTAAACACAAAGTGAAATACACAGTTGCATCTTTTTCTTTAAGGAAAATGACAAACTATGATATTCCTGACATTTCTGTGGGAGTTGAAACTTGGTTGACATCAGCTTGCATCATATAATAACAGCATGCTCTCTGAATCTCAAATGATGTTTTTTTTTAATGCTTCTAACCTGTGGGTGTGGAGTATTACTCATTATAATCTCTTTCCTTGTTTCCCCATACTATCCAAATCTTTCTTATAGCTATTTAAGATAAGCATTGTTCAACATATACCCCAAGTACAGCTGCATTTATTTCTTTACTAGCTGGAACTTTGGGATATAAAAATTGCATAACAGATTTGACATCCCTACGTCCCCTTGGCCTTCAGATCTAATAAATGATTTTACGACTTCACTTTGAGTGATATCATACTCTCATTTAGAAGCTATGAAAGGACACTCCTTGAGATATTAGCTGATGTCATTCAAGTTTCCTTATCAGAAGAAAAAAATCTAATGAAAAGAATATTGGTATGTATCCAACTTCTGAATGTGATTTGCCTGATTCTGTAACCTCTTGCCTTAAGAAATTACCCAAATATCATTTTTTTTTACAAAATTATTCAATGACTAAGTGAGGTGATGGAAAACGATTATTTCAGCCCTGTTGTTCCAGATAACCATTTGTGAAAGTTATCCATAATGTTGAAGTTATTCACAGAACAGGCCTGAGTCTTGGTCTTGAAGCATATTGTCAGCAGTAAACAAATTTGGTTGTATGCATTTCTTGTAATGCTTGTTTAAATATAGAAGTACATGTTTGTGTCTTGTTTGGAATCTGTTAGAAGGATATTTAAACAATTCAAAATGGATGGTATCTGTCAGTACAAAAACAGTTTCAGATAAGAAAAATAAACACTGATCACTCTATATACAGAGATGCATGGTTTGGGGGAGATTTTACTGGGCAAATTTTTCAGTGTGAATGGTTATCTGGAATAAAGCAAGAAAAGAAAAAAGTCATCTTGTTATACACATTGTAATCATGGAATTATACCAGCACTGGTATGAAGGAGCAGTAATTTCAGTTCCCACTGTAGATAGCTCATTTGTTTTCACTGTCAAACAAGACGACATTCTCAGCGTAGAACCAAAAAGGTTTTAACTATATTAAAGAATATGGATTAATGCCTTTTTAGCTCTCAACAGAAGAAGTCACTTCTAACCTTTTGGTTACTACAGGCTCTAGAAGCCATAGTTTTCTAATATGGCTGTTTCTATGGTACACTGACAGGGTTAATTGTCCCAGTCTTAGCTACGTATGACCATATTACATGTATTTTATGAAACAAATTTCAATTCACTTTCTTATACTCATAGTAAAAAGCATTTAGGATTAGCTGATAGCTCTTCAGCAAATCAAAAATTTTGTCAATATCTTCCTGCAAGTTTTGCTACAAATAAAAGGCTTTTATTGCAATGAAGATGAGAAGAAAGAACACTAATATATTGCCTTGTACATAGACAAATTTGTTTTTGAATATATGTGAAGATATTGGAATTATTTGACTGAAACATCCTTTTTAATTTTGATTTCTTGATAAGAATGTAGATGTAGAGAGTATGTAGAGTAGTATAAAAAGGATTTTCAGGCATATTAAGGCTCGTTTCGTAGAATTGATATCTGTATGTATGTAAATATGTGTGTGTGGGTATGTGTGGAGTTAAAAAAAAAAACTTGTAGAAGTAGTTGTTCATATTTAGACAATGTTCTCAGGCTTTAGGGTAAAAAATGTCAAACAAACAAAAAAAAAAATCCCATGCAGTTCACTTAATTCTTCAAATTTTGCCTTCAGTTTGAAAAATATCAAGGTGATTTGCCTTTTCATTAGGGTTATGAAATGGCCATTTTTAAAATCCAGTCATCTTAAATGAACTGTCAGGCTTGTCAGCTGATCTTAGGCATCTGTTTTGCAATATTTTTAAAAATATTTATAATTTGTTTGAAACTATGCATTAGGAAGTTATCTTTGTGACATCTAGAAAATATTACTGGCTACTAGTGTGTTAGTATTTTAATTTTCACAATCTGAGCAAAATATAAAGTATATATGAAGTTTCCCTGTGTGGTCTAATATTTCCCCTCCCTATACTAACCTTTGTACCAATCAGAAAATTAATAAATGTTTTTGAGCATTCATTATTTTGAAATATAAAATTTTAATGCCTGCATTAACATTGGAAATTCATGATACTGTAGAGCTTTGCTGTCCCTGTTTTATTATTGTCATATTATTATTATCATTGTTATCACTTTTATTGTTATCATTATTCCTATTATTTGTTATTTTGTATTTTGCTTGTTATCAAATTTTGATGATAAGTTCTGTAGATGAAGAAAATTTAAGACTAGGAAATGGACAAACAAAACACAAAAAGAAAATGATGAAAATTGTCAAAATCTGCAAAATGTACAAAAAGACTTGTCTTGAATTCATTGTGATAAATCAAAGTGTACTTTTGAGTGTCCTTTTGTCATACACTGCACAAACATAATAGAACATAAAACATTGCAAGGCTGTAGTTCTTTATCATTATTTACATAAATATGGAAAAGATGGAGAAGAAGAAGAATTCCTTTGACATCTCTGAAGTTTGAGCATCTGTAGATTGAATTATGTTTTATGAATTGAAAAGTGTATACTACAAACTGTTATGTTTTGTTTTTCTGTGCAAAAGTCCAAGTATGTTTTGATTAAAATCAGGTTTTGTTTTTGTGTCTGTTGAAGTTTTGAATGATATGTAGGAATCAATGAAATGATTGTATATTTGATTACTATATGTCAAAGCTAACCAAAGACATTGTGAAAATTGTCAATTAATTGATTTATCTAACATAAAGTAAAAAAAAAAAAGTGAAAAAAAGAAAGAAAATGTTTTAAAAAATTGTAAATGATAATGAAAATTGACTTTGGAAATATTCTTCAACTGGAATGTTAATTTGCATTGATTCCTAGATAATGTGAAATATTGAAAGATTGAAACTTGCAACATCTAGTTTTTCACGTACATTTTTATAAAAGGGAAGGGGGGGGGGGGTGTCGTTTGTATCATAATTGTAATAATAGACTGTTTATTCCATTCAAATGCATGTACTGTTTTGGTAATGTGGGGACATTTAAAAAAAAGTGACATGTCCATTTTTCTTAAAAGGAAATAGCCAATTCTCATCATCTCATATAAAGCTGTGGTGTACAGATTCTTCATTAATATTAATCATGTTATGTGGTATATTGGTCATCTAATATTTCTGTTGTTTGGTCTTAAAACTCCTGTATACATCATTTATCTTTCAAAATCTTTTATAGTAATTGGCCTTTTTCAAGTCTCCTCATCATCCATCCTTTAAATATTATTTATTTTGAGGAATTTTCAAATCCATGTTTATACATATTTCATATTTTGTGATGTCATGACATATTTGATTTATTACTTGTCATTATTTTGAGTTGTAGATGTAGTAACTAAGTAATGTTGATATGACAGATTAATCACATGGGAAATAATTCATGGTCTTCAGGAAATCATTTATGTGTACACTTCAACGAAGTCCTCCCCATGGGTTTCAAGCCATTTTATTGATACCATGTAAAGTTTCATCCATAGTTTTATTTGTCATAACGTTAACCCACGGCCAGTTCCGAATGGAATATAATTTTGTAAGAAGACGTGAATAGCTGTTAAGCTGCTATTCTCTTATGAAATCGATTTTCCAAAGTGTCTCTGAAAAACAGTTTTTATTGTGCTCTTTGAGAAATAAAATGGGAGATAAAATCTTACCAAAAACCCCAATAAAATGTTGTCCATCTCTATTTTCTACTTGTGGACCTACCAGCAAAAGTTAGCCGTGTATGGATCTGGAACAAGAAATTGTCTCCAAACTTAGCAAGTCAATAAAAACTGCCTTATTTTATGTTACCATTATCGTTCTGTTTCATCATTCATATGTTTTATTTATTTATTTTATTATTTTTTTTTTCTTTACTTTTTCATTGGAGAAACAAGAAGTCTAAATGGTTGAAGTGAAGACTTTGCCTTTAGAAGGGGATACATGTATATTTTCTGTGTGATTTCTAAAATAATTGTTGCTGGAAAATTTGCAAGTGTCCCCTTCTGAAATCAAAGTTATTTTCATCTATAGATTAATAGAGAGTGTGCATTATGAGTGGTTTTAACGGAAGAAAAAATTTATTACAGTGTGAAAATATTGAATTGTTATGTGCATCCCACCTTTTGCACTGCATGATTTTTTGCATTTTATGTGTGGTTTGGACTGCTAGCTTGGCGTGTTTTGATGCATGGATGGAAAAAAAAAAACCTACAAAATTCATTTATTTGATTTGTAATAGTTCTGCTAGTTTCAGTGTCCAAATATACATGCACATAATATTCTGAACTTGTCTAATCTATTTCTATTCACATGAAATCGACGTATACCAACTCCAAGGAAACTTCTACATGTAGTTTGAATGTTTGCCCACTTTTTAAAAAGTATTTTTCAATAAAAAAATATAGAATTACATATGCAGAGTGTCACTAGTTTCTCATCGTGGTTACTGGTAAAAGGCACAGTTTACCCATGTATGCTTATTTGTGAAACTAGTGATGACATGCTCACGATTTCACAATTAACCCATTCGTGACATAGGTCCACATTTTGTGGTTTGGCCTAATATCTTTTGATGCAAAGCCCTAAAAATCATACCAAATACATGAGCAGAAAGAGCAAAAAATTCTACACAAACTGTGCCTATTTTGGTTGCGTCAATATTCGTTGTTTGATGCTGAAAATTTCTAAAGGAAAATAAGCATTAAAATCCTTAAATTGGCAATGTGATAGAAAGTTTAAAATCACTGTTTTTCCCTGCAAATTGGCAACTTTTTGACTTCTCAACATAATTTCTGTCAATTTATATTCATTTCAGATACATGACGTTTTATAAGAAAAATGTAGCATTAAAATAAAAATGCTGGTGTTGCCAATTTGAAGAATAAAAGCTGATCAAATAAGGCTTTAAATAATTCCTGTCAGGAATGGGTTAAACCTGTAGGGCAACTCTTTACATCATACATATCTAGTAACACACATCATTAAAGGCTCACTCACATACCCCTGTGGTAAACCCCTGCATTTATTTTGCACGTAAATGAATGGTATTTTGAGGAGGTAAACAAAAACGAAGAGGCAAAAGTGATCCTATGTGCCACCTGGCGGTGAAAAGGTGTGGACCAATCATAATAGCCGTACAAAGTTAGCGCCAAATACGAAGTCACGAGTGGCATCTGTTCAGTTTTTGACAAAAACCTCTAAATCTCTAAAAACCTCTGCATCCAATTATCATAAGTGGCACTGTTTACCTTATCATTTATGAACACTAAAAATAAGTGTGCTTGTTTTCTGCGGGGGGTTGGGGTTAGATATGTGAATGAGCCTTTATACAAGAAAAGCATTAGTTCACTGTACATGCTCACTCATTAGTGTCTACTGTGTCTGCTCTAAGTCATGACAAAATGCTTTCATATATATTTGTTCATTTTTGCAAAAAAAACAAGAAAAAATCTTTTGCTGGGTTCGTACAAGCATGGACAAATGTATTCAGTTCATGGAGGTTGCAAATATTCCTCGCTATGCTTCCAAAATATACCTAAATAGATGTTAAAATGGGTCCCCATTAACCCATTGAAATCTACCCATTAAAAACCAATTGGTCCCTATTGGCAATTGGTCCCCATTAACCCATTGAAATCGACTTAACCCATTGAAGTCTCTGAAAATCTTTATTTGTCCAAGCTTGGATGATGCCTGCATAAATGACTGCAGCAGTACTCATTTATTCATCATCTTTTCTTATCTTCCATGTTTACTTTTGCTCTATTTTCCTCCATATACTTTGAGAATTTATGGTCAGATTTTCATTTTTAATCACACTTTGCAATTGTGAATTCATTATGGAAGCTCATCTCGCATCTCTTTCTTTGTGCATTTGCTTCTTCTATTCTTTGCTGGCAAAGGCATTATTGAATATCAGTAACTAAAACCTTCATTTAACATGCCATGGAAATATATAATTTGACATAGTTTTTTTTAATATAGTTTCTAGTAATTACTTTGGAGGTAAACTAATGATATTATGGAAATAAATCATAGACAAGGTGTTGAATAATTGATTTACTGTACTATTAGATTAAAGTCTTTGATAAAGTGAATTTATTATGTAATATGCATTGCTATTGATAATTTCACAATGCTTTTGAAAGAGTGATAACTTAAAGCAATAAGAATATCAATATGAATGAGATTCCAGAGAAGCATTCACAAAGAACGCAGATTTAGTAATGAACACACTTTAGCTATCATTTAGAAGTTTAATTAGAATCAGCTTACTTTTTATGTTTTGGGGATTTAATCTGAGATATTTAGAAGAGCCCATGTGAAGTCACTTGAAAACCTATCATTATCTGAGAAGACAAAAACAGTAAATTTTTGGAAAATCAACATGAAATTACAAAAAATATATTTATAAAGGAATTTAACTTTGGAATTGATTATTCTTACAAAGAACTACATTATGTTAGTGTTGTTTTTAATTTGAGAATTTACATTAAAATGCAAAAAATGTTATGGCTGAATATGAGCCTGTCTGGTATTATTAATGATGACATTTTAGCTTGCCCAAGAAAAGAACTTGAAATCAGTAAGAAAAGATATTCTTATGAGGAGTAATTATAATTTACCATGCCAAATAAAGGATGACTTCCCCTGCCCTACCTGTTGGCAAATCCATAATTGGTTGAAAATTGTAGAAATTAAAGATTTCTTTTCACAGCTAACATTTCCTTTAAGGGTAGATATCCAAAGTCCCTCTTCTTTTGTATTAGCAAAATTGATGGCAAACTTTGTCTAACCTTATTCTTATCATTTGAAATGTCCAAGTGATGCTCTGGGTCTGTTCATATGAATGCAACGCTCATTTCAGTTGCACGCACCAGGAATGATCAATATTTCATTACAATACCAATGCATATCCTTTGATGGTTAATACACATTTCAAATTCATTGACCTTATGTTTTATATGTCATTCTCTCCTTTGTCTGTTATTTTGCTTTCATTTTGTTTCATATTCATGATTGATTCTTTCTTCTCTTTCTGTATTTGTCCCCCCCCCCCTCCCCCCCGCCCTTTATGTTCGGTCGCTCTCTTTCATTTCTCCGAATATCCATGTTCGTTGTTTTCATTCCTGTCTGAATTTATCTCTGAATTTAATAAAAATTCCTGTTGCCCCTCTCCTTTCATAAAACTTGCACTCTTCCATATTCTTGTACGTCCCCTGTCACCTGCATTCATTTCATTATCATGTCTCTTTGTCTCTTTGTCTCCCCTTGTTATCATCCGTTTTTTTTTTGTCTGTGTCGGCTGTTTGGACATCCTTCTGGCTTCATCACAATCAACGACAGGTTCAAACTACAAGGGAAGAAAATGAAGTCTTGACAAACCTAAGATGGACTTCTTCCTCCAAACAGAAACAAAGATAACAGATGAGAACTGGATGACCTTTAACCTTTGACCTCACCTGTGAAATATAACCATCACTGGATGTCAAAAGGTTAAATGCATATTGGTGGAGATGAGTAGAGTATTTTGGATGAAGAGAAAGAGTTTGACGATTACTGATGATTGCCTAGACTTGATTTTGAGTTAATCCAGGGCTCTTTTAAGAGCCAGAATCCAGGTTTACTTTTCAGTCCCGTGGGGGATTGAACAAGATTGATGTTTTACTAGTCGGAGATTGCGTGCAGAAATATCTTTCTTTTTTATGCAATTTTCTTACAGTGAATTTATCAAGAATTCTCAAGAAGTATTTGTATTTATCTGTAGCAATACATAGAAAAACTAAATATGTAGGTATAATGTATGATATGAAAAGACTTGTCAGGTGTTGATTCCTCTCAAGAAATTATTTGAAGAAAAAACATCTTAGCAGTTGAAGTATTTATGTATTCATATTTTATGATCCAAAAGCATCAAACTTCACATGGATGTAGTGGTATTTGCACATATTGAAAAGGCTTTTGGTCCCTTTCGTTCTTTCTTTTTAATTTTTTCTCCTTGCTTTGCTTT
Source organism: Echinometra lucunter (assembly GCA_029962745.1). Taxonomy (NCBI): domain Eukaryota; kingdom Metazoa; phylum Echinodermata; class Echinoidea; order Camarodonta; family Echinometridae; genus Echinometra; species Echinometra lucunter. The sequence goes on along the minus strand of CM057154.1, from coordinate 30,124,982 downwards.
TGATCTTGGTTCATAACTTGTATTTTCTTCAAGTTTTTTTTACTGAGAGCAGTGTAAGCAAAATGTCAGGGATTTAATATGAATTTATTCAATCTGCTTTAAAATGTACCTAACTCGCTCCTTGTTAAAAGTTCACTAAAGTTTCAAATGAAAATTTGGTTATTGTCTGAAGTTGCTTTGAAAATCTTTTGTTTTTCTTTAGAGTATGTTTTGACAGGATAGTGGTTGCAATCTTGATCAAACAAAATGAAAAGGGAGATATAAATGTGCCCTGATTTTACAGTTTTGATAATGATATAGAATATGGAGACACATTGCATATTTAATCATGTAATGGGCATCTTGAAAGGCAATATGCAATGTTCTATATCCATGTTATAAAGATAATTTTTTAAATAATCAAAACCTTCATAGATCACATTTCCAGATCAGTGAATTGGTCGTTTCAGTTATTTGAAAAGCGTATGAACACTCACAACTGTGGGTCCATCTAATTTGATAAAATCTACACAGCATTTCATAGTAAATTTCAAATTTCCTTGTTGATAACACTTCCCAACAGGCATTTTCAAATGAAACATGAATGCCATGTCATGACATGAATAAAGTGCTGTTATTGCCATTTAGTTAAGTTTAATGTTATAAAAATAGATTGTAGTTCATCACCCCAAAATGCAATATATTCAGATAATTTATGTGTATTTGCTAGAGAGAAAAGAAGAAAAAAAAAAAAAAAAGAAAAAAAAAAGAAAAAGAAGCAACATGGTGTGTATATATCTATTTACTAGATAAGTAAAACAGGAAAGTAGAATGTGAAGTATTTTTCCCTTCAAATTGATTAAAACATGTGCCTACACCTATGGGATCAAATGTTTATCAGAGTACAAAACTTTAATTTTTATTTTAACAAAAACAAAAGATGTTAAGTATATCTGATATGATCTTTGATATTGATAACAGTAATTATAAGGAGAGGTGATATCATTTCATTATGATAACATTGATATCGGAGATTTTCACTTGAAGTCATGGGATTTAAGAGAAAAAAATAGTCACTTTTTCATGAATATTATTGGCAATGTCAATAATCCTATGCCTGTTTGTGTAATATATTCTACGATGTTAAGAAATGGGGAAAAAAGAAAAACCTTAATAAGAAGTTTCATGATACACTGCCCGATTCTTAGTGATGCAAAATATTTTAACAGGCAAATTTCTTCACGATTCTTAGTTACGCACAGTGAGGATTCAGTTATATGAAGTTGGTTGATGATTTTGCCTATATATATTTGATTATGTGAGTTTCTATTTGATAGTGTAAATGTTTGATTGATCGAGAGTGAGAGAAAGAGAGAGAGAGAGAGAGAGAGAGAGAGAGAGAGAGAGAGAGAAGACGCAACATTATGATGTTGCAGCGCAGTTGAACTGCAACCACTTGTACAGTAATTTCTTAGTCAAATTGGAAGAATTTTCTGAAGTGCATTCATGAGAAGCAACACCATTGGTGTATTCCATGGTTACATGGAAATTGAGAGAAATGCTTACAAGATGATAGTTTTGGTAGAAAACAATAATGAATTGTACATGTACATGTTAGGCAGGGATTGTAGTAGATTAAGTGGTTTGTTAGTGGTACTAAATTTGTTACACTAAAAAAGAACTCACTTTTGATATAAATTTGTGTGAAGTGAAAACTATATGGGCTTGGGTTTTTTAAATAAATATGATTCAGGGACTGTTTTTTTTTCTTCATAAGACAATTGTGAACTATAGCCTATTTGACTGATGTTATGGAACGCATATTGATTTTTGAGATGATGTTATTGCAGTGTAAGACATGCAATTCAGTTTGATGTATACAGTACACACCAAACATACTGAGATTGCATGTTTGGAACATTCAGAATTCCCTGTCCTGAAAGGTGAAACCACATTTCAAAAGCAATAAGTGAGCAAAATATGAATCGGTTATAAATCAGTTATGAATCGGTTATCCCCGGTTTGTAGCAGGAAGTTGTCTACTGATCATCAAAACTTGGTTGAAAATAGATAAATGCTGATGAACTTATGGATAATGAATTTCATGTTTATTCATCATTTTTCATAGCTGCCATATTCTTTTCAGTATTTTTCAGAAGCCACACATGATGACATATCAGTGCATAGTCTCTTAACTGTTCTTAGGACATTCCTAACTATAACTTTGAAGTGTATACATACTTGATAAGCTTAAAACATTGTAACATACCAGGGTTCTTACATCGTCTTACTTTCATTTGTTTATTTAATCAAGGCCATTTCATATCAGGTGAGGTATTCATACGTGTACAAGAGAAATAAGTTGTACTGGTCAGTAATTAACGCAAGCACAAATCTTTGTTATCTTGGTGCTGATAACAAAGCTTGTTCTAGAGCAGTAAAGAAGATCACTTAATGATTTAAAAATTTTTTTTTTATAAAGGTACTATTTAACATTTTTCTGCATTAGGATGAAAAATAAGTTAACCCGTTGGCTACTGTAAATGGATAGCCCCTGTATTAAACCTGTGAGAGTTAGAGAATTTAGGAGTCAGCAGGTTCAAAATGTTGGACAACAGCAACAAGAAGTTAATCAGCTTGTCAAAAAATCAAGATATGGAGATGGTTACGAGGGCTTTTTGCTCATGTTTCAGAAGTGCACTTTGGAATACAAAGAAAAAGTAAAAATCCACAAGTTTACATAAGAGATATTTATGGATAACAATTATACCTCAAGCTTTCCATCTTCTTCCCTTTGGATAGGAAACATAAGTGCATATTTCATCTGTTCTCATTCTTTTTCCCAAAAATATTAAATAGTACCTTTAAACCAATCTGAATTCAATTAAAGAAAAGTATAGATGATTAATAGTCTTTTGTTTGCTCTCAGAAGAGGTTGTGTGTGCTGTAGATATTTCTTGAATGAGATAAGTATATATATGTATACATTGGTAGCCAGTGAATATGTAAACAGATTATATACATGTAGAACACGGTGCACTTATCCAAAAACAGCTGGAAAGTAACGGGTGTAGGGGATAGGTTTATTTTTTTGACATACTAATAAACATATATCATTATATCTTCTTAAAACAATAAGTTGAGAGAAGAGATTCATAAACTAAGAGACGAGTAATTGTTTATCTTTATCCAGTATGAAAAAGAGGATAATTGGTAAGAAAAAGGACTTGGTAAAGAAATATAACACGAAGAATGATGATAAATGATTTAGCAGAAGGTTATGGGACAGTGTAAATGAGAAAACTGGTGGCCAAAAAGTGACTCGAGTGTAGACAATGCACAGTGTATATAAGTTTGAAGTTTGTGGAGAACAAGTCCGCAAAGTTATCAAATATAATCTATGCCGAGTTGATTCCATGGTTGTTTTGTTGTCTCTCAGTGAATGTGTAGATAGGAGACTTTGATTAGACCAGGATCTAGATCAAGATCTAGACCAAGATTTAAACAAGGTCATAGATTAGACCAGAATCTGGTCTAGGATATAGACTAAGAACAGTAGAGTACCTTGTGGTCATGCTGCCTTACAATTAAAGAGAGTGTGTCTTTTTTTCTTCTGAAAATATTTCACCTGAAGTGACATTGTAGAGTTGCTGCATTTGTGTTCTCATAGTTGGGTTGTAGTTCACTCATCAATTTTTATTGTATTTATTTTGTAGTTTCATACGAGGCCTTATCGAGTAGTGATTCATCAACAGAAAATCTTTAGTTTTGGTACTGATAAATGAAGAAAAAGTGCTAGTCCCACAATCCACAAAGTACACTTGTAACTCTTTTTTCCCCCTCATCACATGATATTTCAGAATGACTTCCAGTTTATTACATCCTCATTATAGCAGAACTTCAGAATACCTTGTAAATTCACAAGGGTTACAGACATAAGCACTTACATGTAACTTTTCATCAGGAAGGTGGAATGTGGTATTCATAATCTTCAAGATTTTGACAAATTAAAAAAAGGTCATAGGAAGAGCATATGAAAATTGAAAGAAAAAAATCAGCAAAATAAAAGATCAAATTAGATCACTTATCATGCTACCTTGGTTTTGGAATTTTGCAGTTCAGTTGCCTCTATTCAATATTCACTTGCACTGGTAGGTAGGTTGTAAAGCAAATCATAAAATTTCATGTTATCTTTAAACAAATTTTATATTCGACTTAAACAATGATAGTGCTTCACTGGGTGTTTTCACAGAAAAAGGATATTTTGATGTGATTTTTAGACATGCATGTTACTCAGTTCTTTTTTCATGTTACTCAAGGGGAAAAATAACCAGAAGGCATTTGAATTCTGTGACATATTTTCTTCTATGTTTTGTAGGAGAGATAATGAGCATTACATAATAAAGTTTGTATGTTAGGTTGAATTTAGATGTTTAGGCTTCTTTCACATTACTAGTTCCATTTTCTTTCTGTTCCTTTTTCCTGATTTTCAAGAGATATGTCGGATAGAACACATTCATAGAAGAAAGGTATTTATTGAGAATATCAATAAATCTGAAGTGTACAACAACAAAAATTCTCCTAAGCTTCATCTTTGTCTTCAATGTGTTCAGAGATTGAGTAGTGAGTGAACTGAAATGAAACAAGGAATGAAATTCAGTTTGTCCTTGAAAGGTAGAATTTCTCCTGGACAATGATGCCCCCCCACCCAATCTTATGCCTGGCTTGGCCCGGGGGGGGGGGGGGGGGGGGGGGGGGGGGGGGGGGGGGGGGTGTCACTTCCATTGAAGAGTGGACAGCATCTGCGAGGATTCAAGGGCAGGCGGCTAGGACACCCTAAACACGGATTTTGTGCAGATGTCCCAGATTTGCACACCCTAAACAGGGATTTCATTAATTGTTGGGATATTCATACCCTAAACGAGGATACAATGTATTTCCATTTTCATACCTTGAGAGTGATAGTGGGGTCCATTGAAAGTCTGGAGCCATTTTTATCTCGAGATAATTCATTGTCTCATTATGTTTTACACAGGCGTTATAGGATTTTCCGTTTACGGGTCTTGTTACAGTCAGTCCTGCAGTCGGTGCAAATTACATACCCTTTTCGTGTCTTAGATTATCGTGATTTAGGTTTTTTTTTTCATTTTTGGGCGTTTTCGACACTCTATTCGCGCCTATCCCCTGAAAAAATACCCTTTTTCTGCGTTTTTTTTCTCGCAGATGCTGTCCACTCTTCAATGGAAGTGACCCCCAAGGGGGCTTGGCTCACACGAGATATCACTTTAGTTGCATCCTTATGACATCGGTTGCCCAGCAGAAGGGAACGAGTGCCCTTGACGGCAAAAGGGAACAAAGAGACATGCCATCAAATATTGAGATATTTTAAGAAATCTATGAATAATTCAAGAACATTCCAGAATAGATCTGGTATGAATGTTCTTGAATTAATTATTCACATATTTCTTAAATATCTCAATATTTGACCGCATGTCTGTTCGTTCCCTTTTGCTGGTCAAGGTTGCTCGTTCCCTTCTGCCGGGCAACCAACGACATGCCCTAATTGAGCCTGAGAAAGTAAAATACACATACACCTGTTGTTTATCCTGTTCATTTCCCTATCATTTTAACCCATTGGCTGCTGGAACTGGGTAGCCTCTGCATAAAACCCATGGGAATTAGAGAATTCAGTATTCAGGGGGTTAAAAACAGTATCACTCTTTCATGAGGTGTGAAAAGTTACCTACGCAGTTCTAGTGTTAGCAAATGATACCCTGTGTGAGCAAGGACATTACTTTATCACAGCAAGATAACCAAGAGAAACAAATACTTAGTGGATTTTATATCTTTCTTACATGATATTTTCATGCGTTATATGGAGGATATCCTGTTGAATACTAAGCCCGAGTTAACTCAGGACAGGGCTTATGGAAATTATAATGTTATACTGAAATCAAATCAGGCTCAACAGGTAAAGCTCATTGAATATTCAGTCTGGGAAAATTGTACAAGCAGAGCTATGTACCACAGCTCAATAGCCCCATTTTCACAGTATCAATATTAAAATATTACTAACCAGTGTTCTGCCTGTCCCGTATTCTTTACATGATCACAAATATGTTATAAAAAATTTGTTATATTCAGAAAATAATCAAATAAATAGATGTGTTTCTTAATATGCTCTTATAATAACAAACCCCTTTATAAAATCAAACATCTGGGGGCACTACCCTCAGACTCCATCTCTGATCTGCTTGGTCAGAGTTTGGTCTTTAGTTTGACAAGGGGTGCAGTCATGCTGGAGAATCCACAGTAAAGGTGATGCTTAGGGATGGAGTTGGAGTGTGAATTGCTGTAAGGTTTCGAATCAGAATCCACATACAATTGTTCATAACCAAGCCTCCATAAAGACATTGCACTGTTCTATATTGTTCAAGGCTGGAATATAGGCACCATCATCATCCTTGATATGTCAATCTCTCGAACAGCAAACATGGGTCATCTGCCATCATCACTATCATCATCATCCTCTAAATCAGAATCCTCTTTGGGTTCAACCCATAGTGTTTCTTTAGCTTGGCAGCGCTTTAAGGCGTCTAGGACAGCATTACGCTCACCTGTAGGTATTGAAAGATGAGCAATGATTACTGAAAAGAAGAAAGTCACAAAATGAACAAGCCAAAAGGTAATGGCAATTGGGTAGTAAATAGGATAGAGTAAAAAAAATTACCTCTTGCTTTTTTATCTTAACTTTCCTTATTAGCTCACTGTTTTCCAGAACATCTGATGGTTTGGTGTAATTTTTCCACCCCCCCCCTTTCCTAAATGGAAAACCTGGCTATAGTGGACAAGGGATGCAGACTATCCTTACCTTGTGTCTTGCTGTTCTTGTAGAGGATTGTTAATTGCCTCCTGTCATGCTTCACAAGAAACTTCTGGCATGCCCTCATGGTACCTGATAATTACAAATGCAAAAGGAAATCAATTTCATTTGGAAAGCAATCTTAAAGGGCAGAGACATGAACATTCCACACTGTATGTCAGGCTAGACATTACTATACTATTGGGTAACAAAAGATGAGCATATATGCAGGTAGGCATAACTAATTTTTTACAACAGAAAATAGTAAATAAAACCCCTGCATATCACAGGGACACCAAAATACAGATGATGCTCTAATTCAATGCACTTCAGCCCATAATCACATCTACAATACATATCTTCTTTTTTTCCTGCTTCTTAGAAGAACAACAAAGCCAAGGGATTGTGTATTGATGTTTTTTTTTTTTTAAGTTTAGCTTACCATGATCTTGAGTCTGTACTAACTACTAAGCTCCTCAATGTCATCTTGGGACATACATGTAACACAGTTTGGGAATAATCTTCTTGTTACTAATTTAACCATAGTATTGCTCTCCAAAGTAGCAGGCCGTATTTGTGCATAACAACAAAGTAAAAAATTCCTTGGATATCATCTGAACGTACCAGCAACATGAAGAGTTAGGAAGCAGCAGGGCACTTTTGAGATGGATGTCACAAATGGCAGTGAGGAGGTGAGGTATTTGACTGCCCGATGACGAACTTTGATCAGTACGGTGTTGGTCTGTTGTCCCACATATTTCACTATCAAACAAAAAAACGAAATTTACAAAGAACAATAATGACAATTTGATACTGTTGCTGCCCCAGATTTTGCATCATTTCATAACCAATTACCATTAAAATAGAATTTTAGTCAATTCTTTAACTTATGTGTGCAGCAAAAAAAAAAATATATATACCGGGTGTCCCAGAAAAAGCGGAACGGTGGATTTTCAGTACTTTTATCTACTTTTAAAAAGTAGATAAAATTTCTACATCAATAGGTAAAGCATCGTCTGCCGAAGAAAATGATACCAAGATCATTGAATTTGGTGAAGTAATTTGTATTCTATGCCCATTTCCTAAAATACAGGCATTTTCAAATTTCTGGCGACTGATGAGAGTAGCTTTGTGTCGGATGGCCTTTCATAATACAATGTTTGAGGGAAGTCCATTGATGCATGTCAGCAACAAAACGTGCCATACACATGCCATATGACAGGCCATTCCCGACACAATTCTGCTCTCCACTGTCGCAAAAACTCGAAAATTACTGTATTTTAAGAAACGGGTATAGAATCAAAATTACTTCACCAAATTTAATGATCTTGGTATCATTCTCTTTTGTAGAAGATACTTTACCTACTAAAGTCAAAAGATTATTTACTTTCTGAAGGTAAAGTACTGAAAATCCACCGTTCCACTTTTTCTGGGCCACCCGGTATAAGAATGGCTAGTCAAACGTGAGTGAGTCACAACATCTGGTGATAAAATCACAAAGCTTTCCTAAAAAAACTACAATACTTTTTTTTTCTGCCTACAATTTTAGTACCGAGTGGAAAATTTGGTCAAAGTATTGCCCACTTTTTATACAGTAAATCCAACAAACAATTTGGTCAAAGTATTGCCCACTTTTTATACAGTAAATCCAACAAACAATTTGGTCAAAGTATTGCCCACTTTTTATATAGTAAATCCAACAAACATAATATTCAGTGACCACAAATAAATTCATACAGTTCTTCAATATGCAGAGGACTACCTGTTTGCCATTTGTGATTTGTGTTGTAACGTTTTTCAACTGTTCAACAATGTCAATTTCAAGCATGCCACATAGAAACGATACAAAAGAAAAGATGCTGCAAAAAGTCAATAGGGAGCATCAGTGGAAATAAGGTTTTTTGACGTTTACCCGAGAATCCAGCAGTGACAGCACCAAGACCAAAGTCACCATGGATCTGTTTAATGGCTACCTGAATAGCCTGCTGTGTTACCCTTGTATTCAATTTAGCCTGGGTCGCTGTCTGGCCATCATCTAGTATCAGCTCCCCAAGAATATACCTATGGGTAGAAGAGGTTGGAAGGCATCACTATGAAATCACAGACCACCTTGACTCACGACATCAGGTATACTACTTTTTAAACAGATGAATAAATTGATTTTCCTTTTAAATTGGCAACAGTGACACGTACAGGTAGGTGTCATATCAGTCAACAAAACAGAGGCTACATAGAGGAACTACATGTAGAATGAAAATATGAATGAAATAAATTGTATCATTAATGATATGCCTATGAAAAACCACCGGACTCATCACTTACGATCGTCTTTTGAAGAGCTTGATGAATAGGCATTTCCACCCGTAGGTCAAAACGGCGTTTTGAATAGCGAAACAAATTGCTGACGTGAACGCGAAATACATTGACTTAGTTCTTCTATAAAAGAGAAGAAAAGTTTTGATTTTACTTACCAGCAATGTTCCTGAGGCTCTCAATTTTCCCCTTTCTGCTTCATATCTGATGAATGAACTGAAAATGGTGAATTTTAAGAAGAAAACTGACGCTTATCAGACTCGTAGGCCGACGGCATGCTGTCGAGTAACCAATAGAAAAGCATGCTGTGTAGTTTCGGTACAGACTTGTCACATTTTCGGGATGAGGTCAATTCAATGACCGAGTACATAGGATGAGTGGGCATTTCCTTTTCTTTAGAACTCTCCACACTGAAATTCTGAATACAGTGGAAACTCGGTATAAAGAGATCTTCTATAACAATATTCCTCATATTACAAGGTAATATTTCGGTCCCAGCTCTTTATATTCTATTGTTTTTTTTTTCACCCTTATATAACAAGGTTCCTGCTACAACAAGGTAATTTTGGTGGTCCCAATTCCAAGGACCTCGTTATACTGAATTTCCACTGTACAGTGTTAATCTGCCAATGAAAACAAGAACTGATATATGATAGGGAGAAACAGGTGCTTGCTCAAAATGTTTCCCTTTAACCTGCTTTTTTTTGTGTCTTTGTTGACTGAAATGCTTGACTGAAATGCTAATCAAACAGTTGTGAATTTGAATTAGAAGAAATCTTACTAGGCCTACCTGTTCTTCAAACGAACCATTGCTTCACATTCACATATATGCACAGGTCAACGAAGTCCTATGGCTAAGCTCAAAGTTGAAATAGACTACTTTGTCAACCTGGAAAACAAAAGCAAAGATGAAAGAAAAAAAAAAAAAAGCTTTAAAAAATAACAATTTTTTTCCCCATAGATTTCTAGTCTGTTTTATTCTGATTTCATGAACAAAAATATATAAATTTCAATTTAACATTTCAAATCACATAAATATTTCACATTTCATATTTTGACCTTTTTTCAATAACTTAATATAAGCATGAATCATATATAACTTAATTAATTTTTTCCAATACTGTTTTATTCTGATTTCATGAACAAAAATATATAACATTTCAATTTAACATTTCAAATCACATAATATAATATTTCACATTTCATATTTTGACATTTTTTCAATAACTTAATATAAGCATGAATCATATATAACTTAAAAGAAAAATAATGAAATCAGTTATTATAAAAATGTTGAGTTACCACTCCCCCCCCCCCCCCCCGCCCCAACAAACTTGTAATTTTTGTGGAGGGCGATACACACATGTTGTGTCTTAAAAAAAAAAAAATCTACAAGAAAAGAACAAACAAAGGAGACCCAAATCCAATACAAACTAATAAACAAATAGATATATTGAAACTAGGATCCCCTTAAAAAAAAATTACCTACCAATATGCATACTAAAACACTTTTCCTTTCATGTATCAACTATTCACTCATTGATATAAAACTATCTAAGATTACATAGCTTACAGTCATCAAAACAAAGCAAGTCAAAAAGAAATCAATGAGAAAAAAAAACCCCAACAAAGTATCACCCCTCCCATATCCTTCCAAAACACACACATGCGCACACACATAACACCTACACAGTCACTCTCCCATTTTAACAAATGCTTCTAACTTGTTCTTTTTAATAATTATTGCTTTTTCTTCATTTCGATATTCTACGACTCTCTGAAGTCTGAATACTTTCTTCTTGAGTAGGAACTCTACCTTCTGACCTTGACCTAAAAATGATATATTTCATTAAAAAGATTACCGTATTACAAAATTTTACTTCAAGGTCTAATCCATTAATTCCAACATGTATATCTTTCCACTCTACATTTCAGAGCTCTACCAAACTCAGTTTTTCAATAACCCTCTGCCATAAAGCTTTAACATCATTAATTAATTTTTTTTTCCAATGCTGTTTTATTCTGATTTCATGAACAAAAATATATAACATTTCAATTTAACATTTCAAATCACATAATATAATATTTTACATTTCATATTTTGACTTTTAAAAAATAACTTAATATACGCATGAATCATATATAACTTAAAAGAGAAACAATGAAATCAGTTATTATAAGAAATGTTGAAGCACCACTCCTCCCCCCCCCCCCCCCCACCCCAACAAAAAGTCTTCTCTTGTACATTAATATTTTGTTTTTTTCCATACTGTTTTATTCTGATTTCATGAACAAAAATATACAACATTTCAATTTAACATTTCAAATCACATAAGCAGCGCTTTATTCAGTCACACGCATTGGTTTCCTATTTCCACCTCCATTCTCTTTGTACACAAGTGCGTGCGTCAAATAACGAGTGGTTTCCTAAACCACGATATGGCCAATATAAGCATGAATCATATATAACTTAAAAGAGAAACAATGAAATCAGTTATTATAAAATTATTATATTAAGACCCATTAAATTGTTAGATTAACACACACACATACACACACACAAAAAAAAATCAAACTGATCACTCACCATGTGCACCAGTCACCAGTAAAAAGCACACAGACAACATCATCTCCAACGGGACCACCCCTATGTTTGCCCCAGAACTTCTCGCTCGAAATTAAGCAGCATTCCGCTTATTCTTCACAGCACAGGCTCAGCTCAGTCAATCGGAATCGACGGAACTCTTAACTTGTCTTTAGAATTTAACCAGTAAGTTCATTTCATTCTTTTCTCAGCTCATATTCACATAATATTTTATCACCAATCAAATATAATACAAGGGTATATGCATTATAAATTTCAACGTTAAAATGATCAAAAAGATACTTTGATACTCACTTTGATAATGATAGTCAGTCGGCTGCTTGCCACAAATTAGTCTTTTCGCAGCCCATCATAATATTTATATTTAAAGGGGCCGCCTATCCTTCTCGATCTCCCTTTCATATGTTTCCTAGATACTCTGGAATACAATTACAAAGGAACCTGAACATTAAAAAATTTTGGAGGGTGTTTGCGTGTGGGGAGGGGGAGTTGTCAAAAAACAACAACAACCAAACAAACAAAAACAAAACTTTTAAAAAGTAGATACACCGATCCAAGCAGGACTTTTACAAGCATAATAATATGACAGCTAAGCAATGAATGAGTCATATAAAGTTTATTAAGTTGGTGGGAGTCTGTCATCATGGTCAACTGATTGTACAGGGGCCGCGGAACCGGGGGGGGGGGGCTGCAGTCCCCTCCGAAACTCTGTACAATAAACGCGTAACTATGCTTGTTTGCACGCTCAGCCCCCCCCCCCCCCCACTTTCAAAAACGCTCCGCAGCTTCTGTTGTAATTCAGTGCCAGTTATGAAGCACATACCTGTAGAGCATATATTTGTTTGCATAGACAAAAGCAATTAGTAACAACAACAACAACAACAACAACAACAACAACAAAAAGTATGGACGTAATCCTAAGATCTGAAAACGGGAACGGGAACATTTTTTTTTCCCACAGAAGGGGAAAGTCCTAGGAAAAGTCGTTCTTCTGGCAATTCTTTTATTGGTCGCCATCACCCAATTTTCTCATGATATAACAAAATGACCAGTATGATCTTTATGAAATAATTTTGTCTCCAATGGAGAATGGCACCTTTAATGATCCAACTGATTAGGATTTAGAAGAAGGCATAGGCCTGTTATATTGTTTTAAAAGCCTGAAAATTACTTGACATATGCAGGGGGGGGGGGGGGAGATGACCAATAGGTGAGTTTATTTACATTTTAAATGAAAAATAAGGGTATTATATAGTTGCATTACCCAGCCCTCTCTTTCCCCATAGGCCCATCATATTTCTTCCTCCTCTTCTTTTCTTCTTCTTTCTTCTTCTTCTTTTTTTTTTCTTTTTTGATCACTTGAAAAATCATAAGGGCGGGGGCGGTCGCCCCCTAGCTGCCCCCTGTATGTAGCGCCGCCGCTGCATATATGTTACTATTTCTCAGCCCATATGAAATCAAATCAAACTAAACCAAATCAAATTAATTAAAATGAAATGCTGACATGTACAGGACTGCCATATCATCATTTCATGATGGGATCTGATGCACTGAATCCTATTGGGTAAAGAGTTTTCTGAAAATGGTTTACACCTTAACAATGCAAGTTTTTTTTTGGTTTTTGTTTTTTAAGGAGGGGGGACAATTCTGGCCCGTGCCCCTTTTCCATCCAAACTATATATTGTGCCCCGATTAGATAGAACTGATGACCTCGATCCCATCCCCCGTGAAGATTTTTTTTCTTTCTTTCTTTGCTTGTCGGGAGATTATGCATGGAAAGAGAGCCTCAAAATGTGTGATGACCATTCCTCTTTCCCCCCCCCCCTCTTGTTAGAAAATTTTCTGAGATGGTTTAGATATGACAAAAGAAATTGTGACATCAATTCTGAATTTTATTTCATTCTGAAATGAAGTCTCTGCACAGACAATAGGCCTATCGCTGGCCCTTTGAGACTGGTCGCGAGATGGTTTAGATATGACAAAAGAAATTGTGACATCAATTCTGAATTTCATTTCATTCTGAAATGAAGTCTTTACACAGACAATACCGCTGGCCCTTTGAGACTGGTCGCGGGTGTAAGGGAAGCAGTGGCGGCACCAGGATTGTTAAAGTGGGGGGGCAAATGGGGGGCAAAAGAAAATGTTGGGGGGGGCAGGGGCAGTCAATTTTTTTTTTTTTGCGTGTATGGAAAAATCGAGCGTGAAGCGCGAGTTTTAGTTGCCGGCGTAAATCCACTTTGAGGAGGGGGGGGGGGGATAATTGAATTTTTGGATTTTTTTTTCCCTCTTACACACATTTTAATATCAATTTTGCGAGCGAGCGAACAAAAAATAACCTTCTGGTTTTTAATCGCATTTTCAAATAAATATTCTGAAATATGACGAGCGAGCGAAGCGAGCGAGCCAAAAATGGCTACTTTTCTTGTTTTTAATTGCATTTTAGAAAAGAATTTTAAAGATATGATGAGCGAGCGAAGCGAGCGAGCCAAAAATAACCACTTTTTTTGTTTTCAATCGAAGTTTTGAAGAGTGGAAAATGGTATTTTAGAGCACTTCACAGCTTGAATATGATGCTTATGACAACATCTACTTATTTACAAATTACTGTATAATTTTTCTTTTCAGTCCTCAAAATTTCTGGGGGGGGGGGCAACTGGGGGGGCAAAGCTTCTGAGTGGGGGGGCAAATGCCCCCCCATGCCCCCCCTTGGTGCCGCCACTGAAGGGAAGTCAAAATTTCAGGTGACATAGCATCATAAATCTAACATTTATTTAAAGTTCATTATATTTTTCAACTGATAATAAATCAAGCACTTATGGAAAATTGAAAATGAAAAGAAAAGTTCCACAAAGAGATCATCGATATGACCCGCAATGATAAGAGAGATAATTTCTGACACCATAATTAGATGGATACTATAGACCAATTTCACAACGTAAGAGGGCAGCAGACTGTTCGACACAGTTCGACATACTGGGGTGGGCGCTCCAACTTTTACAGTACACAAGTCAATAGCGCGTTATGTACATTCGTTCGATTTTTTGTCTATTTTGACCAGTATATGCAGATTTATTTTAATATTTGCAATGAGAAATTATCAGGGAAGTTCAGGTCGCAGCTGTGGGGTGCTCAAATTCCACAAGGATTAGAGAAAGTTTAAAAATTGGAAGCTAACCGAGTGCAAAATTCACTCGCTTTTGACTCATTAAGCCTGTTTGTGTGAGAAGCCGTACTCCCTACACAGGTTTCCGTAAGCAATGTGAAGGAATTCGTCGCCAGTGGGTAAAAACATCAACAGAAGGGACTTTTAAGTCAAGAAACATATCATTATGTACTTTGGCGTAAAATTTAATGAGTGAAAACTTGACTTTGTAAACAGGGTAAGATTTAGGGCTCCCGTTTACTACGGCTTCTATGCTGCAATCGAACTTTTACTGACAAAACTAAGTTGAAAAACCATCGAAATTACAAAAATACATCATACCTTCATCCGTCAGATATGACCATTGTCTTACCTCATCTACCCATGTATCCATGCTTTATTTTATTGATCTAGAATAAAGTAAATGGAACAATATCAGGGCATATCTCATATCTTACATTCATTTTGTACACAGAGCCAATCGCGGTCAGCGCGCTTGCCCACAGCAGCAATGGCGTCGCCGATAGAGGGCCAAATACATAAACCGGCCGTGAAATTGGTCTATAGCCAGAATCTTTGCTACAGCTAGCTAGCCACAGTTAGAAGACGTCTTCTATTTCTGTGTAGCTAGCTAGCGCTAAATTAATGGTTGAGCTATATAGAGAGCATATTGCGACGTAGAGGGCTGGGCTTTTTTGACAAAAAGTAAAAAATCTGAAGATCGGACTGTCTACGTCGAGCTGCTCTACCAATGCAAAGGATGCATTTAAAATTTGCCATCAACTCTTTAACCAGTTTGCAGCTGCTGTAATAGTCTTGAGATCAACTATTCATCATTTAGGAGGTATTTCTGAACAATTTTCTTTTATCACAGTATTTGAATAACGCTGAAAATATTGCAGCTTGTAGTTGTACTGTGCAGTCCCATTTGTTGGTTATGATGTTTTGCTTTGCAGATGTTCAAGGAAAAAGTGAGAGGTTATTTTGCTTACTTCCCCGAGCCATAAACTTGAAGCTAAGTTCAGCTAATTCAGGTAGTTTATTAAGAAAATTTAAATTCTAATGATTCACATTGATGTCATATTTTTGTCTTTCTGCTTCATGCCTTATGTTTTGGTTTAACTGTTAAAAAATAAAGTTGAAAATGACACTGACAAATGAAAATGGCAGAGCTAGCCAAAAGATGTTTAATAATGTGCATGGTGAGGTGACAGTCAAGAGGTGGATCAGCCTGACAACACCTGGGCCCACTGCATAAAACTTGCATTTGAAAATTTTGAATGCAACTTGGGGGGAAAATCATTTTCAGCCAATATTAGAAGTGCGCATTAAGGACTTGCATTTGATTTTTAGGAGCTGCGATCAAACGCAAGTTTTATACACTGGGCCGCAGGTGAAGGGTAAAAAAAAACTTGCAGATTTACCTACCCTAAATTTGTTATGATTAATTTTGAAGAATAACCAAGTGAAAAAAAGGGTTTAATAATTATTTTAATGTTTAACTTTATAATCATTTTTTCTTTCGTCTTCAGACATAGCACAATGGGACGTTCAAGGAGTAGGTCCCCTCATGGAGACAGAAGAAGAGAAAGAAGCAAGCATAGGGAGAGAGACAAGGAGAGAGGCAGAGAGAAGGATCACCATGCCTCAAGAGAAACATCCTATAAGCAGTATCATGGTGAAAGCGAGAGACGTGACAAGGATCGTGGACATCATTCTTCAGGAGAGCACAGGTCATCAGATAGGAGCAGGAGTGATCATAAGAGGAGCAGAGATGAAGACAGGAAGCCAGAAAGTCGGAAGGATAAGAGTCAAAATGAGAGGGATCCCAGGAGAGAACATGAGCGGAAAAAGGAGGAAAGAAAAAGTTCCTCTGCCAAAAAAGATACCAGACCTCGCTCTCCTGTAACAGGGAATTCCAGAGAGAGATCAAGGTCAAAGTCTGCCATTGATGCTAGCAACAGCTCGAATCACAACTCGAGTAAGGAACAAGAGCGACGTCAGAAGGAGGAGTTGTCTAGCTCCAAGTTTGTTTCCAGGAGGATGCGTGGCAGTTCTAACTCATCAGAAAGTGACTCAAGTGACGATGGTAGACCGGGTCTTCCTAAGGCATATGCAACGGCATCAACCAGCGATTCTGGGAGAAGTGCCGGTAAAGAAGAGTCCCATTCAGACTCAGACTCATCACAATCATCTGACAGTTCTCGGTCCCCTGCAGAGAAAATCCCCAGAGCATATGCTGCTTATGAAAATGATAGCGATACTGTTATTGAATTGAAGGAACAGGAATTAGCACGGCTAGCCAAAGGCAAGCAGTATGTTGTGTCTTCAGATGATGATTCTCCTCGTGCTAAACTTCCCAGAGCATATGCAACTTCACCTGTTCGCGGAAAGGATCATCTTGACTCAAAAAGGAAAAGTGCAAAAGACTCTCAATTGGAAGATAGAAACAGTAGAGGAAAAGACTCCAAACGTACAAAGTCCAGTTCAGATTTTAGTCCAAATGACAGGACCCATAACCATACAAAGAGCAAGAAAGGTGAAAGGGAGAACAGGGATGAAAGAGATAGATCATCTCATAATGACAGAGGAAGCCATAACTCCAAAAGAACCTCTAGTAGTGGACATGAGAGGGATAGGCGATCCAGAGACAGAGACTCTGAACGGCGCAGGGATGGTGCAGATGTAAAGCACAGGCACAGTAGGGAACACTCTTCATCACATCATTCTGGTGATGCAAGGAGGAGAAATGACATTCCTCAGCACTCTGAAACTCACAAGTCGAGATCCTCAGAAAAACTATCCAAGCAGGAGGACCATAGGAGAGATCATTCTTCAAGGCACTCACGTGATCGGAGTCACAGTAAGGACAGGAGCAGAAGATCACATAGAAGCCCCCATCATGACAGAGATAGCAAACACTCATCCAAGAATGGACAAAATGCTGCTGATTCAAGACATGAATCTCGATCCTTAGGACACAGTGCTGAAAAGATCCACTCTAAGCATTCTAGTGAAAGAAGCAAGAGCCATAGAGATGAATCAAGAGGAAGCACCAAGAGCAATGACAGGGTTCCTAGAGAGCAGAACTCTTCTAGCAAGTATTCAAGATCGCAAAAGGATTTGCCTAAAAGTAAATTGGATGCAAAGAAGCACAGAAGTCCATCCATCCGTAATGATGGTTTAGATAGAAGGAAAGATGACAGATCTGGGAAGAGAGTGGAGAGTGAGAAAAAGCCTGATAAATCTCACAAGGAAGGTGGCAAGAACAAGTCTGGGAGTGGAAAGAATGACAAGGATTCCAAGAAGGTGAAAGACAAGAAGCCAGACAAGAAAGCCAAGAAGAGAAAGGCATCATGGAGTTCAGAATCAGATGTATCAGAGAGTGATATCTCATTACATTCTACACCTGCAAAGAAATCCAAAGAAAAGAAGGATAAAATAGTGAAATCAAAGAAGACACCTTTGAAGGACAAGAAAAAGAAGAAGCACAAGAAGGAGAAAAAACAGAAAGAAGGTTTGAAGAAGAAAAGTAAAGAGAAGAAAAAGAAGGACACTGGAAGACAGGAGGAAGGATCGAAAAAGGAGAAAAGAGATAAAGATGCTGCACCACTGACAGGAATTCAGAAGAAGCTTTTTGAAATGGCTCAAGGTTAGACTTTTTTTTTTGCAACTATGAAGAATTGCTTTTTCTTTCAGGGTGGCGGGGGGGTTGATGGTGCTGGAAGGGAATTGGTCCTTTTGATATTTTCAGTAAACAAATATTGTCCCTATGAATGAACGTTACGTGACTATTCGGAGTGCTGTCAAGCTTTTTCATTAGTATCTGAAGGCAAATCATCCTTAGCCGTCCTAATCTTATGTATTTATTTTGTTGATAAAGTATCTCATTGATATTGAATTTCCTGGCTTATGAATATTTTTTCAGTACTTTATCATTCTGTTTTTAATTTTGTAAGTAAGATATCCCCCCCCCCCCCCCTTGGAGAAATGCAGACGTGATTTTATGTACAGCCCTGCATTGCTTTGGGTACACCACTTTTCCATAGATCTCATCAGACTCATCTATTATTTTTCTGCAGATCTTTTGCCTTAGACAGTCTTAGGATATTTCTTTATATGAAACTGATGAAAGCCAGTCTGATTATGCTAATAATCTTTGATAATTATTTGTATCTCATAGCAGGGAAGAAAGAAGAGAAGTCTCACGACAGTTCATCAAGCAGGAGTATGATACCAATGACCAAAGAGCAGTATGAAAAGGAACAGAGCAAAGTGCGTCGGGTCTATGATCCGGATACAGGAAGAAATAGGTAGGGACCATAATGATCACACAATTGCTTTAGGCTTTTTGTCAGGAATTAAAGATTACGGTGTAGTTATTAAATTTAAGGTTAGATTTAGAGTTAGGGTGAGGTGATCATGGGTGCTGAGTTGAACTTGGTAATGTGGTAAATTTGAGAAATTGACTACCAGTAGAACAGTGGACACAGGCGACTGTGTTGTAAAAGGAGAACTGTTAGTGGGGGGGGGGGGCCTAAATTTTGGGTTCGTGTGCAGTTCATGTTAATTTTTGGCAAGCACTATAATGTATTCTACCTGATCCCGCAAATCAGAAAAACGGTGTAGCCAAGGTATAGGATCAGGCCTCTTTCCTTTTGCAACATTTCAAACTACACTGGAACTCTATTCTTGCTGTAATACCAAAAATGTTGCATGGGCCCAGCCTCTGAGGAGGCACTGGTATATGTATCATTTAAAAAAAAAAGGGGGGGGGGGCACACTGGTCTTTCTAGGTAGATGAAATGTAAATTAGCAAAGCCGCTGATTTCTGATTAAAGGAAGGATGTATGAAAGAGTCTTATCATGTTTATACATTTTCTTACCCTCCTCCCTTTCCTTGCTTTCTGTCTTTTTATTTTGATTTCAATTTCTATTCTGTAGTATACAAGAAAATGTCATGCACCATAGATTTATTATTTTGAAAATTTAAATTGCAGGCTGATCCGAGGCAGTGGAGAAGTCATTGAAGAGATTGTGAGCAAAGAGAGACACAGGGAAATCAACAAGGTCAGTTAACAGACATTGTAGTGAAAGAAACAGAGATAATTATTATTATCATTATTATTTGGTTTGGTGTCATCTGTGCCTGGGAGGGGAAAAGCGAATTGAATCACTGTAACTTGCAAGTCTCTCCTCCCGATATCACTGATTGGGGGTGTGCAGGTGGACCACATACACCAGGGTTTCCCCCTACTCTTATACTAATAGTGCTTTAGTGATCTTCATAATTCATATACAGGTTTCACTATGCAGACCTTTTTGTGGAGAATTATCATTTTTTTTTTTTCATTTTGAGATTAATCAACTTGATTAGAATCTGTCATTGCAAAATTAGATTTAATATAGTATCAGTAATTTTGGTGTGTCATTCTAAATTTATTCTAAAGAGGTTGCATGATATCTAAACTTGTAGTACCGGTAACCCTATGACATGTTTGAATACCAGTTTCTCTCATGTACAACATCAAAGTTGGTAATGACATTCAGCATTTGGCACGAATTGGCAGTACATTTTGAATCAGTATACATGTATATTGTTTGTGAACAATAATTGAAGAATATTGTGAATGTTAAAATGGTGAATTTATGTTATTGCTTTCTCATACCTTACAGGCAGCTACAAGGCATGATGGCATCTCGTATTCCAGGAATCTTGGATTGTACAGATGATCGCTAGCTATGAAGTCTAGCACTGTAATGTATTCATCATATAACCCCACCAACTCAGCTGCAGAACATTATTAGCTTTCGATATTTGGAAGGTTCATTAGAGGTTTGTTATGTGGAAGACGCAAATTGCCATGTATGTTAGAGGCAGAATCAAGACATTATGGAGCCACTTGTTCCAGGAATCTTGGATTGTATTAGGTGAACTCTAGCTTGCAAGTCTTGTAAAATACGTTTCTCACAGTCCCACCTACTGACATGTGTAGGTGCAGAAAGTGAGGGATAACTGATAATATTATGACTGTATTATGACATGGAATGCCATACCTTTAAAGGCATCTAAAGGAGATGATGGAGTTTTGTGTTAAAAGGAGTCTTGTGGATTGTAATGGTGACCACAAGATAACCAACAAGCCTCATATCATTTATAGGTATTCCTCATTGTTTCACCAATTCTGCTCTAGAATATGTATAGCACTTTATCTTTTGAACTTTATCGATTTACAGTTTTATTATTCCAAAAGTTTGTTTTCTCAAAGGTTTGTAACTCAGAATGCACATTTTTTTTGTATTAGTGGTTGACTATTCAGTGAAGATACATTGACCAAAATGTTGAATTTTTTAAAGGAGAATGGTCATTTATGAAGAAACTTTGGATAAGCAAACCTTTACAAAACAAATATTTGAAGTAACTGATCTTTTTTGAAATAGGTATTGTTTCACTTTAGAAATTATCATGGAGTTTTCTCCATATAGTGCTCTGTCTGTGAAGTTTTATTGCTCATTATGGAAGATTTGTCATTCTTTTATTATTTTATGTAGAAAAGTGTTGAGGAGACCAATCACCAAAATAGTTTGCTCTTCATGTTTAGAGTTCATGCCAGCATACAGTGTTTGCAATCAACATTAGATATTACTTAACAGTAGAGAGATATCATAAGTGCTATTGACAAAATTACACTCTAGATATGCATATATAAAAACAACTTGGGAATGGATGACTTAGTGTACTGACATATTCTGTGAGTACAGATAACTTTATGTAGGCCTTATTTCATCATTTTCCCCCTTACACTTTTTTTTCTGTTGAGCTTCTCATTGTGTCAATGCGGCAATTATTCTACGTTTTCTATAAACTTCATTATTTCTCTTTATGAGCCTATGTACAGTATTCGTAAGGAGCCGACATCAGTATTGTCAGATTGTTTTGATCAGTACAGTCTAGTTAAAGTTCTGAAGAGCTGTTGTTTCCTGAAAAGAGGAATTGTATACTGTCTTTGGATGAGGAAGAGGTGAAAATTAGTTAGGTCACCTGTTACCATGTAATTACTGATTTGTAGTTCATGATTTTTGTAATTATGAAGACAAATCTGGTTGAAATTTATCATTACCATGAATTTTCTAGTATCTTACCCTTTATATTATCATGTTGGTAAATGATTGCTTGCATATCAGAAATCCATATAATTTTATAGTGTTGTGTTTTTTTCAACTGGGCTAGATGATGCCGAAGTACATGAACAAAAACGGTAGCGATTTTGTGAAAAAAATTGTTTTGCCATTTAGACAGTGAAGTGAGCCATATTTTCAATCTACTTAATTAAGATTGAAACTTTCCAGAGTTTTTATTGTACACTTTTTAAATTGCCTTTCATACACAAATTATTGGAGATTAAAATTTCTGTGATTTTATGTGACATTTTCCCACATTCATACCCATAAAATTCCATGACAGATACTTGAGTTTGTGTCGATGGACTGTCATTTTTTATTGATAACGAGAAGAGACTAAAGAGTCAGGTTTTGCATGTGCCAATGTTTTTGCCATTTTGATTTTAATGCTTACGGTATTTCTATTTCATAAGATTCTGTTTTAGAATCTACATTCTGTACTGTGACAAAAGTAGACATGAGGTATGCAGCATTTTTTTTTTCCTGCCCTTGCATGTTGCATACTTAATGTGCTTTTAATTGTCAACTGGTGATGTTCACGTATACTGCGTTATTATGACTGTGTAGCATGTGACCTTTTTTAGAGGTTCAATCAACGTGACATATAATCATGTGCCTTAAAAATTAGATTGTACATTCCTGTGAATATCACTCATAAGATGTAAATTTCCTTGTTTTTAATAGATCGCCTACTCAAGTGAACCTGGGAGAATTTTTCACATATTGTCAGCAGACAGTCTGAAGGCTTTTCTCTCTGTATCATATGGTACAGAGTTAATACTTATTCAGGCTCTCAACAGAGTCACAGTATATATACATTTAAAATGGATTATTGTGATGAAGTTGATCATTATGTATACAGTATGAGGTTGACATCAAGTTCTGAATTTTATTGATCTGTTTATGAAAAAATGTGCCAAGTCTGTGTTTAAGGCCAGCATTATTATTGTTAGTATTATTTGTTTATTTTTCTTCTTTTTTATTTTCTTAAAAAATGTGCTTATTTTTATGTATTTATTTATTATCATATTACAGTGGAACCTCATTATAAAAAACACTGTTATAACATACTCTCGTTATATCAAGGTGATTTTGCCAGTCCCACTTCTTTGTATTTCACTGTTCTTTGGCCCTGATATAACAAGGTTTAGTATAAAGAGGTAGTTGGTCCAGATGAGTTTGTTATGATGAGGTTCGCCTTTATTATTATTATTATTATTATTATTTATTTTTGTTTGGGGGGGGGGAAAGGGGGGTATTGTTTAAATGAACAAAGGGAAACACAAATGGAATCAATTTAAATGAAGATGGGGTTTGCCAAGACACTTATGCTCAAACGTGATATCAGTATATGATTTTAATGATTAGAGTTCAGGAGTGAAGATTTTTATCTTAACAGCAAGTTCTCATGAACTGAATTCTGATCAAAATATAAATTATGAAAGTGATGAGGATTTTTCTTTTTCAGTGGAAACAAATAGAAATTACATCTTGTAAAAGAATTATTCTATTGGAGCTAATAAAATTCTAATTTAATGATTTCTAGTAATGTACTACTAATTCCAGCTTTTAAATTTTCTGATTTGAATTTCAGACTGTGATGAAAACTGAATTAACGAATATACATAGAAGCTGAAAAAAACACCCAGCTAAATTGGGAAGGTTGAACTAAACGAACCCTTACTAGTTCAGTTTTCTCTTGGAGATTGTACTGTAACTTTATCTAACCAACTGAAAGGGTCCAAAGGCAACAGAGGTTCTAGCCATAGACATATAATAAATTTACTAGATGAAAAGCAGCATGCGCGGATATCATTAGGCGATAGGCATTACGCCCCGCCTCTTTCGGATCATTTGAAGGGGCCGATAAGCACCCGTTATCGCCATGATATTGATAACACTGTTGCATTATTCATATCTATTGTGCGTATCAATTTTACTGTGACACTTTGATTTAATGCGCATCTGTTGCGCATTGTTGCGCATGTTTTTAGCTGATGGGCGTGATGTTTTAAAACATGCACAAAAACACGCTACTCCTTGGAATCATCTTACAAAACGAACTATTCATTTTTGATCATGAATATTGATGGGTTTGTAGGTCGGCCTTCTAATGGATCTGGACAAAATGGCAGAGCTTTAGGGGCCCGGTTCCAGCTATCTGATGCATGATTGAAAGAGAAAGTATACTCAATGGATCAATCATTGAAAATTGCAATGTCTTGCTCTAGACAAGAGAAGAAAATCCTTTTTGATCTTCTTTGGATAGTGTCTATTCTGCATTTTCATAGCACATTTATAGAAATACATGTACACATACTTCAAAAAACAACAAACAAAATACTCTATGGCCCTATTTTATGATGCTGCAGTTGATCTAGTTCAGTCACAAGTCCTATAATCAATCCCAAACTTACAATCTCTTTTAACTTTGATTCGGAGTTTGTGATTGATATCATCAAGATGCAGATTGACTGCAATTGTTTATAAGATGGGGCCCCCGGTCTATCTTTATAATACATGTAGCTTACCTTTTCCAAGAAAAGGAAACAAGATGACTTGTACAATGATATATTTCATATCATTCTGTTTACATGTACATGTTTGTAAATATGTATAGATCGATGACATCAGAGATGTCAACATATTCATGATGCCATCACATTGATTGAAATACAACTTTGGTTGAAAGTTGAACTCTAACATTTGTAACTGAGAATCGTGGAATAGAGGCTGACGGGTTGGGACTTTGTGCAGTTCTTTTGGAGATCAAGTATTCAAAAGGGTAGTCCAGACAAATGTTTGGCAGGTGTGTCCCCATGCACATTTTGTTTCTTCATTTTCCCTCGACTCTCACTTTCTGAATATGCAGTTGTCTTTGTTACAATATTTTGGCAATTATGTAAAAACATGGTCAGGGTAAAGACTAGTCACATGCTATTGATAATAACAATAACATTGGTCTATATAGAGGAAGTTTTATCTCTGTTCCTCACCAATTTTATGCTTAGAAACATTTTTTCTTGGTTGCATTACCTTTTCTGCATAGATGAATTTTACTGTTATTATTATTGGTGAAATTTAGCTGGCCCCATAAGTCAACTCCTAAGTGTGTAGGTTTAAGTGTTTTAAGATTTGACTGCAGTGGAACAGCTAAGAGTGATGTTGATAACTAAATTTGCTTGTAAAATGTTAAAAGCAGGAAAATAAAATGTGCATGGGCAAAAAGATTGAAAAGTTTTGGGGCCCGTTGCATAAAACTTACTATAATAGTAACTTTGCTATTATAGTCACTCTTCATGAATACTTGATTTTGATTGGCTGTTGAGCAACATGCCATGCTCAACAGCCAATAGAAATTCAGTATTCCATGAAGAGTTACTATAATAGCAAAGTTACTATTATAGTAAGTTTTATGCAACGGGCCACAGGACATCTACCATTAGCCCAAATCCTCATATCCAGGATAGGTGCTACATTATTGTTGAAGCACTAGAAGGGCCACCGGCCTAATACGGTACCAGGTTTTCAACCCTCTTCCTCTATATCTACGATGCATTTTCATACAATGTGAGAACTTTTTCGTGTATCATGATCTAATGAATAAAAGAAGTTTAAGCTGTCACTGAGTATTATATGCCTCTCTTTCTCTGTTTTTGAGTTGGTGGTGTATACTTTGGCTCTTCCTCCATCTATTTCTCTCCATTTCTCTTGTTCTCTCTCCCTGTTCCTCTTCCTTCCTCCACTTATCTATCTCTCTCTCTTCCTTTTTACTCTTCCTCCAAATATTTGTGTCCCTTCCGTTCCCCTTTCTCCACCCATTTCTCCCTATGCTAGGCCCTCTCTCTTGTTCTTTCTCTCTCTGTTCCTCTTCCTCCACCTATTTCTCTCTCTCACTCTCTCATTGTGTCGTGTCTCTCTTCCTTTTTCTAAATGCATTTCTCTTGCCCTGTCGATGTCTCTTTCTCACTTGATTTTTCATTTATTGCTAAGGTAACATGTTTTACACAGACGTACAACAAATGCAAATGTACATATCACAAACATAAATTCCATGAATGTAGTAAAGCATGTAATTAAAAATTTTATTACAGAAAAGCTTCATCTTATATTAGAAATATGATTCATATATTTACATATCTACATTCAGATATAAGAATTCTTTTAGACGAGTTGCTCTCCTATATGTTGTATACCAATGACTTGCACACAATTAGGGGTTTAAAGAATAGAATGGCTGTTTAATTCAGTAAGTGACATACCGGTACTTCATGCTCGCCCGTGCTTGTACGCTGGCTAATCTACCTCACTAGTCACTTTGATGTTAATTAAGAATACATTTGAATTTGCAATATCTCTTAAATAGGAAAAATACTAAAAAGCTCATATTTTGAATATATAGCAGGGTAATAATGGATCCCGAACATACAGAACAAAATGTCTCCTGGTGATTGGTACACTTACAAAAGAAAGTACAATGCACATGATCTGGAATATACAAGAAACAAACTCTTCTCCCAGGAAACAAACTCTGATACAGCAAACACACATAACAATGTCTACAATAAATCAGTACAAAGACACAGACATTGCTATATTTGGCCTAAAAAGAGTACTCTTCTTGTACTCTACATATCGAATACATACAGAATAATTTGGCATTTAATTCAAGGTAATCTAAATGCAGAACAAAATAGAGAAATCTACTGGTATTCTCAGTATCTGTCTGTTGCATTTTCTTTCATTTTCCTACTTAACTACCTATAGTTCTTTCACGATGGCATGTTTTACAATCCCGTTCAGTTACACTGTTTGGTAATGATATACACTTGGTTCAAAATTTGATATATAAAACACAATTTAACAAAGGAAAAAAAAAAGACAATTATCTCATTTACATTGAATAGGGGGCTTGATTTTCCAAGAATTCAGTGAAACTTCTTGATTTCATCAGTGGCTGGGTAAAAACACTGCTTACAAATTCCCCATGACATTCCATTAACCCATTCATGACAGAAGGTCCACATTATGTGGTTTGGCCTTATAACTTTTGATGCAGAGCCCTAGAAATCATTCCAAATACATGAGTAGAAAGAGCAAAAATTTCTACACAAATTGTGCCCATTTTGGTTGCGTCAATATTTTCCGTTCGAAGTTGAAAAATTTTTAAATGAAAATAAGCATTAAAATCCTTAAATTGGCAATTCAATGGAAAGTTTAAAATCACCATTTTTTCCCCCTGCAAATTGGCAACTTTTTGAATTCTCTTCATACTTTTTGCCAATTTGTATTTATTTCAGATACATGACTTTTTATTTTAAAAATGTAGTAATAAAAGAAAAATTTTGGTGCTGCCAATTTGAAGAATAAAAGCTGATCAAATTAGGCTTTGAATAATTCCTGTCACGAATGGGTTAAAGTCATATCAACATAAATTTAATTCACTGTGTAAGAAGAACAATATTCTAAGAATTGTGAAGCACACTTTGAAATAGAATACAGCTTGAAAGAGATTTATCGCCCATTTAAAGGCAAAGTCCACCCCAGAAGTTTCACTGTTTCAATAAAAGGAGTTAAATTTGAACAGCATTTTAAAACATAAATGAGCAAAATTGGTCAAAGAATAAAAAAATTACACTCATTTACATTTTCTAGTAAATTACCCTCGGCTCTGCAAATTGGCAACACTGATGACGTCATATGTGAGCAGCTCTCCATTCACTTTGTACATGAAATTTCACATTTTCTCAATTTTCTTAGAATTTTCACATTTTCTAACCCCCATAGTCAATCTATGTTCAGAAGAATTACTTTTTACATAACATACTTTCACTAGGGTAAGAAAATGTGTAACTTCCAAGAAAATTGAGAAAATGTAAAATTTCATGTACAAAGTGAATGGAGAGCTGCTCGTATATGATGTCATCAGTGTTGCCAATTTGCAGAGCTGAGAGTAATTTACTAAAAAATGTAAATGAGTGTAATTTTCTTATTCTTTGACCACTTTTGCTTTCTTTTTCAAAATGCTGTTCAAATTCATCTCCTTTTATTGAAACAGTGAAACTTCTGGGGAGGACTTTCCCTCTAAATCGTGCAAATATTTCAATATAAATGTTTTTTCATCTACACATATACTAACTTTGCTCCTGCTATCACACACTTATCCTGAGTTCTTTAAATAGTGCATTGTGCAGAGATATATTTAAGACATCCCTGGGCCCTACGAGCCTACAGTCAATGGAGCCTGGCCAGTTGTTAGGAGGGCATCTTCCTGCAAATACAGAGGAAACAGAATACAAAATAACACAATTTTAGCAAAAGGCACACTGATAGAGGCTATGAGGCAATGATAAAGATATTGAACATCCTGAAGTACTATCCACAAAAACCAAGACTTGCTACCTTTTGGAAGAACAGAAACCCCATACAACTTTTCTACAGTTTAATTTGAGAAGGTCTTAAGCCCACCACACTCTATACGACCTGTCTTCGATCCGATTTTGGAAAATTTTTTTATGGCATTTGATATGAACATTCAAATATGTAAAATCTTAATGATCAAAGTTCAGAATAGTCGTATGAATACTAAAATTGAAATTCCGGGCTATTGCGAGCCTCGCTGTAGTGTAGGAATAAATGCACACTCAATTTTGAATCGTAGTGACGTCATAGCAATCTTGCTATGATTCGAAGCCGATTTGGCAATTTATTCCGACCACAAGGCTCGCTCTTAACTAAAATTTTGATTTTAGTATTCCTATCATTATTCTGAACTTCAAAATAATAACTGCTTGTTTAAACTGTCATATTTAATGCAAAATGCCATTTGTTCGAAAATTAGATTGTATAGTGTGTGGTGGGCTTTAGATAAAGAGCAGAGACAGATCGAGAACATAAGTAATGAGCGCAAGACAAGTAAGCTACAAATCTAGCTTAGAAATTACAACATAAATCTACATAGACATGAATTTACACATTACTGCTATACATATAGGTCTGAATGAGACAGGACATTCCAAGATGAATATTAACCTGTTGAGTAATTGTTACAGGTGCAAGAGCGCCACCTGTAGTTGGTTGTTCTGTAATAAAGCATGGCCACTAACTAAGGTATGAACGTCGTAACCATTCAGTGATTGAGTCTCTTAAGGCCTTATGCACGTCGATCAGAGAGATGAATAGGTGCGTGAGGAAGAGAGAAACATGGTGTCAGGAGTAGGCCTATCCATGCTTTTGGAAGTCGCCGAATGATGTTCGTTTTGGACTGTTTCCACTTCGAGTTTGAGTTCGCCAAGCTGAGCCCAATTGACATTGTGCATTGTTTCATGTTGGTTGATGTACAGTGAGGGGACCTCGAGCTCCGTGTATAGTCTGCGTGCTGTCGACGTCGCGATGTGAGCTGAGCGGTGTTCGCGATCGCGGTAGCGGAATCGCATTGTATGTTAGCGTGAAGCGTAGAGTAGCGTTAGCGAGTTCGTCGATGTCGATGTCGCAGTGGTTCAGTAGCTGATTAGTGAAGCAGTGAACATTGCAAACAAAGGATGACACAGTTTGATGTTATCAAATATCAAGGTGAACTTGAACTCTCTGACTTGAATCGTTTGATCTCTCTGAAAGAATGCATTTCAGTTGTGTTCATTGATTGTTGATTGTTGTGAACCAAGTAAATTTTACTAACCTTACTTAGGTTTGGTAATGCTTTGCCTATTTTAAACTGTATCATTGAATGTACACATATTTGTAGGCAGTGTAGTACACAACGCTGTGTAGATTTGAGTATCAGTGTAGTCTTGAGTCCATACATTGTGTAATAATATCCATATATTACACTGGAATTATTTTTGGTAGAATTGTTGATGCCTTGAGTGTTAAGCATGGCAACATCAAATGTTCCTTTGCCCCCACCACTCCATGTCACGGGTGATTTGCGAAGCAATTGGATGAAGTTTAAACAACTCTGGGATAGTTACGAAATCATTACAGGGCTCAATGAGAAGTCTGGGGAGTTGCGTGTTGCCACATTTATCACTTGTATAGGTATCGATGCTTTGGACATCCACAACAATTTACCATATGAGAGTGAGGAAGATAAGAAAGATATGGGCAAGGTGCTCACGTTATGGGGAGAATACTGCACAGGCAAAACAAACGTTATATATGAACGATACCAGTTTAATAACTGTGTACAAGGCAATGATGCCTTTGATGTCTATGTGGTTAAATTAAAGTCACTCATAAAATCATGTGACTACGGATCTCTGACGTCTGATTTGTTAAGAGACCGTATCGTCTGTGGGGTAACAGACTCAGGCCTTCGAAAAAAGCTGTTGCAAGAATCTGGCCTTACACTTGATAGATGTATCCAAATATGTAAAGCCCATGATGCTACTCAGGCCCAAATGCAGGCAATGTCTAATGGTTCTGTTGCATATGTGAAACCAAAAGGACCTCGGGGTGAAAGGAAAGACATGTCACGGTCACTTGTCAAAGATTGTAAATTCTGTGGACAGAGCCATGCTCGCCAAAAGGAAAAATGTCCAGCATTTGGGAAGACATGTAAAAAGTGTGGTAAGAAAAACCACTTCCAAAAAAAGTGTACAGCTGGCCAAGAAAAAAGTAGATTCCAAAAGAAAACAGAAAGACAAGTGAAAGCTGTTAACGTTGACTCAGAAGATGAAATAATGATGGTAAATGAAGAAAGTCAATACAAAAGAAAATTGTTGCAAAATTCCTACTAGAAGGAAAGGAGGTATCAATGCAGGTAGATTGTGGAGCTACAGTAAATGTATTACCTAAGAAAGAGGTACCTGATGGTGTGTCTGTAGTAGATAACAGAAAACAGCTAAACCTCTATGGCAGTACAGCAAGTATTATGTCAATAGGTACATGCATGATCAGGGTACAAAACCCAAAGAATCACATGAGTTATGACGTAGAATTTGTTGTGGTAAATCAGAATTGCATACCATTAATTGGTGCGCAAACAGCACAGGTAATGAAGCTCATTAAGGTGAAATATGAGAATATTGCTGTTATAGGTCCTCAGTCAGGTCCCAAGGTTGCACCTGATTTTGCAACTAAGCAGGAAGTGTTAGATTCATACAGTGAGATCTTTTCGGGTCTAGGTAAGATGCCAGGACAGGTTCATTTGCACACAGATGATAGTGTAGAGCCAGTGATTATGCCTCCCCGAAGAGTACCAATCAGTGTCAAAGAGAAGTTGAAAGATGAGTTAGAAAGGCTAGAGAAGTTAGATGTGATCTCAAAAGTCACAGAACCTACAGAGTGGGTATCTGGCTTGGTAGTTGTTCAGAAGCCTAGTGGGAAGGTTAGGGTTTGTATCGATCCCCAACACCTGAACAAGTCATTGAAGAGGGGCCATTATCCCCTTCCTACCATAGATGATGTGTTACCTATGCTAAGTAATGTGAAAGTTTTCACAAAGGCTGATTGCAAGGAAGGTTTTTTACAGTGTGAGTTAGATGAAGAGTCCTCGTACCTAACTACTTTTCAGACACCTTGGGGCCGGTTTAGGTGGAAGAGAATGCCTTTCGGCATCAGTCCGGCACCCGAGATTTTTCAGTGTCACCTTGATCAGAATTTGGAGGGTTTACCTGGAATGTACAAGATAGCGGACGATATCTTGATCGTTGGCCGCGGAGATACAGTGGCAGATGCTAGTCGCGATCATGATCGTAACCTCCAGCTGTTCCTCGAGAGATGCACCGAGAGGGGAATTAGACTGAATCCCGACAAGTTCGACTTCAAAGCTGACAAAGTGAAATTCATGGGACATGTCATGACCAAGGACGGTTTAAAGGCAGATCCGGACAAAGTGACAGCTGTCCAGAATATGCCTGTCCCAGAGTCAGTAGAAGCGCTGCAACGCTTCATAGGTATGGTGAAATACCTGTCAAAGTTTCTCCCAGCACTGTGAACCTCTCAAAGGAAGAGAGAAACAGTAATAAGCCTGGGGTCTATTCAAAGTGCATGTTATACCAAAATGAAATCTTTTTCAATGGGTTAAAAAGTGATTTTTATATAGACAGGTGGTCACTAAAGCTTACTCAATTAATGCCTCATTTCTCTTTCTGCATGGAACTATTTCCAATATTCTTACACCATTTCTTTTACCCTTGTCAATGGGAGCTTGGAGGGAATATTTGGGTACATATGCATGCTCACCACTAGTTCTGTGACAATGTTGTGCATGGTTTCCTCAAAGTTCTGCTTTTCTTGGAGGTACTTCTCACCACTCAATCCCTCTGATTGGACTGCAGAGGGCAGGCTACGTAGGACAATCTGATTCAAGGGATTGCCACTCTTATCTTGAGAAGTCCTGGAGAACTTGTTGAAATCACCAACGAGGTCTAAGAAATAATCTCTCCTCTGCACATAAGTTAGAGAAGGTGAAAATGGAATAGCATAAATCGTTTTTCTTATTTACTGTTGTATACAGAGTTGTGATAGGAATACATAAACATCTTTTTTTTTCACACCAAACAAATATAAAACCTAACATCCCATATCAAAAAATTTCTGTGCAAGAATTGGCCACAGAGGGCTAACATGACATGAAAATACTTCCAACATAAAGAAAAAAGCTATATTGCATGATGTCCAGAGGGATATAAGTACATTCTGGATAAACTCCATTTGACTTCACAGCAATTGATAATTCTATCACAATATTGCCACCAGATCAATATGCTAATGTCCCCTATGAGTGTGTCTGTGTGTGCATTATGTGGCTTTGGACAAAGATCATAAAGATGGTGAATTAATATTCATTTTTATATATATATATATATATATATATATATATATATATATATTTCTTTACAATGTACATTTTAGTCAGTAATTTTTCGATGAAGGATATAAATCAGATATACCAAGCACTCTTTGCCAGGCACTGGTGAAATTATTGATTTTAACAGGTGACTGGCAATCTTAACTTACTGGTAAAGGGACATTCTGTCCCTGATAGAAGTGACCATCCCACATGGATACAATGGCCGAGGGATGACTTGAGTGGACCTGAATCAGCTTCTTCTCTACAGAGACTCTCATCCAGGAGTCCAGGCTAGGGGCATCCATGAGACCCTTTAAGAACGGCTGGAGACAGGGAAGGAAACAGGAAGAGAGGTGGATTGACTGGAGAGGAGTACTGTATAGAGGACACATGTGAAGTATAGCTACTTCATCCCAACTATTTTTTTTTGCTCTTTCTATCTTTCTTGTCTTTAAATCTGAAGGCTTGTTTACATTAAAAGCAGCAAACCCTAGCGGTAACCCCCACATTCTTTTTTTTAATGCATAAGCAAATAGTATATGAGGCGGCAAAAAGTTGTAGGCCAATCAATTTTCATCAAGTTAGTGTAAAATAAAGATGTCACAAGTTTGATTTTCTATCATGTATTACAAGGTTAGTGTTAATTACATGTACCTTGTCTTTACTTTGAAAGATAGGGATGACAAATGTTCCTTGGATGACACAATTCCTGTCAAATATCGGGAGCAGACTCCAGCCAAGGAAGGAGGCGTTATCAAGCGAGAGACACCCTTTGCCCTTTGGAGCTTGGACCACACCCTTGGTGAGTCCTGACGGGTCTATCTTGTAGACTACCTCTAGACTAAAGAACTGAAGCAGTAGTACTGATTTTTCATCATAGATGGGCCGCAAAACCTGCAACAAGAAATAATGAAAGCCCTCAGTATTGCGAGCACTTATGATTTGCTTTTTGCTGTCTCCCAGAGTCAGAAGGCTCTCGTTTTAAAACATAATCAGAGGAAATTATGAAGGAGTGATATGTACTGCCACAGGACTTACCATTGCCTGGTCTTTCCATCTTGGTGCCTTCATGAGGCTGTCAAGGTCCATCTCTTTGGTCAAGAAGGCCTCAGACCTATTAGAACTACCACCTTTGGACTGTGAAGTCTGCTGAGATGCTGTTGGACCATGCAGGAGTCTGGTAAGCACAATGCTGTAACACTTTTCAGCTAGAGACAGAGATATAAAAGGAAACTGATGATATCAAGAGAGCCTTTCAGATACTGTAATAACTTAAACAAGGTAAATTAAAAAAGTCCCCTTTCTTTATCTGAAGGAAATTCAATGCTGTACCAGGTTCAGAAAATTGAATAAAATGAAAGAATGAACTACACTGGGAACTGTTGACATGTGTAGCCTAGCAGGTATAATTGAAAATCATTCTTTTCAGGCTTTTCTATTGTGAAATGGGTCACATAAACGGAATAGT
Source organism: Echinometra lucunter (assembly GCA_029962745.1). NCBI lineage: Eukaryota > Metazoa > Echinodermata > Echinoidea > Camarodonta > Echinometridae > Echinometra > Echinometra lucunter. The sequence goes on along the minus strand of CM057154.1, from coordinate 30,090,636 downwards.
TACAAATCCAACAAGGTTACATACTTATGAAGCACATGCTCATTATGCCTATTCAAAATCCTAGATCTATTATATTTTTTAAAAGTCAATTAAGACTGTAAGAACTGACAGATTATTTGAATGACATTAATAAATAAACACCTTGTAAACCAAAAGCTGCTCTGATCTTGATGGCAACCCCCGCATCTTTCTCATAATCGACGCAACGTTCAATCTCTAGTAGTGGATGGAAGCTCTCTGGAGGTAGGCCCTTGGCTTGCAGTCTCTTCATCATCCAGCTTGATATCTCTCCGTCGGACATCTTGGACCAGGGGTCAGCCATCTTGTGTTCTTCCTGGTTGCTAGCTGTTTCTGTGTCATGTCCCTTGTCCAAGACGGAGGCGGATTTTTTGACATCTTGAAGTGAAAATAGGAATAAATCTATAAGTGCGAGAGTGAATTAATGAAACACAACATTCAAATCCAATATAAAAAATGTCCTATGCACTTATAAATAATTTGTTGTTTTATTCCCCAGAAAAAAAATCATTTGAATAAGAATATGAAAATGATTTTCTGCTTGTGATTCTGCAATGTCAAGAAATACAAACATGAAAATTTTGCAAGAGAAAAGGTATTGAAGATACTGGAAATATGGGACAGAGAGTCTGATGAGAGAGAGAGAGAGAGAGAGAGAGAGAGAGAGAGAGAGAGAGAGAGAGAGAGAGAGAGAGAGAGAAATCAAGAGAAGTAGAAGAGAGAGAAGGGGACAGAAGTGATAGACATAGAGAGAGAGAGATAGGAAATATCAAGAGTGGGTGGGAGAGATAGAGAGAGAGAGAGAGAGAGAGAGAAAGGGGGAGAGAATGAGGTATAGAACAATAATTTTTAATAAACATAATCTACCTCCTGATACACATACTGGTAGATAACATACCTTCACTTCTTGCCAATGCTAGTGCTGTTTCTTTCACTCTCTCCCCCCAATTCTGCTTTGCTTTGTAATGTTGAATCACACTGATTTCCGACTCTGTTGGTTTGCAAGCATCCGACTGATAGAATCCACTACTGTAGGAAGGTGCCTCACTGAAGTCCTGCAAAAATCAGTAGTTAAACAATCCCACAATATCATTAATTTACAGTGGAAAGCATGAGGGCTTATGAACACGAGTAAGAGGTATCTTGTATGGAAGAACTATGGGGGAAAAATCCATCCTGCATGAATCTTGTAAAACCAACCACTTTTTACGCATAAAGAACTTTACAAATCTTACACAAATTTTATGCTGTGATATAAGTGATTCCCTAAACAGAATTATGAAAGTCACAAGGGTTTCTTGATGCAAAAATGACTATTGTTTAAAACTGTGGAAGAGTTTGGGTTGTACATGGAACAGATTTATTATGCATATACAGAGCCTATAACACCTGTGAACTGTGGGTGGCAAGTCTTGCAAAACACTATGTAGTGTGACTTTAAATACCATGATCAAATTTATCCATTAAACTGAAACAACTCTGAAAGATATTTCACAAATCTGTCACTGAAACAAAGTACGTGAGCAAATAGCAACACTCAAATTCTTGAATGATCGAAGTTAGGGGTAGAGAAGAGGCTAAACTACCTCTGACAGTGGTAGGAGTCTGAGAAGGATGGAGCACCCTGGTACAGCTGGGACGTGATCAAGAACCTGGGGGAGGATAGGTGGATGAGAGGCAGGGTAGCCTGATCTCAGACGCAACTGATAACCTCCAATGTTCAGCTGTAGTGTGAATAAGGCATACACATATTAACAACATGCAAAATTGATATCTGTTGATATGCTCTTTTACATGCTTTTCTTGAAGAGATCTCATGTAACCAGTGATTCAAAGAAGTTTATTAAATCTTCAATCATCACATTGAAGAAGCAGATCTGCCCTACTTTGGCAAATAAAAACATGTTTTTGACCAGGCCCTACAACATGGAAATTTGTGATCAGAACTAATGTTATTTGCTTTAGCTTGCTTCGTTTTACCAAAGTTTTCCAGGCAATTTGGCGCAATGCTTCCTTTTTGTCACCAAAATATTTCAGAAATGTGTCAAATCTGTGATTAATGGCTTTGTCAGTTATACAAAGCATACCCTAAATATGCCAAATCAATAAAAAGGTCATTTTCCATGAAAATGTCACTTGCTTCCTTTTACCAAAGTAGGGCAGAGATATCTTATAGGGCAGGTAATAATCACCAACTCTTTTGTTCTCCCACTTAAAATGTACCAATCACCAACAGACATTTTGCTTGTTACATCAGGGGTTCCATGTCACTACTATATTCTCAACATGAGCTCTAAATATTACTTCCATAAAAAGATATTGTGAGTTCAAATATACTCCTAATTAACATAAAAGCGACTTGTGAGTGGACCAGTAGAATTACACGTGTCCATGAATTCTCACATTTCGCAATCCTTGCGCCCTCATTTGGTCCAGTTGAAACAGTCACTCTAGCATGTTAGTTTTAGGAGACAGGTCGACAACAGTACCATCAACACCTAGCACTAGTTGCCTTTTCTGCTCCTATTCTAAGTGATTACAGACTTCTAACACTTCATATTTTCCCTGGGCTCTCACTGCTAGTTCCGCTAACTCATCCTTCTTCTTCCTGCACTTGGGATCCCTCGGTCATTAAATATTTCTTCAATTGGTCAACTCTCACTTGTGGCATCTGCTATCTTGAAAATAACTGTTGACCTGCAAGTGGGAAAACAAGCCTCTCATGGTACGGACGTTGGTGGCGCGTGCATTGTGAAACGCAAGAATTAACATACCTTCTTGGTTCTGTCATTATAGACCTTGAGGAGACACACTCCCATGACGACCAGCTGATGGGTGCATCTATCTACCGTCCAGACTCTCAACTCCAGAAGCTGGTCTGGTTGTCCATGTTCAAACCTTGCCCGGTAGGTGAACTCAGGGCATCGGGCATGAGAGGTCACGTCAGGCAGGGCATAAAGGTCAAGGGGTATGTTCTGCCCTTTCTTGGTAAACCTTCCTGTAACTGTAACCTGATTTTCGTTATGAACAGAATGAAGTATGATGACTTACTGTAGATGATTTATTCAGGACAAATAATTTCACTGATTTTTATTAATGACATTCTCAAGCTTATAGTCTTAAATAGATTGAAAAAAAAAATCAACTAAAACTTACAAAATGTGGGGTTTATTCGTATATCATGCAATCAGGGCTCACCATTTTTTTGATGGGCACAATATCTGACATATGCTCTATCTTTATCTTATTCTGATGAAACAAAAAGAAGGAAATTCTTTAACATAGATGAAAGCTGATGAAGCAGGACAAAAACCACCTTTCTATCGTAGTGATATCTCTTCCTCTAACACATACTGTTATATCCACAGGATGGAGTACGCAAATATTGAAATCTGTTTGCTCTTTTGCCTAATAGGAATGAATACAGCATTAATATCTACAGGCTACATGAACATATGGACATAATCCTAAGAATTAATCTCTCTTCATAGTCATCATTTCTGATATAAATTGCAAATACAGCAAACCTTGATTATAGTAGCATTATCAGGCAGGAAGCGGACACCATCAATGTAGAGATCAAAGCCTTCTTTCGGACTTGGTGCTGCAGGAAGGTCCGATGATGCACTAAGGTCAAAGGTCGCCCATGCTGGTTCATGGTCTACTGAAGGTAAGGAGGAGGCTCTATCTGGGGAGCCTACTTTACTGTTGTATCAAGTTGGAAATGTAAAGATATGGAGATGATAGAAGTGGGCAACATAGGTCGGATGAAATGAAGATGAGATTAAGCTATACTCTGCAGTTTGATTTTTTTCTTTTTCGTTCAAAGAAAATGAATGTTGATAGTTAAGAGAGTAATGTGTCTATCACAATATTGGATTTCTGGAATAATACCACAACCAAGTGGATGAAATAGGCTAGGGCTTTCAATATTAAGATGATATGAGTCATATTTTTAGCACAAGTTCAGCATATAAAAAGGGTGATTTCAAAGTATATCACTCTATTCTTATGGCTTAATATATTAATCATCAGATTAAATTTTGAAATCCATAAAAGTATAAATATAAAATACCTCAATAACATGTCCCCTAAAATTTGTTTGTTCACTCTTAAATAAGCATCAAAATATAGAGACTTCACAATTAAATATTGCCATGCCTCATCAGCTTTTCAAAGTACAAGACATTATCATGATTGTAATGACATCATCTCATGGAAAAAAAAAATCATTACTCTGATCATACCTTTCATGTTGGAGACTGGTGTGTGAACCCCTTACTTCAGCTTCTAAGGCATCTTGTGATACAGGACTTGGCCTTAGACTTGGTATATCTCTCTGTTCCTCAACCTTTGGGGCTAGAGGTTGGAGGCTTGGCTTTGTGACAGGAGGGGAAACCTGGGAGGTTGTGGCTTTGGATATAGGAGGAGCTATGGAAGTAGGAGGAGCTATGGAAGTGGGCGGAGCTATGGAAATAGGCGTGGCTGTGGCTGATGGTGGAGAAGTCACTAAATTCTTAAGGCTAGGGAGGGGTGGTGATGATACTTGAATGTTAGGAAAGTCAGCAGGATTGGTGTGGGTTAGCTGTGCATAGTGAGTAGGGTCAAATGTCATAGGAGGACTGAGTGTTTTTCTGTGAGGTTGCAAAGAAGCAGTGGAAAGTGAAGAAAGACAAGACAGTCACCAAACAAAGAAAAACAAGGTATTGAATATCCACATACCAATAGAAATATGTCTCAACGGAAGTATTTCAGATAATTTTGAAAAAACAGCCATGCATATGTACAATTTCTATCATACAAATCAGAAACTGAAATGACAGTTCTTTCTGATGCTACAGAATGTCTTGCTTTATCATTCAATAAAATTCAGCTGATAACTAGTTTGAAGTCATATTAAATCTATCCCAATTTTGAACTGAAAATTTTTCTTACTGAGTGATTTCCAATTGAATGACATGTCTGCAACATGTAATACAGAGGTTTTGAATTTTTGAGAGCATAAAATGAGTCAGAATGACTCAAAACTAGGGAACATGATTTAAGAAATTGAGACATATTTCCTCCAACAGTAATGTCAGGAACAGATAGATATATTGGACATATTCAACAAAATACCACACATGTACCAACACCAAAAAACAGTCCTGCCACAAGAAAACAAGAAGTTGCCAATTTGGAAAAGAAACATCAATCCTGAATTGATTACTGACTGACAACATCATAATACTGAACAAAGTTGAGAAATGCATTTACAGAATTACAGTCACTGTTTACATATATGCGCATTTTACAGTAAGCAAAGTAAAAAGAGCTGGTAGAAATTTACAAACAACAGGTTTTTTTTTTTTTTTTTTTTTTTTTTTTTTTTTTGGGGGGGGGGGGGCGTTTCCTTTTGAAAACCATTTTGTTGTTTGCTACCTTGTGTACCAGTATACCAAAGATCACAAAAATATTTATTGAGATAATTATAGACAGACTGGGTATCATTTAAACAGCTGGAGTTATGTTCACTTTATTGGACAAACAGTCACAATGTTCTTTGAAGCAACAGTTGTGGGGCACAAATTCTTTGCTCAAGCACACAATAGGTTTTTCACCTTTTAAATAACTATAAAAATCTCTGAGGTCTTCAAGAAAATTCTGCAAAATCACAGGAAGAAAAAAAAGAAAGAAAAAATTTTGAACTTCAGACAAACAAAAAATAAAAATGTGCATGAATTCCTTTACTCTCACTTACAAAACATTTGTAAAACAGTATGCAAAACTGCTGAGTAGGAGAAGACATGATCCATACACAAGAATTAGAATTGTAAATATAAAAGTTTAATGTGTTCAAAATCCTTTTTTCATTTACACCACCACCTTAAACAATCATATGACATGTACAACAAGAATAACCCAGAAATAAGCAAAATGGACCACATTCATTGAAAAATAACATAAAATGAGATTAAAGCTACACAGATTTTACTACAAAACTATGCAGGCTCTATCATACTCAATGACTTCTTCAAAGATATTTGTGATGTTATTATTTTGTATTTTTGTAATATTTTTGCAACGTGCAAATGCTACCACTTTAATTTTTTGCCTGAAAAAAAAACCACACACAAAATGTTATGACTTTGGGATCCTTAATATGTGGAAAAATGAATGACCTTCAACATGCAAATCTGCCCTTTTAGAAAATTTCATCATCAGCAAAAAGAGACAGATCGGTCCTCCTCAAATATTTTCTTTAAATAAAAAAAAAGTGGAAAATCTTCACAAACAGTCTTAACATGCTCATGCTTTTATCTTATGAAATCACTGAGTTTGACAGAGCCAGGTGATTTTTTAATGCACAAGTACACATTGCTTTAGAGACCCTGCAATGACCCAGATGCCAGACTAGAGTGCAAACTTAAAGTGGGTGACACACCACCCTGATGAGGGGGACCAGGAGGGGCAGGTTTACTCACAGGGGTGTTACCGTGTACCCCTGGAGGGTTCTTGGAATCCTGAGGGGTTTTGGTTTTAACAGGTGGATGGGGGCTTGATTTTGGGGTTGGGATGGTTACTGGTTGAGGGGAGAGGTGCCTTACTGGTGACCCTACTTGGGGTGTTATTACTGGTCTCAGAGGAAATTGTCTTTTCAATTTCAGTGCCAAATCTGAGTGCAATCTTGGAATCTGAGGACTATTTTGAAGGAAAATCAGGAAAAAAATATAATGAAGATTGACATTAAAAAATATTAGAATTTCATAGAAAGAAAAGTTTCATAGAAACACGACCGAACAGCTATTTGTGTTCAATTCAGAAATAAATCTTTGGAAGAACACCAGTCAACTGCATAAATGTTCCATGACTTTAATTCTTGAAAGGATTTAATACCACTAGTTCATTTAATGAAACTGCTGAAATTATTACCTCTCAAATATTCTTACAGTCAAGTGATACAAATTTTTAATAAAGGAATCATCCATCATCCTTTTTGTAATGAAAAATAAATTTATCAAATTAATTTGATATGCAAAGTAAGGCAGATTAAGAAGTTTTTTCTGTAAGTTTGTATGATTCTTACTTTTCTATTCTAGCCAGTGGGCGTCGATTCAAGGATGGTATATCCATCACACTGCCCTCATTCTGCAGATGTTGAAATGCCTTCTGTATGTCAAGGGTGTACAGTCTGCATGGCTCAATGGCAAATATCTATTAAATACAAAGGGAAGAGAGAAGATATTCAATACTCCTAATACTTTGAAGAAAGAAGAAGAAGAAGGAGGAAAAAAAAAAAGATCAAAGAAAACAAAGGTTATGAGGCATGTAAATGATTGCTGGCAAGTCTTGCTAAATTTCAAGTGGTAGACAAGGAGAATGAAGAGATTCAGGGGTGGAAAAAGAAAGAATGACTGATAAAGGAAGTTAACGAAGAAGAAAAAGAGATAGATCTATAGATAGACAGATAGATAGATAGATAGATAGATAGATAGATAGATAGATAGATAGATATAGGTAGATGTGTAGCATGAGAAAAAGGAAGAGAGAGGGAGAAAGAGAGAGAGAGAGAGAGAGAGAGAGAGAGAGAGAGAGAGAGAGAGAGAGGAGAGATAAAGAGGGAAAATATAGATCAAGGGGGAGAAGAAACCAACATGTATCAAAGTTTAGTTACAAATTAAAGAGAAACAAAGAATGGCTTTCAACAAATTAGAGTTTGTCACAATTGTCCACCACTCCTATCATGTCTCCTTACCTGTTTCATAACATGGTAGTCCTGTGACATTTCCATGAAGTTCTTTCTCAGCAGCATTAGAAGTGACAGACAAAGTCTAGAGAGAACTTGATGACTCCATCCACTCATAAAACATTGGTCCCACATGAAAAGAACAGCCTGGGTGTCGCATACACCAACAAAACCCTGAACAGGAAAGGGTAAGAAGCTTAGAGATCAAATTTCATTTGAGGATGAAGTATGATTTTGAAAATCAATCAATCTAACAATCAATTAATCAATAACCAATCAGTCAATCAATCAATCAATCATCTATCAATCAATAATCAACAATACATAAAATCAATCAATCATCTAAATTCAATCAATAATCAACCCATCAATCAATAAGTCAATCATAGTCATTTACAACTTCCAAACAAGAAAATATTGAAGAAAAAAAAGGAATGCAAAATTTCATGTATATACATACAATGACAGAAAAACTTCAGAAATACAGATATACACTGTCACCACAGTGACTAATGCAGCTATTTTCAATTGAACAGCTGATGCTGGTTGTTGACAGAATCAATAGCCCAGTATCAATAATATATCAATAATTTTTTAACCCTTTGAATACTAAGCCCAAAATAACTCAGGATGGGGTCTATGAAAATTTGTGTTATACTGAGAACAAATCATGCTCAACAGATTAACCTGCCAAAGAATGAAATGCAGACCATTTTCTCTCACCTCTCCAAGCCACTTCCTGAGAAACATTAGAGGACTAGCTAGCATCTGTCTGTCTTCATTGCTTCCTGTTGCCATAGCGACAGGATCACTGGGTACATGAGCAGTCAAAGACGATGCTTTCTGCTGTTCCTCTTGTATCTGATGCACTAGGAAATCCTGGAGAAAAAAAACATAGAGAAATGTAAATGTAAAGACTTTATAAAAATACATTGATTTACGGTATTTGAAGAGGAGTCTGAAAAGGGAGAAACCTGATGAAACCTCTCCAACTGCCAAAAACCATTTTCATCTATAAAGTGAGAGAAAACTATACAGAGAGCACCTTTAGTGCCTTCAAAGTGTTTTCATTCAGAGTGAATGCACTCAATGTCTTTATGAAAGCATTAATTCTTTAATGCACAGACCTACATGCAAGGAATGAATGATATTTCATTTTAACCACTATCAGTTGATTTGCAGAAGAGTCTGCTAATGTTCTTTGTGGGCTGCGATTGGGAATGCGAAAATTCAAACTTCTCGCATATAATCAACAGCTGGGTTTTTAGTGTTCAAATTTAAACATTTTGTAAAATATTACCTTGGGGTCTAACTTGACATTTGTCTTGCTACACTTCATGAGATGGTTGAAGAACTCTGGGTCTTCCCTCTCTATGATCTGCATTACATCTTGAGCCACAGCAAGAACCTCAGACCAGCGAGGAAAGGTGTAGCTACGCAGGAGATGCAGCTGAAGCGCTAGCTCATAGGGAAGGTCATCAGGACCTGAGGTAAGGTGTAAAGGATGGAGAAAGCGGTCAATAAGGTTGCTTTGTACTGAATACCAAGCCCACAGTAATACATATCAAAGTAGATAGGGACATCTTGTGATATATCATTCACATTAGAATTTCAGTCAACATCATCATTACTGTTACCAGCATTTTCATTATCCTCAATCTCTTTATCACCATCACCATCAATCTCATCTTCATCATTGTTATAGTCATCATAATCAATCATCAAAAACACATCATCATCTTCTTCTTTATCATCATCACCATCAATTTTCTTCAGCCTCCTTGTCATAATTACCACCACGATCATCATCATCACCATCATCATCATCATCATCATCATCATCATCATCATTATCCATCTTCTCACTATCATAGACCATCAGCAAATGTCTATCATGAATATGATCATGATCTGACCTTGTGCATCTCCTTGAGATTTCTCCATGAGAGCCAGGTTTAGTGGGTACAGCCAATGAATGTAGTAAGGTTGGTAGCTTCTATCAAAGACATACAGAATGTTCAGAGCCTCTTGGGCTTGCTTGGGGAGTGCCCGACCTCTGTGCTTCAGAAGACATGGTGTGTTGCTATATTTCTGAACATAGGAGACAAATTTTTCAAGAGAATTCATCATTGTGCTGTATAACATGTGCCCCAGGCTTTATTTTGACAAATACATTGATCACAGTTAGGGTAGGTGTTATATAAGGTTGATACTTAAGCTTGAGTATGATGTTTGGTTCAGGGAAACCAGTAAGAACCAACAGGGAGCAACTGCAATTGAAGCATATGTCGCACAACCTTCCTTTAGACTTGCATGCGATGCATCGCTGTGAGTTGATCATATGTTCTTCTCCCTTTTCTTCTTTTTCTATAGCGCTTAGAGACTTGATTGTAATTTGTGCTTTATAAACACCAAGTATTATCACTATAACCACCATGTTTCTAATGCAAAATAAGAAAACAAAACAAATGCAGAGTGAATGACGAACCTCCAGTACTGCTGTCTCAAGCAATCCATTGATTGGTGAGTTGGTTGTCATGGTGATAGCAAGCTCTGCCTTGCCTCTCATTACAGTCTTGGCAAAATTTTGCCTCAAAAACCATTCTGAGCTTCTACATTAGAGATCAAAAAAGGGGGGAAACTTTAGTTTACTTTGCCTCTTGGTAGTGCTAAATGATTCCATTTTAGCTGTTTTTTTTTTTTTATAGATACCCATATGAATGATATATGTCAGATTTCAAATACCAGCAATCTTTGTAAACTTGGACTATACAAACAAACATCACAAATATGTCATTTTCTGCTACAGCTTGGTGAATTTTCCAAAGATCAGACAATCAAAAGAGTGTGGGAACATTCTGATATATTGGCACCAAGGTTTAATCCTTGAGAAGTGCTAATATCGCTCAACAAGCATATTTGTCATTGATGCACATGTATTACATGGGTATCCAGCAGTGCTGAAGTAACCCTGGGCCACGCAACCTTATTATTCTTCTTCTTATTATTATTACTACTATAATTATTGAACTCACTTCTCTCCTTGATGTGTCTCCTTGTAGTTCCTTAGCATTATCTCATTCCACACCTTGTGTCTCAGGCTTCCAGGTAACTGCCTTCCCAGCAGTTTCCTGCAAATCTCATCAAGACGACCTGGGTCACGACGGAGGATAGCACACAATGACTTTCCTAGGAGGTCACTCGTCTGACCCCAACAGTTAGGAATGGGGGCGGTGGTAGTGATGTCATCACCATGGCTACCAGATGCAGTAGATGATGGAATGGATGTGGGAGATGGTGCTCTGGGAATGGGACCAGCATGGATTTCATGAAGATGGGTCAACTGGGGGCTTGTCATTTTGGCTGGATCGGATCTGGGAGACACTGCCATTCCCTCCTGCACAAGATATCTATGATTTAAAAAAAAAAATTATAAGGTCACAACATTATATATCAAGAAATATTCTTTTAACATTTTTTCCTGAAGCTAATTCCTAGAATATCATGAAAATGAAAAATAAATGAACACACAACCCCCACCTCCCTTCAGTTATAAGGTCACAACATTATTAAAAAATATTCCTTTAACATTTGTTCCTGTAGCTAATTCCTAGAATTTCATGAAAATGAAGAAAACACATTAGTTTCAATTCTAACCTGTGCATCCCTGCTCTGAATATGGCATCCATCTGGGTGATGGTGTCAATCACTTCTTCTGGTACCTGCACCGTTGCTGGAGGTGGTGAGGACAGGGTGAGAGAGGAACTGCTACCAGACTTATTCTTGGATATCAGGTATCCACAGTCTGTTGCTGCTTGGTCTAATTTCTCTTTCAGGAGAAGCTGGGTGTCTTGAAGGATTACTTTTCTTTCTGCAGGACTGCAGGTTTCAAGATCCTAAAACAAATCACAAACATGTTATAAAAGAATATCTGAAACTAGATGAATCCTATGCCTCCGCCATTGCCAGATTGGAAATATATGGCACATTCATGTTGATTTTTTTATTTTCATGTATAAAATGACATCTTTGACCTTGTGACCCCCAAATCTAATGAGAATATTATAAGACTTCCATATGCATACATGAGCCAAGTTTGGAGATGAACTATATCACAGAGTTGTTAAGTTATCGCAAGGGCAAGTAATTTTCATGTATATAATGACCTCTATGACCTTGAGACCCAAAAATCTAATCACATCATTGTCCCTCCCATATGCATACATGTGCCAAGTATGAAGCTGTTCCGTCAAATGATTGTTGAGTTATCGCGAGAACGGACCATTTCTATGTACATAATGACCTCTATGACCTTTGACCTTTGACCTTGAGACCCCAAAATCTAATCAGATCATCGTCCCTCCCATATGCATACATGAGCCAAGTTTGAAGTTGATCCACCAAATGGTTGGTGAGTTATGGTGAAAACGAACCATTTCTATGTACATAATGACTTCTATGACCTTTGACCTTGTGACCCCAAAATCTAATCAGATCATTGTCCCTTCCATGTGCATACATGAGCCAAGTTTGAAGCTAATGTGTCAAATGGTTCTTAAGTTATCACGAGAAAGAGCCATTTTTATGTGTATTATTACCTCTACGACCTTGACCTATGACCTTGAGACCCCAAAATCTAATCTGGGCCCCATAACACAAAGGTTTGCGATCAATTGCAAATTTAAAACAACCATTCTGATTGGTCCAGGGTCACCTTTTTGAACGAGATACGCATGAAACAATGGTCTTGATTGGCTGTTACAACTTTGCGATTGATTGCAAATCTTTGTGTTACGGGGCCCAGATCATTTTCCCTTCCATATGCAAACACGAGCCAAGTTTGAAGTTGATCCATCAAACAGTTCTTAAGTTATCGCGAGAACGAAAACGGGACGGACGGACGTACGGACGACCCGAAAACATAATACCTCCGGCAACCACCTACGGTGGGCGGAGGCATAAAAATTCACACAGAAGATCCTCTTTTCACTGTATACTGTACATATCACATACAGTAACATGGCTATTATCTCTACAATAATAGATAACAATGTACTCTAGTGCAATTAAAATCAATTTTCAATAATCTATGCCAATTTGACAATTTTGCATTGGCTTTTGGTTCCTCTAAAAATTTTGTTAATTTTTTGTTTTGCAAGACAATCTGACAAAAACTGTGCATTAAGTTCTGACATGTGCAGTAATTTTGAACAGTTTTCCTATCACATTTAGGCCAGCCATGTAGAGGGTCTTACCCTTACCTGTGTTGGTTTATCCCATGTCCACTTGCTGAGGTACTTCTGTAAGAACTCTGACCCAAGCATATCAAAGATGGCAGCCCGCTTGTCCCGATCAGACAACTCTGGTTGGAGCCTCTTGGCAAGAACCTGGCTTAACTTGTCATATATCTGTTGCCATGGCGATCCGGGTAAAAGGGACTCCTGAACAGCGGAGTCTAGCCAGTGATGGCTGAAGGGTCTGTAAGCGCTCATGAGGTCATCAGCGTTCAATGCCATTGCGATCCAAGGAGTATGTTTTCTAGGGTATATTCCTTGTCATTAACGAACACTTTGGAACATGAATGTTTTACTTTTTTGTTCAATGACAGGCACAAATTCTAGAGCTCAGTACCGGTATTATTTGTTATCTTCATTTCTGTTTGTTTCATTTTGAAGAAATGTCTCTTGTTCCTCTAAAAGAATCACTAAATATTTCAATTTCTTCTTTCATATCCATGCGCATCACATCTGCAACTCCTTCACTTTAAATGTCATGCAAGCTGGTACATTCACTTATATGAGAATTAACTGTTTTCAAAGTCAAACATGCAAGTCCATGTCCAAAGTCAACATCATGCTAATAATATCCATGCAGTTATGGAGATATTCTCCAGCTCCTCATCAGGTTTCTGCTTCATTCCACTGAAATTGAGCAATGATCAATCTCATAACCATTGTTGCAACTTGAGGTTATAAAATCCAGAATTTGGAGAGCATCGCTCTGTCAAGGTGAAAAATTTATGATGGTACAAACTTGCTTCCCCCTGGCATGAGATGGATGATATACCTGTAAACAAACCAGAGGTACGAAACATGCAGAAATTCATCATTTATCAGTCCGAATACAGGAACTTGTGATAATTAAGGAATTAACTGCATGCAGGAAAATCATGCTTCAAGAGCCACACCAGACACTAAAACACTAATATATGTAAGTAAAAGCAGCACAGTTTGTCATCTTCACAGTCAATTTTTTCCACATACACTGTAGAGATAAAAACACCTGCATGATTTGCCATGGTCATTTCCACTGACTACTTGCACCTGCATTGCCTATTCAAATAGGCTAACAAAACAACAAATTTTTCCTCATAGTAATTATTTTCTATTTTTTTGCAATATTTTCCACCCCCTCTCATCTCTCTCATCTCTTTCTCAACATCTCTCCTTTTTCTGATGTCTCTTTCCCCCTCTCTCCCCATCTTCTTCTCTCAGTCTTCCTTTCCCTTTTACCTTTCTCCTCTCAATCTTTCTTGTTTTTCTTTCATTTTCTTTCTCCCTCTCTTCACTAGCCATTTATAGATAGATGGCAATGACCAAAATATGTGACAAACCTCTCCCTCCCTCCCCCCACGTAAAATGCTAACAACGATTAACTACATACATTTATTTGGTGAATACAGTAAACTATTCTAAATCATTAAAGATGTAAGATGACAATTCACATGATAAACAAATTCAATTAACAACACACACTGAAGCCATGCAAAGTTATTGGAAGTAAAAACCATGAACAAAGTGTATTGGTTAATGATTATGTTAATCATAGAGAAAGAGATGAGATTTTCATGTAAGAAGTCACTATAATTGCCCTTTTTACCCCTTGCCTACGGGAACAGGATGGCACCTGTATTAAGTCTATAGGAATTTGAGAATTCAGTAGTCAATGGTTTAAATCATTTCTTTTTAAACCTTGAGCGAAGAGTGTCATTTCTATACAAATGACATGTGGAATACATGCAACCACAAAAAAAAAAAAAAAATGTAACATTACATGTTTACTGCATTTCAAGATAGGTCAAAGACTTGGTTCTGTCCAGTGTCCAGACAAATTCAGAATGATGATATAAGAAGTCTAAAGTATTCAACAGTACATGTACTTCAGTTATTGATTTTACTTTTTTCTATCAACATTGTGTTGCTACATGAAAGTAATCACTTAAAAGTTATGGAGTAAATTCAAAGTGCTTTCAAAATCACCACAAATGCTATTTCTTTATTGCTCTGGGTGGAATAATTAAGCTTGGGAATTTGGGATGAAGCACACAGATTTTAGATTTCAAATTTTGAAAACAATATCATAACAAAGACAAAGGATGAAGCAATCGTAAAGATGTAGACTGGAACAGGAAATTTTTCATTCCTTTATTTTTCTTTTTAAATCCGACTCTTAGCATTACTACATACCTCCCCAACCAAACAGCAGAGACAAAAACACATGAACACACTGAAATGCAGAGAATAGTTTTACCAAATGATTTATTGTTGAAAAGAAAATTAGTGGAAAAATAAGAAAGGAAACAAACTTTTACAGTAACAGCGATACTTTTCAATTTCTAAAACTTTTAGATAACACTGATGTTCAGAGTTGTCAGTTTTAGGAGATGCATGTACTTTTCTTTTTCATGATCTACATGAATAATTGAATATGATCCATTTTTAAATTGATTTTTCTACTTTTTAAAACATGCATTATATTCTACCCTCAACACACCCAAAGCAATGATTTGACCATGTGACATTAACCAACACTGTACAATTACAGAGACTGGAGCATTTCATGAAGTGTCTTGTAAGTGATTTTTACTGACAAATTTGCTCTCAGCCAATCAGATGCAAGGATTTCAGTAGCTTATAACAGTTGTCAGTAAAAATCACTGACAAGACACTACATGACATGCTCCCCTGAATACAACTTTAATTCATTAAAAGAGAGTGAAAGAGACAAAGAAAGACATAAACTTAAGGCCTGAATTCATGAAAGATGTTTATTCTAAACCATGGTCTAAACCATGGTTTATACCTCTGCCATGGGCTAAAATAAGCACAGTAAAGCACATATACATTATTGTATATAAGCACATTAATGTCCACTCATTTGGCAAGAGGACATGGGCATACTATGCTTATGGAGGTTTAAACCACTGTTTAAATTTAAACCATGGTTTGAATTAAAAAAAAAAAATCATGAATTTAGGCCAATTTTGTGGTTCTCAAAAGGAACTGCTTAAAGATAAAAAAAACTAAGAAAGTTAGAAGTCAATGTGAATATCAACAAAGTCCAATAAAAAAACAACAACCCAAAACAAACAAATTTCCTTGACGATCCATTTGGTGAAATGATTTGTCGTAAGATTGTGCTGCATGCACACTGAATCCTTCAGAACAACTGGAAATATGAACAATACCAGGTGTTATGAGAAATGGATCAGGTTACAACTGTTGCACAGATGAAAGTAATACTGGAGAGTCTTTTTTTTTTTTTTTTTTAAAGTTTATCTTTCTCTTTTTCTCCCCCCTCCCCATTTTCTTTTTGTGGTAAACTTTTACAAAGTAAAGGCCCAACATGATCATACAGTCAAATGAAAATAATGTGCTCCAACAAAAATAAAAAAAACAGAACTAAGCAAAAAATATGTGCTGTTGGTCCATAAGTTGTCTGAACAAGTATAAATTGAAAGCTTATCACCAGAAAAAAAGAAAAGCCATTAGCATCTTTCAAAATATCAAACAGTAACGTGTAGTGCAAGAATTCAGCTTTGTGTTTGTTTAAGCTGATATGGTTATTTACAGTATTTACATCAATAATCTAAACATAATCACTGTTTTATTTACAATATTCACATATTTCAACAATGGACAATAAATACTTTAAAAGATTTGAATGATTCAGTCCTGGAATCTACATGTACAAGTATCTACACCGGTGGAAAATGAGTCCATCACAATCTTAGAAAGTGATTATGTTTCATAATGTAGTATTTAATTGAAAAACAAAAATTCTTGCAATGAGTATACTACTGTGAAAAAGGAAATGAAAAGATTAAACTGAAAAAAAAAAGAGATCAGATTTACTCAGGTGTGGTGTCAAAGATTATGTGATTCATATGTAAACTGATCAAGTACCAGTAGCCCTAAATGTAATATGGTTTTGACAATAAAATTCTTATTTGGCAAGAAAAGGTTACACATTTTTGGACAGAGAAGGAGAAGTAAAGTTGTGAAGAACACAACTTAGATTATCAATTATTGAGTTGATGTATCAACAAATTTTACAGAGATACATGTATTTCTCATTAATCTAAAACAGAGTCCAATAAGCAACATGTCCAAATCTTGTGCTACTACTAAATGCCATAATTTATTTTGCAAAATTCTAATGCTTCACATGCATGGTAAATTACCCGGTAACCAAGTTTTCGGGAGCCTTAAAACAAGCATTTCATCTCGACGTCACGACGTGTGCTTCTCACTGAACTGCATCACCAACACATTTTGGAATGATTCTGCTGGTCTTCAAAACGAAATTCTGCATCCACTAACTAATTTCAATAATGTCTCGAAAGTTTTGAGTTAATTTTTAAAAAATGCACAAGCACTTGGCAACGAGAAAATGAAAGAAAGAAGAAACCACATGCATGAAATATGTAAACCATGAATAAGTGAGTGATGAAAAGGACAATATAAGAATTAGATGGGACAGGGAGGGGAGGAGGTATAAGACAATATTTTGTTATTTGCCTATTATTACAATCCCAATAAAAATAGATTATCCTGGTCAGTTTTCCTGAGATGTTTTTTTTTTTTGGGGGGGGGGGGGGTCAGCTTTCATCTACAAGTATTCATTAATAGAATTTGATCAATTTACATTACAAATTACTTTTGACAATCTGAACACAGATAAATTAGAGAAATTATGTTTACCTTTAATAACCCCTGAGCAGCACATGGAGTTGGACTATGAATTTGCTTTACATTATACATACAAGACTTACGCTCTTGTCTCACTAATGAGATCATCATCACCCTAACAGAATATGTGTGTATATATACAACCAAATGGCAAAGATTTCTTTGAATATCAGTTGGTATGGAATCCATTTAGCTCTGAGACTGGGGCATTAAGAGATTATATCATAAAACAATATGAACATGTTAGTTAAGCTTTAATGTAAAAGAGCACACTCAATTCATTAATTTGGCAATGAACATTTCTTAAACGCAAACAAGAACAGACTGGTTCACAACTGCACTCAAAGTCTATGTACTAACTGCCATCTACATGTATAATGCCATGACAAGAATTCTATACTGGTAATGTTTTATAACTGAAAAAGGTGTTTGGTACTGCAAAATCAGAAAATATTCATAGCATTGAACACAGACATACTTGAGCTTTTCGACATGCACTCATCAAAGTAAAAATCGCATGAATGACAAAAGCCCAAAATCGAAACAATATACAGACAGAAACGAAGGAACAATACGTGCAGAAATGATGAGCTCTGATTGGCTGTAGGGGTAAACAAAATTAGGCATGTTGCAAGCCAGTTTCAACCATGAAAATTACTTTATAATTTCCTTTTCATATTGCATGAAATTGCTCTAAGTGGAAAAATTGAAAAACAGGCTAAATAGCATTGTTTTGTGTATTTCAAGAAAACTTTTATTTATATTTGTTGGCAAATAAAGTTTATAAATTTCATAATTCCATTCCATTGTTACTCGGAAGAAATATTTCATTCAGCATACATGCCTGTGAGCATCAATGGGCTATCTATAGCAATTTGGCTTGATTTTCTTGTCATAGCCCCCCCCCCCCCTCCCCATATGTTAATGGGGGGGAAAAAAGTCATGAATACAATTGTGAACCAGTTTGAAATGTAACAATATTCCTGAAGGCTTGGTCACCTATTTGTATCATGAGTTGAGCCTGAGTTCTGGCTGGTTTTCTCCATAGCAATGCTTGGCGTCAGGATCTCGGTAGGTGTTCTCATGTTGGACACTCTGAAAGATGGAACAATAGAGGTTTAGTGGTTTAGTCAATGAGTTGTAGATCACAAGGTACAGGGTTTATATCACTGATGCATGTCAGTTCATTTGTCTGCTGTATTATGGATGGACTGATTAATATACACATGTACATGTACCTTTTCTCGTGAACATCTGTTCCTTGGACAATTACCCTACAGGACACCAAGCCTCTTCAACATCTATATCCCTTGAGATAACCGACCCTTGGAAAACCAACCCTCCAGGACAATATCTGATATTTAGTTGTGTGAAGGTTACTGACATCTAAAGACAGTTCATCTAGTTCAGGAGGGTGAGATGGTGTTCATGGATGGAAGTCTCCGAGATACGTGACTTGACATGTTTTTCCATTAAATTCAAGGAAAGTTTATTTTGATCTTGAAGGGTAATAGATTCCTACACATTCTTATTTGGACAGAAACCACTGGGACTTGTGAAAAAAAGTGACTTACCTGGGAAGAGGTGCGGCATTTAGTAAGACATAGCTCAAAGTGATCAGCTACGGACTGAAATAATAGTCGGAATGTGTGACTGGCCTTCCCTAGCATGTCTTGTAAAACATGTTCCTGTTTTAGAGAATACAGACAAGACCAAATATTACAAAATAGGGTCTGGACAACCAGTTTGATTTTCTTCATTCTGTTTAGCTTATTTTGTAGCTAAACATACTTGTAGGTTTAGTACCAAATACATTCGACAGATGTCACAATTTATAGTAATGAACATTTAATCTATATTATGTTTGTTTGTTTGATTCTGAGAGAACTTTTATTGTGTCTTTACTAGATATAATAGTAAACATTCAATTAAACATTGTTTGATTTGGGGAGAAATTATTTCTTATCACTTCCAAAACTTTAAGATTATTTTCGAGTATGACGTGGAATGTGATCTAGGGAAGGAAAGTTACCTTTTCAGGATGTAAACAGCATGAGACACAATGCTCATACATAACACAGCAGCCATTCTTCGAGCACCCGTTACAATTGTGAAGAGAGCTGGATTTAGCTTCCTGATTACAGCACCCGTTTGCTAGCAGGTCTCTCCATGAGCATACAAAACCTATGGAGAGAAAATATGTACAGAAGATCTTATTATAAGAGAGAACTTATGTATTGCCATTCATTCTCAGAGTACCTCTTACAACTGTTGAGATGGAATTTTCCTCAAACTGTTGGCTTGCAGATTTTCCCACAAATATAAATGAATATTTTTGAGGGAAAAAAATAACAGAGATATTTCTGTTTAGGGACAACTTTTGCAATGCATTACAGATTGACAGATATTTTGGCTCAGAATATAGTAATGCAACATTTTATTCCATTGTTTTGCTCGAATTGCTAATCAACATTTCTTATACATTAAAAGACTGCTTTTTCAGAACGATTACTTACATTGAAAATGGTTATCCCCAGTCTTTTGAAAATCTAGAAAACAGAGATTTTTAAGATTTAGTTCCGATACATTCAGCATTGACTTATCCTACCATTACAGCCTTCACTTTACCTTTTTCATCAACAACAAGCAGTTTTCCCTGGCGTGAATTCCTGCAGGATGTGAGATTAAATTTCAGCTTTTCACTGGTCTTAGTTCTTATTGCTATCTGCTGAGGAGTGGGTGCCACATCCTGAAACTTGTCGGAGATGGTAACTGGGACCTGCATCAACAGGAGAAATAAAGATCACACAATAAGTGAAAGTATTTGGTGTCACCTACGCCTGGGAGGGGACAAGGGAACTTAATCACTGTGACCCTCGGAGGGGGGGGGGGGGGGGGGGAACCAATAGTAAAAGCATCTTGGGATCAACTGTCAGAATCGCATTGAAAACAGACAAAAAAGTGGACCATATTTGGGTCATGATTCACCATGCATTTGGCAGATAAACCTGAATGTATTGCGGTCTCCCTACTCATAAAATTTAAATTTCAATGTCAAATGTGACACTGACAACTTTATTTTTGCTGCGCCAAACAAGGGCGAACAACTTCAACAAGGCAATGCAACACAACTCACAGCTCATTCACAGACATGACAGACAGTCTCATCTCAGTGTACATGGTGTATTCTACTATGTCACCATTAACTGAGAATAACTGTAGTGTTATTGTTAATGCCACTCAGTCACACTCACACTCACAGTCACACTGTCACAGTCACGTCAGTGTACAATGGCATAGACATGCATTCTACGCACACAGCAACATTCACAACACAACATGCAACATCCATCAAGTCAGCCAATCATAATTTCTTACACAGTGAACGCCACTACGGAAAGGTGACTAAAAACGACTTTCTTACCTGATTCACTGTTTCATATAAATAGTATGTAAATGACAGAATGAATATTACAGCCAGTACCCAACGTTTCCGAAGAAATCTAATCGGAAACATGAGGAAAATCTGCCTGTAACATCGCTTATTTTCACGGATTACTCCTTAGTTTACTGCGCTGTGGACGTCCTTCCTCAAATTACTGAAGTGAGTAGCTTGATACGAAAATATATTATTGGAGGTGTCGATCTAGCTGAGCGATTGTAAGATTTTGACATCCTTTGTTGCCTAATTTATATTCCTTAAAATTAAAAAGCATTTGAAAATGGAGTTTGTATAAATAATTTGATAATTTGGTATTATTTTATAGGGTTGAATTAAATAAAAAAATATAAAAAATAGTTTGAAGCTTTAAAAAGAAATAACATTAAACAAACTTTATTTTCACTAATAATTTTATGGTTAACTTCAGCAAAATACCTATGACGTCATCTGAAGCGTGTTATTTTTAGATCACAGAGATCACACGGCGCTCCCGAACGTCTTTTAGTCCCCCCCCCCCCCCCCCCCCCTAGCTACCTCCAGTAGCCCCCTCGGTGAAAACGTTATTCTGAAATGTATTCTTTTTTCACAGCAAATTCTTGAAACAGCAAAATTTGTTAACTGTCAACCCCTGTGGATCTAAGCTAGCCTTAGGTCATGTAAATTTAAATCCTGATCACGGTCCCCTCCTCCTGCCCTTTTTTCGGCCCTCGGCTTCAAAATTTTTGTTCTGGTATGAAATGAATATTATTCTGAATACATCTGGACACTGAGATGAAAATATAGGCCCTATCATCAATATCATGGTCATTTTTACATAACTGTTTTGAGCAAATGGAAACTGAGAATAAAAAAAATCTCAAAAAATATAAATTTCTTTTTAATAAAATATCACATGACATGGACCCCCTCCTCAATTTTGAAGATATCCGCAGGAGAAACTAGGAATCAATTATAGGTCTACTTGGCCTTATAAGGAACCTTTTAGTAGGCACAAAACTGTCCGATTTATAATAATTGCTTTCGTATAACCCCGGCGTATAACACACATTTCCCATACAGGTATATCTCGATTGGGCACTGTATGTATCACGAGTTAAAGAAATTAAATTCATTTGAAATACAAAACGTTGTAGACCTATTGTAAAAGAGGGGCACCCTTAAAAACATGTCAATATGGTAGGATGATCATTTCTCAGAGGTTTAACTTCTGAGTGAGTAAAACTAGTGGACAAAGAATAGCTACCGCCTGAGGCAAGAAAACAGAAACGAGGACATATATAACACGTTTATGATTGTGGCTGGCAACTATTACATAAAATTTTATGGGGTTCGTGCATGGACTCTTTTTTTTTCTTTGTGTGTGTGTGTGGGGGGGGGGGGTGCAGGGGTTGAAAGGGGGAGAGAGAGATATTCGATCGTCATTTTTAAGGGCAAATATCCATTAATTAGTTCTTTACAGTAGGCCTAGCCCTAAATTAAAGCCATGTCGCCCCCCCCCCCCCCGATTCTCGCATCCGCTACTGAGCGTGTGAAGGTGCATGACTATTGTATATCATAATTATGCCGCGGTATTATAAAAAATAATAATGTCTAGCCATACTAAAAAAAAAAAATGAAAAATGAAATGGGTGTTTGTTCGGCGGCCTGGTTGGGGCCGCGGCTCTCTTGCATTAAAAGTCGCGATTTTGAAAAAAGGTTGTTTTCATGAGCTTGTAGTCGAAATTGAAAAAAAATGTTCTCTTTTTTTCTTGTCCCTGTTTGCAATTTTCTGTTTTTGACTCAGACGTGAATTGAATTTGAAAGGGTGGTTAAAGTGTACTAATGCAAAGAATAGGGGTGTTTTTTAAAGGCAAATTTGTACCCGTTTTGTGCCAAATAGGAGTAAAAATGGCTGAAAATGTACTTGAAACACCGCGAAATAGGGTTAAATTCTGGTTTGCCGAACGATCATGGTTACACCTTTGAATTTAATGACAACACGGGGGGGGGGGGCTAGGAGAAGGGGAAGGAGAAAGAGAAGAAGAAGAAAGAGAAGAAGGAGAAGAAGAAGAAAAGAAGAAGAAGAATTAAGAAGAAGCATATGAAAAGGGGTCGTTCAGACAACAGAAATAGAAGACGTCTTCTATTTCTTGGTCCACGTAAAATTGTTAAAATCAAAAGCGCCCTCTCTCTAGTCATTGCGCAACTTTGTTCATCTCTATGCGACGGAGACGCCTGTGACCGTCATTATTTTCGAAGGTTTTGTATTTTCCATCTTGCACATATTGTTAAAACAAACAATCTGTAATTGTATACTAAGTCATGGAGTTCATAATGGTTTGGTCCGTGCACTTTCTTATTTGTTGTAAAGTATTTAAGATGATTGGCAAGCATCATGTACAGGCTCGAGTCCGAGTCACGGTGGACAGTAGGCGCTTCCCCGCCATGCCCGCTCCGCGCTCCGCTGGGTAGCAGAATGGCCAAGACGTAATACCGAACCTGACGTGCGCATGGGGATGGGGCCTTGCATTATCCCAAATTTTGCAGTTGTTTACCTTTAACGTGATATAGTTGAAGATGTGAATCACACAATGACGTAACTAAGTCATAACAAGTTGTTCTTTAATTATTTAAAGGCAAAGTCGACCCCACATATTTCTTTGTTTCAATAAAACTTAAATTAAAAGGAGTTAAATTTAAACAGCATTTGATTTTAATTTAAAAAAGAAATGAGCAAAATCGGTCAAAGAATAAAATTACACTCATTTACATTTTCTAGTAAATTGCTCTCGGCTCTGCAAATTGGCAACACTGATGACATCATATGCGAGAAGCTCTCCATTCACTTTGTACATGAAATTTCACATTTTATCAATTTTCCTGGAAGTTACACATTTTCTAACCCCTGTAATCAATGTATGTTCAGAAGAATTGCTTTTTACATAACATACTTTGACTATGGGGTGAGAAAATGTGTAACTTCCAAGAAAATTGAGAAAATCTAAAATTTCTTGTACAAAGTGAATGGAGAGCTGCTCGCATATGATGTCATCAGTGTTGCCAATTTGCAGAGCCGAGAGCAATTTACTAGAAAATGTAAATGAGTGTAATTTTCTTATTCTTTGACCGATTTTGCTCATTTATTTTTTAAAAATGCTGTTCAAATTCATCTCCTTTTATTGAAACAGTGAAACTTCTTGGGTGGACTTTCCCTTTAACATGAGCCAGTGGCAGTGCGGATTTCGGAACTTCATGAACCTGTTAAAGAGTTTCCTCATGTTGATTTTTTAGATCTAAGTAACGTTAGACCCTATAACGTTAGACATACCGGTACATTAATTTCTCTGACTAGTGACTGGTCTAACAGTTGGTACTACTACTAGGTCTACTAGACCTAGTAGAAGTAACAGTTACAGCCAAGCTATTTCTGATGCATGTTGTGGTGAATAACATGCCATGAACTTGATCTTGAAGTAAGGAAAACAACAGTGACATGCAGGATCTCATCGTGACTCGAGTTGGGGGGGGGGGGGTCCATTTTTGCTGTGACTTGCAAAAGTCAATGGACTAGTATGGGGGGGGGGGGCTACAAATTCCTAGTAAATCTCTCTATGACCCTAATATGGCCTTACTATGCTGGTTATAAAAACATGGCATTGAATAGCAGGCACCTTAACACCCGAGCCAAACACCAATGCAAAGTCTTATGGCAATGCCCACTAAATGGCACTATTTCTTGCAATCTATTGTTTATTATATAGGTGAACCAATCAGAAGCTGCCATCATGCTGTCGGTGACTGGTTTGTCTGGAGCAGGAGTTGCCAGGCCTAGACGGGTATCCAGTCCTGAAAGATCTTCTACCTCCACGCCTCGTAGCATGCTGAGTAGTATGAGTAGTGCTGCCAGTATTCTTGGAGAAGGAGACCATGTCATGGAGAAGGAGCCCATTTCAGAAGGCAATCTCAAGATACTCAATCATGTGTATGTATGTTTTTTTACCATTAGCTTATTCAAGCAAACAAGCTATTTGGCTGGACACAAGATTTGTTTGCTCCTGGAAGAGCTTAGCAAACAAGGGGACATTGGAGCACTCTAGCTAACAGTCCAAATCAGATTTTTAGAATTTGCCAACAAGAAGCCTGGTGGTCACATCTCCAAAATTTCCTATTTCTCCAGGTCTGACAAAAAAAGAAAACAAAAAAAGTTCATCAATTTTGAGATTTGCTGACAGCCGTTGAAAATGTCACCCTCACCCCATAGTGTTCCTCCTTCCTCCAACCTATTTTTTTCCCATGCTTTTCTACATG
Organism: Echinometra lucunter; assembly: GCA_029962745.1. NCBI lineage: Eukaryota > Metazoa > Echinodermata > Echinoidea > Camarodonta > Echinometridae > Echinometra > Echinometra lucunter. The sequence goes on along the minus strand of CM057154.1, from coordinate 30,065,192 downwards.
CCTTATCCATGACTTATTGTCTAGCGGTGTCTGTTCATAAATGAAAGTGGTTGTTACACATATGAATCATTCTTTCAAGTAGTGAAAGAATAGTTGTTACATATACAGTGCTTCATAGGATTTTGCTTTTCTGATTGTATTCTAGGCATGTCCAACATGAGGTGATGTGCTGTAAATACAGTGAAGATGGCTCTATGCTTGCTCTAGGTTTAAAAGATGGCTCGATAAAGGTGAGTCTGACTTTTCATTCTTCATTGATCATTGACCAATGCCTGCTTCTAATTTTATTATGTTACTCATTGCCATATCCCTTTTTTTATACCCTCACTGCATGTATTAATGACGATCACCCTCTCCTACTTGAGTATTTATTTAGAATGCAATCATTTTAGCTGGCAATTTATGTGTTAATAGTTATAAATCTCACTGTTGTTGGGTCTGTGACTTGCTACATGTGAGGTGTGTGAATGCTGCATTATAAAACTGCATACTATTACACTATATATAGCTCTAGGGACATTTAGAGTTGTTCATTGTGCAGTTGTGAACAGTATCCACTTCAGGTCAAAATGTAATCTACATGTACTTGTTGACATCTGGTTGCACCAGCATTCGCTGTAAGGAGAGCCCGCAGAGGCCAGTCAAATTTTTTGCAGCTGCTTTAATAGGTGATTATTCTAAACAAATAAAGATTTTAAAGGAACCTTCAGGGACCAGTATTATCAGGATTGGTAGGTTTCTAATAAGTGTTTACTTTTCTTCTCACTTTCATCTTGTCAGATTTTTTCATCAGAGACAGGAGCTCCGCTGTACAATCTTGCTGATAGTGAGACCAAAGAAGCTCAACTACCATGTACTAGTCTTAACTTCAGACACCACCTTGATGGAGACAAATCTTTCAATATGCTGCTTGCCACATGTAAGTTAGATATAACTACTTCTACTTGTTTATTTTCATACCATGGATGAAAGCTTTGTACTTTAATTGCAAGAGCCACAGTGATCAAAATAAGGTTGTGATAGGCATCTTCTAAAGAGTCTTTGATTTGAAATCTGCTCTGAAATGAAATGAAATGGGCTTGTTTATACTGCAGCCACGCATGGGTTACATGTAATACTCATTTTTGAAATGCCTAGTACTGTAAATTAGCAGGAAAAAATGACTTCGCTGCCATTAAGCAAAGCTTTGTTCTGATGTTGATTAAATAGATTGCAAGATAACAATGGAATTAAGTGGGTTTAAATTGATGAGTTTTCCAAACCTATGGGTTTCTAATCATTAATGAAAGCTATTGTTATAGCTCATACTCAAGAACCCAGAACCTATATAATGTGGGAGGTGAAAGAAAGGTTAGGAAACCAGAGCTCAGTGAAATTAAACAAATGTTGACATTGATATTGCTGTTATTTATTTCCACTGCTGTGTTAGGGTAAGTCACAAGGGTAGCATGTCAATTACACAGTGTCATATATCATACCCTGAAGAAAGAAGAAAGGAATTGAGATATGCAAAGAAAAGGAGGCTTGTGGTTAAGGTGTTGTTTAAGGAAAAAGGGATGAATAAGAATAGAATCGGATAGAAGAAGAGATGACAAAGTAGGACATCTGTGTATAGTTCAAGGGCCTTGATCCCTTACAAGTAAGGCTTGTTCAGATATGATGCGAAAAACACCCACAACATTCTTAGTGTTCAGATATGGCACGACAAACCAAGCAACTTGTGTCAATGAACACGCATTAATGCATCAGCGCTCAAATAAAAGAGATTTTTGTCAAAAGTTGTGCAGACAAACTCACAACATCATATTTTGCACTAACTTTTTGAGAATTTGATTGGTCTACAGCTTTTTGGGAGGCAAAAAATATGCCTCTTGCCTCGGCGGGGTGTTTTTTTTTCCTGCCTCATATCCCATTGACTTGTACACTAAAAATGTCGCGGGGTTTGTGGTGTCATATCTGAACAAGCCTTTACAAGTAGATTTGCAGTGTATATTGGAAAAAGTCTAATCATGCCTCTATTTATCTTTGTAATTCTAGATGCAAGTGGGATGGTCAAGTTATGGCACGCAGCCACTGGTCAGTGCCTTCACACAATCCACGAACCAAGACAGCAGACCTTGGCCGCAGCGTTTGACAACAAGACCTCATTGTTTGTGACCACGGGATCTGATGACAAGATCTATGTCTATGACGCCTCCACCAAACAGATGATACAAACCTGCCAACCAAGGTAAGTAGGTTAGAGTTCAAGCCCTGTTCACTTGTGTTCCAGTTAACTGTCTCAAAGAGCTTTTACAGCAAATTTTTGTGAATAAAAGACTGGAAAGAAGCAAATATTTTTATTTTAGAACCTGGCCTTGAACAACTTTGGTCTCTGTGCATACTCTTGATATATGTTACAAGATAAAGAAATTTCAAGTGCAATATCAATAAGCATTAAACTTGCCATCTCAGTAAATCTCTGCAGTGTACACAGGGTTCTCACTAGAAAATAATCCACACACGGTTCCCCCTCTGCACAAAGCACGGAAGTTTTGAAAGTGTCAAGGATTAACACATAAACTTAGGTGTTGCGCCAGCATATGCTGTAGCAAAAGGATGAAAACTACTTCTTGGTGAGCAGAAGTTGTCTACTAATGGCATAAAAGCACAAATGCCAAAAAAACAAAAAAATCTGTGGCATTTACCATTAATATTAGGAATATATACTCCAATATTTTTTTCCCTTGTCACCATGCATGGTGCAGCAATTTCACACATGGTTCTTCCTTGTCTGAAATCCTGTACACATGGTATTGGAACCATGGGTGTTATGTACTGCAGAGAACCATGAATGTACACCAATGAACAATTTCTGGCTTATTCATCTGTCCTTTTCCCTGATTTATGTAGCCCCTCAATGAATGTCATGGATGGGCATAGAAGTAGGGTGTTCTCTGTGAAGTTTCATCCTAGGAATGACAATGAGTTTGTGACAGGAGGCTGGGATGATACCTTGCAGTTCTGGGAGGTCAGGACTGAACATGCAATCAGGTAATTGTTGTATGTATAAAAAAATGTTAAGCTCCGTTGAGATATGACATTGTAAACCAGGTGAAAAGACTGTGGGGAAAATATTGGTAAGTATGTGAATGGCAAAGGGATACTTCGGGTGGTTAAAAATTAGGACTTGGGTACCAAAAATTAGGACTTGGGTGTCAACATGATTTCAAATCTGGGACCCTTCGGTTCCAAGACCAGTGTTATCTACTGAGCCATTCTGCAATTCCTCATATAGCTTGATTTCTATCTTTCATTGATCTGCTTACTCATTTGCCATACATCATAAATACAATCAAACTTGCAAATGTAATTGCTTGCCTATACTGATGTTTATTTTGCTATGAACATGAGGGTTCTCCTTGAAATATGAAGTAAAGAAAGTTTTTCTGTTTAATGTCCAGTCCCTTGAACACTGTTTTTTAATTGTTAAAATTTGAATCTCATCATGAAGACCACCTGACTTGAAAGATCTTGTCATCCTTGTTATCCTTCATAGTTCTTTATAATTATGTATAAGTTTTGCTGTATTACCTTTTAATACGATTGTTCTCTCCACAAAGGAAATTGTATGGACCTCACATATGTGGTGATGCTCTTGACATTGACCTTCAGCATGATCACATCCTTACAGGGTCATGGAGAAAGACTAATAACCTACAGGTAGGCAATACATCTTTTCTACCATCCTCTGGTGACAAAGTCACATATTATTTTCTTTGCATTATTTCTTAGTCATTCACTGACTGTATGTAACTTGCCTGTTTCAGGACAGTTTGCCGTAGACGTGTTTTTTTGTAGGGCATTTTTGTAGAGCCAGTAGTCTTCCCAGATTCCCTCTTTCTTAGATATGATTTAATTTATGTTATTACTGGTACTGCTCTCCCTATTTCCACTATGTTGTTATGCACAGTTGAGTTTATTCCTGTAGAAATTGTGCAATATAAATTTACAATTATAATTACAATTACAATTACATAGGAAGTGTATCGCAAGCTCTTAGTTTAGAAACATTGAAAAAAAATGTAGTCTTTCTTTCTCCTTATTTCATTGCATTTACGATTGAGAGCCAAAATGACATGAAATCTGTGTACAGGATGTGAGTTATTGTCCTAGTTTTTAACAGACACAAATAGTACCAGTAGTTTATATTTGTCTAAGTTGCTTAAACAGGTTGACAAGTTACTTGAAAGTGTTCTAGTATACTGTATTTTATGTGCAGTTCTTTGAATTTGAGCATTCTCTTGATCCTAATAAGAATTTAGCTTAACTATACATTTGTATGATCTCATGATGTTTCTTTATTTCTAATTTTTCATTTCAGATTTGGGATTATGCCACAGGATCACTCATTAAGTCTGTGCCCAGGGATATCAATAACTCTTTGGTAAGAATTTTCCCTCCAAGCTTTAGGTGAAATCTTTCAGTGAAATCTTATGTTACCTGTTTTTATAAGATCACACATAGACCGGATGTTAGCCAGGATTTAAAAATTAGGTGTCAAAATTGAAGAGTAGGATGTCCAAAACACAGAACACCTATGCAATAATTTGAATTTTTAGATTCATAAGAGTCTTCCAAAAGAAATTGATAACTAGACACCTTTTGGCTAAAAACCTGCTTATAAATGTCCCAAGCATGACATATTCTTATTTGTGCATGTGTGGCTTAGTAAACCCCAAAATAAGTACCTGGTATGTTGAGACGTATAAGAATGATATAAGCACCATGTCTATTTTTCCTATACAGCTGTACTGTGCCCAATGGCTTGGTAGGGATCACATTGTAGCAGGAGGATGTGATGCTAACATGGTCAGAGTTATTGACAGAGGAACACTCCAGGTATTTACCATTCCATAGATATTCACTGTAATTCCTCACTTCAGTATGACCACTTAAACCAACAAAATTTAAAAAAAAAGAAAGAAAGAAAATTTACCCTACCAGAATACCGGTAACTACTATTTTACATGCAAATGAAAAGGCAGATAGAGTGAAGAAGTGTGGCACACAACAAAGGCCCCTAAATGCACACTTATTGTGTATTATGATAAACAGAAATGTCGAGTATACAACGCTTAGATCATTTTATTTAGCAGCATCATTTTTTGAAAGAGTTTAACATAACATATGTAAACTAGGCTTAACTTGGCACGCCTGCTCACACTTGCTCAAAAACTCCACATCACACAGGCAAATGCTGTTGTAACAGAGTCACTTTGATACATCCAAAGTCCACACTGAGCTAAGATATCTTGTTACGTCTTTTGATATTCTTTTGTTTGTTCATTTTTTGTTTAAGAGGATATGACTATAGAAAAGAGAATGTTCCTGTAACTATTAATGATATTATTGAAAGTTAAAGATAGATTAAAGTTGTCAAGGTTGTATTCCATTACTTTAATATGTACTTACTGTGACACTTGTAATAATGCCCTACACCATCATTAACCCGTTAGCATGATTTGTTCTCAGTATACAAGTAACACATATTTTCCATAGACCCCAGCCTGAGTTATCCCAGGCTTACAGGTACATGTAGTATTCAACAGATTAAGCTGATGATGTTATTCTTTTTCTTGTAGACTACTGGTAGGATTGTGGATCTGTCCCGTGGTGTGTACTGCCTGGATAACAACCGTCAAGGAAGCATCCCAAGGTTTGCCATCGGCTCCTCGGGCAGTCTACTCTTCCTAGAAATGAAGCAGACATAATCCTAGAGCTTCTTTCTGTCCAAACATTATCGAAAGGTAATCTTGAGTTTTGGTATCTTTCTGAATCGTTTATTCATGTTGTATGACATTAAAATTTTTATTTTCATTATAAAAAAAAATCATTATGAATTTTGATGGAACCTTTGAGAGCCCAACTCTTTAGATCATCAGAACTCAAGGCTACCTTTAACAAGGTCTTAAATCCAGCAGTTTCTGTGCCATTTGTGTATGGTGCTTATGGTCATCCACTTTCTTTTCCAGTTCTCTGCCAGTGTTCTTCAAACTTATGCTGCTCTTTATAGTGTGTTTATGTTTTGCACTGTTCAGGATAAGTTGTATCTATGATTGTTAATCTTGTGAAGATGTGGCTGCTTATTTTTTACATGTGCTTGTTATTCTTAAGGCTGTTAATTTTCTGGTATGTGTGCTATTTAGAAGTGAAGTCAGCATGGTAAATGGTGTTTTTTTTTAGCATTGTAGACCAGTAAATGGAGAAAGTGTTTATGGGGATAAGTCATATGCTAGTTAGTCATTGTATTCATGTAACCTAGTATTCTCTTTTTTTAGAGAGATTTCCAGTCTGTTAAGTTTATGGAATTGATGGTTTTTACTTGAAATAGAATCTTTTGCTATTTACGTTATGCTTGGATGGAAGCACTTTTATAATCCCAATGTTCACATTGAATATTATAATACCAGCTGTACACTGTACTAGTTGTATACCGATATAAATAATTACACTTGATTTTTCTTTGACCATAGCACATGAGACTGTGTCTCTGGGGGCAAGAAACTTGCTCATATTAATGTTATTGGCACTTCATTCAACATGGCCTACTGGGCAGTAATCAGGATAGTTTATCACATACTGTATGTGCAATTGGTGGTACATGTATCTTTCAGGGTGGTCCACCACCTGAAATTTTAGCGTGTTGCATAAAAACATCTATCTGTGCGAAGTGTACATCATGAGCATGTAGCGCAAAGTCCCTTGAGGCTGAAGTCTAGAGATTGCTTAAGGGCCCTGGAAGCTCTAGGATTCTAGGTGCTCTGTGGTTGCAACGACATGCTAAAACCACTCTTGGACCACCCTTTCTTTATGCCAACACACACTCCCCAAAATATGAGGATGTGCAGAGATTTCTTGGTGTCTTGCTCCCATGCTCAAAGTATCTTTGCACCCTTTAAATGAACAATATGTTATCTTAGTTTAAAGATAGTCCACTATTTGAGGAGTAGAAAATAGCACTTGTTTCAAAGGTCATTCTAAGCCCATTTTTGTTTGCGCTCTTGCACTCAAATCAAGATTTAAAGATAGGTTGCCAAACAATGAACTGTAGACATAAATTTTATGTAAATTATATAATGAAGATAGCAATATTTTTTTAAAAGATTTGAATTACATTGCATTTGCACATTTACTTTAACATGCATGATCATCCAACTTTATAACTGTTTGCTTATTTCCTGGGTTTTTTTTAAATTGATGTTTGTTAGAAATAACTGTACTTGATTTGATATCTGTGCATGTTTTATCATAAATTTGAAAACAGAAATATTGAAATGCTCATTTTGTACAGAGGGTAACAGAGAGGGTAGAGATTTTGTTAAAAAATATAGCTTGATGGTACGTACAAGCCCAACAATGTAATTTTTTTTCCAGACATTCCATTATATGACATGTGCTCAAGAATTTGGAACATAATAATGTTTTGTTCATGTGAGAAGACTGAAACTGTATGTATACATGTATTCTTTTAACATTAAACCGTTTCTACATTCTGTCTCGTGAACAGTCAATTCAATTATATTATGTGTAATGTGTAATGTATTATATGTATATATACATGTAAGGATGATTAAACTTGTGTATGCAAGTAAAGCTAGAACTGAAATTATGTATAAACTTTCCACTGGTGTAAGATTCCATCCATTTTTAATTGTAATTGTTATATTATAAATGAAAAATTATAAGTAATCCAATATTTGCTAGACTAGAGGAAGATCTATATACTACAAGTCTAATTGTAGCATTATGTAACTAATATTTTGAAGGTTAATTGTATAAGAACAAAATATATATATGAACCATTTCATGTTTTTCATAGATTTGAACATTAGATACGTATATCTGTCCCTAGGTGATTGTAGGTAAAGGGGGGAGGGGCGATGGGGCCAATATTTTTCTTATTCATTCACATTGGATGGATATAATAATCATTTGTTTTGATTGCAAGGGGTTTGATTTTGATTAATTCTAATTTGTGTGATATGGAAACTGAAAATTAACAGTTTGAAATATGCAGGGAGAGAAGTTGTCTAATCAAGATAATGTATGCGAAAACTGTAATCAAAGTAACAAATTTGTGTGACAGAAAATTAACTGTTTGAAATGGTGTAATGTCCAGGGCATGAAGCTGTCTAATATGTATAGAGTACATGAAGAGGCAAACATTTTTTGATTGAAAATTAACGTTTGAGAAGGGAACGAAGTTGCCTAATAAACATAATTTACATGGAAAGATAAACATTGTTTTGATTTGAAATGAAATGAGAATTAACAGTGTGAAATATTCAGGGAGATGGCTTCTAATACTGGCAAATTATTTGAAAAATTTTGATCAAGTTTTATTTATTTTTTCATGTTTAAGTGAATAAAAGAAAACCTGTCGATGATTCTTGTGTGTCATTTCATGTCCTTATTGAAAGTGATGGAGTGCTTTCAAATGTCATAAAGTCTGATATAATTAAAGGTGGGGGGGGGGGTGTAAAGGAAACAATTTGATCTGACATACTAAGGGAGAAGGGTGTTTCATGACTAGGTCATAATTTTCAGTACCAGTAGTACTTTAAAGGTAGTAGCCCACATTTGCAAGTGGCACCCAATCTGCACGAAAGTTTGACTTTAGATTGCTTTAAGCCACAGAAAAACACTTGTATTTAGATCCCAGTACATTCCTGTTTTATTTGTTTTGTAAAGGCATCTTCCTGACGCTTTAAGAGTAAAACCATTCATTTTTCACTTTTTCATTGGAATATTGTAGATTTGATTTTACATAAAATTTCCATCTTTTAAACTTGAAATTGGCTTATTTCTCTTCAAATTCTGAAACAATGTTATGCATATGTGGTCTACTACCTTAAAAAAGATGAATGACATAGTGTAAACATGATGAACACAACGCACACATGCACACCCCCTCACACCCCCCCCCCCCCCACATACACACGTGTTCAATTGCCCCTGCACCCCCACATACAAACAAGAAAAGGAATGGTTCCTTCATTTACATAAATTTATTCTTATACTAGTACATTTCATACCCTGATACTGATTGTTGCATTGTTATGAATGGTATCTTTGTCATGGTGTTTTGACCATGTGTACAAACCAAAATAAAGTACATGTACTTACATTTACCAGCTGGAAAAAACAAACTTCTCAGTGAAAATGGAATGTGGACTTCTACACTTTCATGGTGTTTATGATTTATGACATACATATCTAAATTAGCAACACTTGAAGAATGCATAATCACTACTTTAGTGCACAAACTGGCAGTTTTCTGTTTAATTTTGCAATTTTCATTAACATTGGTTTATGCAATTGCTATTTTTTTTTCAAACTAAGCAGAAAAGGAGGAAAACTGTTGCCAATTTGATTACTTTAACCCTCAAGAAAACTCTATACTCTATGGATTAAAGGGAAAGTCCACCCCAGAAGTTTCACTATTTCAATAAAAGGAGATGAATTTGAACAGCATTTTAAAAAAAAAATGAGCAAAATCAGTCAAAGAATAAGAAAATTACACTCATTTACATTTTCTCGTAAATTACTCTCAGCTCTGCAAATTGGCAATACTGATGACATCATATGTGAGCAGGTCTCCATTCACTTAGTACATGAAATGTCACATTTTCTCAATTTTCTTGGAAGTTACACATTTTCCTAGCCCATAGTCAAAGTATAATATGTCAAAAGCAATTCTTCTGATCATACACTGACTATGGACGTTAGAAAATGTGTAACTTCCAAGAAAATTGAGAAAATGTGAAATTTTTATTGAAACTGAAATTTCTAGGGCATATCCTTTAAAAGTTATTCTGCTCATTCCAATAACATTTGACCATGAGAAAGGCCACTGTGTGGTTTCGACATCATACAAAAGAAATAACAAATGTAAAATTATTGCATGCAAGTAGCACTGTGTGTAATACATTACAGAGGTTAAACACCGACGTGAACTGTTATACTGAACTCTCTTCACAGTGATTAGATAAACTATCTCATAACAAAGGGAACATAAGTACAAGGTTGCTGTACAAAGGGTAGTATATAGAGTCAGTGACTCTAAGTCACTAATATCTCGTGGTAAATGTATAAATGTAACTAAATTCTTGCATCTCCCATCTCACTTTACTAATATCGTGGGTGTAATTAGGCCACATTTTATGCAAATTACTAGATCACTACATTGGAAATTTAGGCTTAATGTACTTATAATGAGGGAAAAATAGTTCCTTAATCACTTCTTCAGATTGCTCAGAGAAATGTGTATTCATACATATCAATTTGCTATTGATGGTTTATGAATATTCAAATAAGTGAATTCCAATTTAATTTGCTCTTCTTCTGCTCCATGCAGGGTTTTTTGTTCTTTTCTCCAGATAGTCAATAAACTTGACTTGCCCCACTCCTTGGTGTTTGGTTCCTATTTGTGTGTCCTGACAGAGTACCCCCCCCCCCCCCCAAAAAAAAGGCTAGACTATGACAAAAGTTCCATATTCAACAATATCTTTGAACTTTGATAACACAGCTGAAAATCTTCAATTTGAATTTAACACAGAAAAATGTATAGCACAATACCCTTAATCAAGAAAAGATATTTCCGGCAAACAAATGTAGGCAATCACAAATGTCGTAAATTTCCATGAGCTGTAACTTTGATAAGAAGTAATGGTACTTCGGTAGCTTTATGAGAAACAGGCTCTAGGCCTCCAGCTATTACAACTTAACCCATAGAGGTACAGTGTCACCTTTAGGAGACGCTTTTGCAGTATCTGTTGGTCCAGAATGTTGGGCAGTACATATCATACATGGGTAGAAAGAGAAAAATGCGCTGACAAATTTGAGCCCATTCCCATCACTGTATGGTGTGACGTTCTCGAATTAGAGCAGTTTAAGTGTAACTAATCCTTAAACTCTTTAAATTGGCAATGCAGTGAATACACTTTTTTCTGGGTTCAAATTGACAATTTCTGATTCAATTTTACAATTATATTTCATTATGATTTGTGTTATATCCATATTTATTTTTTTCAAGCTATGTAAACATGGAAAAAAATGATTTGTATTGCCAATTTGAGGATTGAAGATGATTAATTTAGACCTCAAGAAAGCTCTGTAACTGCTATGGGTTAACCAGGAGCAGAATAGTGCTTGACAGCCTTAAACTAGCTCACATATATACACATCTTCAGGTGTGATATCATAGAAAAATAAACACCAGTTGCAAGGATGCATTTATTATTTTTCACTTCAAGATGAAATCTCTTTTCCTCAGTCTGAAATACATTGTATCCAGTAGCCATATTAATGACCTTTCAATAAAGATGCTTGTAATAAGGGCCACTGTTTTATAAGACTGAGTTCATATCTTATATCAATAAAGATAAGTATCTGTGTGCAAACACATGACCAAATTAATCACATTCTCTGTTCATAGTACTTAATCAAATGGGAATGATATTGCACATCATACAGTAAGTGCTTTCTTTCTTGATCCTGTATCCTTTACCCAATTTGAGCAAATGAAAATTGGTTTTAAACAGGTAAAATACAAATTCCTATTGTGATTTTTATTTCACTAATACATTCCTGAGCAACTATGTACCAATTTTGCTTCACATCATCTCCTGTGAGTTAAATGAGCAATAAATCGTATAACTGGTCACAAACTCAATGTCCTTTGGTTCTAAGCAAAAAATATTTTCTTTTGTGGCAAAATATTCCTTTGGAAGAGGAATGAAAATTATGAATGCTTACATGTAGGTTATATCTCTACTGATTGCATAAATGATGGGGAAAATTGGGAATCATTGTATAATGTACGTCAGGACAAACCACATTCTCTTCTATAATAAACAAGACTTCTCTCCACAGCGTCATCATAGGTATACAGAGGTGCGTATCCAAGGCATCTCTCAGCTCCCACACACTGAAAGTAATAAACTCCATAGGCATATGTCACGGTTGCAGTTGACAAGAAGATCTTGATCCTGTATATTGGCTGAAGTAGCCAGGCACATATTTCTATCAAAACAGCAATAGAGTAGAGCAGCCAAAATGGAAGAGAAAAGCTTGACATTTTGGCATTGACTCCTATAACAAATGGGGTGAAGAAGTCACTGACTTTAGCCACAGGGGTTTCATCAGTTAGGAAGAACGCCTGTCCTGCAGGTGACTCATCTGCTGTTGGTTTCAAGAGTTCCTTCACGGCTAGGATGTGTCCCCAGGCAACGTTCCCGGCATAGGCACACTGATAACGCGAAGAGTCCTTACCCATACAAACCATCGTCTTGTAGAGGCATGCTTGTCTCAGGACATCCCTATTGTAGGTGTCGCCCTCACCATATACTGGTGTTGGACGCAGCGCACACGTCTGTAAACGCTTTCCGTTTTGCAGGATGAGGTTATTGGCTTTGAGAACGATCTTTTCTGCTTCATATTTGGTGGTTGCATAGAGACCAAAGTGATGGTGTTGAGGAATACCAAGGGTTGTTTCTGTACCTCCTACAATTGACTCCTGGCCTATCACCACATCAACAGTGCTGGTGTACACTAAATACTGTATGTTGTTGTGAATGCAGGCTTGAAGTACATTCTCAGAACCTGTTCAATAAAGCAGATAAGGTGATCATTAAAACTCAAAATGAATTGTAGAATTTCAAATTGTTTAAACATATGCACATGAGAATGTAATACAACAAAATACATAAAATGAAATGGATACTGAAGTACTATTAATTGACACAGTGTTTACGCTTCTGATGGATGATATATATATATATATATATATATATATATATATATATATATATATATATATATATATATATATTTTCTAAATTCCAGAATATCACTCTGATTATTTAAGGACAGAGCAGAGCTCAGATTCTTGAAAGCTAATTTGCTACAGCAATTTGAATTTGAAGGGGGGGGGGGGGAGGATTAGTTCTGAGATATTGTCCTGAATTGTTTTCAATTGCTTTATAGGTTGAAAACACAAATTTGCATGTACATGTAAGTATGGAGGGGAGGGGAGAGAGAGGGGGAGAGGTTTCATATCCCACAACTGATGGAAGATTTACAAAACCTGGGTGACATACATGTAGGCCTACCTTGAATGTTGACAGAACGGAGAAGTTCACCATCAGGCAATGGAGATACGTCAATCACACCAGCAGTGTGTATAACGACAGTAACACCCTTGAATGCTCTCCGCACCTCTTCTATGGATCGCAAGTCACCCTCGATATGTGACAGCTGAACTTTGGGATTTTGGACTACAGATGAAATAGGAAGAAATAGGAAAAGGAACAAATACAGTTATACTTAGGAGCCCAAAATCACTGTCCATAACTTCACTACATGTATCCTCATTTATGTGAGAGCCAAGCATGGATGTAGAAGATGAAATGGCAAAATACCGGTATCAAGAGGAGAGAGAGAGAGAGAGAGAGAGAGAGAGGGAGAGATAGCGTGATTCATCAGAACTTAATATACTACAACATAGACAGCAGATGACAACTGCAAGCTATGTATTGTCTTGTAGCCCTTCATCAGATGTTGTTTACTTTAGTTTACGAAGACACCATCAACTATGCACCTCAACACCCGCTACTGTTAAATTTACAATATATAGTGAGAAACATGATTGATATTTTCTTTTTAATCGGCATAAGCTTTAGCCAATATCTTTACTGACTAAGCTAATTTAGACTTAGGTGGGTCAATATCTGAATTATGTAGTTTCCAGTCAAGAAAATTAATTACGATGCAGTCTAGTGGTATGGTGCTACCAAAATTTTCATGAAACAAGTTATATATTCCACATAATTTACCTTCCAGTTCTGGGCACCAGTTGAAAGGGTGTAGGTCAAAGGTCCTGACCTCCTTGATGAGAAACTCTCCTTGCTCTAACAGCTGTTTGATGATATGTTGACCCAGGAAGCCTGATGCTCCAGTCACTATCACCACCTCACCACCAACACTGCCAGGCATCGTAATATCTAGAATATAAAAGAATTTTAAGAGGCCATCTTTTTAAATACAGTATATTTGGTGTTTCTTTTTAACAGCAACAGAAAAATAGTAATGATGATGATGATAATAATATAATTGGTGCAGACATGGGGATGATTCTGCCATAGATATATATTTACACATATTACACATACACCCACTTCAAAAAGTGTGTGTGGGGGGGGGTGCATACTACATCCCTGATAATATGATATTGTAGCTGTTGTTTTATATCATGTTCCTTTAATGAAGGCAACATGGCACAAAAACTACACTAACAACAACAACAACAACAACAACAATAATAATAATAATAATAATAATAATTATTATTATTATTATTAATAATTAATAATAATAATTATTATTATCATTATTACGATTATTTTTGATATTATAATAACAACAATATTAAAAAGATGATGCTGCTGATGATAAAAAGTGGGAAGTATTGTGAGGATACATTCTCATTCCCTTTACTGAGCTGATGATTATGTATTCTTCCTGACAGTGCAGCTGCAGCTCTCAAAGCTGCGTCTCCTCCGTCCAGTCATGGATCTTACAGAGCTGCATCAGCTTCTCCTGTATCTCTTCGATCTCATCATCACCGGAGTAGCCGCTGTGGTCGGCAGCTAAACCTGAGGCCACGGAGGTGCATCTGCGTTTGAGAACAGAGTGCAAAAAGAGTGGAATATTTTCACTCGCTACGTACCTTACCCCTTAATTTTGCCTGATGGAAATAAGTCTCGATGGCTTATATCCACTGTCACTGACTGTGTAGTTCAGAGTCTGCAGTGCGAGAGAGTATCAACATGATATTCACACATGCACAATAGATAACCTCGCTCCAGCTTGGCCACATCAATCCATACACAAAACAAACACGACTCAACTCGAGCTTCAATTAGTCTGCAGGCACAGACCCTAACTAACACTTTTCTGAATTTGTTTGTGCCTGCAAACTAGGGGTATTCGCGGGATTCGCCCTTAAAACCCTGTAACGGTGGGTGTAAAACAGGTGCACAGATACGCGGAGGCACCACATGGGTGCACAGGCCACGCCCAATGACCATCAGTAAGTCCCGTCTTCGAAGCTTTTTCATGCAGCTCCACGTGTGCATATCGCATACAGAGGTTCCGATTGCGCAAGCAAAGGTTGTGCCTAACAAGACAAACATCATCAACAATAGTAGTAGTAACCTCGCTATTGCTTTACGTGCACTCTTGATCTGAGTGTATTATCTTTGGTAAGCCTTTGGTTTCAATTCGCGGATCATCGCAGTCGAGATGGCTTCTCAGTCGACAACAACGTCAAGTAAGGACGCTCTTTCCGAAGATGTCATAAATTTCATCAAGATTTTCCCATCACTTCAAATCACAGACGATGCTTACAGCAATAGCAAGAAGGTAATTAATCATGTAATAAGTCGATTTGGGGTAAAATTCGGCATCTCGCAGGCATGTACACTCATGCATAAACGCATCACTTGACACATGTGACACTATTCAGCTAACACTAACACAGTTAGGCCTAAAGTAGACGTCCATTGACACCTGATTAACCAGGCAGAAGACACCTGTACAAAGGCTGTTGGCCACCCGTAGACCAGGGTTGGTATTCTGAAAATTTTCTTAATTTTTCTATTAACTTTTGTCTTATCTTATGCTAAAATTGTAAGTTGGTATTCTGAAAAAAGTGAAAATTGCATCACCAGCGGCAGCCCATCCGTGATCCACTGCCATTTAATTTCTCAGTGCTGGTGACAGCTTTCCACTCCCATAGACTTTGTATACAATGCGAGCGCACACACAAGAAGAGAGGTGAAAGATTTCACAATAAGGCCCTGAAAATTATCGTATCTCTGTATGACCACCACCCATATTTGTATCTTTTGTAAAGCCCATTTCACCATTTGTCTGTTTGTTGCCTGTAGTGTTGGCACTTTACCAAATATAGGTAACTTAAATTGGTGGACATGGTGGACCAGTAGCAGTATCCCTTACATTAAAACAAATAGGAATGCACTTATGCACTTTGCGCTTATCAATTTCAGGTGTCATTGAGCAGTTACATGTTTCATGCGTAAGTTACATGTTGCCATGATGACACCTCCACAGTAACGTGAATGCTTGTGAATGTTTAGGCACTTGTTGGATGAAGGTCTGACCAGTGCGTATGAAGAGCAAGTGATAAAGAATGTTACCTACCACTAGTAATGATGATTCTGCACAGGAAATCTGAATTGAGTCCCCTTTCAAAACTCTCTATAAACATCTTATTTGTGACTATCATCATTTACATTTGTATGTATTTATGTCTTCATTGTCTTGCAACTTGCAGGTGAAATGCACTTTGACGGGCCATGAAATGCCATGCAGACTTCCTGAAATAGAGACGTACACCAAGGGTAAGAGGTTCAGGATTGCACAGGAGA
Organism: Echinometra lucunter; assembly: GCA_029962745.1. Classification (NCBI taxonomy): domain Eukaryota; kingdom Metazoa; phylum Echinodermata; class Echinoidea; order Camarodonta; family Echinometridae; genus Echinometra; species Echinometra lucunter. The sequence goes on along the minus strand of CM057154.1, from coordinate 30,048,699 downwards.
GGGACAAGGACAAATTTGAGAAGTACAAACCTCACATTGTTCCAAGTACCAAGAAAGGAAGAGAGTAAGTTGCAAGGAAGAATTGTTTTTCTGACACATGCTTACCAGTCATTGTCCGACAAAATGATGTACACAACTACACACACCAATTCCTGACTTCACCCCAGGGCCAAACACCCGAGGGGGGGGGGGGGCACTGTCATTACAAGGTTGACACCATGCTCGTAGATGGACTTTCATAATGGACCCTAAACAAGTAATTATCCTTCGATCTCAGAATACCCTTAACAAGTATTTCGTCATGTTTTCCCCATCCGAAACAAGTCTTTTCAAATCAAGCTCTTGTAAAAGTATATCCCTTTTTTCCTGATTTTTGCAATTTTGATACCCTTTTCACTGTATGCGCATGCATCGCCCATCTGTGAAAGACAACCCTTTTTACACATTTTTGTGTACGAGCATGGTGGCCACCTTGTAATGGCAGTGGCCCCCTGGCCAAACACCCCATCCTAAACCTAAACCTAAAGGCTTAAAACCTTTGCAACCTTAAGTCTAACCTGATATATTTGACAAAATGAAGCCTGATGCAATTATTTTGGGAATTAATGTTGAAAAACTGAAGAAGTGAATAGATTGAGACAAAGAAAAGGATGAAAAATAAATTGGTAAACAATGTCACACTTTGTTAAAACTTCAGGAAAATTTTGGGCATCCCATTTGGCACTTCATATTCAAGTTGTTCATAAAGTCATATGTAACTTTACAAACAGCTTTATAATACACCCCCCTGGTTTATTTGTTGCTATGTGCCAAGTTAATTTTTTTCTTCATTACTGTGTTACTGGGATCCACTACCCCTTTCCACATTCCAATAACAATAATCTGTATCAATGTGTTTACGCATTCCTTACATAACACTGAAATTTGCCAATCTTTTTTGTTGAATTTTTAAACAGAAATCAACTCTTCTGCACCTTGACTGTACGTCACATGAACCGTGTACCAGCCCATGTAGAACGTCATGTAAATGGAAGGAGGTACAAGAAGGCTTTGGCCAAATGTAAGTAGCTGGGTGGTGGAACACTATTTTACAGGAGTATTCGTAAATTTGGTATGTGAACATAGCTCTGTGACACTACCAAGTTCAAGAAATAATTTCTTTCTTTTTTTATTATGTACATTGATGAGTGAATAATCCAAAATTTCATGTTTAATCAGAAGTATTTATTGTCACTTTTTACTGAAACTTGTCTTAGGGTACAGTGAGTACTGACTGAGTTAGCTTACAGTACAGTTAGCAATTTTATAAAAAATGCTAGTATTTATAAGTCAACTTCTCCTGACATGCAAATATTTGGTTTAAATTTCTTTAATACATTTTGAATAGAAATGCATTGTTTAGATAGAAATTCATTGTTTGAATATATTTACCGGTATTTTCATTTGAAAAAAGTGTCAATGTTTATGTTAATGAAGACATAAACAAAGTTTAGTATTGTTTTAATGTTGATATTGTTATTGCATAGATGAGGAATGCCAGAGACTTGGGATCAAGTTCAAGCCATTGACGAGGACTAAGAAGAGAGAAGACCCAGATACAGAAGAAGTAAAGAAGTACAGCCATTATGCTGACAGTGATACAAGTGAATCTGAAGCCGAGTCGGAGGATAGCATGAGTGATCTCTACCCAAGTAAGTCAGTGTTTTCTAAACAGATAAGTAAAGTTCTGATAATGATGATAAATGAGTTGTCAAATAATTCACTTAGATCCCTACAAAATTTTGGCATATATGTAAATAAATTTGAATTATAGAGATATTTTCTAATTGCTGTCTTACAGTATAAGCAAAATGAAACACACAATCCATTTTGAAAATAAGAATTTAAAAGAAAGTCATTCGTTTTCTGTAACCCAGGCAACACTATCAGAAACATGAAAGTAGTAAAAATCTGTAGGAACAACCTATGTGTAGAATCTGATGTTTTTACAGATGAAACAGAACAGTTGGCAGTTTCATTGAACCTGAGTGTAACGTAAGGTAACCTAATTTGCAAGGTATTTTCTTTCCTTTCTGTGCATTAGGAGAACATTTTGAGAGATTAGGAGAAGGAGAAGAGATGGATGCTAAAGATAGTGATTCTGACTTCGATATTGAGAACATGGACTGTGGATCACATGCCTTGAATGAATCCAACACCTCATCCTCTAGTCAGTCTAAGCGAAAGGTGGGAGGAAAACAGTCTTCAATTTTTTTTTTTTTTTTTTGGGGGGGGGGAGGGGGTTAATTTTATGATAAAATTATCTAAAGAATTTCTATTTTCTGGAATTGTTTATTTATTTTGATCTTGTTTGTTTTTTTATGCCTCCGGGTGGTTGCCGAAGGCATTATGTTTTTTCAGGTCGTCCGTCCATCCGTCCGTCCCGTTTTCGTTCTCGCGATAACTCAAGAACCGTTTGACGGATCAACTTCAAACTTGGCTCGTGTATGCATATGGAAGGGACAATGATCTTACTAGATTTTGGAATCTCAAGGTCAAAGGTCAAGGTCATAGAGGTAATAATACGCATAAAAATGGTGCGTTCTCGTGATAACTTAAGAACAATTTGACAGATTGGCTTCAAACATGGCTCATGTATGCACATGGAAGGAACAATGATCTGAATAGATTTTGGGGTCACAAGGTCAAAGGTCAAAAGTCAAAGGTCGTATAGGTCGTTATGTACATAGAAATGGTTCGTTTTCACCATAATTCAACAACCATTTGACCGATCAACCTCAAACTTAGCACATGTTTGCATAAGGGAGGGACAATGATCTGATTATATTTTGGGGTCTCAAGGTCAAAGGTCAAAGAGGTCATTATGTATATAGAAATGGTCAGTTCTCGCGATAACTCAACCATTTGATGGAGCAGTTCCATACTTGGCACATGTATGCATATGGGAGGGACAATGATGTGATTACATTTTTGGGTCTCAAGGTCAAAGGTCATAGGGGTCATTATATACATGAAAATTGCTTTCTCGCAATAACTTAACAAATCTGTGACGGTTCATCTCCAAACTTGGCTCATGTATGCATATTGAAGTCTCATAATTGTCTCATTAGATTTGGGGGTCACAAGGTCAAAGATGTCATTTTATACATGAAAATAAAAAAATCAACATAAATGTGCCATATATTTCGGATCTGACAATTGCGGAGGCATAAATTTCGACCGCGCGTGGTCGAGGATTCATCTAGCTTGTTCGTATTTTTCCCTTCAATTTTCAAAATGCAGTTTACAGCCTAATTTAGACAAAGGGTTTCATGTAATCTGTATGGAGTTTGTGAAGTGATCAACTTCTTCTCTTAAAAAAATACCTTTGGATAGATGTAATATGAACAACTTTGTATGTGAAAATACGGTGGAACGTCATTATAAAGAACACCTGGTTATAACAAACTGGTTATAGCAAAGTAATTTTGCTGGTTCCACTTCTTAGTTTTTTATTGTTTGTTGTTTTTTTCTTGATATAACAAGGATTAGATATAAAGATGTAATTTTCTTGGGCCAAAGGAGTTTCTTATGAGGTTCACCTGTATAGCATTAAATTATTGTTTTTCTAATTTCATTCTACAGAATAAGTCCAAGAAAGGAGGAAGAAGAAAGTTTCTTAAAACTCAGGCCCCACAACAATCTCGAAATGGAGCAGCAGGAAAGAAGGTGAAAAAGAGACAGAAAGTGGAAATGACATGATTTTATTCAACATTGTGTATGGCTGAATTGCATATATACAGATTTATTTGCCAAATCAGAGCACAATGTTCCTGTTGTTCATGTGAAAAATATTTTTGATATGTTTGAAATGAAAGTCACATAACATTTGTAGATCCAGGATGATAAAAAAATGGGGGCTTATCAAAGTTTTCCATACATTTATTTGGGACATGATTCTTCAAAATGAAATGCAAAGGGGGGGGGGGGGGGTGGGGGCTATGATGGCAAAATTTTACCTTCCAAAAGTGTTTTTGTCTTTGTTATTTGTTTTCATAGTTTTACTCTTGCCATGTGAGTTGGTGTGAAAATGGCTATGTTGGAGAGGATAGGGTTTAAAGCTGCTTGATGGTGATGTACATTGAGGGGAGGAGGTGCTGTTTATGCCCCATCTCCTAAGATATACCCTTTTTATCATTACATGAGTATTGAAAATGTATCAACTGGACCATGTTATCATGATTGCAAATGAATAGTAAATGAAAATTGTTAAAAAATAAATGAAACTCCATTGCAACCTAACACAATGCAATATGATGTTATCGAGTGCTTTACCCTCTGCAGATGGATGGGGGGGGGGGGGGGGATATTCATACCAGCTAGTTAATTGAAAAGAAAGTTGAAAGTGTATGTACTAATGAAGTTCAGACCAGGGCCCCGTCTTACAAAGAGTTGCGATTGATTCAAATCGATCGTAACTTTGAGATTGATCTTAACTCCTATCTCTTAAGTACACAGTTGAGATCAAATTTACTGATTAATTTATGAATATTTATTTTACTTGAATTAATGCTTAGGTAAGAGATGTCACCTCCTTAAAGAATTTTATTTAAATTTCATTTTTGTTAGTGGTAAGCCTAAGGTCATTGAAAGAAAATGCACAAAACAAAACCCAACTTTCTCCTTGCCATGTGACTTGTTAGGAAAGTGGGTATGTTGGATGTTGGTGAGGATAAGGTTTTAAAGCTGTTTGGTACCTTGTTAGACTATGTATTGAAATTAGTGACTTCACCTTTTTTTTGTAGGCATGGCCACTTGGCCAGTTATGTGTGATGGATTCCTACCAAATTTACCATGAACCATCAAATGATGGGGGTTCACACTGAAGCACAAATTACAGGGATGAAGGCATGACAGTGAATTACTTTTGGCTTTTCTATAGGTCTACAGAAAATTAAAGGGTCAGCAGACATTTCAATTCTTTTATCGCTCAGTTTCAAGTCATTTTGTCACATTAGGTGGAGTCTGTTTCTGCACCTTTCATGCAAGTTTTTTTAATAGTAAACCCATTCATGACAGAGGTCCACATTTTGTGGTTTGGCCTAATATCTGAAATTTTCTTAAAGGAAAATAAGCATTAAAATCCTTAAATTGGCAATGTGATAGAAAGTTTAAAATCACCATTTTCCCCTGCAAATTGGCAACTTTTGGACTTATCATAACTTCTGTCAATTTATATTCCTATCCGATACATGATGTTTTATAAATAAAATGTAGCAATAAAATAAAAATTTTGGTGTTGCCAATTTGAAGAATAAAAGCTGATCAAATTAGGCTTTAAATAATTCCTGTCATGAATGGGTTAAAAGTGTTTTTAGGCCGCATAGGTGATACAGTTCATGAATTTTGTCAGATAATTGAATTTGGAAGAAGTTGTCTGGATTGAAAAAAAAAGTCCTTTCTTAGTGTGAATATTTTTTTTTATAGAGCCCTGTTGTTTTTTTAAAATGTCTGTGCAAGCCATTACAATTTTGCATTTGGTTTTTGTCTCGCCTGCGTAGCGGAGCGAGACATAGGTATCACTATTTCCGGTGTCGGCGTAGGCGTCGTCGGCGTCGTCGGCGTCGTCGTCGTCAACAATTGTGTTGTACACCCAATAACTTTCTATAGCTTTAAGGTGGGATCACCAAATTCATACCGGAGGTCCATCTCTTGAAGGCGCAGGTCAAGTTCGAATATGAGTCGAATTTGAATAAGGTCAAAGGTCAAAGGTCAATGAACTTTCCATGACTGGCACTGTGCTATATTGTACACACAATAACTTTTTATACCTTCGAGGTAGGATTGCCAAATTCATACAAGAGGTCCATCTCTTGAAGGTTCAGGTCAAGTTCGAATGTGAGTTGAATTTGATTAAGGTCAAAGGTCAAAGGTCAATGAACTTTCCATGACTGGCACTGTGCTGTGTTGTACACACAATAACTTTCTATAGCTTCGAGGTGGGATCACCAAATTTATACCAGAGGTACATCTCTTGAAGGCACAGGTCAAGTTTGAGTATGAGTTGAATTTGAATAAGGTCAGAGGTCAAAGGTCAATGAACTTTCCATGACTGGCACTGTGCTATGTTGTACACACAATAACTTTCTATACCTTCGAGGTAGGATTGCCAAATTCATATGAGAGGTCCATCTCTTGAAGGTGCAGGTCAAGTTCGAATGTGAGTTGAATTTGATTAAGGTCAAAGGTCAAAGGTCAATGAACTTTTCATAACTGGCACTGTGCTATGTTTTTCACCTAATAACTTTCTATAGCTTCGACGTGAAATCACCAAATTCATACCAGAGGTCCATCTCTTGAAGGCGCAGGTCAAGTTCGAATATGAGTCGAATTTGAATAAGGTCAAAGGTCAAAGGTCAATGAACTTTCCATGACTGGCACTGTGCTATATTGTACACACAATAACTTTTTATACCTTCGAGGTAGGATTGCCAAATTCATACAAGAGGTCCATCTCTTGAAGGTGCAGGTCAAGTTCGAATGTGAGTTGAATTTGATTAAGGTCAAAGGTCAAAGGTCAATGAACTTTCCATGACTGGCACTGTGCTATGTTGTACACACAATAACTTTCTATACCTTCGAGGTAGGATTGCCAAATTCATATGAGAGGTCCATCTCTTGAAGGTGCAGGTCAAGTTCGAATGTGAGTTGAATTTGATTAAGGTCAAAGGTCAAAGGTCAATGAACTTTTCATAACTGGCACTGTGCTATGTTGTACACCTAATAACTTTCTATAGCTTTGACGTGGAATCACCAAATTCATACCATTTTTCAAACAATAAGTTTGCCATAACACCTTAATAATTAATTTAATTTTACAATTTTACTCACATTATTATCAGTTACATTCTTTTTCACTAACATTCATTTCCTTACTTGCATGGAAATAATTATAGCTTCATAGTATTAACAGCATTCTTAGTGTTATCTGATTTCCTAGGGATAAAGTAGGCCTATACCATTATTGCATATGTAAACTGTCAGAACCACAATTCACCCCCTAAACTGCTGACAGCCTCAGAAGTCATATAGCATAGTTTTGACATGCAGTCTCTTCATGACTGCAATATGCAGGCGAGACAACGCTTGGCGTTTGCCTTGTATTACCTTTCATATGATATGAAAATGAAAATGAAAATAGCAGATCTTATAGGTTTTCATTTTTGAATGAATTTGCTACTCTTCATGATTTGAATAATTGTTTTTTTTTTTGTAATGATGGGGTTAATCAGTGAATCCATTTTAATTCTGCATTTAGTTTTATTACCTTTGATATGATATGAAAATGAAAATGAAAATAGCAGATCTTATAGGTTTTCATTTTTGAATGAATTTGCTACTCTTCATGATTTGAATAATTGGTTTTTTTTTTTAATGATGGGGTTAATCAGTTGCTAATGAATAAAGTATGAACAGTTTCATTCTCTTTATTTTTAATGTCTGTGCAATCCATTACAATTCTGCAGTTAGTTTTATTGCCTTTGATATGATATGAAAATGAAAATGAAAGATCATATAGGTGTTCATTTTTTAATGAAATTCACATTTCTCTTCATAATTTGATTGATTGGGTTTTTTTATTGATGGGGTTAATCAGTTGCTAATGAATGAATTATGAACAGTTTCATTCTTTTTATTTTTAATGTCTGTGCAATCCATTACAATTCTGCATTTAGTTTTATTGCCTTTGATAATGAAAATGAAAATGACAGATCATATAGGTTTTCATTTTTGAATGAAATTCACATTGCTCTTCATAATTCGATTGATTTTTTTTTTTATTGATGGGGTTAATCAGTTGCTAATGAATAAAATGTGAACAGTTTCATTATTAAGATGAATAGCCTGTTTCATTGTCTTAATTCTGTATGGACTTTGTATATACATGTACTTCCTTTTTTCACGGTATCTTTCATTGGCGGTCTACATAAAGTTATGGTTACAGCTTGTTATTTCAAAGCTTCCTTGTGTAAAGAAAAGCAAACCTTATTTCCTGTGATAGGAAATACGTTTTTTTTTTTTTTTTCAGGATTAGGAACCATAACAAACCTTCAGAAAATGAGCATACGTACAGCATTCTGAAAATATCGTAGTACAGTGGAAACTCGATATAAAGAGATCTGATATAACAATATTCCTGATATAACAAGGTAATTTTGATGGTCCCAAGGACCTTGTTATACTGAGTTTCCACTGTATATCAGTTTCTTATGAAAACTAGTAGATGTACACAATCGGTTCCACCTGCTTGTTCTTCTGTCGCACATAACCACACACATTTTTTTTTAAACAACAGACACTTGCACAGACACATATACACACATCCACTTACCTCTCCACTCTCTATCACAAATTACCAGCAAGTCATACTGCCACCACCATCACAAAGCCATCCATATAAGACCACCACTACCAACCTCTACCTTTAGTCACCACCATCACTAGTTAATCCAACCACTGTCATCACGGCTCTGACTTCCTCCACCATCACCATTACCAACCCCTCCCTCCACAACCACTCCAACAGCCCCCCCCTCCCACTACTACTACTACTACTACTACTACTACTACTACTACTACTACTACTACTACTACTACTACTACTACTACTGCTGCTGCTGCTGCTGCTGCTGCTACTACTACTACTACTACTACTACTACTACTACTACTACTACTACTACTACTACTACTACTACTGCTACTACTGCTACTACTGCTACTACTGCTACTACTGCTACTACTGCTACTACTACTACCAATCTCTTTGCTCTCATTCTAATATTACCAGCTTCTCTGCCTCCTACCTTAATAGTCAACTTCCGTCTCTTCCACCATCATCAACAGCCCCTCTCTACATTGTACTACAATCATCAACACTTCGTCAGCAGCCCTCTCCCCCTTCTACCACCACCATCACACTTTCCCTCGACAACTTTACAACTGCATGTATTATCACGAGCTCCTGTCCCAGGCTACTATTTGTACAGGCCACCATCATCATCAACCCTTAAAGGAGAATGCAACCCAGGCATCGGTGTGCTCTTAGTGAATGGAGATGATCAAGAAGAGTAAACAGTGAAAGTTTGAGCAAAATCGGACAATCTGTTCAAAAGTTATGAATTTTGAAAGTTCAGTAAATCCCTATTACAGGGATCCTTGGGTTGGCAACTTTGCCAACATCTGTGATGTCATCGTGGACAACTCTCCATTCATTTTGTGCATAAAATCTTCAAAAAATGGATTTTTATGAAATTTCAAGTCAGGACTCAACATAATTCTTCCCAAAATTCTTGCAGAATTGATGTAGCCATGTCATACTCAAACAATAAATCAAACAAATTTTTATTTTTCTTGAAAATGAAGAAAATGTGAAATTCTGTGTACAAAATGAATGGAGAGTTGTCCACGATGACATCCCAGATGCTGGTGGAGTTGCCAACTCAAGGATCCCCATAATAAGGATTTATTAAAACTTTCAAAGTTCATAACTCTTGAACGGATTGTCCGATTTTGCTCAAACTTTCATTGTTTACTCTCCTTGTTCTTCTTCATTCACTTGAAGCACACTGATGTCTGGGTTGCATTCTCCTTTAATGTATCACACCCATCCCTCGATCTCTAACATCAACAGCCCCAGCCTCTGTTACCACTCGGTCACAGTTTCTTTCCTCAAATACATTGTCATAAAACCTTTTCTCTACCACCGTCGCATCATCACCTGTCCCTCGATTGATTTGCAGAGCCACCTTTATTTATTTATGACGTGTGTTGCATACCACAATTTAGATAATTGATATTTGACAATGTGATTTTTAATCCATAACAGTTTGAGCATTGCTTCATTTTGTGTCATATGATGCATGGAATCATAGTTATTTTGAGAAGCAGCTAGCGAACCACTTGATTGGCTCACCGGAGCTCTCGGTAAGAGTCTGCTGTTTCATAAATGTCTAATGTAGTCCAGGCTATATTTTAGATTCAAGATTTAAGACTGATTTATTGGCCCCCTTTTCAGAATCGGTAAAAATCATAAAAGTCAGACAAACTCAGTGGGCAAATTCACTACAAATTGTACCAGTCCAGCAATTATACAAGTCGAATCTTATATTAAAAAGCCTGGAAAAAAGTTGATGGTTGTAATACTGAATCTGTATGAAGAGTCTGAAGTCAAGTTGTACATTGATGTCAGTATAAGTTCATAACTATATATTAGCTCTATTACTTTGTAACGTAATGTAGCCAGAGGGCAAACAAAAGAGCGGGAACAGGATAGACAATGTAAATCCCTTTGATAAATTCCACGCCTGGATATAGCCCTCGAGCCGGACATAAAAGCAGGAAATAATGTACAAGCAAATTTCCTCTTGGATGGAGGTGTCATATGATGTGCTTGTGATTGATACATGGAAAAGAATGTCGTTGTAGAGAGGTGTCCTTCGTATTACAAGGGAAAATGTTTACAAAACTGAAAAGCAAAATTCAGCGTGTGATATGTAATCCCGTGGACATAATGGAGACTTCATGTTTTGAAGTGGATTCCACTCAGCTCTAGACCGAGAATGAAGAACTGAAGACAGCGAGAGAGAGAGAGAGAGAGAGAGAGAGAGAGAGAGAGAGAGAGAGATCACGAGCTAGTAAACACAACCTGTCATAGTGAGAGGAGGAAGTACATGTTTAATGGGAGGCGGTGAATTCAATTCTATCAGCGTCTGCACTTGACATCACGTGATCAGCCTTGGTCTCGATGTGGTATAAAAAAAACTCTTCACATCAGCAGTAAACCAACAAAAGAAGCATCACATTTCATCGCAGGGTTATTGTTAACTCTTGCGGGGAATTCCACAAAACTATATAGGTGTATATTATTCTCTTTTGTCGAGTGTATTCTTCGAAACTATTCGCTTTACGTTATTACAACCCATTGAAGAAGAGGGGCGGGGAAAACACCAACTCTGCAATGGCGCTGAAAACATATATGATGAGGAATCTGTTCATCTTCATGTTATCCGTGTGTCGAGTTTCATGTGAGCTGTCTTGTAAGGATGTAAATGGTAATGCCGTTGATTGGTAAGTGATTCGTTTCCAGAACTTATCTCATTATACATGCAATAATCAGAACATGTACTTGTACCGCTTATTCTACTAAAACCGGCATGATAATTGTTATACATACTTTGAGATCATTCCTTCAAGTACCGACCGGTCGCGACCCATAAACTCATTTTCATTATCGATGTCAACGACTGTTATAATGAAGTATTGCATGTGCATACATTCATTATAATCTTCACAGAAGGTATCTGTTTTGGAGCTCTGCAGCATCTCTTATCCTCCCTCTCCCCTTTCTCGCTTAAATGCTTTATTCTTTGATCTGATTTCCATGCTGATGATTTTTTTTAAATAGGAAAGGGATGGATATATTTCGGCCTTAAAACCTCTGGAAAAGCGGGATTAGAGTGAATTCTTTATATTAACCCCTTTCTTCACCACTGAGTTGCGAGATGCTGACGTTGTGATGAAAATGATTAAAAACCATTTGAAAAATATCTTGTGATATTATACCGGGGGGGGGGGGGGGGGGGGGCTACTGGCCTTAATTCCTGTGGGCTTATTCCATAGGCCTATGTACACTGTACAAGAAAAAAAGAGATAATGTTGAAGAGTTGCAAACAACCTTGGTCGTGATTTATTTTTTTTCATTTTTTTTATTCATTCCCTTTTTTGGGGGGGGGGGGGGTGGGAGCAGCCCCTCAAAAGCCCCCACCAGTACGCCAGTGCTTGGGACCGCCGCGTTCTCTCAATCTTTCTGTAACCAGATCATAATAAGAAAACTTTCCATGATGAAATTATTTTTGTTTGATTATTTTTTTCTTAGAGTCTATCCTAACAACCTCTTTTCTTCTTCCTCTTTTGTTGTTCTTGTTGTTGTCGTTCTTCTTCTTCTTGAATGATAATAATAATTGTGAAAATATTCTTCTTAAATAATAATAATTGTGAAATATAGAGCGCACACATGGTCTAAGGACGCTCATGACGCCTCTTCTTCTTCTTCTTCTTCTTCTTCTTCTTCTTCTTCTTCTTCTTCTTCTTCTTCTTCTTCTTCTTCTTCTTCTTCTTCTTCTTATTATTATTCTTCCTCTTCTTCTTCCCTTCTTCCCTTCTTCGAAATGGCAATAAACAAATTTGCTTTGAGAAAAGATCCTAGCAGTGGTAACATTTACTGGACAAAATGGCAACAAACAAATTTACATTTCGAAGTGAAGGTAGTTGCAAAAATCATTGAATCAAATCGCAATAAACAAATTTGGAAAGTGAAGACAGTGGCAAAAATAATTGGACCAAACCAGGGGCGTCGCTAGAGCTTTTTCAAGGGGGGGGGGGGGGGGGGGGGAGGAGGGGGAGGGGGGCGTAGAGGCCAGATTGCCGACAAACAATGCTACCGATTACCGTCGATAAATTCAACCGTATAGAGCCCACTAGGCATGTTCAATTGTGTGCCTCTATCATATTTTCCTTCCAAATTATATTTGTTTACTTCACTTGCCGAATGTGTTTGTTTTCCGAAAACATCCTGTATCTAAATATGATACAAGCGAGCGCAGCGAGCGAGGAAATATGTACACTCTTTTTCGTAGAACTGATAGTTCTTCATCAAACCTATAATGGGCTTAAAGATATCTAAATTACATATTTGGTCACCTCTCTCGCCTTATTCATTCGCTTTCAAAGACCATCCTAAATTTTAATATTATACGAGCGAGCGCAGCGAGCGAGGAAATAATGTATACACTCTTGTTCATGGTAGAAGTGATAATTCTTCATCCAAATACACGAAGGACTCAACTATGAGATATCTAACTTATACATGTACATTTGGTCACCTCGCTAGCGGAATTCGTTTGCTTTCCCGAACCATCTTGTATGTAAATTTAATACAAGCGAACGCAGCGAGCAAGGAAAAAATATATTTACTCCTTTTCATGGTAGAAGTGATAATTCTTCATCAAAATACACGATGGAGCTATATGATATCTGTATTGTGATGTTCATTTGGTCACCTCTCTTGCCGAATTCGTTTGCTTTCCCAAATCCATCTTGTATCTGAATATTATACGAGCGAGCGTAGCGAGCGAAGAAAAAAATACTCCTTTTTATGGTAGAAGTAAAAGTTCTTCATCAAAATACACGATGGGCCTTTACGATATCTATTTTGATATATTTGGTCACCTCTCTTACCTATTTTATTGGCTTTCAAAGACGAGCGAGCGCAGCGAGCGAGGAAAATATACATTCACTTTCGTGGAACCAGTGTTATTTCGTCGTCAGAATACACAGGCAAATAAGCCGAATCTGACTTTATTTGGGCACTTTACTCCTCTTTTCTTTTTCCCTCCTTCCTCTTCCCTCTCCTTTCTCTCTCTCTCTCTCTCTCTCTCTCTCTTTGCCGATAGCGATCGCGAATTCGCCGACAAGAATTTTGAATGGGGGGGGGGGGGGTCACATCCCCCACACTCCCCCTCTAGCGACGCCCCTGGACCAAACGGCACTAAAAAAAATTTACATTATCATGTAAAGATACTAACGGGGCGAAAATCATTTGACCAGATGACAATAAGCAAATTTACATTCTGAAGTGAAGATAGTTGCAAAAAGTCATTAGATCAAATTACCATAACCAAATTTGGGAAGTGAAGACGGTAGCAAAAGTCAGTGGACTAAACGGCAAAAAACAAATTTATATCATCATGTAAAGATAGTAGTAGGGGGCAAAATTCATTGGACCAAATGGCAAGAAACAAATTTACACTGAGATGTGAAGATAGTAGTAGTGGCCAAAATCATTAGACCAAATGATAATAAGCAAATTTACATTTTGAAGTGTAGTTATTAGCAAAAAATCATTGAACCAAATCGCTATTAACAAATTTTGGAAGTGAAGATAGTGGCAAAAGTCATCAAACCAAATCGCTCTAAACAAATTTACAACAAGATGTGAAGATTTTAGTAGTGGCAAAAACCATTAGACCAAATGGCAATGAATGAATTTACATTTTGGAATGTAGCTAGTAGCAAAATCATTGGACCAAATCGCTGTAAACAAATTTGGGAAGTGAAGACAGTGGCAAAAATCATTGGACCAAATCGCTATAAACAAATTTAAATTGAGATGTTGAGATAGTAATGGCAAAAATCATTAGACCAAATGGCAATAAGCAAATTTACATCTTGGAATGTAGATAGTAGCAAAATACAATTGGACCAAGTGGGAATAAACAAATTTGGGGAGTCAAGATAGTGGCATTATCATTGGACTAAATCGCAATAAACAAATTTACATTAAGATGTGACGATACTAGTAGTGGCAAATATCATTAGGCCAAATGGCAATAAGCAAATTTACATTTTTGGAGTGTAGAAAGTAGCAAAAATCATTAGACCAAATCGCTATAAACATATTTACATTGAGATGGTGAGATACTTAGCAAAAATCACTAGACCAAACGGTAATAAGCAAATTTTAATTTAGAAGTGAAGCTAGTAGCAGAAAATCATTAGACCAAATCACTATGACAAATTTGTTTACAGGAGTGAAAATAGTGGCAAAGAATTAAGTCCATTTGATGCAATGACCTACCTTCACTCATTTGTTTAATGCTGTTTGGTCCAATGCTTCCCCCCCCCCCCCCCCCCACTATCTTCACTTTTAAAAATTATTGATTGTGATTTGGTCCAATGATTTTTTTTTTGCAACTATCTGCACTTTATCTGCACTTCTAAGTGTAAATTTCTTTATTGCCAATTGGTCTAATGATTTTTGGCACTACTAGAATCTTCACATCGCAATGTAAATTTGTTTATTGCCGTTTGGTCGAATGATTTTTTTCCACTATCTCAGTTCCCAAATTTGTTGATTGCGATATGGACCAATGATTTTTTTTTTTTTGCAACTATCTTCACTTCTAGGTGTAAATTTGTTAATTGCAATTTGATCTAATGATGTTTGCCCCTACTACTATCATCACATCTCAATGTAATTTTGATTGCTATTTGGTCCAAAGAATTTTGCCCCTGCTACTTTCTTTACATGATAATACAAATCTTTTTAGTACCGTTTGGTACAATGATTTTGCCACCATCTCTTCACTTCCCAAATTTGTTTATTGCCGTTTAGTGCAATGATTTCTTCCTACTATCTACACTCCAAAGTGTAAATTTGCTTATTGCCATTTGGTCTAATGAATTTTGCCCCTGACACTATCTTCACATGTTAATGTAAATTTGTTTATTGCCGTTTGGTCCAATGAATTTTTCCACTATCTCAGTCCCCAGATTTGTTGATTGTGATAAGGACCAATGATTTTTTGCAACTATCTGCACTTCTAGGTGTAAATTTGTTAATTGCCATTTGGTCTAATGATTTTTGCCCCTACTAGTATCTTCACATCTCAATGTAAAATCTTTTATTGCCATTTGGTCCAATGAATTTTGCCCTATTAGTATCTTTACATGATAATGTAAATTTGTTTTTTGCCGTTTGGTCCAATGATTTTTTCCACTATCTCAATTCCCCAATTTGGTGATTGTGATATGGACTGATTTTTTTTTTGCAACTATCTGCAATTCTAGGTGTAAATTTGTTAATTGCCATTTGGTCTAATAATTTTTGCCCCTACTAGCATCTTCACATCTCAATGTTAATTTGTTTCTTGCCATTTGGTCCAATGAATTTTGCCTCTACTTCTGTCTTTACAGGATAATGTAAATTTGTTTAGTGCTGTTTGGTCCAATGACTTCTGCCACCATCTCTTCACTTTCCAAATTTTTTATTGCCATTTGGTCCAATGATTTTTTTTGTAACTATCTGCACTTCTAAGAGTAAATTTGTTAAATGCCATTTGGTCCAATGATATGATTTTTACCCCATTACTAGCATATTTACTTCTCTATGCAAATTTGTCTGTTTGCCGTTTGGTCCAAAGATTTTTGCCACTATCTTCACTTCCAAAATTTGTTTACTGCCATTTGGTCCAATGATTTTTTTCTTTGCAACTTTCTACACTTTCTTTTGCCCCTACTAGTATCTTCACATCTCAATGTAATTTTTTTATTGCCATTTGGTCCAATGAATTTTCCCCAACTAGTATCTTCACATATGATAATGTAAATTTATTTATTGCCGTTTGGTCCAGTGATTTTTGCCACTATCTCAGTTCCCAAATTTATTGATTGCGATATGGACCAATGATTTTTTTTTTTGCAACTATCTGCACTTCTAGGTGTAAATTTGTTAATTGCAATTTGATCTAATGATGTTTGCCCCTACTACTATCATCACATCTCAATGTAATTTTGATTGCTATTTGGTCCAAAGAATTTTGCCCCTGCTACTTTCTTTACATGATAATGCAAATCTTTTTAGTACCGTTTGGTACAATGATTTTGCCACCATCTCTTCACTTCCCAAATTTGTTTATTGCCGTTTAGTGCAATGATTTCTTGCTACTATCTACACTCCAAAATGTAAATTTGCTTATTGCCATTTGGTCTAATGAATTTTGCCCCTGACACTATCTTCAAATGTTAATGTAAATTTGTTTATTGCCGTTTGGTCCAATGAATTTTTCCACTATCTCAGTCCCCAGATTTGTTGATTGTGATATGGACCAATGATTTTTTGCAACTATCTGCACTTCTAGGTGTAAATTTGTTAATTGCCATTTGGTCTAATGATTTTTGCCCCTACTAGTATCTTCTCATCTCAATGTAAAATCTTTTATTGCCATTTGGTCCAATGAATTTTGCCCTATTAGTATCTTTACATGATAATGTAAATTTGTTTAGTACCGTTTGGTACAATGATTTTGCCACCATCTCTTCACTTCCCAAATTTGTTTATTGCCGTTTAGTGCAATGATTTCTTGCTACTATCTACACTCCAAAATGTAAATTTGCTTATTGCCATTTGGTCTAATGAATTTTGCCCCTGACACTATCTTCACATGTTAATGTAAATTTGTTTATTGCCGTTTGGTCCAATGATTTTTTCCACTATCTCAATTCCCCAATTTGGTAATTGTGATATGGACTAATGATTTTTTTTTTTGCAACTATCTGCAATTCTAGGTGTAAATTTGTTAATTGCCATTTGGTCTAATAATTTTTGCCCTACTAGCATCTTCACATCTCAATGTTAATTTGTTTCTTGCCATTTGGTCCAATGAATTTTGCCTCTACTTCTGTCTTTACAGGATAATGTAAATTTGTTTAGTGCTGTTTGGTCCAATGACTTTTGCCACCATCTCTTCACTTTCCAAATTTTTTATTGCCATTTGGTCCAATGATTTTTTTTGTAACTATCTGCACTTCTAAGAGTAAATTTGTTAAATGCCATTTGGTCCAATGATATGATTTTTACCCCATTACTAGCATATTTACTTCTCTATGCAAATTTGTCTGTTTGCCGTTTGGTCCATCCTACTAGTATCTTCACATCTCAATGTAATTTTTTTTTATTGCCATTTGGTCCAATGAATTTTTCCCCAACTAGTATCTTCACATATGATAATGTAAATTTATTTATTGCCGTTTGGTCCAGTGATTTTTGCCACTATCTTCACTTCCTAAATTTGTTTATTGTCTTTTGGTCCAATTATTTTTTGCAACTTTCTACACTAAGTCTTATGATTTCGGCCACTGCTAGTATCTTCACAGGTCATAAAAATTGTTTATTGTGATTTGGTCCAGTGAATTTTGCTCCTACTAATATCTTCACATGATAATGTAAACTTGTTTATTGCCGTTTGGTCCAATGATTTTTCCACTATCTTCACTTCCCAAATTTGTTGATTGCGATTTGGTCAAATCATTTTTTGCAACTACTACTATCTTCACATCTCAATATAATTTTTTATTGCCATTTACTACTAGCATCTTTACTTCTCTATGCAAATTTGTCTGTTGTCATCTAGTCCCATGATATTTGCTATTATAATCACTTTCCAATTGAAATTTCTTTATTGCGATTTCGTCTAATGATTTTTTAAACTATCTTTACTTCTGTAAATTTGTTTATTTTCATTTGTTCATTTTTTTTTTGTCCATGTCTTCACTTCTCGGTGTAAGTATCTTAATGGGTCTAATCATTTTTACCACTATCTGATGTTATGGTTTGCATCATAATATAGTCGTCTCTTTCTATTTCTCGCTTACATTTTTAAAAATCAATATTCGCCATTTTACAAAGTTATTTTAATGTACAAATTTTAATGTAAAACTTTAAACATAAATAATAATCTCGTTTACTTTCAGATCCAGTTCATGTTATACCAATTTTATACATACATGCATTTTTTTAATTTTTTTATTTTATTTTTTTATTTTTTTTTTTTTTTGGGGGGGGGGGCTTCCACACCACTAAAATTTTATTTTTCTCAGAGGTACTATGCCCCCTATTCCAAAACGTCAGGTGTGCTGCAGCACCCCCGGCTCCAAGGGGCCTGGGAGGAGGAGGAGAAGATATAACATGCAGAGAAAGGCCAGCTTGTATTGTCTCTTCATACAATCCGCACCTAATATTCAAACTGATTCTATACTGATTTCAAACTTTTCGTCCTCGCTGTGGCCAAGCTATTTTCAATAACTGCCGATTTTGTTTGTTTGTTTTGTGTTTTCGCTTTTTGTTTTTGTTCGCGCTTGATAGATTGCCCTCCCAGAAATCATGCTACGGCCTATGGTTCACGACACAACCTATACACACAGTGGGAGAAGGGGGGGGGGGGGGAATTTTTCCCCATAATGTTTTTATTAGAGATTTCATTCAAAATAAACATCAATACATCCATATACATCAATATAAGCAAAATAATGTAATACAAGTCTTCATTTTGTTTCCATAACATATTTTCATAGATAAGACATCAATTAATGAGCAAAAAAAAAAAAAAAAACAAGGAGGAATGAAACCCCTTAAACATGTTATATATACATATATGTGAAGAAAAAAATACATGCATACACACATACACCTTTATCACCCCTCCCCGACCCCCCCCCCAAAAAAAACAACATAACTACATCTGCACCACACTATTTCTGTGATCTGCACACACATCCATCGACCACACGACACACACCTACACACACCTGCACCCACCGACTGCTTTCAGTCTTGATGATTTGAATCTGAAGATAAATGCCTTGACACTGGTTGTAATTTAATACTTTCCCATTTTTGTAGATGTTTACCTAGTTAGTTTCTTTTTAAAGCTAACTCTTTTTCCTCATCCTTATATTCCAATATTATTTTAAACAATCTATCTAACTTAGGAACTGCACCCTCTGACCGTAACCGATATATGATATACGTAATAGTAGAAATTAATGTATTGCAGCACTTAATCCTAAATGAGTTTCTCAGTATTCCAACATGAACAGTTTCCCACTGTAAGTTTTGTAGTTATACAAGCCCAAATCTTTTAATCACTCCCTGCCACAAGGGCTTGACACATAGTGCGCACAGCGACACGCGAGAAGAACATAAGAAACTGATGACGAAAGTGAAACATACACAGTCTCAAATTAAATGCAAATATGACTCCTTCATTTGTTTACAGAAAGAACACTGGTCGTCTTCAACAAAACCAAATCTTAATAGATATTCTTTTGTATAAATTGCTCCGTGGAGTAATTTGTACTGAAATTCCTTAATCTTTAACAAAAGCGTTATGATTCTGGGTTGTATAAGTATATCTTTAGTTTCCTTTTTTGAGAAATCAAAGTCATTTTAACCATCCCGAATTTTTAAAGTGTATGAACGTTGCAAGTCTGTTATAAAATGATCGTAGACCTTTCTTGATGATACGTCTTTTAGAAGGATCGTATTTTCAGATATCTTTTAAAGAAATATTAAAATCTCGTACATCTGCTGAGTAGTAGTTGTCTGACCCCCATCATATTTCCCGCTCTTTGAAACAACATTACACATTTCCCAAATCCTAGCTATGTTATCACTACATAGACCTAAATTCTGAAAGTATGCCAGTGGTCTGATTTGATTCTTATCGAGAATGTGATCAACTGAATAAATTTTTTTCTTATACAATTCTTCATGAAAAAATCATTTTACTTTTATGAAGGTATTTTTTATTATTAAAAACGATTGGATTAGTTTTCCCTTCTTGAAAATTCCTACAGCTCTCCATATTCAGCCATGCTTTTAACATTTATAAATAAAAATATTGGTGCTTTGATTGTAAGTAATTTCATATCATAATTGCAAAGGGAAACAAATCTTCCCCCAACCGTCCTAAAAATATGGTCAAAATACAATTTCCATCCCATATTCCTTTCTCCATACAGAAGTCTCTTTAGCCACATTAGCCTTGGGGTTTTCACAAATAATTTAAAATCAGTCATTCTAACCTCCATCACCATAATCTTGGTAACAGATCGCTCTTTTAATACGATCTTTCCCATTCCATATAAATCCAAAGCATAACTATTTAATTTCAGCTATATCCATTTGGGAACAACTAAAGCCGAAGAAACGTAATTCAGTTTGGAGAGAGCAAAAGTTTTAAGTAAATGAATTTTCCCCATAATGGTCAGATCTCTTTGCTTCCACCAACCCAGAAGCCTTTTTATTTTACTGAATATCTCTTTGTAGTTAAGTTCCTCCCTAATGAAAAAAATACACTCCTAAAATTTTCATTTCTATCACTTTATTGCCCATGGGAAGTGTTTGCGAACCCTCAATGCCTTCCCCTAACCTCATGGCATTTGTTTTTTCAATATTAACTTTTAGCCCACTTGATTGAAAAAAGTATCCTTTATTCTCAAAATTGAACTTTTACTTTTGACAAATAAAGTCATGTCATCAGCGTACAAGACTTGTCGAATTTCAAAATCACCAAAATCTATACCTTCGATCGCGTTATCGTTTCTTATTGTATGTGCTAATATCTCAATTACTAGGAGGAACAAATAAGGAGAAAGTGAGCCATCTAGCCTTACCCCTCGCTTCATATCAAAATACCCGGTCGAGACACCTCCATTCATCACACAACTACTTATTCCATTTTACATTGTTTTAACCCATGAACCAACAGACGGACCAAAGCCAAATGATTCTAGAGCTTTGAAAAGGAAATTGTGAGAAACAGAGTCAAACGCCTTTTCAAAATCAACTGCTATTAAGAAAATATCCTGCTCATGACCATTAATACTATGAAAAATCATATCGTCTATCAGACGTATTGCTTCTCCAATATATATATATTTTTTTCGTATAACCCACTTGATCTAAATGAATAATTTTATCTAAAACATCTATTATTCGGGTTGCCATCCGGGGTTGCCATAACTTTTGCAAGTATCTTATAGTCTGCATTTAATAATGTGATCGGCCTATAATGTTTTTTTTTAAATATATATATAATAGATTTTTGTCTTCTTTTTCTATCAAGGTGATTACACCTTGTTTCTGAGATGTCGATAGTCTTCATTGAAAAACTTCAACCAACAGCTTTCCTGTCAGTGGCCAAAACGTTAGATAAAATTCGACTGTGAACCCATCATTTCCAAAAGATTTATTAGTTTTCATACTCTTTAACGCTTTATAACATTCATCTATAGTGACTTTCTCCTCACAAGAAATTCTGCTTAAATTGTCTAATTTGGTGATGTTCTTACACATGTTGTCAATGAATACATCTCCTGTCAATGATTTTTCAGAATACAAATTGTCATAAAAAGAACGAATTATTTGCATTATAACATTTTTCTCTTCTTTTATTTCCCCCATTTCATTGTACAGTTCCCGTATAATTGTTTTCTTTTTTGTTCCACTGAAGTAACTGCTCAAAATATTCTTTATTCTGTTCACCTTCTTCATACCAAGCTGCTCTTGACCTAACTTTAAGTCCCTCTACGTCACTGTTCAATATCATTAATAATTGTAGAACGTTCAGAAGAGGTCACCAAATCTTTCTCCAGTGTTTTTATGTCATTTTCAAGTTGTTCTATAAAAGTCCTTTTCTCTTTCGATTTTTTCCTTGAAAACTTCATTGCAAAACTTCTCATTTTCATTTTTAGAAATCCCCAAAAGACGATTTAGGTTCGAATTCCTTTAACCACTTACTTTCTACAGTTCGTATTTCCTCTGACATTCCTTGAACAAAATCTCTATCCAAGCATAGACTGTTATTGAATTTCCAAAACGACTTTCCGAATCTTCCATAACTTTTAGTAGATTTTATTTCAAAATATATGCTGGAATGATCAGGAGCTACTGATATTATTATATCACAATTCTTACTCTAGTTTCTAAATCTTTTGAGATGAACCCAATAGTCTAAAAAACTTTGAACCAATGGATTATTTTGTCTAAAAGTAAATTTCCTCATTCGTGCGTTCCGTTCCCTCCATATCAATTAAGCCTTGTTTCTTCAAAAACATCTCCAAATGATCTACAAAGGTAGTTCTCACATTAAGCGTTCTTCCAAAATAATCCAAGTCTTTATGCAATACTACATTAAAGTCTCCCCCAAAATTAATGAATAATTGCAAGATAACAACTCAGAAATATCTTTATCTAAATTTGGTAGAAAGCCTCCTTGTTGTTTTACTTTTCCCTTGTTGAAAAATGGACATTTCCTAATAGTACATTTTCCCCCATCAAGTCTCCTTTGAGCAATATAAAGCGTCCGTCATTATCTTTCACCACCTTTTCCAGCTTAAAATTCAATCCAGGGGCTAGTAAAGCAAGTACACCTATGCTGTGATTAGTCCCGTGATTGAAAATTATTTGTCCTTCCCAGCCCTTTTTCCAATCTCCGTCGATATCCTGTGAACTATACGATAAGTTTCTTGTAATAAGATTACATCACCTCTTTTTTCTCTGACCCAATCAAAAATTGCTTTCCTCTTGTGTCTGTCCCTTATACCTCTGACATTAACTGAAATGAAATTTAAACCCTCCATAATATATTCATTGTTTTGAACAAAAGACCCGAGCAGGATAACGTTTTACCAATAAACTATCTAAGGAATCGAATACTGTTGCACCAATGTCAATGAAAAATTCAAAGCATCTAACATCTGACTCCCTAGAATGGAACATATTTATTTGTACTTTCATTACAAGACCTAAAGCAGTCACACACTCACCACTTTTTTTTTTTTTTTCCATACTGTTTTATTCTGATTCCATGAACAAAAATATATAACATTTCAATTTAACATTTCAAAACACATAATATAATATTTTACATTTCATATTTTGACTTTTTTTCACTAACTTAATACAAACATAAATCATATATAACTTAAAGGAGAAACAATGAAATCAGTTATAAAAAATGGTTGAAACACCACTCCTTCCCCCCCCCCGCCCCAAACAAAAAGTCTTCCCTTGCACATTTGTGGAGGGCGATTTATACATGGAATACAAGAAAAGAACAAACAAAGGAGACCCAAATCCAATACAAACTAATAAACAAATAGATATACTGAAACTAGGATCCCCTTAAAAAAAAAATACATATAATATGCCTAACACTTTTCCTTTCATGTATCAAATATTCAACAATGATTTAAAACTATATGAGATTACTTGGCTTGCACTCATCAAAAACAAAGCAAGTCAAAAAAAGAAATCGACGAGTAAAAAAAAAACATCCCAAAGAATCACCCATCCCAAAGGAAAACTTCATTATCCCTCCCCCCAAAACACACATACACACACCCTCACATACACACATACACCCTCACACACACCTACACAGTCACTTTCTCCCAAATCACACCTGGATATCGCCCTCAGTCCTGCCATTTCGGTACATTCTCTCCCATTTTAATAAATGCTTGTCTAACTTGTTCCTTTTAATAGCTATTGCTTTTTCTTCATTTCGATATTCTACGACTCTCTGAATACTCTCTTCTTGAGTAGGAACTCTACCTTCTGACCTTGATCTAAAAATGATATATTTCATTAAAAAGATTACCGTGTTACAAAATTTCACTTCAAGATCGGATCCATTAATTCCCACATGTATATCTTTCCACTCTGCATTTTGAAGCTTTACCAAACTAAGTTTTTCAATGACCCTCTGCCATAAAGCTTTAACATCATTACAAAGCCAGAATAAATGTTCATAAGATTCCGGGTTATGTTTACAGAATGAACAGATATTAGTATCTATAAAACCAAATTTGAACAAATGTTCGTTGGTGTATATTGCACCATGAAGTAATTTATATTGAAATTCTCTTACTTTTGGTAAGATTATTGTGATTCTAGGTCTTATAAATATTCCTGAGATTTCTTTTTTGGAGACATTAAAATTATTGTGGCCATCCCTTATTTGTAAAGTATAGAGATGTTGTAAATTTATTACAAAATTTTCATAAACCTTTCTAGAAGGTACATCTTTCAGTAAAATTATCTTTCCAAACATCTTCAAAGAGATATTGTACTTGTGTACGTCATTCGAGCATAAATGGTGGAAATTCCCATTATATTTTCCGCTTTTCAAAATTACATCAGTTAACTTCCAAATTTCCATGATATTTTCAGCACTCAAACCTAAATTATGAAAATAATCGATTGTTCTCACCTGCTCTTCCTCGAGAATGTGACCTACTAGATAAATATTTTTCTTAAACAAGTCTTCATCAAAAATCATTTTACCTCTCAAAATATAATCTTTATTATTGAAAAAAATTGGATTAGCTTTTCCTGCACTAAAATTCCGATTTTCCTCCATATCTTGCCAAGCCCTTAACATCTCAAAATAAAACACTGGTGCTTTTAAATTTAATAATTTAACATCGTAATTACAGAGTGAAATAAACCTACCTCCCACTTTTCTAAAGCTATAGTCAAAATAACGCTTCCAGCCCATATTTCTTTCCCCATAAAGCAACCGTTTTAACCACATTACCCTTTGAGTTTTCACAAATAAATCAAAATCTATCACCCTTAAGCCGCCATCTCCGTAGTCCTGGTAACAAATGTCTCTTTTAATTCTGTCTTTTCCGTTCCATATAAATTCAAAACAAATTTTCTTGATCTCTGTTACTACCCACTTTGGAACAACTAATGATGACGAAACATAATTCAGTTTTGACAAGGCATATGTCTTAAGCAAATGTACTTTCCCCATTATTGTCACGTCTCTCTGTTTCCACCATCCCAGAATCCTTTTTATTTTACTCAAAATCTCCTTATAATTCAGGTTTTCCATCCTCTTTACATCCAAGGAAAAATATACGCCTAAAATTTTCATTTCCGTTACAATATTGCCAAATGGTAGTGTTCCCAGGTCATTCCTGTTTTTTCCTATCCTCATTATATTAGTTTTTTCTATGTTAACCTTTAAACCGCTTAAGTCATGGAAAGCTTGGAATATGTCCTGTATTCTTTTAATTGATGTTTCATTCCTAACAAACAAAGTCATGTCATCGGCATATAAAATTTGTCGAACTTCAGAATCACCAAATTCCACTCCTTTAATAACACTGTCATTCCTAAGCGCGTGAGCCATGGTTTCTATAACTACCAAAAACAGATACGGTGAAAGTGGGTCCCCCTGCCTTAACCCTTTCTTAATATCAAAATAACCAGTGGAGAGACCTCCATTCATAACACAACTACTAATTCCGTTATACATGGTTTTAACCCAAGAACAAAAATACTGTCCAAACCCAAATATTTCTAATACTTTAAAAAGAAAGTTATGTGAGACAGAGTCAAAAGCCTTTTGGAAATCGACTGCTATAAGGAAAATCTCTTCCTCACAGTAATTGTTACAGTGAAAAATTACATCATCTATCAAACGTATAGCTTCACCAATGTGTCTGTCATTTATATAGCCAACTTGATCAGGAGAAATAATGTCATTCAAAACGTCCTTTATTCGTTTTGCCATTATCTTTGCGATTATCTTATAGTCAGTGTTTAACAATGTAATTGGTCTATAGTTTTTAGCATATAAAGGATTTTTGCCATCTTTTTCAATTAATGTTATAACACCTTGTTTTTGAGAGGTCGATAAACAACCCTTTTCAAATGCTTCATTTAAGACATCTACCAGTAACCCTCCTAAAAGCGGCCAAAATGTAAGATAAAATTCTACAGTAAACCCGTCGTTTCCAGGAGATTTGTTAAGTTTCATACTTTGTAGCGCTTTATAACATTCTTCTTTGGTAATTTTTCCGTCACAAGTATTCATACTTTCAACACTTAGGTGCGGTAAGTCTTTACAAAATACACTGTTAGCTTTTAAGTCAGCCTCTATATTTGAATTTCCTGAATACAAATTTCCGTAAAACTCTCTAAGAATTAACTGTATTTCTTTCATTTCTTTCACTACTTCCCCAGTGTCATTGATCAGTTCCCTTATTACAGTTTTCTTTTTATTGGAGCGAAGTAACTGTTCAAAGTATTCTTTATTATGTTCACCCTCTTCATACCAAACCGCTCTAGACCTTACCTTGAGCCCATCTACTGACTCATCATATAATTTCTTTAACTGACCTTTTTTAGCTTCTATATTTTTGATAACTGAAGAACTATTAGGAGATTGCACTAGATCTTCCTCGAGTGATGTAATTTCTTTTTCAAGTTTTTGTATATTGAGTCTCCTCTCTTTCGATTTCTTTTTAGAAAAATTCGATGCATAATTTCTCATTTTCATTTTAAGAAAGTCCCAAAAGGAAGATTTGGTATTAAATTCCTTCAACCACTCCGTTTTTATCACTCTGATTTCCTCACACATTCCTTGTACAAAAGCTTTATCTAAACATAAACTATTGTTAAATTTCCAATAAGATTTACCATACCTTTCATTAAATCGAAAAGGTTTCAGTTCTAAAAGAATTGCTGAATGATCAGGAGCTATTGAAGTAATAATGTCACATGCACTTATCTTACCCTCTAAATTTTTGAAATAAACCAGTAGTCAAGACGACTTTGCACAAGAGGAGTATTCTGTCTAAAAGTAAATTTCTTTGTTGTTGGATTCTGTTTCCTCCATATATCAATTAATTCAAGTTTACTTATAAAAATCTCTAGCTGGTTCACGAAGTATGTTTTAACATTCACACTAGTCCCCATGTAATCTAGGTCTTTATTAAATATTACGTTAAAATCTCCCCCTAAAATAAGCGAATAATTTTGAGAGTATAAGTTTGAGAGACACTTGTCCAAATTCTCAAAAAAATCAATTTGTTGATGTATTTTATCTCTAGTTGGAAGATAAACATTTCCTAACACCAATTTGTACCCTAATAAATCCCCTTTCAAAAGGACGAAACGTCCATCATCATCTTTGACTACCTGATCAATTTTAAAATTTATTCCTGGTTTAAAAAGAATAAGAACGCCTTTGCTATGATTTGACCCATGGCTAAAAATCATCTGCCCTTCCCATTCCCTTCGCCACTCCCTCTCAACGTCGTAGGTACTGTAAGTTTCCTGCAACAAAACTACATCCCCTTTCCTCATTCTGACCCATCCAAAAATTATGTTCCTTTTACTTCTATCCCTCATACCTCTTACATTTAATGAGATAAAATTCAAACCCTCCATATCCAGTGAGCTTTACACAAAACAAAACTTTCAAACGTATGCCTATGCCATACATACACGCCTGGAGAGAGAAAGGAAATGCAAAATGAAGAAAAAACAGCATTAACAGTACTCAATGACCCGTAACAGCACAAGCTACATATATGACCCATTCTATGAATAAACCTCAACCTGATTAAAGAACAGCAGGAATGAAGGCAGTATCCAACACACTCAACATACATCCTCACATACGCAAACAAGCCCACCCTCCCATATCCTACCCCTGCCCAAAACCCAAAGGTAGAAAAACGATCTACCATCTCCCAAAACCAGACATGCAAGTTTCGAGGCCCCTCCCATCACCTATTCTAAATGAAAGCTTGATGGCTTTAAAACGCAAAGTATTGATAGTCTTCTTACAGAGGAAAATGATAGTAAGCTCGTCTGCTTAATAGGATACCTCATTGCATTCTAAGGAAAGAGAGTAAATGAGAGAAAAAAATACGAATGGAAAGAAAAAAAAGGGGTAAAATTTTCTCTGTATTGGGTAAAAAAAAAAAAAAAAAAAACCAACCCCAAACAACAAAACAAACCCCAAATTTAAAAAGAGAGTGCCAAAAGAGAGAGCACATGGCCGACTTTTAGTTCAAATATTTACATGTAAATATACCTTCATTAGCTTCAAAGGGCAATACGAAACTCGGAGTATACATGACTTGTATATCTATATATGTTTAACAGCAGAACAGAAAAAGAAAGTATAAGCATAAAAGAGACCTTAAGTATAATTGTTTTCCATTCTTTCCTTTCTTTTCTCTTTTGTTTTGCATTTCTTTTCACTTAACTTTCCACATTTAACTTGTAACTAAGTCTTTGCATTAACTTTTGAATATCTACTGATAAAATTAACCTGATCTTCTTTCTTGTTTTTAGTATCCGACAACAGAAGAAAAGAAAAATAGAGAAAAAAGTAGATACGTGTTATATCGTACTTCTGATATCGTATCATCCTCGAGACATCCAGGGCCTAAGACCGGCTGGGGACGAGTACATTTTTATACGCACATCTCGCCCTCCTGCCGTCAAGACCATTCAACCATTCAGCAAATCCAGCTAACTGTGGTGACCACAAAGGGCCGGTGACGAGGTCAAAACACAACCATGTACCCTCGCCTTCCAGCTCTAGCGGACCAATCATAGCTGAGGAAGCTGCACATATCATGGTTCATGACTTCGTCAACCCACTCATGCGAAATCCTTATCTCCTATCCTAAGAAAAAAAAAACCCACTAAAACTAAATTCCCTATGCATTGTTTCGCAGACGTGTCAGCTTTTCATCTATAACATCAAAATCTAGTCCCTGGAATCTATACACACGTTGAGATGCTTTCTATTTTATTATGGGATGCTGGACAAATTCTTTTATCCCTCACACCTAAGTGCCCCCGACAACACAATGTCATTCATTTATGTAGGAAGGTCGGAGTAAGACTCCTCATTTAATTATAAAAGGTGCTTTCAATGACCTAATTTCACTAGGACAGCCTTTCTATGGAATATCAATTAGGCTTACATTCTTAAAATCAATAAAAATTTATGTTTATGATAGTACGTAATGACTGCTAAAATATGTTCACTTGCTTTCCTAAATTTTTTGACTATCAAGAAGTACATTTTGTAATACAAAGAATTAGACCAGTGATGGGGGACAAGAGAATACTGACCTTTTCCTAACAATTAAAAGCAGATTCCATTCTCAAACCCTCCCTCATTTGTTGACGAGGTACTCCTATTCTCCCATAGTTTTGTATTTTTGTTTTACTATTGAAACAAATTCTGTAACAAATGAAGGTCAGGAGGAACAAAGGGTGTATTGACCACTCCCAACATTCAAGCAAACTTCATTCAGACACACCTCCCCTATTAGTTGGTGAAGTATTCCTTTCATATCATAGACTTTTAGTGACGCAGAAATATCCTAATGCAAATGAGGGTCAGTGATACGAAACCGAGAGAGTACTGACATCTAATAACATTTTAACAGACTTCATTCAGAAAACATCTCCCTTATTGGTGGGTGAGGTATTCCTATGCCCCCTAGTTTTATAATTACGCAATTCAACAGTGACATTACCATTTAAAAAGTTCACAGGTGTAGTCATATCGTCCGTTCTACCCCTTTTCTTTATCGTTGCAAATACCATTTTCTTTCAGTACTAAGTCAACACAAAGCTAACAATTTTTAAAAGGAATGTCCACGCCCATTTCTTAATAGAGATGTATTTCTTTCCTAGTCTTAATCCCAGGAAACTTAACGACGTTGCAATATTTTATCCTTGTCAGGTGTTATACCTATGTTCCTATAAAACCAAATAATGCAGATAAAATAGATTTGTATAATGAGCTGACATTTCTTCCACTTGAAAATTATATACCAAACCAGAGTGATCTTCATCATTCAACCAAATAAATTATGTAATGTGTAAAAAGAAACAACAACGATCAATATCTCGTAATCAGTGGTATTACAATTTCCTTCTTTCCTATAGCATTCAATGAACAAGTTGCTTATACCTTGAAAGGCTAAAGCCTCTAGCTTATTAAAAGGCGAAGGAAAGAGAAAAAAAAAGTTACATTTTCGTTCCTCGTCTTAATTTCTTAAACTCAGGAGTTAAGGACATTGCAATAGTTTTATCGATGTATCAAATTGAGATGACCAACTTGAAACACAAGTTATAGACAGAATAAGAAAATATCTTCACATAATGCTTCACCTTTACCCAAGTTATAAACTGACTCAAAACATTTCTATAGTATAAAATATGCTCAAAACGTGAAACCATGTCTTTTTTTTCTGGGTTGTCGTTTTTCTTCTACCTTTTTCCTCTTAGTCAAAACGTCATAAGTTTCATTATTTCTTCTTAATCGGTGATATTACAATTTTCTTGATACAGCATCCAATAACATCTCTTTTATCAAAAGTGAAGGAAAGAAAGAGAGGAAAAAAAAAAAAAAAAAAAAAAACACCTTCCTCGTCCTAAACATGTTAAACTTAGGAATTAAAGGCATTGCAGTAGTTTTATGATCGATGCCTCAAATTGAGATGACCTAATCGGAACAATTTTTTTTTTGACAGACTAAAAAAATTTCTTCACATAATTCTCACCTTTACCCAAATTATGCACTAAACACAAGCATTTCTCTAATATAAAATATGCTGAAAACATTTTAAAAGTATATGTCTCTTGTTTCTATGTTTTTTTTTCTTTTACCTTTTCCCTCTAAGTCAAAACGTCATAAGTTTCATGACATCTTTTTTATGTGATATTACAATTTTCTTCTTGCAGTCTTCAATGGACACATTGCTTATACTTTGAAAGGCTCTCCTCTATCTTGATAAAGGGAGAAGCAAAGAAAAAAGAAAAAAAAACCGTAAGATTTTCGTTCCACGTCTAAAACTCAGGAATTAAAGGCATTGCAATAGTCTTATCGATAACTCAAATTGAAATGACCAACTTGAACAGTTTATAGACAGAATAAGAAAAAAATCTTTACATAATTCTTCTCCTTTAAAACAAAGTTATAAAAAAAAAAAAAAAATGCACAACACGTGGAAATATGTCTCTTGTTTCTGTTCTGTTCTTTTTCTTCTTCATTTTTCCTCTTTGTCTTTCTGTCCTCAGACATTCTTGCCAAACTTTCTTATTACTTTTCTGGTGTACGTTTACCTCCATAATTTCTGGTGTGCTTGCAGTATCTTGTTTCTTCAGAAGTACATGTACATGCAAACCTCAGCTATTGGCATTCCATTCCTTCTAGAAAGCTAATGCTGCTTGTGTAAACTCATAAAAATTCCAAAACAGCCGAATTTCGCATCCATATCCTGCATAATAAAATCACACCATTTACCCCCCAAAAGGCAAATCATTCGCCATTTTCCTTATCCACACACGACGACTACATACGATGACTTGAGCAGACCGAATACGAACAAAACGGACAAATTTCACAACCACACTTTCCTTGGATTTTCCACATCATCTGATATCGTATGTGACAATATGTGACCAAAATGCTTTCTTCAAAACTTTCCGGCTTTAAACAAAAAAAAAAGTGTCAAAACTGCACTTCAGCAATTACCCTAGATGATGTTTTGTCGCTATTCACACTTTCATTAAATTATGCTCTGCGGCTCCTGCTGTAGCTCCTAATCCATCTTCCTCAGTGGCTGGCCCCGCAGCTCCCTCCATGATTCTCACTGTGGCTCCCGCTGTAGCTCCTTCACTAAAACTCACTCTGGCTGATGTGACTGGCGATGTGGCTCCGGCATTGGTTGAGGGAGTAGATCTTGGATTCGCTGTCGGGATCCTCGTTGCCGATGGCTTAATTCTAGCCCCTTCTCCTTGTCCTAGTTTGCGTTCGGCCTCCCGGACAAATGCTTCCTGTTGGTTAGGCGGCATGTACACGTTATTGATAAAGAGCTTTGCTGGGTCAGCCCGTGAGAAAAAGGCTAACTTTCCCATACGCCGTGCTACTTTCAAGGCAGCAATTTGTCCCTGCCGTGCCTCTCTCACCCTCTTCGGCAGATCATCTAGAATGAACATATTTGTCCCTTTTAAGTTTTTTGCGTGCTGTTGTACTAATACTTTGTCCGTGTATTTGACAAAGCGTGCTTTAATAGCTCGTGGTCTCCCTCTAACTACACTAGCGCTCCCAGACAGACGGTGAACTCGCTGATATTCAAACCTATCTGCAAGCTCGGTTGGGATTTTAAGTTTCTCCACATGTAGGTTTCGGAGTGTCTGCTTAACGTCTTCGTTTGGCACTTCTGGAATCCCGTTGTAAATCAAGTTCTCCCTTGCAACATAGGTGCTCAACTTGTCTATTTCCTCCTGTAGCAACTTTTCCTTTACTCTTAGGCTCCCTTCTATGTGATCTACTTTCACTTTCACTTCCTGTGACTCCTCTCTTTGAAATTCTACGCTCTCCTTCAGATCATCTATCGTTTCTTCTATTTTTCTCAAACGCTGTCCAAAAGTATCCTGCATAAGATTTAATCTGGCGTCAATTTTCTCCCATTGGTTATCCAAGAGTATGCGGATCGAAGGTAACAAGCTAGTGTCCGGGCTGGGCGGCGTGCCTGACCTTGCACGTTTCGATGCAGACTTTCCTCCTTTACCAACGTGATTGGCCATATTTCTGCACGTGTTACGTAATTGAAGATGAGAGAGGCCTCCAAAACACGTCCTACTCCTACGAGCTCATGTCTATCACACAACATGACACACCCCAAATCACACACACGCACACACGCACACACACACAAAAGGAAGGTATTCCCATTTTCACCTGGGGAGTCTAAACTTGCAATGCTCTTGAAATCAATACCCAGTTACCCAGTGGCGTAACTACGGGGGACACACGTGCCCCCAATCGGCTGGCAAAAAAAAAAAAAAAAAAAAAAAAAAAAAAAAAAGAGAAAGAAAGGAGAAGGAAAGAGGAAAAAGGGGAAAACAAGAAGAAGGAAAATGGTACATCTGGAAGCGCTCCCCTGCTTCGCTCGCTAGCATTTAAGTAACTAAACCAATGCCGTACTAATTACTATTCTTATGAAAGGAATCAGTTTGCATCTTGTGTCTCAATCTAATGTTATAGGCTGCTATTGTTCCACTCATAGAATGTTAGTAATAACCACATCTGGATTTCACTCCAAGAAGTTTAGTTAAAAGGGGCCTCTCAGTATATGGCCTAGAGAAAAAACAAAAATTCCCATTTGTTCGTTTGCTAGCTCGCTACTCCCGCTAGGAAAAGCTAGAAACAAAATGATTTCGGGCACGGCAATCATAATTATTTCAGAAGCGAGTTAGCAAAGTATAGTAATATTTGGGCAGCGAGGAGGTTCACAAAATTACAAAAAAAAAAAAAACAAGACCAAAAATAAAAAAAAATAAAAAAAATCCACTGTATTTTGCTGACGAATCCATACTTTAACGTATTTTGTAGGGGGGGGGGGGGTGGGCGTCGCTGACTTTGCTCGCTCGTAAAAACAGAATGGTTTCGGACGGTGCCAGCGAGGTACCTAAACCGATTCATATTCAGCTCACAGAGGATCGAATAGATCATTTAGATATTAATATTTCGATGACGAAATAGCACTTCTACAATGAAAAAAGCTCGCAGCGCCCGCTCGATAAATAATTGTTTGATTTTTTTTTTTCAAAGCAAACGAATTGGGCGAGTGAGGTGACCTGTTTCATATGCTCACAATGTAATTTACTGAAGGGTTGGGTGTGTGCTTCCTCGCTCGCTTCGCTCGCTCGTAATGGTAAGAGCCATGATAGTTTCGGACTGAAAACAATAGACCAGGGATGTGCTAAAATAGAGTCATCTAATCACCTCGCGAGGTGATTAGATATTTAAATATACACCAAAAGTGTGTATCATATCCTTCAATTTCAGTTTAAAAAATGCAAAAGCGCCCTCATGACCAGCTCGCGCGGTCCCTTCGCTCCCTCGCTTTTGTATTTCTTCGAAAATTTTACCCGCCTTGCCCCCCCCCCCCCAATGCGATGACTCACGGTTCGCCACTGTCAATACCTACAGGTTCATCGTTCAAAAGTTGCCTCGGGACGCCGAAAGCAGCAACCCTTTGATTAAAGATGGAGTCGCCCATCTGTATTGGATGTCAACAATCCAACATTTTCTCTCTCAGAGGTTTCTCTCAACGACAGTAGCCAGGCGGTGGGGTATACCCTACAACAGATTTATAAAAACTACCAAAGTCCGGTAGGTTCAGTTCCGATACAAAATATACTTAGAGCTGTTACAGTAATGTGTTAGGTGGGGGTTTATCAAATTATGTGAAACAAAAGAAAAGAAAACGTGGAAAATGGAGGAGTAAGACAATTCCACTGAATTTACTAAGCATGTCCAAAATGGGGGGGGGGGGGGGGAATAATGTATTATCTAACAATCGAAATCAGGATCAATGGAAAATATTGTATAATGAAATAAAATGGACTTTAAGAAATTGGGCACTTTTGGTTAAATGAATGATTTTCCTTTGAAGAGTTTACTGAGTTTTATTTTTCTGTCTCTGTCTATGAAACTTCAGATTTAGCAATATTTCGCTTCATACCATCTTTATAAATATACCATCTATGTATTTCCGCTATAGAATGTTCTGTACATGATGTATAACGATGAGTATCCAAACGGAATAAAGATGAACGAAAGAGGACATACGAAAGGTACTAACATCCTTTTTACATTGTGTATATTTTCCCTCAACCAATCCGGGTGATGTTCGTTATTCCGAAGGTTCGATAGTCCATAAATGAAATAAGGTTCGTTATAGTCAGAAAATACTAACGAACTAACGAACCTTATTTCATTTTCGGACTAACGAACCTTATTTCATTTTCGGACTAACGAACCTTTGGAATAACGAAATGTAACCATAAATCAAAAGGCATTATAATCTCACATTCTCGAAGAATACGGCACATTACGCCGCTATCTTTATACTAGTATCAATTCCAAAGATAGTAGACAGCCCGATGTTTTTTGTTTTGTTTTATTTTGTTTTGCTTTTCTTTGTTTGATATTGTTTCGTTTCTTAAGGGTTTGGATGATTATCTGCATAACACCTAAATAAACCTATATTTCATGCAACAATGTAGACCTAGTGAATGATATTCATTACTTCAGTGTACCCCAGG
This sequence comes from Echinometra lucunter, assembly GCA_029962745.1. Classification (NCBI taxonomy): domain Eukaryota; kingdom Metazoa; phylum Echinodermata; class Echinoidea; order Camarodonta; family Echinometridae; genus Echinometra; species Echinometra lucunter. The sequence goes on along the minus strand of CM057154.1, from coordinate 30,013,366 downwards.
AAAAAAAAACAAAAGGAACAGTCAATCTGAAAAGATGGTTAATAAAGCTAGTTTATTACGGAAGACAAGTGCAAATGAAGAGTACATTAGACAAAGAGCGCATATTTTATGCGTCTATTTTATTTACACACTTCGTTGCCGTTTTAAGAGCTATTTATCTATTATTTTAAGTGTGTTTAAACTGCAAAATACTTGTAGGATTATTTTATTCGAATAAAGTTTACTTTTTAATACTCTCCCATTTTTTGTAGGTGTAATTGCATTCGACAACGAATCTGGATTTTGGTTGATTCATAGCGTACCCAAGTTCCCGGATTTTGCAAAGAGTAGTTACATCTGGCCTAGCAGTGCATGTACTTACGGTCAATCCATGCTGTGCATTTCTATGAAGACCGATCAGTTCGTAGAAGTCGGTAAGTGTGAACACCCCCTCACTTTTTATCAACATTATCATCGGCGAAAATCCCGGAAGGGGGGGGGGGGGGCGTCCCGGTCTTGTTTGATCACGGCATTTGCTCAAAAGACGCACCACAAACGACCGTTGTTGTTGTTACTGCTTGCTTGCAGGGGCGTATAGATAGCGGGGGGGGGGGGGGGGGGGGGGGGGGGGGGGAGATGGACTCATATATGTGTGTACAAAAACACGTACGAATAGGTTAATCACAGGAACTGTCTACACTAATGACTGCTTGTCGGAGGATTTTGGAGTGAAATTGCAATTCCCCCCAAAAGCTGATGACCTCTTTCTTTTTGCTTTCAGATCTGTCCCCTTATTAAATTTTGAGAAAGAATTTCGCAGCATGAACATGATCGCAAAGAATGTTTAAAAATCAACCTAAGGAAATTTTAGTATCTTAGCTCTGCACCTTTTGAAATAATTATATTGTGCAAACATTACTAGTATATACGATGATATCTGTGAGATAATGGTAATAGGTGAAATCGCCAATGAGACGATTTCTCTCAAGTCTTTGGGATCTTGATCGTTGTGTAATGAAAGCAAAACCGTGAAAAGTTTGAAAACTTACATTTCATCAAGAAATGGAGTGAGTGGACTATAGTTATGAAGAGGTTATAGAGCGAGTGTTCACGGGAGAATGTGATGGACACGGAGATTCATAATATAGCCACCAAAATCACTCTATAAGGGACTGCACTATGACGAGGTTCCAAATTAAAAGATGGCCTTTCATCTTCAGGCGTCCCAAAGGTCAGGAGCATGTGCTTGCTAAAACTTTAAGGTTACTTGGACCATCCATCTTATATAAAATTATACATATATATATAAAACCTTTCAGCCTGAACGTAGGCCCCGGGGGTCGGGGTAGCCCCCAGAGTCTCCCAAAAGGGCCTCAAAGCCCGCACTGAATTCAACACATCTTTACAAAACAAACAAAACAGAGAAAATTTTTCATTTTAGTTGCCAGACGGCCTCTAAAAATTGGGAGAGATTTTGAGAAGGAAGAGAGGCTGCACATTTCAAAGATACCATTGAAAATTTCTTTCGGAAGGAGTTCTCACTCTCCTCTTATAAAACAACAAAGGGCCATCTAACATGCTCTGGATGTAAAGAAAATGATTTTCTTACTTTCCGATCTTAACAACTCAAAAAGTTTTCTTACTCAGTTTTGTAGATCGAACTGATACAGACTAATCTTGAGTATTGTAGTTTCTTACGGGTGCAGTTGAGTGTCAAATGATAATTTCCATAATAAGTTAATTATTAAATTGTAAAAAAAAATGTATTGCTTCCTGAAAGAAGTATAAGCACACCTATTTGACAAAACACAAAATGCAGGTTGTTTTAAGTGCCTAGGTAAAGGGCGGCACTCATGGGGGGGGGGGGGGGGGGGGTAAAGCACACAGCAATTGAATTTTAGGGGGCAGTAGTGACTTATGAATTCACACAAAATAATGTGAATTACAAAATGAGTGTGCAAAGCATGCTTTCTAGGAGAGAGGTGCCCAAGGGAGAGGGATGAGTGAGTACACCCCCCCCCCAGCGTGAAGCACGGAAGCTTCGACGTTTCTTTGTCATCGTTCCATGTCTCATGCTCCTTTCTTCCTACATTCTCTTGCCCTTTTCCTTTTCTCTTCTAGATCAAGCTTTTGTTTTCCTTTATCACTTAGGACTTTTTCTCTCTTTTTTTGGAGGGAGGGGGGGGGGGGGGGAATGACCCATTGCCCCATGGCTACGCGGATGGTCTCTTTAAAAGAGGTCTGTTGGATTGTGTACTAAACTGTTAGAGCTGCTCCCCCCCCCCCCGAAAAAGAAAGGGGCAAAAAAAAAAAAAAAAAAAAGAAGAACGCCTAAATGGCTTTTTTTTTTTTTTTTTTTTTTTTTTTGCTTGTCGCTAAATTTAGATTTTTCTTTTGGGACTTGTAATAGGATACCCTAATATGGTTTTTACGACACACGAAAAAAAAAATATACACCCCCCCCCCCCCTCCCCGGAGTTCCGGAGTTCACTGCCGGAATGTAATGTACAGCCCCCTTTTTTCAGTCGCTACTTTAAAAAAAATCCTGGATCCGCGGCTGTCCAGACATAGGCCTATGGACACAGCCATTTTCTTCTTCTTCTTATGAGATGGGTTTATTGCTATTGGGCACTTATCACAATTTCATTTTGTTTCTACACACTGGTACTTTGACTAGACTTTTCTTATGGGCCATATTGCCCTTTTTTCAGTGTCCCCGCCCCCCGAAAATTATAAATCGGATTGACGCCCGATTGACGCCGTCTAGTCTTCTCTCAAGAGTCAAAATGTCAATTAGGGTCTGTGCTTGCAGACTATAGGCAAGATCGACTTTGCGCTTAGCTTAGCTTAGCGCTATTTGCTTGCTTGAATTTGGTCTCACTCGTACTCCACTGCGTCCCACCCGTTTACTTTGATGTGATGCATTTCCATTTCCCACCGTGTCAACTTCGTCTTCGACGCTAGCAATATGTTGAGGTCAAAGTTGCCAAGCGATATAATTCTCAACCGTATTAGACGCAGACGACGTCGTGAAGCTCGTGAAAGACGACAGAGATATTTTGCGTACTTTCGAAGACGCCAGCGTGAAACAACGAACTTCATGATCCTCCTGCTGTCGATGTGCGACTCACGGGAACGTATCCCGAGGTCGATTTGGTCGTTCCCCAAGTCTATGCACTGGTGGAACAACGTAGTATTGGCAGCGTGGGACGACCAAATTTGGCTTGAAAATTTCAGGTGATTACTGAAACTACGTTTGATAGATTTTATTTTTCATCATGTATTTGCTGTTTCGACTAGACTTAACTTACGCCTCTACTTTCATGACTTTGACAAGCTCCCATCTCCCTGGTTCAACTTAAAAATTTCTTCTACCTCATAGATCATATCATACCCTGTCATTATCAATGATATTTTTGATAGAATATTAAATGAATGTTAAAGAAATATTGTGTGGCCACTGTCATGGCAAGTGTAATGAATGTAAATGAGTAAAACTAAATGCAGACGCTTGCAGACTTTTACTCTTCATTCTACTACAATAAATCATGTAATTTTGTTTTTGCTTTTTCGAATAGATCTAGACTTAACTTTCCTGTCTCTTCTTTTACAAGAGTAAGACATCTCCAACTTCTTATTTCTACTTTTAACTCTCCATCTTTTTGTTTATCTGATTGATTTTGCTGTTGTGATTTATCCTGTATAGGGATCAATGTAATATGAGGCTTAATGCTCTTTTTGTTGAACCCCATTCCCATAAAATTCTGTGTAAATGTCTTTTAATCTCATACCTTACAGTTTGTTTTATGTCACAATTTTTATCTCATGATTCATGTATCATATTCGCTTATTTTTATGGAGAATGAAATAAATAAAGTGAAAACTTTGCATATTTGCAGAAATTGCAGTAGACCGAACTGACAACTTTGATCCAAGATTGATGTAGAATATTGCATTAATGTGATTCATTATATTCTGATTTGTTTTGTTTTAAATTGTAAATTGAAATTTAGATTGTAAACGTAAATTTAAATTCAAATTCTCTTTAGGCTCCTTCCTATTTTACTCTTGATTAATACTTCATGTACTTATATTTATATGGGGTACTTCCCTTCTTTTGTTGATTTTTTTTTTCTGAATTTACTGTACCCTTTTTTTGTTTGTACATCTTATATTGCTTGTTTGTATACTTTCTATGAGTTGTCAAAACATTGTCAAATATTGTAAATGTGTGAAATATGAAAACGATAAACAAACTGAAACTGAAACTGAAACTAAATCTGAAATTCTAAACTGAATTTAATTCAGCCTTTTGGGCCATCTACTACTACGTGATAACCCAGTCTATAAATTTCATTTTTTTTTCTTCTTGATTTTCAGGATGACTAAAGCAACATTTAGATATCTTCTGGAAGAGCTTAAACCTCACATTTCAAAGAAAGACACTCATTTCCGCAAGGCCATTCCACCAGACCAGCGTCTTGCTATAACCCTCTGGCGGCTTGCTACAAACATTGAGTATGGTACATTAGGACCTTTGTTTGGTGTTGGAAGATCATCAGTTTGTAGTATATTCCAGAGCACTATAAAGGCCATCACTAATGTTTTGGAAAAAAGCCATATTTCTATCCCGGCAGGACAAAGACTGCAGGTATGTTCTTTCAGTTTGATCTCTCAAAATTAGACATTCTTGCAATATATTTGCAAACTACATTACAAACTTTATATGGAAATTTTATTTCGAGTTTACAGGGAGTTCCACATGTAATTAGCCAACCGTTTGAACCAGTTAATGCTTTTAAAAAATTTTTGATCTGTTTAAATTATTGACGAAAAAGCTTTGAACCAAGAGTTCCCCCTTTTTTTCCCGAAGAAAGGAAATGGAAGGGTTCGCGTTGTTCAAGTTCTTAACTTATTACATACCATGCCTAGACTCTGGGATAACTTGGGCTAGGGTTTATGAAAATTTTGTGTTATACTGAAATCAATTTGTACTTGACGGGGTGCATTGATAATTCCTTTTTCATATTGGTAGAGTATGACCGAGTATTTCTATCCATCTTAAAATTCTTGTTTTGTTGCAAACCTATCTTTTGTCATTACTGCAGGAGTGCATTCAGAACTTTGAAGACAAAGGATTTCCCCAAGCTGCAGCTGCCATAGATTGTTGCCACATCCCTATCAGAACTCCTCCCAAGAAACAGCAAGAATACTTCAACAGTAGGTTTTCATCTGTTGTACTTCAAGCAGCTGTGGATAGCTTTGGACAGTTCATTGATGTGGACGTAGGTTGGCCAGGCAGTATGCACGATGCAGGAGTATTCAACAACTCTGAATTATCTAGAAAGCTGAAGGATGAATCCCTTTTCCCCAAGTCAACCAGAGTAATTGAAGCTACTCCTGTACCTGTTTTGGTGCTGGGCGATGATGAATATCCCCTCATGCCAAACCTCATGAAACCATACAGTGACAATGGAACACTAACAGCTGCTCAGGAAGGCTTCAATCATAGACTAAGATCTTGTCATAGCACAATTGAAAATGCCTTTGGACATTTAAGAGGTAGATGGAACATCCTTGCAAAAACAATGGACCACGAGGTGGAAAAGATTCCCTCCATAGTTCTTGCATGCTGTATCTTGCACAACATTGTAGAAAGCCATGGTGATCCCTTCCTAGATGAATGGTCTCGAGAACGTGTTATACCTGTGCCACATGGACCTGCTCATGATGATGCTAGCAGTGCAGCACATGCCACCTCAATTCGCAATGCACTTACTCTGTACTTCGTTGATAAAGGTACTAGAAAATAATCACATAATCAGTGGCATCTCAAGGAATCCTTGAGACTAAGAATCATTCAAAACACAATCTGAAAGCAAGCTTGGGAAATTGTGTTGATGAATATGTATGGGATGCTGTATGAGCAGAGGTGTTGAATTTGCTATCATACTGTATGATAGAGGGAAATATTTGACAAAATAGTGATTTGATTTCTTTTTATTTTGTATGTCATGCCCTTTACATGCATTTGTATTTGTTTCATATTTTGAAAGAAAAATGCCATGTTGTACAGAAATTCCAAAGATACAGAATAATGGAGTACTAACGATAGATTCCTGTAATAATCCTGTTAGATGTAACCAAAATTCCCTATAACCAGCGAAATTACCTCATTATATATTATATTACCTCATAATATGCTGAAACTTTGCTACGCCAAGGCCAGTTAAATATTTTGTAATGGGAGAGGATATGGATAAGCAAGTCATAAAACTTGAATCAAAATTGGTTTCAAAATAAGAGAGATATGAAAGTTTGAAAAGTCTTGATTTACTTTCTGTGGGAATCATCAAATCTGCAATATCGCTTCAAAATGGCAGGTTTTTGTGGACAAATCTCCTTATGTTTTTGCATGCAAAATTTCGGATTTTCTCCATTATCTCTCAAGGTGCACTTGTCCCTTAGTGAACACAACATATGGTATGTTGTGTCAAATGATATACATCTTGAGCTAAGAGACAAGCAGCTCCTTCAGAGATAATGGAGAAAATCTGAAATTTTGTGTACAAAACATATGGAGAGTTGTCCACAAAAATCTGCCATTTTGGAACAATATTGCCAATTTGAGGATCGCCATTCAATAAATCAAGATTTTTCAAACTTTCATGACTTTCATAATTGCATTTCATAATTGATTTTAACTTTAATTGCTTCTCTCTATTCTCTGTTTTCATTAAGATTGACTTGTCTCCAGGGTTTCCTTTTTCCTTTTTTTCTAATTTTTGCAGCAACATGACACAATAAAATGATGGCTGAAATGGGTTTTTCTTTTGTCATAAATTATTATTGTACATTTATTATCTTGCCAAAACATTTCTTCTACTTATACAAATGCAATACTGTACATTAAAAACTGCATCATCTTTGCTACCAAATAAACACACGTTATTTACCCATCACCGGGTTCTTTAAAGTTGTATTGGAACGAAATGTCCTTTGTCTGTGCTTGGTCATCCATGTATTTATTTTATACATGTCGAGTAGTCCTTTCACATAAGAGAGCTGGAAGTATTGATACCCAACTCATTTTCACCATTTTGGTCTCTCAAAACTGCTCTGTATTGAATTTGAACATTTTACATCAATTTTCTTAAAACATGAACACATTTTTATGAGTAAAATATCACTTCTGTGTTGATGCTTACTTCACTGACACTGTATCTAACTTCACGAAGTCATCAGATTGATGTCATGTCCTTTTTATGAAAATATACATGTATAACCATACTCCATGAAAGAAATTATACCCTTCCTTTTTCATGCAGTACCTCAAGACTCAAGTACCTGTACCTCAAGATTTATTCTGGAAGCACAGCAGTTTAGTACACAGGTTTCTCACTAGAAAAAAATCCACACACGGTTCCCCCTCTGCGCAAAGCGCAGAAGTTTCAGAAGTTTTACGGAATAACGTGTAAAGTTAGGTGTGGCGGCAGTATATGCTATAGCAAAAGGATGGAAAAATACTTCTTGGTAAGCAGGAGTTGTTTACTAATAGCGTTATAGTAAAAATACATTGTCAAAAAGCAAATCAATCTGTGGCATTTATCATTATTGTTAGGAATATATACTCCAATATGTTTTTACTCTTGTTGCCACGCATGGTGCAGCAATTTCACACATGATTCTTCCTTGTCTGAAATCCTTTACACATGGTATTGGAACCATGGGTGTTATGTACTGGCGAGAACCATGTTAGTACATATATTACCTCAGGTTTTAAGTAGGTTTAGCATCGTCTTTTGATTCAGAATGTTATGAACTACACAAAATACATCCTAGCAAAAACATAAGTGAAAAAAATTACAAAGACTTCAAACCATTTCTGTAAGCAGTACACTGTGTGGTAATGCATGATGTAGTAAACAAAGCTTTACACCACATGCAGCACATAACCTTACCCTTCTTTCATTTTGTATGCAAAAAAAAAAAAAAAAAAAATTCTTTGCAGGTACACATCAAACACAAATTGTCTTAAGATGTGGATAGTTCTGAATCTGATGTCAAAATCCCCATTTAAATGCCTAGATAAGAGAATTTATGCATGCAGTTAAGAGATGGTATATCCATGGTCCATGGACCAACAACAGGTAGGTCCATGGTACATCATACTTCACAACAGGCAGATCCATGGTACATTGTACTTTACAACAGGCAGATCCATGGTACATTGTAATTTACAATGAGGGTATGTTGTGGTACATCGTACTTAACAACAGGTAGGTCCATGGAACATGGTACTTTACACATGCATGATTCTCTTGAATAAAATGTGTACCTGTATATTAAAGGGTAAGTCCACCCTAGAAGTATCACTGTTTCAATAAAAGGAGATAAATTTGAACTGCATTTTAGAAAAGAAATTAGAAAAATTGGTCAAAGAATAAGAAAATTACACTCATTTACATTTTCTAGTAAACTACTCTCAGCTCTGCAAATTGGCAACACTGATGACATCATATGCGAGCAGGTCTCCATTCACTTTGCACATGAAATTTCACATTATCTCAATTTTCTTGGAAGTAACACATTTTCTAACTCCCATTATCAATGTATGTTCAGAAGAATTGTTTTTTTACATAACATACTTTGACTTTGGGGTAAGAAAATGTGTAACTTCCAAGAAAATTGAGAAAATGTGAAATTTCATGTACAAAGTGAATGGAGAGCTGCTCGCATATGATGTCATCAGTGTTGCCAATTTGCCGAGCTGAGAGTAATTTACTAGAAAATGTAAATGAGTGTAATTTTCTTATTCTTTGACCGATTTTGCACCATTTCTTTTTCAAAATGCTGTTCAAATTTATATCCTTTTATTGAAACAGTGAAACTTCTGGGGTGGACTTTGCCTTTACTGTGTAAGTCTGGCACAGTCTGCATACAACTTGATACAAGGTGTACATGTACATGTATTTTATTCCAGTTTTACAGTTTTATACACAATTTCACATGGAAAAGTCCTTCATTCTCATACAGTCTACACAAGTGTATGATTTAGATTATAAGAAATAGTTTATTTGGCAAGCTTAAAGGGCTGAATACTAAATTAAAAACAAACTCAAGTATGAGACAATCCTGAGATCAACCTAGTGGTCTGAAACAAACACTAAAGTTTATACACCCTGTACATGCAGTATCCAGGACTTGTTACACTGGGTATTATGATATTCTACATTTTCTGAACAAAGTATGTTTCTATGTATGGCTACCTGCAGATAAAAACAGGCTTCTTCATGATCTAACAAGGGGAGAGAACATTGGAAACAGGATAAATGTTAAATTCTTTCTAAAATGGGTGATAAGCAGATTGATAATGAAGACATGCAAGTATTTTCTAATCCTTCAACACATTCCATTATGATGCTTTATTTAATCATAGCTTTGGGATTTTGCCAACATACTGGTATGTTTTTAAAAAAAATGCTTGAATCAACACACATTTCCTGCTGCAGAATAGGTGCTATTCACTGTTTAGTGCTTGCTGAAAATATACTGCTAGTAAATGTAAAGTTGCACATCCTGAGAACATTACAGGGCAGTGGATTGAGAATTCTTTAGCAGTGGAAAGCTTAAACAAGATGTCTGATGAAGAATAAAGGGGGGGGGGGGTTGCTGCAGCAAGAGCATCATGCAATTATCCTCCCCAAAATCCAAAAAGAGCACTTGTGTCCCAAAAAGTATGACACTTTCACTGGGCTATATGCTTCAATTCCTTGATCTTCACATATTTTGGAGTTGAGTTGTATATCTTAGTGATTTCTTCCATTTATTTCTTCATTAGGCAGATAGCCATACATCTTAGTAGCAGTACAGTGGAAACTTTCTGTCAAGAGCTCTGATATAACAAGATTCATGGAATAACAGGGTAAATTGGCTGGTCCCAGTTCCTCATGTTCTTCTGTTTCTTTACCCCTATATAACAAGATTCCTGATGTAACATGGTAATTTTCATGGTCCTATGGTCCTCGCTACAGTGAGTTTTCACTGTAATTGGTGTCCTAAAATATCCAGGTATCTATGGAAGCTGATTGCTGTGATTCTGTGCCCCCTTAATAAGAGCCATCATCAATGAAAAGCGCCGCTCTTCTCTGTCCCTCTCATCTAGACGAGCCTTTTCTGCCCTTTCCATTTCTTCCCTCCGAAGCCTTTCACTTCTTGCTGCCTCTTCTCTTCTCACAAGTTCCTTCCTCTCCCTCTCCTCCCGCTCAAACTGTAATCTATCCCGCTCCAGCTGAATTTGGTCTCGCAGAAGTCGAATCTTTGATAAACAAAGAATATTCATGAAAAGTTAGAATACATAAGTTCGAAAATTTCAAGTTATTTTCTTGCTTCGACCTGAAACATCCATACACAATGTATATCAACAAAAAAATTATTTTGTATGAACAAATAAAAAATTCAATTTTGAAAAGATTATACTTATTTTGTTCTGATGTAAAACTAACCGCATTTCCCGAGGAATTCACTCTTTTTTATCTTCTTGATTTCAATTTTGAAGTAACAAAAGTGTATGTTAACTACATGTATGATCTCTTTACGTTTTCATATTAGACATCGAAATCAGTATCCAATTTCCCAATGTTTCAAACCATTCATCTTTATACTGTACACCCGTAAATCTAAATTATGTATTTCTCGGCCTTTGTGGCTAACCCCAGTACTTCATCATCATTAATAATAATAATAACAATAATATAATAATAATAATAATGATAACAATACTACTACTACTAATAATACTAATACTAATACTAATATTACTACTAATAATCACAATAATAACAATAATAATAGTAATAATAATAATCATTATTGGCATTATTATCACTACTTCTATAATCAATTCAATCTCTCTCCCTACCTGTCCTGATAACTCTAAACCTACCTCTTCAGTATGTCTCTCTGCTTCCATTCTTCTATGGGCATCTTCTGCCTCCATCAATACTTTATCACGTTGCATGTTGTTCTCCATGAGCATCTTCACAAGGTGTCTTATCTCATCCTTCTTTGTGTTCCCTGTGCATAGGAAGGGAGAGGACTCAAAAAATAGTTTGGATACAATTCTCGCATTTTGTAATCCTTGCGCCCTCATTCGGTTCAGTTGCGACAATCATCTAGGTAGTTAATTCTTGGGAGATAGGTCGACAACAGAACCATCAACACCTTGCACTAGTCGCCTTTTCTGTTCTATTTTGTGAGTACTTTCATAAGCTCATAATTTTTTAATATTCATGTAATTTTGTACTGCTCAGTGCTGAAGGAAAATAAGTTCCACAATATGTGGAAAGATCGAATATATATTATCACATTAGGAATTCATACTACTGTATATTACATCATAACTTACTGGTCCGTTCCCTCTTTGAATTATTTGGATTAAGTCGTAAATCAGCTTTGCATTTGAGTTTGGCCTTTGGTTCTCCACAATGGATGCCATCTTCTTCAGAAATCCAACCACCATCAACCATTGGATGATTCTGCATCTCTGAATAAATAAAAAAAAGAAAGTTGATTATCTCATTTGGCAAAATTAGTTGAAATAACACTTAACAAAGTTTACAAAAAAAAACCCCAACAAAAACAAAAAAGTACCAAAAATGACTTGTGTATTCAAAGCTACTCGGTATGTATGAAACAATACCCCCAATATTACCTGGCATTCTAGGGGTGACATTTTTAAAGGAGTTTGAAGAAAAACAAAGGATAATGTAAGGCCATAATGCGTGAAAGCGAAAGGCAGCTCAATTCTGTAAACGTCTAAATTCATGGGTGAATATATGCATACAGTGACTAGTCTACACGCTAGTTGCCTGTATGTTTATTTCACGTATATAACTGAAATTGCAGTTCCTTTCTACAGAAATAAATTTTGAAGCTCAGAGTAAAGCAGGGCTCCACAAAAGCTTTTTTCAAGGGGGTCCAGACAAAAATTCCAAGTTCTATAGGTATTGAGCACCGTTTTAAAATTTTGCATGACGTTTCCTGGGCACTATGAACAAGATGGTCAATAATGAGAAAGTTTTACACTAATTCAGTTGGAAATAATCAGAAAAAATTTTACAACAACTTCAGTGTAATATATCCTGCTGTAAATATGTATGATTGCTCACATATTCCAACAAATATTTCATATCTTTGGTCATGTGTCATGAACTTGCCTCCCAAAAAGTATGGTGCTGTCACATTTTGTGCTTTCAAATTGAAGTATTTCTTGATTTTTATTAGAACCATTGAGGCTATAATAAGTTTCGTATCGTCTTAAATCTGTATTAATATGCCATTAGTCTGCAAAGTTTCACAGCTCTAGGTAATATATAACTTGAATTACATAATTTTATATTTGGAAGGCCATAACAGTGGCTCATAAAAATGTTTGATATTTTTCGCAAAAAATTTAAGGAAATTTTTTAGTCATTACATGATCATAAACCCAAGACAATTATACCTTGTTGAAAAGGTCTGAATGTCTCCTGTAAGAATATATCATTAGAATTGCCCTAGCAGTGCCACAGAAAATTTTTTGTTGAAAACAATGAGCTTATAAGAATTATTACAATTTTCATTTTCATATTTACATAATTCTTTTGCCTTACATCTTGTGTCATTTTTTAGTGCACATTTAGATTTTTCTTGTAATTTCCTTGCAGAATTTATATACTTTGCTATCACAGGGTTGATACTTAAGGAGATATCAGTTTTCAAAGTTAGAAGTACACTACTGAAGGTAGAATCACCATGTAACACAAAAGTAGGTGACTTCATGACGCATGACCCTATATGAAAAAGTAAATTCATCTAATGAATTGAATGGCAGCATGATTAACAAGGAAAATGAGCATTTATACCTTGACTACCTTCATCATCAAAGTCCTCCTCATCAGATGACAAGCGATGAGTCTGATGATTGCCCGGCTCACCATTTAGGAGTGAGGCTCTTTCTGAAGGTCCAGAGTCCTTCGCAGTCTCGTCAACAGCTTCAATATCTGTAAAAATATAAATAGTCAATTAACCTGTCTAAGCAGCCACCTCCCTATAGTGGCCACTAAAATCGGTTTCCAATAAGATAAATCATGCATTTAAGAACCTGTCTATAACAGCCACTTGTCTATTTACTTTTTTTCCTCGGGTGGCCACTATAAACAGGTTTCACTGTACAGCAGATTACAGGACTACATGTATTATCATCCATTGGAAATACAATGTGAGCTATAACATACTTGCCTTATAACAAGGTAATTTTGCTGATCTCGCTTAATTGTACATGTATTTTTTCAATTAAGCCCTGTCACAAGAAGGTTTCAAAGATAATGTAATGTCAATGCCCCTGGGCCCAATGACCTGAAAATACTAGACTGAAAGTAAAACTATGTATCACTCTGATACACTCACATAGCCAATGGGGAGGTGAGAGTGGTCAACCCCCCCCCCCCCCACCATAAGGAAAAAAAAGAAAAAGCTTTAAGAAGAGAAAAAGGTGAGAGAATGTAGGAAGAGAAGAGAAAAGTTACAATCAACAAAGAAAACAGAATTTTCTGTGCTTCAAGGGGGGGGGGGGGTGATTTCCTCCCATTGCACCCTCTCCCTCCTAGTAGCATGCTTTGCATCCTCAATTTGCACAGTTTGCATGCTCACTACTGCCCCCCCCCCATGCAATCCTAGGTAAGCTACCGCTCTGATACTATGCCTTTTGAAGGGAATTTCTCTCATTTCATTTGATAAAGTAAATGCTTATCCTAATAGTAATACATGTACTTATAATAAGAAGTAAACAACCCTAATGTGAATCAAACTTGTATTGTAAAATTCTACTGAATACATGTAAGTATGAGGCTTAACGTTACATACTTTATAGAATATAATAATTATAAATGTACTACAATAATGATAATAATAAAAGGTAACAATATCAATATTAGGCTAGTGAAAAATAGTCTTTATGATTTATCAATCATTATACGATAGAGTATGGGGTAATCTTATAATCATGTTTTAAAATGATCATATACCATTGGATGCACTGGTTCTGTTAAAAGTGACTGTACATGTAGTTGGTATCCGCTGACGCTGGTGACTGTTCTCCAGTTTTATCATGTGATGTGCTGTTGGAGTATGGGCCTGGGATGAGATATCAAAAGGAGACCTCGGACTGCCCTCTTCCTGTTCATCGACTAATTCCGCCTCGTCTAACTCGATGGCAGTGATACAGTTGGAGCCAGCCCCATCTGTGCTCCCAAGTCCTACGTCAACAAATTCATGCAGTTCATTAAAATAGAGAAATGTTTGTTTCCCCTGTCCCGTAAAGTTTGCTCTGTCCTTCATCTTTGCAAGCTTCCTGTAGTTCGTAGTCATTGTGCGGATTTTATTTTTAATCTGACTTTCATCGCGGAAATAGCCCTCTGCAGCAATCCTCTTCGCGATTCTTTTGTACACGGTTTTGTGTTTAGAAGATGTATCGCGAACTTGTGCGAGAACGTCTGGCTCTCTCCAAATATTTATCAGGCATCTCGTTTCTACATCATTCCAATGGCTTGAATTAGCGACAACATCTCCATGCAATCCATGATGTATCATGGCCATGGCTATACAACTGACTATCTCAAATGAAAGCTAAAATTCAAGTGCAATTAACGTTAAAGTTTCGACAGCATCACACAGCCTAAAAATTCACAGGGTAAATTGAAGCGCTAGGCCTAGTATGCATGTACAGCTAGCTACAGCATTATGCAGATGGAATTTTGTGTGTGTGTGTTTGTGTGTGTATAGTACGTAATTCGCTTGCTGTGCATGTGGCGCCTGTGTGTATACGTGTGTGTGTGTATTGCGGTTGTGTGTATCGCAAATTCTAGGGAAATGTACGTGCTTATTTTTAGTTTGAGCGCGCGAGCGCCTGGATTGATTAGTTTGGGCTGCGTAATTTTACGGTTATAGCGCTCATCGCTCTCTATCGATCTCGTCGAACTCGAACAACATCATGTTTGTGCATGCCATGGGCGCGCGTCAATGGAGGGGGGGGGGGGGGGGGGTGGGGGGATTCGTCCCCAGAATTTGAAGGGTGCATGTGAACACAATACAATATGTCCTCCCCCTTCATTTCAAGCCGAGAACCCCCTTTTAATAGTGCAACAAAAATAAAACAGATTTAACCACTGTATTCCAGAGAGTTTCACGGGCCCACGGGGGGGGGGGGGGGGTTCCTTAAAAGCCCCATCAAATAGCCTAACAAAGTTAAGAGTTCATTTTGATCATAGAAATAAATATCTACAAGAGAGAGAGAGAGAGAGAGAGGGGGGGGGGAGGCACGGTTTGCGTAGCAAAGGGGGGGGGGGGGCAGTCGCCTTCTCCGAAACGCCAACAAAAAAAAAAAAAAGAAAAGAAAGAAAGAACAGAAGTGGAAAAAGCGTGAGCGAGAAAAGAAAAAGGTAAGAGAAAGTAAGAAGTGCGGGAGCAGGCAAGGAACAATTCAAAGAAACATCGTCTTCTATTTCTGTGACTCACTACTCGATCAGTTCCGGAGAATCCGGGTCACATGTGAGGGATAATAATCACCGGCACCCTGGGGTATAATATAGGAAGGGTATATTGTCAGGGGTATTGCATATACGGTCAGGGGATAGTTGTCATGTGGCAGGGTCGGTGGAGCGTCTTTCAAAGTGTGGTGGGCACCAGTGGCGTAGACAGGTTCTCACACCTGGGGGGGATGATTTGCCGTTCACGAGAAATCGAGGATAATTTCGTATACAGATACACACCCACACCCGAATGCACAGACATAAATAGACAGGGCGGCGGAGCGTCTTTTAAAGTGGGGGGGGGGCACTAGCGAAAAATTGCACTTTGGGGGAAAAAAGGGGGCCCTTACAAGTGCTGAACACGAGAAGGAAAATATACCCTTAAATTCTATTTAACACACTTTTTAAAGTGCATTTTGACATACTTTTACAAGTCATGATAATAACTACTTTGTACTATTATTGAATACTGTTCTGTCTTACTCAATTGTGAGCGAGCGAAGCGAGCGAGCAAAAAATGCTAGGTATTTTTGCTGAAGGGCATGGTATTTGCAGTATATTTCGAGTGGCTCCGGAAATTCATTTTATTCGTGTTCCATTATCATTGTAAATTTCTTCCATTTACTCTGTATATATTTTTTCTTATAGTGACCAAGCTATAATGTTTAAACGCACTAGTGAGGTCTCATAGCTACCGATTATTTTTTATCAGAGAAAATATTCAAATTGAATGGGGTTTTGAGCACAATACCATCAGGAACTTAGAACATATAAGACTTTACGGCTACAACACACTTGAACTGCCTTGAGTGAGATATCATAAGTACGAGCGAGCGTAGCGAGCGAGCTTTAGAAAGGAAAAGTAGAAAAATACCCCCAATAACGGGGCACCGTTCCTTCTAATCACAGTTGTGGGAAGCACTTGCCCGAATGGAAAAGGGACACTATCAGAAAACAAAAATGGCGCTAATTGCCCTTATCTTACATGAACAGATGCAGATATTGGACATACTAGAAAGGAAAATGGGCACTTATCAGAAGTAAATGAGGGCATGTATCAGATTTCAAATGGGGCACTTATCAGGGGTGAAAAGGGGCAATCTGCAGAAGAGAAATTCCACTGTGAAAAACGAAAAGAGGTAGTGAAAGGGGATAATAATCACATTTTAAAAGGGACATTCATTTGAAGTGTAAGAGGCGCACTTCTCAGAAGGGAACAGATCGCTATTAAAAGGGAAAGGCATAAAAGAGCGCATTTCTGTAGATTTTAAGAAGGGTAACTTATCTGAAACGAAAAGGGGCACTTATTAGAAAGCGAAAGGGCACTTGATCAACAAAGAAAATGGGCCCTTCTAAGATAAAAGAAGGGCACTGAACAGGTTTGAAAGGCGGCATTTTTGTTGGGTAAAAAGGGGCACTTTTTGGATGCTTCGAAAAGTGGGAGGGGGGAGGGGGGAACAATGTTCACCCTGCCCCCCGGGAGCGCCGCCTCTGTAAATTGAAGATCTACGCACCGTGACAACCGTATATAGAATATTGACTGTCACACACATTATTGCATATTTACATCACGCTATTTATCTTTTTTTTTAAAAATTTTATTACACCACTTAAGAAAAACTGAGACGGCGCCGAAATTACCCAGAAGTAATATAAATAACTACATAAATCAGAATAATGATCGATATAGTTATGATAGCAATCGCCATTTCAGTCACATTAACGATGATGATGATGATGATGATGATGACAACTATTATTGTTATCATAATTATAAATAATTAATAATAATAATAATAATAATAATAATAATAATAATAATAATAATAATAATAATAATAATATTTAGTAATGTATTATTATTATTATGTTTATTGTTGTTGTTATAATGATAATGTAAGAAAACATTCTTCCCTAAAACCTGGGGGGATGATTGTACATGTCATCCCCCCCACCTTGTGAGGTGGGGGGGATGCATACCCCTCATCCCCCCCGCTGTCTACGCCCCTGGTGGGCACCAGCGAAAAAAGGGCACTTTTGGAAAAAAAGGGGTATTTACAAAAGGAAGGAAATATATCCTCACATTCTTTTTGATACACTTTTAAGGGGCATTATATTTTGACATACTAGTACTATTTTTTACGACATCATAATAACTACGTTTGCAATATACTGCTCTGACTTATTCATTTGCGAGCGAGCAAAACTGCTAAGTATTAATTGCTGAAGGCCATGGTATTTGCAGTATATTAGAGTGGCTTGAAAGCTATACCGAAATTTATGTTTGGGGCCGGGTGTTCCATTATTATCATTTTCTTCTATTTACTCTGTATATAGTTTTCCTTATAATAGTGACCAAGCTATAATGTTTTCAGTGCTTTTGAGAGGCCTTATGGCGACTGATCATAATAATTATTAGAGAAAATATTTAAATTGAATGAGGTTTTAAACACAATATCATCCGGAATAGGAGAACGATAAGACTAACACGATTGAAGTGCCTTGCGTGAGATATAATAAGTAAGTGCGAGCTCGCGTAACCAGTAACGAGCGAGCTTTGGAAAGAAAAAGTAGAAGAAGAAGAAGAAAAAAAAAAAACCCCTCATTGCTTCAGTTGAGGGGGTCCGTTCCTTCTAAGTAAAACTGTTAGAGGCGCTGTTCTCCTCCTGTCCCTTGCCCCACTGCCTCGCACTGTAAAGCCTCTCTGATTCTTCTGAGCTTTTGGTAAATGGCTCTTTCGAGGACTAGGGAGCTTGATTACCGGAAGTGAAAAGGGAAATTTAAAAGAAGAGGAAATATCACAACAGAGAAAAGAGGCCTTTATAAGATTTGAAGGGGGCACTTATCTGAATGAAAGTCATATTTTAAACCAAAAATTAAGGGACTGAAAATGGGCACTTATCATAATCACACCGGACACTCATCAGAAATAAAAAGAGACACTAAGTCTTATCAGATTCGAAGGGGGCATTAAATCGTGAAGAGAGATGGCATTTACGAAAAAAGGAAAAGGGGCACTTCCCGAATGGAAAAAGAAACTACCAGAAAACAAAAAGGGCGCTAATTACATTTAACAGATGGAGAAATTGGACATAAAATAGTATACAAGGAAGGAAAAGGGGCATTCATCATAATTAGGCATAAATGAGGGCATATATAAGATTTCAAATGGGGCATTTATCTGAGGTGAAAAGGGGACTCTTCAGAGGAGGAATTGCACTACGAAAAGCAAACAGAGGTCTGAAAGAGGGCAATAATCACATTTTAAAAGGGACATTCATTAGTGTAAAAGGCCCACTTCTCAGAAGGGAACACAGCGCTATATTAAAAAGGAAAGGCTCACTAATCAGGCATAAAAAGGGCGCACTTCTAGGTTTTAAGAAGAGTCAAAGGGGCACTTATGAGAAGGCGAAAGGGTACTTATTAACAAAGAAAATGGGCCTTTCTAAGATAAAAGGGGCACTGATTTGAAAGGGGACATTTTTCTTGGGTAAAAAGGGGCACTATTTGGTGCTTCGAAAAGTGGGGGAGGGGCAATGTGCCCCCTGCCCCCTCCCCCCCCCCCCGGAGCGCCACACTTGTCATGGGGTAATAGAGGATTATTGTCAAGAGATCATTTCGTTTGGATACGGCGTGTATACAGGCTCCTCCTCATGACCGTCGATCGACAGTTAATGATTAATTTTGCTTGTTTTCTTCTAATGCAGGAAACCAGCTGCTCTACAACTACCCCGGTGTATACGACTGGAATATACCTTCGTCATTCCAATCGAAATTCTCGGACTTTGTGGAAGTATCTAAAGGTGAATCAGTTCAACAACCTCCATGGAATAGCACAGTCCTGCTAACTTCACTTGCTGGACAGTCATTCACCAGCTTTGCCAAATTTACCGAATTTCATCAAGGTAAACAACGGTTAACTGTTTCTTCTTAATCATGTTAATGATGATTATTTTTATATTAAATATACTGGGGGATATTCTGTTTATCCATACGCTTAAAATTTCGTATTCACAGGTGATCGAATAGATTATTTTGATATTTTATAGATTGTATTTCAATGACGAAATAACACAGTGAAAAGGTGTATTATTGTTCCTCGCTGCGCGCGCGCGTTAAATAATCGTTTAATGTTTTTTTTTAAAATTTTATTTAAAGTAAACGAATTGGGCGAGTGAGGTGATGACCGAATAAGTAATTTAGATATTTTACAATGTGAGCATATTATGCTCATAATGTAATTTACTGAAGGGGTTACTACTTCTACCATCAGAAGGAGTGTGTATTTCCTTGCTCGCTTTGCTCGGTCGTAATATTTAGAAACAAGGTGGTTTCGGACAGCAAACAATAGACTAGGGACGTGCCAAAACAGAGTCACTGGTAGAGAGGTGAACAGATTGAGATATCATATAGGGCTATTAATGAAATATATATTTCATTTAAATGAAATATATATTTAATTTATGATATCAACCCGACTGATTTTTTGTAGAAGAATGTGTTTAGTTGTTCATTTGGACATCGGAAAAAAGAAATTTGGTAATGATTCTACATTTTGTTGAAGAAGAGTGTTTTTTTTTTTTTTTTTTGGCTCATTCATAATGATTTGGAATTGGACGTTTTTAACACGTCAGGTACACCGGACGTTTAATTTTGTAACGTTCGATAACGTTTTACAAACATTTTGTAAAGGACGTTTCATTTTGTAACGTCCATTGACGTTTTAAAAACGTTTTCCAAAAAACTGTGCTTTGTGGTAAATGGTAAGTCCAAACTTTGACGTTATATGTACGTTTTAAAAACGTCCGTTTTAGACGAAGACCTACGGAACCTCAAAAAAACTTTGAGGAAACGTTCTGAAAACGTTATGTGTTTACTGGGTAGTGATCCGATAGTGTATTTTGATAACAAAATAACACGTCTTTCATTGCAAAGTTGTAGGTTCTGGCTCGCTCGTAAAACTTAAAAACATGGTGGTATCTAGCAAGATTCGTCAGTTCCCCTACTTATGATTTGAAAACGCTTCAAGTCCCTGAAGACAACTTGTTTCGAGAAATTTACTGTTCTTGTTAACATGATAGAAATAACATTTAACTATTACACACACACACACGCACACACACACGTACACACACACACACAACACCACAACACACACACACGCACACACACCACGCACACACCTATCACACCCACAAACACACACACTAACCAGCACACACTTTTCCACTGGTGCCCCCCTCCAATGCGTAGACCCACGGTACGCCACTGCCATAAAACGTCTTTGGGTTGTACACAGTACAGATTGGCGCCGGGTGCAGAGAAAAAGGGGGAAGAGGGAGAGGGAGAGAAGGAGGGATGAATAGAGGGGAGAAAGAGGGAGAAAGTGAGAGAGAGGGAGAGCAGATCGTTCGAGTATTAATTGGCGGG
>CM057154.1:29962681-29991888 GCA_029962745.1 Echinometra lucunter | reverse complement strand
CACTATCTTAGTTCCCAAATTTGTTGATTGCGATATGGTCCAATGATATTTTGCAACTATTAGTATCTTCACATCTCAATGTAAACTTGTTTATTGCCATTTGGTCTAATGATTTTTTTTTTTCACTACAAGCATCTTTACTTCTCTATGCAAATTTGTGTGTTGCCATTTGGTCCAATGATATCATTTGCTACTATCTCAAATGATATTTACAACTATCTTCATTTTTCAAATTTATTTATTGACATTTGGTCTAATGACTTTTTTTTCACTACTAGCATCTGTACTTCTCTAAGAAAATTTGTTTCTTACCATTTGGTCCAATGATATTATTTGCTGCTATCTTCACTTTCCACATTTCTTTATTACGATTTGGTCCAATGATATTTACAACTATCTTCATTTCTCAGAATTTGTTTATTGCCATTGGTCTAATGATTTATGCCACTCTTCACATCTCAATGTAAACTTGTTTATTGCCATTTGGTCCAATGATTTTTTTTCACTACTAATATCTTTACTTCCCTATGCAAATTGTGTTGCCATTTGGTCCAATGATATTATTTGCTACTATCTCCACTGTCCACATTTCTTTATTACGATTTGGTCCAATGAATTTGCAACTATCTTCATTTTTCAAATTTGTTTATTGCCATTTGGTCTAATGATTTTTGTCACTACTAAAATCTTCATACCGCAATGTAAATTTGTTCATTGCGATGTGGTCCAATGATATTTTTGCAACTTTCTACACTTCTAAATGAAATTTGCTTATTGCCAGGGCCGTACACAGAATTTTTTTTCCTGGGGGGCAAGACGCTTAAAATTTTTTGAAGAAACTCTAATGCCATCTCATGATCATTACCATTACCACTACAACACTTGTACAACACAGAAACTTTACATGCGAACCAGCTGTTATTCCTTTGATCACGATAAATTAGTTTTAAGGACCATTTTATATGACTACTGATGTTATCTATTTTCAATTCCAACAATCTATCATCTGATAGTAACTATTACTCAACTGATGAATTTACTTCTAGTTTAAAAAAAAAAAAGGAGCGCAGATTTAGCTTACTTCACGCAAATGCTAGAAGCCTAAACAAAAATTTTGATTCCCTGGAAACAATGCTATATACTTTAAACAATTTTCCCTTTTCTATTATTGGTATCACGGAAACTTGGCTTCATAACACTTCGCCAAATCTATTTAACTTAGAAAAATATACACTGATCAGACAAGATCGAGAAGAATAGAGAGGAGGGGGTATAGCTTTTTATGTCCATGAACAGCTACAGTTTAAAGTCCGGAAGGAAATATCTTTAAAACAAAGTGAATCATTGTTTTTAGAAATCATAAATCCAAGCACCAAAAATATAATCGTTGGATTGATTTACAGACCCCCTCAAGGTCCTATAAATTTATTTTGTGAAGATCTTGATAAATGCCTTCATACTCTTACGGGAGAAGCTAAACAAGTATATTTGATGGGTGATTTTAATATTGACCTGTTGTCTCAAAGTAGCTATCATGATACACTTCTTCATATTACTTATTCTTATAGTTGTTACCCACATATAAATAAACCAACAAGGCTTGATAGTCAGTCTTCAACCCTTATAGATAGTATTTTCTCTAATATCTTCGACAAAGACATAATTAGTGGATTACTATATTTCGATATATCTGATCATTTGCCAATTTTTGTAATATGTGATAATGACATTTCAATAAAAAAGGTCAACCAATTCTAGCATATACAGGAAAGAAACACCCCAAAATATTGAATCCCTCAAAAGTGACTTAGCGACAGAAGAATGGTTGGATATTTATAGTGAGTCAGACGCAAATATTGCATACGGAAATTTTCATACAAAATTACAGATGTATTATGAAAAAAATATCCCTCTGGTATCTGCTAACAAAAAGAATAAACGTTGTAAAATGCCATGGATAACAAAAGCTATATTACGATCTATACACACAAGGAATAAACTTTATGAGGCTTATTTGACAAACTCTACTATTCATAACAAAAACAAATATAAAACATACCGAAACAAACTAACTAATATCATTCGAACTTCTCGTAAAATGTACTATTGCGATAAACTGAACAAGGTGAAATCTAATATGAAATCTACATGGGAGGTTATAAATGACTTGATTGGCAAGAAAAGAAAAAAATCACCTGATGATAATTTTACAATGGGCAACACAGTTATTAAGTCTGAAGATATAGCTCATACCTTCAACTCTTTTTTTTTTTGTTGTATAGGACCTAATCTAGCAAATAAACTTAATAAGCCGAACGAAAATTTTTTACTACATTTCTTCCTGAATCTGCAACTTCTTCATTGTTCTTTTACCCAACTAATCCCACTGAAATAGTAGAAATAACAAAAAATATCAAATCAAGTAAATCACAGGGTCATGATAGAATTAGTACCTTCCTCCTTAAACAAATTATACATTTCATTGCATCCCCTCTAACTCATATTTTCAATCTATCAATCAACACCTGGAAAATGTCCGGAGTCCTTAAAAATTGCAAAGGTAAATCCTGTTATTCAAAAAGACAATCCTCACGAAATAAGTAATTACAGGCCAATATCCATTCTTCCCAGCATATCAAACATCCTTGAAAAGATAATTTACAAAATGCTGTATAAGTTTTTGGATACATTTCATTTCCTAAATATAAATCACTATGGTTTTAGAAAAATTCATTCAACAGACCTAGCTTTAGTACAATTATATGATAAAATAACAAATGCCATGGCCAATAAAGAACATGTAATAGGAGTATTTATGGACTTATCAAAAGCCTTTGATACGCTCGACCACCAGATTTTACTTAAAAAACTTCACTCTTACGGAATTCGTGGAGTTGCCCTCTCATGGTTTGAGAGCTATTTATCTAACAGACAACAATATGTAGTGTATAATAATGTCTCTTCAAATTTCCTACCAATCAAATGCGGTGTTCCACAAGGATCAATATTAGGTCCATTACTATTTCTATTATATATCAATGATTTGACCAATACAACGCCTCTCTTATCATTCATATTATTTGCAGATGACACCAACATCTTCTTTTCACACCATGATTTAAATACCTTAGTAAATACACTGAATAATGAGTTACCAAAATTATCTTTGTGGTTTAAATGCAATAAATTGTCCCTTAATATTGATAAAACAAATTTCATGTATTTCAAGCACGTTAACTCTCATGCCAACGACTTTCCTTACGACATACTTATAGATAATGTACCCCTCGAAAGAAAACGACAAACAAAATTTTTGGGTGTCATTATCGATGAAAATTTAAATTGGAATGTACATATACGTTATATAACTACCTCTATCTCTAGGAATGTTGGTATATAAAATAAGGAAAATTATCCCTTGCAAAACGCTCACCATGCTCTATAATAATTACCGTATATAACATATTGCAACTTAGTATGGGCCAGCAGCAACAAAACAAAACTCCACCCTATCCACTTATTGCAAAAGAAAGCCCTTCGCATTTGTACTGGTTCACAATATTTATCTCACACAAGACCAATATTTTACGAACTGAAAACTCTAACCGTATTCGACATTTATTCATTACAAAGTCTGTTGTTTATATTCAAGTATTTGAATAACATGCTTCCTCTTTCATTTCAAAACTTTTATACTTTAAATAACACTATTCACCCCTACCCTACTCGAAATTCCTCTAATCTTCATGTAGTTAACCCTAAGTTACTTATTGCCCATAGATCCGTAAGACACCATGGCCCAGACCTATGGAATCCTCTCCCAGAATGCATCAAATCCTCTTGTTCACTCTACTCATTTAAAGCGAAAGTTAAGACCATGTTGCTATCAGAATATTCACGGTAAAATTTCTGTGTTAGCTCCTCAGTCTTTTTCACAGTATCATCCTTCCCACCATTTTTGTCATTACCGATATCATGATCAGCATCGTCATCTTCATCATCATCTTCATCATCATCATCATCATCATCATCATCATCATCAGTATTATCATCGTCATCATTTTCATCCTCTTCATCGTCATTATCCTCTTAATACAGGATTTAGTTATTTTTTTTTCCATTCTGCTTATTTGATATGGTTATCTATTTCATAAATTTTGGGGCTGCCATATTTTCAAGCACATCGCTTATAATGGCAGTCCTTCTTCTGCAAATAATCTTATTTTTGATCAAATATTATGTTTAACTGAATTACTAAAAAAAAAAAAAATGACAATTCATCATTTGTTTCGTAAATGACTATTACAAATACTATGTTTTATGATTCATTGTAAAAATTCTTTTGTATTTTATTTTATGTATGTTATCTGAAAAAACTGTGCATAAATCAAAGCAGAAGAAAATAAATAAATCAAATCAAATCAAATCAAGTGACCGAGCTGGTCATGAGGGCGCTTTTGCATTTTTCATTGAAATTGAATTCGGTGCCATTTTTGGTGGATTTTATGAAAAATTTCGATTAAAAAATTTGAGTTTACAAAATTTCGGGGGGAGGGGGCAACTGCCCCGTGCCCCCCCCCCCCCGCTGCGTACGGCCATGCTTATTGCCATACGGACGAATAATTTTGGCCACTACTAGTATCTTCACAGCTCTATGTAAATTTGTTTATTGCCATTTGTTCCATTTATTTTTGCCACTGTCGTCACTTCTCAATGTAAATTTGTTTGATGTCATTTGGTTTAATTATTTTCGCCACTATCTTCACTTTCCACAATTTGTTTAGTGCGATTTGGTCCAGTGATTTTTGCAATTATCTTCACTTCTAAATATAAATTTGTTTATTTCTATTTGGTCCAATGATTTTGCCATTACTAGTACATTCACTTATCATTGTAAATTTTTAACTGCCATTTGGTCCAATGATGTTGCCTCTATCTTCACATCTCAGTGAAAATTTTCTCATTACCATTTTGACGGATTAATTTTGCCGCTACTAGCATCTTCACATGATAATGTAAATTTGTATATTGCCATTCGGTCCAAAGAATTTTGCCACTATCTTCATTTCGCAAACAAATTTGTTTATTACCACTTGATCTAATGATTTCTTACCATTATCTTTACTTATCAGTACTTCTTTTTCTTCATCTGTTTTTTCTTCCTCTTTTCTTTGTTCTTCGAGCTCCTCCTTCTTCCTCTTGTTCTTCTCCTTCTTCTACTTCTTCTTTTGGTCCATCGGCTGTAGAACTGACACGTTTAGAAGCAGTGCTCTGCCTTTCATAATCATGCTAATATTCTAACCGTTTCCATACTGTTTTCAAACTTTTCGTCCTCGCTGTGGCCAAGCTACTTCAGTAACTGCCGAATACCCCCACCCCACCCCCTTTCGGTCACCATTCCTGTTACATGTAATTGTTGTAGCATGCAGGCCTAGTTTGATTTTTTTTTTCTAGCGTGAGAGATTTCCCTCCCAGAAATCATGTTAAGTACTGCCTATGGTTCACGGCACAACCTGTACACATAACAGACACTAGAGGGAGAAAAATTAACCATGTGTTAAAACAACACATAATTAATTACATGCTCGACACTTTTGTAGAGGTTATAAATTTCAATTACAAATTTTATGTCACTTATCCTTTTTTATTTCTAATGCGTGTTGAAAAATAGCACGATCGATTCATGTAACATTAAAGTAAATGAGTAAATTTCCATACTCTAGTATTCATGAATTTAGTTCTTGTTCTAATTCTTGTTATACCTTTATAAATTTGCCTTTACAAAGTTTAAAGTAATAGCAATATTTTGTCTGCTTTTGAAGCTGTAATGAGTAATGAAGTTCTATGCAAGCATGTACAACCTATGTCTCCGCACTGGATTTTTTTTTTTTACACTTTGGGTTAAATTCATTGGAACATTGTTTTTTTTTCGAACAGATAGAGTCTCGATAAATTAAGTATGATTTTACAGTATTATGTTATACAACCTTAAAGTTAAATATGTTATATAACCTTAAAATGAAACAGAAGTACACACGTCGATACTTAATGCAGCGGTGTTGAGACATAGTGTTCATTTCATTAAGGGTTCCATAAGTTTAATATATTTCATGGTTGAGGTGTTCGTAATCGGTAAACTTGTCACTATGAAAGTTAATCATTTGATTAACGCCTCAGGAACTCATCATCATCATCATCATCATCACCACCATCACCATCATCATCATCATCATCAACATCATCACCATCATCATCATCATTCATCCATTTTTCATCTCTTATCTCCACATCCTCATTCCACTCTCTTCCCATCTCATGATCATTACCACTATAACACAGAAACTTTACATGCGAACCAGCTGTTATACCTTTGATCACGATAGATTAGTTTTAAGGACCATTTTATATGACTACTGATGTTATCTTTTTTTCAATTCCAACAATTTATCCTCTGATAGTAACTATTACTCAACTGATGAATTTACTTTTAGTTTAAAAAAAAAAAAAAAAAAAAGGAGCGCAGATTTAGTTTACTTCACGTAAATGCTAGAAGCCTAAACAAAAATTTTGATTCCCTGGAAACAATGCTATATACTTTCTATTATTGGTGTCACGGAAACTTGGCTTCATAACACTTCGCCAAACCTATTTAACTTAGAAAAATATACACTGATCAGACAAGATCGAGAAGAAAAGAGAGGAAGGGTATAACTTTTATGTCCATGAACAACTAAAGTTGTTAAAAGAATAGTTGGATATTTATAGGGAGTCAGACGCAAATATTGCATACAGAAATTTTCATAGAAAATTACAGATGTATTATGAAAAAATATTCCTCTGGTATCTGCTAACAAGAAGAATAAACGTTGTAGAATGCCATGGATAACAAAAGCTATATTTCGATCTATACACACAAGGAATAAACTTTATAAGGCTTATTTTGACAAAATCTACTGTTCATAACAAACACAAATATAAAACATACCGAAACAAATTAACTAAAATCATTCGAACTTCTCGTAAAATGTACTATTGCGATAAACTGAACGAGGTGAAATCTAATATGAAATCTACATGGGAGGTTATAAATGACTTGAGTGGCAAGAAAAGAAAACAATCACCTGATGATAATTCTACAATGGACAACACAGTTATTAAGTCTGAAGATATAGCTCATACCTTCAACTCTTTTTTTTTTTGTTAACATATAGGACCTAATCTAGCAAATAAACTTAATAAGCCGAACGAAAATTTTTACTACATTTCTTCCTGAATCTGCAACTTCTTCATTGTTCTTGTACCCAACTAATCCCACTGAAATAGTAGAAATAACAAAAAATATCAAATCAAGTAAATCACAGGGTCATGATAGAATTAGTACTTTCCTCCTTAAACAAATTATACATTTCATTGCATCCCCTCTAACTCACATTTTTAATCTATCAATCAACACCGGAAAATGTCCGGAGTCCTTAAAAATTGCAAAGGTAAATCCTGTTATTCAAAAAGACAATCCTCAAGAAATAAGTCATTACAGGCCAATCCCAGCATATCAAACATCCTTGAAAAGATAATTTACAAAATGCTGTATAAGTTTTTGGATACATTTCATTTCCTAAATATAAATCACTATGGTTTTAGAAAAATTCATTCAACAGACCTAGCTTTAGTACAATTATATGATAAAATAACAAATGCCATGGCCAATAAAGAATATGTAATAGGAGTATTTATGGACTTATCAAAGGCCTTTATTACCAGATTTTACTAAAAAAACTTCACTCTTACGGAATTCGTGGAGTTGCCCTCTCATGGTTTGAGAGCTATTTATCTAACAGACAACAATATGTAGCGTATAATGATGTCTCTTCAAATTTCCTACCAATCAAATGCGGTGTTCCACAAGGGTCAGTATTAGGCCCGTTACTATATCTATTATATATCAATGATTTGACCAATACAACCCCTCTCTTGTCATTCATATTATTTGCAGATGATACCAACATCTTCTGTTCACATCATGATTTAAATACCTTAGTAAATATACTGAATAATGAGTTACCAAAATTATATCTGTGGTTTAAATGCAATAAAATTGTCCTTTAATATTGATAAAGCAAATCTCATGTATTTCAAGCACGTAAACGCTCATGCCAATGACTTTCCATACGACATTTTTATAGATAATGTACCCCTTGAAAGAAAGCGACAAACAAAATTTTTTGGGTGTCATTATCGACGAAAATTTAAATTGGAATGAACATATACGTTATATAACTACCTCAATCTCTAGGAATGTTGGTATACTTTATAAAATAAAGAAATTTATCCCTTGCAAAACGCTCATCATGCTCTATAATTCATTGATATTACCGTATATAACATATTGCAACTTAGTATGGGCCAGCAGCAACAAAACAAAACTCAACTCTATTCACTTATTGCAAAAGAAAGCCCTTCACATTTGTACTGGTTCACAATATTTATCTCACACAAGACCAAATTTTACCAACTCAAAACTCTAACCGTATTCGACATTTATTCATTACAAAGTCTGTTGTTTATATATAAGTATTTGAATAACATGCTCCCTCTTTCATTTCAAAACTTTTATACTTTAAATAACACTATTCACCCCTACCCTACTCGAAATTCCTCTAATCTTCATGTAGTTAACCCTAAGTTATTTATTGCCCATAGATCCGCAAGACACCATGGCCCAGACCTATGGAATCCTCTCCCAGAATGTATCAAATCCTCTTGTTCACTCTACTCATTTAAAGCGAAAGTTAAGACCATGTTGCTATCAGAATATTCACGGTAAAATTTCTGTGTTAGCTCCTCAGTCTTTTTCACAGTATCATCCTTTCTACCATTTTAGTCATTACCGATATCATGATCAGCATCGTCATCTTCATCATCATCATCATCATCATCATTACCCTCTTAATACAGGATTTAGTTATTTTTCCATTCTGCTTATTTGATATGGTTATCTATTTCATAATATTTGGGGCTGCCATATTTTCAAGCACATTGCTTATAATGGCAGTCCTTCTTCTGCAAATAATCTTATTTTTTAATTAAATCTTATGTTTAACTGAGTTACAAAAAATCGACAATTTATCATTTGTTTTGTAAATGACTATTACAATTACTTTGTGTTATGATTCATTGTAAAAATTCTTTTGTATTTTATTTTACACTGAGATGCATGTGAAGATACTAGTAGTGGAAAAACTCATTAGACCAAATGGCAATAAGCAAATTTTCATCCAGAAGTGTAGACCTGGGCACGTTTCATGAAACTGGTCATCACTGACAAGTTGTCATTCTCTGACAATTAACACAGTGACAGTCAGTGACCAGTGCTTCTTAGCCAATCAAAACCAAGGATTTTACTGAAGGTATTCCCATTTTCAGCTGATATGGGGAGTCTAAACTTGCAATGCTCTTGAAATCAATACCTACAGGTTCATCGTTCAAAAGTTGCCTCGGGACACCGAAAGCAGCAACCCTTTGATTAAAGATGGAGTCGCCCATCTGTATTTGGATGTCAACAATCCAACATTTTCTCTCTCAGAGGTCTCTCTCAACGACAGTAGCCAGGCATTGGGGTATACCCTACAACAGATCTATAAAAACTACCAAAGTCCGGTAGGTTCAGTTCCGATACAAAATATATTACAGCTGTTACAGTATATGTGTTAGGTGGGGGCATGCATATCAAATACAAAATAATGTATGAAAGAAAAGAAAAGAAATTGGAGGAGTAAAACAATTCCACTGAACTTACTAAGAGTGTCTATGATGGGGATGAAATAATGAATTATCTAAGGATCAATTAATAATCAAAATGATATTATAATGAAATGAAATGGACTTTGAGAAATAAATATAGGGCACTTTGGGTTTAATGAATGATTTTACTTTGGAAAGTTTACTGATCAAGTTTTATTTTTCTGACTATGATAACTCGGATTTAGCAATTTTCCACTTCATAAATATACCATCTATATTTCCGCTATAGGATGTTCTGTACATGATGTATAACGATAGGTATCCAAACGGAACGTTGGCCGACAGGTCTAGAGGACATACGAAAGGTACTAACATCTTCTTTACATTGCGTATTTTTTCCTCAATAAGTCAAAAGGCATATAATGCAATCTCATGTCTACATCGCTATCGTTATACATGTATTGCAGCTTAAATCAATTCCAAAGATAGCAGACAGCCTGATGTTTTTGTTTTCTTTTGTTTTATTTTTTGTTTTGTTTTGCTTTGCTTTGTTTGGTTTTGTTTCGTTTCTGAAGAGTTTGTATGATTACTATATTTCGATGATAATCATTACATCAGTGCACCCCAGAAAAAAAGGAACACGAAAATCTGAAAAGATGATTAGGCTAATAAAGCTAGGTTAATAAAATTACAGAAGAGAAGTGCAAATGAAGAAAAGCATATCAGACAACGTGCATTCATATTTTTATTCACACACTTCGTTGCCGTTTTAAGAGCTATTTATTTAGATAATTTGAACTGTGTTTGAATTCCAAAATACTCGGTTTATTTCATTCTCATTAAGTTTACTTTTTAACCCTCTCTCATGTTTTGTAGGTGTAATTGCATTTGACAACGAATCTGGATTTTGGCTGATTCATAGCATACCCGCGTTCCCGGATCTTACAAAGAATAGTTACATCTGGCCTAACAGTGCATGTAAATACGGTCAATCCATGCTGTGCATTTCTATGAAGGCCGATCAGTTCGTCGAAGTCGGTAAGTGTGAACATCCCCTCACTTTTTATCGACATTATCATGGGCGAAAACCATTAGGGGGGGGGGCGTCCCGGTCTTGTCAGATCATGCAGTGGCCCAAAAAAAAAAAAAACCCAAAAAAAAACAACAACAAAAACACACCACAAAACACTGTTGTTGTTGTTGTTGTCGTTGTTGTTACTTGTCAGGGGATTTGGGAGTGAAATGGCCTCTGAAATGGCACTTCCGGCCCCCAAAAGCTGAGGAACTTTTTCCTTTTGCTTTCAGAACTGCGCCCTTATTATTTGAGTTAGAATTCCGCGGCATGAACTTGATGGCCAAGAATATTTAAAAAAATCAACCTCAAGAAATTTTATTAGCGTTGAAACCTTTTGAATCGAATCATATGTGAACATTATCTGTGAGATATGGTAATAGGTAAAATCACCAATGAGAATTTTAGATCGTGATCGTTGTGTAATGAAAGCAAAGCCGTGAAAATTTTGAAAACATACATTTCATCAAGAAATGGAGTGGACTATAGTTATGAAGAGGTTATAGATCGAGTGTTCACGGGAGAATGTGATGGAGATTCATTGCCACCAACCCCACTCTATAAGGGACTGCACTATGAAGAGGATCCAAATTAAACGATGGACTTTCATTTTTAAGCGAAACAAATGTCAGGAGCATGTTGTTCTTCCTAAAATAGTCACCACATTTTACCTTAAAGTTACTTGGACTATCCATCTCCTTTAAAAGCCTGTCAGCCCGAACGTAGCCCCCGAGGGCCGGAGTAGCCCCTGGACTCTGGGCAGAGTCTCCCAAAAGGGCCACAAAGTCTACATTGAATTCAACACATCTTGAACATTATGCACTAAACCTTGTCAAAACGAAATCCGTTGGGATGAAATGCCAGACGGCCCGTAAACATTGGGAGAAATTTACAGAAGGAAGAGAGGTTGCACATTTCCCATGATACAAAATTTGAAAACAAATTTCTTTCGGAAGGGGCTCTCACTCTTCTCTTAAAAACAACAAAGGGCCATCTAATTAAACTTTATGCTGCCCCACTTGCTATGGATATAAAGAAAATGATTTTCTTACATTTCCAATTTTGATAACTCACAAGTTTTCTCCTTCAATTTAATACAGATCGAACTGATCCGGAAGAGTCTTGAGTATTGTAGTTTCTTAGGGTGCAATTTGGTGTCAAATGGTAATTTCAGTGATAAGTCAATTATTAAAATGTAACTGTGTTCCTTTCTGAAAGAAGCATAAGGTAACTAAGTCTAGAATATGCGGGGGTGAGCCCGCACAGCGAGTAGCTTGTCGCGATGCCCGTAGCGGGTTGGGCCCAGGGGCCCGCCTTAGGGCCTCTGATGAGGGTCCAGAGGCAAAGCCCCTGCGGGGGTCCAGGGAGTGAAGCCCCTGGAAGCTCTGGTGTTTTGGTACTAAATTCTCCCTCATTTCTTGTGTTTCCCTATTCTTCCTTTTCCTTTCTCCCTTCCTTTTCTTCCTTTCCCTTCCTTTCATTTTTCCCGGTGGTTTGGTGGATTTTCCCGTTGAAATCCTTCGGGGGGGGGGGGGGGGGGGCCCCCGGCTGTTACGCCACTGAGTTTATTCGGGTATAGATGTGAGGGATAATCACCCTGGGGTATATGGGTATAATGTTATTTTCCGGGGTATTGCATGTCCATCATTGTCAAGGGATTGTTGTCATTGGGTAATATTTTAGAGGAATATTGTCTAGGGGTTATTTCGTTTGGATGCGGCATGTATCATGGATCTTATGAGAACATAAGATCCATGCATGTATACAGGCTCCCCTCATGACGGTCGATCAACAGTGATTCATTTTGCTTGTTTTCTTCTAAATACATGCAGGAAACCAGCTGCTCTACAACTACCCCGGTGTATACGACTGGAATATACCGTTGTCATTCCAATCGAAATTCTCGGATTTTGTGGAAGTATCTAAGGGTGAATCAGTTCAACAACCTCCATGGAATAGCACCGTCCTGCTAACTTCACTTGCTGGACAATCATTCACCAGCTTTGCCAAGTTTACCGAATTTCATCAAGGTAAACAACGGTTAACTGTTTCTTCTTGATGATGATTTTTTAAACAAAATCTATTTGGGGTATATTGTGTTTATTTATTAATCCATGCACTTATTCATTGAAACTTCCAGCACCGCAGCGAGCGCAGTATAGGAAAATGAAACAGATACTGGGACATTATAACTAGGGGGGGGGGGGGCACACGTGCCCCCATTCGGCTGTCAAAAAAAAAAGAAAAGAAAAGAGAAAGAGATAACAAAAGGGGGAAACAAGGAAAAGTAAAATGGAATATCAGGAAGCGCTCGCTCGCTTCGCTCCCTATCATCGACATTGGTTAAGTTACTGAAAAGTAACTTAACCAACGCCGATGATAATTACTATTCTTATGAAAGGAGTTTGCATCTTGTATCTCATTCTTATGTCATAGGCTTCTTCCACTCATAGAATATTATATCCACATTTGGATTTTACTTCAAAAAATCGAGCGGTAAGTTTACCTAAAAATAGATACACTTTCAGTAAATAATGGCCTAAGATAAAAACAAAAATTCCCATATTTTTGTTCGCTAGCTGGCTACTCTCGCTCTTAGAAGCTAGAAACAGATGATTTCGGGTACGGCAATCAGCTTATTTCAAAAGCAATTAGAAATGTATCCTAATATTTGGGCAGTGAGGTGGGTTAAAAAAAAATGAAAAAAAAAATCTGCATTTTGTAACGAATCCATACATATGGGGGGAGGGGGTGGGGGTCGCTGACTTTGTTCGCTCGTAAAAAAACAGAATGGTTTAGGGTGTGAGCGAGGTAAATGGAGTCACATTCCGCACACAGGTGATCGAATAGATTATTTTGATATCTTATAGGGCTAAAATGTATTTCGATGACGAAATAGCACTTCTACCATGAAAAAGAGTATATTTTTCTTCGCTCGCTGCATTAAAGCAAACGAATTGGGCGAGTGAGGCTACCGAATAAATAATTTAGATATTTCATAATGTAATTTACTGAAGGAGTTACTACTTCTACCATTAGAAAGAGTACGTATTTCCTTGCCCGCTTTGCTCGCTCATAACATTTAGAAACAGATTGGTTTCTGACAGCAAACAATAGGAACGTGCCAAAACAGAGTCAGAGAGGTGACCAGATATTATTGAGATATCATATAGGCCTATAGTGATCCGATAGCGTATTTTGATAACAAAATAACACGTCTTTCATTGCAGAGAAAGTTGTAATTCTTGAATCGCTCGCAAAATTTAAAAACAGGGTGGTATCTAGCAGGATTCGTCAGTTTCCCCAAATTTAAAAACGTTTCACTTCCATGAAGACACCTTCTTTTGAGATAACTGTTATTAATTGTTAACATTTTTTTCTTCGTTCTAAGAGACATTTTATTTCCTTCCTCTTATACATTCACAAAACATGAAATTATTAGATTAAATCATGTAAAAAGAGATCATGGGTACAAGATACATTCATGAACACTTAATCATATAAATTGATGAAACAAAAGCAACTTAATTACATAACTCAAGGATCATAATCTCAAATTATACATGATTATACAATATCTTCTCTTTTTTTTCAAATAATACAGCTTGTAAACAAAATAATAGAGGAAGGTATAACATGACAGAAATAACATAATAAATATTAAACACCCACCCGCACACACTTTCCACTCGGTGCCGCCCCCCCCCCCCCCCCCGCCCATGCGTAGACCCACGGTACGCCACTGCTGGGACATGTTGTACAGTGGGCGCCGGGTGCAGAAAGAAAGGGGGAAGAGAGAGAAAAAGAGAGAGAGAGAGATAGAGAGAGTAGAAGAGGGAGAGGGAGAGAAGGAGAGATGAATAGCGGGAGAGAAAGAGGGAGAAAGTGAGCAAGAGAGAGAGAGAGAGAGAGAGAGAGAGAGAGAGAGAGAGAGAGAGCAGATCGTTCGAGTATTAATTGGCGGGAACGGGTAAAGGGAGCATGATGTCCACCGTGTATAATATTCATTTATGACTTGAAGATAATCCTGAGATCATTTCGTTCCTATTGTTGCGTGACAGTTGAGAAGTATTATGTTCCCTTTTTACTATGTGCCCTTCAACAGATTTTTCATTTTCATGATACTTTCCAAGATCTGTACTGGTACTTGGTGGCGCCTGTCCTTGGGGATAATCTCTACGTGGAGACGTGGATGCACCCACCTTCTAAGCTGCCATCCTTCTGCAACGGCAGCTACCACGTGGAGAATGTGCAGTATGTAGGATTCCCCACCGTACCGGAGTACAAAGAAACCGTGGATCACTCCAAGTGGGCCATCGGCAAGGATAAGAAGTGGGTGTGCATTGGAGATATCAACAGAACGGTAGGTATGGGGATCGGTCGGTGCGTTCAGAATGATAGTGAGTGGTGCTTATATGGTGATGATATTGCTGATTGGGATTGGGGAGCTGGGAGAATGCATGAATAAGTAGGAAAATAACAGGGATGGAGTCGAGGCCGGCCTCGAGGCCACTTTTTGCCGGCCTTGGCCTTGGCCTCGGTCCGAGTCACGTGTACAAAGTTCTATGGGAGAAATTTTTATTTTATATAAAAAACTCCCTCTGGATAGAGAAACAGAAGAAAACATTGTGTGCTACAGGAAGGGAAGGCACAAACACAGTGGGGTGGAGATAGGGGCATAGTTTGGTGTACTTTAATGCCAGATGTGGTTATAAAACAGGAGGCGAGTTGTGGCCCCTTTAAATCCGCCACTGGTTGAGAGGATGGCAGTATACAAAAAAGGGTATTCAGTGGTATACTGATCGAGTAATATATGCTCCTGGATTTAAAACTTACATTTTACTTGTGACCTGATTTGACAGATAGAACACCGAAACAAAATGTATTAGTTTTCAAGACATTGTTGGTGACCAAAAATTCAGGAATAAATATCGTTTTGTTATGAGGCAAAAGTTTGATTATTTAATTTTTCAAGGGCGCACAGTGTCATTCCTCCATTCCTAGGTCACCACTGCATCAGCCGCCTGTCTTCATGACGGTAATTGGATTTTCTTTTTCATTCTGTTTTTTCTTTCTTTCTTTCTTTTTTTTTTCCAGGGGAGTCAGTTCAAACGTGGAGGCGGGACAGTGTGTGCATTGCTCACAAAACCCTGGGAGCAATATTCATCAGCCATACAGCGGGTCGAAAAGTGCTCCAACAAACGTGTCTATGGAAACCGTATTTGATTAACTTCATCATTTCAATCACGGCAGTACTTTTGTTAATCGTTTTGCACCTCTACATAATTATAGAGCGTAATTAAGATGGATCAACGTTTGCTTGAACGTCGATGTCGCACAACAATTTTAGGCCAACATCAAATCCACGGGGGGGGGGGGGGGGGGGAGCAAGTTTAACGCAGCGCAACGGTGGGCCAACCGATCGGTTCCACTCCGCCAATCTTTTCATTTTGATTTATAAAGTAGAGAACAAAGCGATAACGGACACGTAGAGGCTGGAACATGAAAATGTTATGCCCATGGCGGAAATCAGGGGGTGGGGGGGGGGGAGCACAATATCTGAGGATTTATAAGCTTTAAGTAGGCAGAGAGAATATTGGAGGGTAAAATGGCATTATTTTTGTTGTTGCTGTTTGTGCTTTCTTTATACTTGACATCTTTTTAATGCGTCCCAGTTACGTTTTCACCCAGATTTGATCTCTCTAATGGTCCATAAACCAGAAGGAAAAGCAATTATGTGTTTTAAAGTTGAATTTGATGTACGGTACATGTATCATTTTTTTCATGATACGGTCAAGGGATTGGAGCCTAGAAATATTATAAGCCCATCTGACCTTGTCCTTGATTTGATGTTCGTTGTTTTTTAAAGAATTATTGTTATTTTGTTTCTTGATAGGCGCCAACTCTGGACCCTCACTCTTAAAAATTCCGAGTCAGATTGACCCGGAAAAGAGTCTGTTGGGGCCACACTCCATTCCGGGTCAAAAGTGACCCGGAATAGGATCATGAATGACTCGGTATAGGGTCAAAAAGACTTGCTTCTGGGTCACATCTGACCTATTCCAGGTCATTTTTGACCCGGATCGGAATGTGACCCCAACGGACTCTTTCCCGGGTTCATCTGTCTCGGAATTTTTAAGGGTACTGAATTATAATAATGCATCTAAAAGGACCTTTCTACCCGAAGAGATTTATATATTTTGTTTTTTTACTTTTGACTTACTTTTTACAGGATTGATGTACGTTGAACCCCGTATCAGGACAACTTCCCCGGAGGACAACACCCCCGGGGACGACTACCACCTAACAACTCCCCGGAGGACAATTCCCCCGCAGGACGGGTCCCCCGAAGGACATCTCCCCCGGAGGACAACTCCCCCGCAGGACAACTCCCCCGCAGGACAACTCCCCCGGAGCAAAACTACCCGGGATGACTCCCATCACACAACTCCCCGGGAGGACATCCTCCCCCTTTAAGGACAAAATTACGCATGAAATTTTGTTTTTATGACAACGCCTTGCTCGTGAGGAACTGTAAAATAAATCTTTCCTTTTTTATAAATCAAACTTAAGTAATTAATCCAGTATTTTTTGTTTTTATTACAACTCTCCCGGAGGAGAACAGCTCCTCGGGTATGACAAACGGGGATGGGCGAGGGGTAGAGTGTTGTTATTCGTTTAATAAAGTATTAGGTAATTTGTCGCTCTAATTGCTAACTTTTTTGAAAAATATCCCCCCTTTAGCTCCCATTTTTGCCCCCAAGTACACATTCAAGAAAATAAAAACTCTAGTAATGGGTACGCTTTTCCACCCAAGGGTGTTGGGTTTGACAGCTACAGCGGCACACTCCCATCGGAACCAAATCTGATCATGAGAAGAGAGAAAAGAAAGGAATAAAATGAAGAAAGGAAAGTGAGGAACCTAAGTAGGAAGCTACAAAAGTAGAGAATGGTGTATATAGTTGTAGTCTTCAGGAAAAGGGGGAGATGGGCCACAATCAAGCTTAAGAATAGAAGTCACTTCGCTCGATCAGCAGCCGTGATTGGGTCCCGTTCCTTTAAACAAATCTAAATTCACAATTTTCAGGCAAGATATCATATAAAAATCTTACTTCTTAGGGGAGCGGTCGACCCCTC
This sequence comes from Echinometra lucunter, assembly GCA_029962745.1. NCBI lineage: Eukaryota > Metazoa > Echinodermata > Echinoidea > Camarodonta > Echinometridae > Echinometra > Echinometra lucunter. Next base: position 29,973,938 of record CM057154.1, on the reverse strand, counting down.
CCCCCCCCCCTCAAATGAGAACCTTTAAGGTTATGGCATAATGTTCGGAGGGTTGGGCCTGGATGATTACATTAGAAGACGAAGTGATGGATCGAAACGACTATATATCAAAAAAATAATAAGAAGAACAAATACATAAAACCTCTAGGTTTCAGGTCAGCTGAATGTAGATATTCTAAGTAAGAAAAAATGATTAATTTCATCAGCGAATTTAGATATCAAAGCTCAATTATGTGTCCAAATTTGTCAAATCATAAGAATCTAACAATGACTTTTCCTTTTTGTTTATCTTTTACTCTTGAATGAGGTACTTTATAATTAATGTTTTCATGTGGTTTCAGCGCAAAGAATGATAGTCGCACATGTTCGCTGGACGCTAAATACGTAGAAGCACAAGTCCTTTAACCCATTCGTGACAGGAATTATTTAAAGCCTAATTTGATCAGCTTTTATTCTTCAAATTGGCAACACTAACATTTTTATTTTATTGCTACATTTTCTTATAAAACGTCATGTATTTGAAATGAATATAAATTGACAGAAATTATGATTAGAATTCAAAAAGTTGCCAATTTGCAGGGGAAAACGGTGATCCTAAACTTTTTATCACATTGCCAGTTTAAGGATTTTAATGCTTATTTTCCTTTAAAAGATTTTCAGCATCAAACAATGAATATTAACGCAATCAAAATGGGCACAGTTTGTGTAGAATTTTTTGCTCTTTCTGCTCATGTATTTGGTATGATTTTTAGGGTTCTGCATCAAAAGTTATTAGACCAAACCACATAATGTGGACCCTCTGTCACAAATGGGTTAACAAAAATGAAATTAAGAATACATGCATTCAGTATAAAATTCCGTTAAGGTTTTATTTTCATTTGTAGTCACTGAGTTTAACAAGGGGGTGGGATACCGGATCTCGGGGGGGGGGGGGGGGGGGGGGTAGTTGACCCCTCTCCTAAAAAGTAAGATTTTTTTATTTGATATCTTGCCTAAAATTGTGCATTTAGGAAAAAAAAGAACGGGACCCAATCACAGCTGCTGATCGAGCGAAGTGACTTCTGTTCTAAAGCTTGATTGTGGCCCATCTCCCCCCTTTTCCTGAAGACTACGACTAGATCACCATTCTCTACTTTTGTAGATTCCTACTTAGGTTCCTCACTTTCCTTTCTTCATTTTATTCCTTTCTTTTCTGTCTTCTGATGATCAAATTTGGTTCCGATGGGAGTGTGGCGCTGAAGCTGCCAAACCCAACACCCTTGGGTGGAAAAGCGTACCCATTACTAGAGTTTTTATTTTCTTTTGCTCCTCGATAAAATGGGAGCAAAAGGTTGGAAATTTTCAAAAAAGTTAGCAATTACAGCGACAAATTACTGTATAGCTTATTATACTAGTAACAACCTTCTACCCCTCCCCAATCCCCGTTTGTCATCCTCGAGGAGCTGCTCTCCTCCGGGAAAGGTGTAATAAAAATACTTGATCAATTACTTAAGTTTGATTTTATTTAAAAAAAGAAAAGTAAAAATTTTTACCGCTCCTCACGTGCCAGACGTGGTCATAAAATTAAATTTCCTCCGGTCATTAATCTTGTCCTCAAAGTGGGGGGGGGGGGGGGGAGGGGGGATGTCCTCCGGGGGAGTTGTCAGATGGGAGTCGTTCCCGGGGAAGTTGACCTCCTGTGGAAGTTGACCTCCTGGGGATTTGTCCTCTGGGGGAGTTGTCCTCGGGGGAGTTGTCCTCCGGGGGAGTTGTCCTCGGGGGGAGTTGTCCTCGGGGGAGTTGTCCTCGGGGGGAGCTGTCCTCCGGGGAGTTGTCCTCCGGGGAGTTGTCCTCAGGGGGAGTTGTCCACCGGGGGAGTTGTCCTCGGGGGAGTTGTCCTCCGGGGGAGTTGTCCCCCGGGGGAGATGTCCTCCGGGGGACCCGTCCTGCGGGGGAGTCGTGCTCCAGGGGACTTGTCCTCCGGGGGAGTTGTCCTCCGGGGGAGCTGTCCTCCGGGGGAGTTGTCAGGTGGGAGTTGTCCCCGGGGGAGTTGTCCTCCGGGGGAGATGTCCTAGTACCGTTGAACCCAATTCGTTTTTAATACGCGGAAAATAAAATCAACCCAAATTAAACCAACACTGCATGATTCAAATTATATAGTACAATGAGGAAAAGCTGCACTTCTTTATGCATTATGAATCGTAGTCTAAAATTTATGAATGTACGGTTCCAGCTTCTGCTTATAGTAATTTGTGATGGAAAAGTTGAATTTCCACGTAAAATGATTATGTATATATTGCAGAATTAACACTCAGTAATATGCACTATTCTTCATGTTTAGTTTGGAGCTTATCCACCCTGTAGTTAAGAGAATATAGGCCTAAGAGTTAAAAATTAGATCCCGGTATAATTATTTGGAGTGGCCATCGCCTTTTCTGGGGTATCGCACAGGAGAAATGAATAATGCTTCAAATAAATGTTAAAGTTTTGCCAGTAATAATAATAATAAACACAGAATATTATGAAATAATTTCCATGGAATGCAATTTTGATACATGCTGCAGATCGATGCAATGGGAATATGGCAAAGAATTATTGTATCCAAAAATAAAATTTGGCTAATTTTCATCCGTAATGACTCAAACATTCGTGTTTATTCATGAGACAGGAGTGTTAAAGAAAGTGGAGATGATAGATAAAATCATAGATAGCTTGTTCCCTTCTGACCAACAAATAACTGTGGGACATAATAGAGACAAACGAAAAAAAAAAGAAAGACTAAAAACGAAAAGGAAAGATAGAAGGAAAAGGTATACAGAAATATTGACAAATTGAGAGAAAGAGTGAGCGTGTGAGAGAGTGAGAGAGAGAGAGAGAGAGAGAAAGGGAGGGGGAGGGAGAGAGAGGAGGTGAATGGAAAGATGAGAGACTGATATAAAGATGGAAAAGGTGCATGGTAGACAGAGGGAGGGAGAGAGAGAGAGAGAGAGAGACAGAGGAGGTGGATGGAAAGATGAGAGAATGATATAAAGATGGAAAAGGTGCATGGTAGACAGAGGGGGGGGGGGGGGGGGCGGGCGGGAGAAAGATCACGAGCTCGAACACAAAACCTGTCAAGTATTAATTATTGAAAGTGAGAGGAGGAAGTATAATAATGGAAGGCCGTGAATTATTCAATTCTATGAGCGTTTCCACTTGACATCACGTGATCAGCTTTGGTCTCGATGTGGTATGAAAAACCTCTTCACATCAGCAGTAAACGAACAAAAGAAGCATCACATTTCATCGCAGGGTTATTGTCAACTCTTGCGGAGAATTCCACGAAACTATATAGGTGTATATTATTCTATTTTGTCGAGCGTATTGTTCGAAAATATTCTCTTTTTTGTTATTACAACTCAATAAGGAAGAGAGGGGGAAAACACCAACTCTGCTATGGCGCTGAAAACATATATGATGAGGAATCTGTTCATCTTCATGTTATCCGTGTGTCGAGTTTCATGTGAGCTGTCTTGTAAGGATACAAATGGTAATGCTGTCGATTGGTAAGTGATCGTTTCAAGAACTTATCTCATTATACAGAATAATTAGAACATGTACGGTACTTGTACCAATTATTCTACTAACCGGCATGATAATTGTTATTCACTGTTGTACATACTCTGAGATCATTCCTTCAAGTACCGACCTATCAAACTCATTTCATTATTGATGTTAACGACTATTATGATTATAAAGTATTGTGCATACATTCATTAATCTTCACAGAAGGTATCTGTTTGGAGCTCTGCAGCATCTCTTATCCTCCTTCTCCCCTCTCTCGCTTAAATACTTTATTCTTTAATCTGATTTCCATGCTGATGATTTTTTTTCAAAAAGGAAAGCGGATGGATATATTATATCGGCCTTAAAAACCTCTGAAAAAAGTGGGATTAGTGTGAATTGTTTTAAATCAACCCCTTTCTTCACCACTGAATCAGTCGAAGCGTTCGCGAGATGTGTGGTGAAAATGATTTATAAATCATTTGAAAGATATGGTATTATACCCAGGCGCGGTTCTATAGAGCAAAAACATTTCTTTTTGTTTGGGCGGGGGGGGGGGGGGGGGGGTACTGGCCTTACTGGGGGCTTGTAGGATATGTGCCAGCCTACCAGGGGGCGAAACGCCTAAGCAGTGGGAGGGGGACCCTCTCCTGCCACTTAATTGGTGTCAAATTTTAACCCTACACTCTAAGAAATTTTGCAAATTGGTTCAAATTTTAACCAACCATGTATTCACAAGGGGACAGCCCAATAGTTGATTAAACTTTAACCAACTAAGGTTGGTTAACAGTTTAAGTAGTGGTTGGTTAAATATCTTAACCAACTGTTGGTTCATATCATTTTACCCAACTAGTTGGGTAATTATGTTGGGCAAATTTTTAACCATTAATTGGTTAAACCATAATGGTTGGGTAATTTATTTTAATCAATTTTACCCAAAGGTTGGTTAAATATTTGAAAAGAGTTCCATATGTACCCCAGCCCCCCCCCCCCCCCCCACCCCACCACCGCTAAAAAAATTGAAGTTCAGAGACACCGTATATTCCACTTTTTTCTTCTTAACTCTATGTTTTTTCTGGACTTACCATGCCTGACGACATGACTCGAACCCGGGACTGCCACCTCTCAAGACCGACGCACTACCTATTGCGCTAGCGAGAAATCGCTGAAAGTGAAGGGTCTCATAATGATTATAAGCCAGAAGTCGGGATTAGTCTAACTCCCAGAGTCCCAGGATGCATTGCTCTTATTTTTCTGAATAAATAAATCGATGTCAATGTGAAATGCACGGTTTACGGGTAAGCTTTCAATTCTGACGGAATAAACCAATATTTTGATATTTATAGCATTTTCCCATGTTCACTATTTGATATTATGATTAGACCTATCATTCCAAGTCATATCCTTATATATTTTTTCACTTTTAGTGGGGGTTCATATGGAACTCTTGCTAAATATTTAACTAATTATTGGTTAATCAAGGCTGCTCATACCCAATGGTTGGTTCAATGTCTTAACCAACCGTTGGTTAATGTTGGGCAAATTTTTAACCATTAGCTGGTTAAACCAAAATGGTTGGGCAATTCATTTTAATCAATTTAAAGCAAAGGTTGGTTGAATATTTAACCAATTATTGGTTAATCCAGGATCCTTATACCCATTACTAGTGTAATGCCATGGTTGTATAGTCTACTCCCGTTATAACGAGCACGGATACAACAAGATTTCGTTATGGCAAGGTAATTCTCCCAGTCCGAAATTCAAAGTCCTATCCGATCCAATCTGCGGTCGTTTATTCTCAGTGTAATCTACATTAATAACTGCGTTCAATGTCTGTTTATCAAAATAATAATCATCTTCCTAAATGTGTCCACCAGTGTCCACTCCTTCAAATCATTTTTGAAAATATGCTTTGAAATAATTATGATCAAAAGCCTCTGTTTTAGTAGCGCAAATAAAGATGCTTCAGTAATAGGCTCAAGGGGGGTATTTCACTGGGCTTGAAACTAGTTCGCGACTAGTTTGCGACTCCAGATTTTGCTAGCTGCAGAGACGTCTCCGCGACGTCTCCGAGACGTATCCTGAAAATGACGGAGTCTTCGAGGAGTCGCAAGAAATTGGAACATGTCTCCGCGAAGTCTCCGCGACGTCTACGAAACGTCTCGCGGAGACTAATTATAATTATCGGCGACTGCTGAGACGTCTCCGCGATGTCTCCGCGACGTCTCAGAGACGTCTCAGAGACATCGCGGAGACCTGCAGGAGACCAGAAAGACTGATGCGGGGACTGGTGAGATTGTGGAGACGTCTCCGCGACTCTACTTGACGATGTTTGACCCACTTTAGAAACCATGTGACTGAACGCTTGCTGACATTCCTCCTGGTCCAAGACAGGTGCATGATCCTGCAAACGCTCCATCATAATTATTTTGAAACTTGTCGCAGAGACGTCTCCTTGGTAAGAGCGAAACCATTTTTATGTTGGAGCCGTCTCCGCGACTGCAGCGACTGATAAGTCTCTGAGATGTCGCGGAGATGTCTCCGTTGGTGAGATACGGCCTTACACGCGAGGAACCTTTGAAACTGCGGTGGTAAATTTTTGTGGAGGAGCATGAAAATTACCGATATTACGCAATACGGAATGTCGGCGGTCGTGATGAAAAAAAAAAAAGACACAAGCCGATCGGTGGGGGAAAGGGTTATATCTTATAAGGTTGGTTAAAATCTTAATGTTTTAACCAATGTTGTGATTTAATTATACCCAATCTGCATTTCACCCAACCTGAAAAGTAAGACGTTTTTAACCAACCACGTATTAAAGCTAATATGCCCAATACGCCCAACATTGGGCGATTTATAACCAATGAATTTATACCCAATGAAATTTTACCCAGTGTTCTGAGAGTGTAGCGCTCTGAAAAAATATTGGGTAAAAATGTGCCATGAGGGTAATTATGTGTCCAACCAACGTTGGGCATTTCTTTGGGCATTTCTTTTTATCCAATTTGATGGAAATTTTGCTCATTCTAAAGTAATTACTGCTTATTTTTACCCTAAATGGACAATATGCTTCCCGCATTTGGTAAAAATATTGGCCAAAGTTGGTTGGACATAATAATTACCCTCGTGCTGGTTAAAATTTTACCCAATATTTTGTACAGTGTATGTGGCGTAAGATTGTGTAAAATATACCCCTAAATTGCGTAAATGACATAGGGCAATGTAAAATATACTTTAACGACGTGAATGGTGTAAGACAGAGTACGTACCTCTAAATGTCATTGGTATAATTGGTATGGCACAGTGTTTTATAGGTTTTCCCGGCCGAATTCGTCAAAACAGCATTCAATTTCATGATCAAGCATTCAAATTTAAGCAATTCATAGTCCATCGGTTTTCCAGTGCTTCACTTTAACACTTTTTGCGTTCAATTCTTTTTTTAAACATTTTGCCAAGTCTGAGAGGAAGAAGAAATTCCTTGCTGAATTGCGGTTTCATTTTCATCTTTAGGCAATCACTTTCGCACTTACGCCATTCAATTAGAACAACGTAAGTGGTCTCTGTCTCTTTTTCACTTTCATTTTTATTCTCTTTAATTCTTTATCTATTTTCTGTCATTACATATTTGACATTCACATTTCTTTCTTTTTTCAGTTTATGTCATTATTCTTTTATTCTTCTGTGGTCTTATTCTTTATCTTTGCATACAATTCAGTATAAAATACCTGTCAAGCATGGTCATGGATTATTTAGTTGTGATTTTTATTTGCACATTTGTGTGAGGGTTTCTTTCATATTTCTTTTTTTCCCATCTGCTAAATGCTAATGAATCTCAATCTTGTTCTTTTCTACATTCATAATTTTCATATAAGCAGAAACACACATTGACTCATTACCATATTAAAAAACACTGCACAAAATAATGTCAAACCTGTATGCCTATTCATGAAATTGTATGCCAAGATTCTTCCCACGTCATGTCCTGCGCGAATTGGAAAGCTGTTTACACGAATTTGAATGTTGTTTACACAGATAATTAAATTGAATTATCTTTCTGCACTTTTGTATTCTAACAATAGTATATCGCATGCTAAAAAAATCAAATTGAACGATAATATTTGCCTTTTAAATGTTGATCCACACTGTGAATCAATTTCGCGTGAAACTGAACGAAAATATCTTTTATTCCGATGACAAATTTACGAAGATGGGCGGGAAAACCTTAAAATGTACCCCTCGCCTGAAGGGTGTATACATGGACATAGATGCTGTAAAATACTTAAAATCTACACTTGAATGAAGAAACATGAATTAATCCAGATTCCTGTTTGCTGAGGTTGGGGTACCTCACAGCCGTCAATGTAAAAAAAAAAAAAACAACAACAACAACAACAAGAAAACAACAAAAAACAAAAAACAAAACATAAACAAATAAACAAAACAAAAAAAAAACAACAAATAAAAAAAAAAAGATCTGAGAACCAGCTAAATTGTAACCGTATTTCTCAAAAACATCAAATGTAAGACTGCAAAAGACCCCTTTCCCAAAGACGTCGTCGACGCCTTGGGTCGGAAATCCGACCATTTTGGACGGTTTTTTAGACACGCATGGGTACCAACAATGACAGATCGAGGCGGATCCAGGATTTTCTAAATTAATAGGGGGAGGCACAAAAAGAAATACGATGAACATTCACAAATATACTAGTAAATAACCACAACTGTATGTTCAAAGAGGTGGATTTGTGGGGGGGGGGGGGGCTTTTTACGGGTGGGCACCCCCCTCAATCCGCGCATGGCTTATACAACCATTTACCTTCATCTAAAACCTAGGTGACTACCGTCATGACCGTGGCATCAATTACAATTTGGCGGCTTTCATCTCCGAGATCATATCTGCAAAGAAAGATTTTCAAACTCCCCATTAGGAATGATTATTCAGTTGTGTTGTGACTGATATACATGTAGTTATTCACGCATGAAATATTTTACCTATACAATGGCATGATGATAGCATCAAATATTTTCAAAGGACTGCACTTTCAAAAAGGGGTCCGGTTGCTGACAAACAGAAAAAAGAGGGTTCTCTAGCAAAATTAAGAATAACGGAATTTAATAAAACGGTAATATCGGCTAGATATTCAAGAAAAAAAAATAACTATTTGATAATGTTGAAGAGATGCAAACAATATCGACCAAAAAATCGACCAAAAAAAAAAATGGTCGTGATTTTTTTCCAGGGGGGAGAGGGGGGGGGGGGGAGCAGTGAGCCCCTCAAAACCCCCCACCAGCTAGTACGCCAGTGCTTTAGTAGGACAACCGCTTTCTCTCAATCTTTCTGTAACCAGATCGTAATACGAAAACTTTCCATGATGAAATCATTTCTATATTGATTATCTTTTCTTCTTCTTCTTCTTCTTCTTCTTCTTCTTCTTCTTCTTCTTCTTCTTCTTCTTCTTCTTCTTCTTCTTCTTCTTCCTTCTTCCTTCTTCTCCTTCTTTTTCTGCTTCTTCCCTTCCAACCCATTAGTGATCTTCGAAATGGCAATAAACAAATTTGCTTTGAGAAGTGCAGATACTATAGCAGAGGAAAATTTTGTTGGATAACGGCAACAAACAAATTTACATTTAGAAGTGAAGAAAATTGCAAAAAAAAAATTTGACCAAATCGCAATAAACAATCATTGGACCAAATGCCAATAAGCAAATTTACACTGAGATGTGAAGATATTAGTGGTGGCAAAAACATTAGACCAAAATGACAATAAGAAAAATTTTATTTAGAAGTGTAGATAGTTGCAAAAATCAATGGAGCAAATTTACTGCCATTTGGTCCAATGATTTTTGCCACAACCAGTATCTTATTTGTTCATTGCCATTTGGTCCAATGATCTTTGCCTCTATCTTCACATCTCGGTGAAAATTTGCTCATTACCATTTTGTTCAGTTAATTTTGCCACTACTAGCATCTTCACATGACAGTGTAAATTTTGTATATTGCCATTTGGTCCAAAGAATTTTGCAACTTCAAGTATCTTCACTTATCAATGTCATTTTGTTTATTGATTGCCATTTGGTCCAATGAATTTTGTCACTATCTTCATTCCCCCCAAACAAATTTGTTTATAACCATTATTTTGATCTAATGATTTGTTGCTATTATCTTACTTATCAATGCTTCTTTTTCTTCATCTTTTTTTTCTTCCTCTTTTCTTTGTCATTCTTCTTCGAGCTTCTCCTTCTTCCTCTTGTTCTTCTCCTTGTTCTTCTTCTTCTTTTGGTCCATTCAATTGTAGAACTGACACGTTTAGAAGCAGTGCTCTGCCTTTCCTTGATAGATTGATAAATCGCCATTCCATGTAATTCGTCAAGTTGAAATAAGAATTACAAGCATTAATTAATTCAGTTGTAAACCATATTTTTACTGTTATGAAATGAATCTTAAATGAATGTAAACAGTGGAAACGGTGGTTATCAGAGTTATTTGATTAGGTTCTAACTTTCTGGTTTCATGAAGTCATAAAGTATCTTATCATGCGCCTCCGATTCTATATTTCTCTATGTATCTGCCAATTCCTATCTTGTCTTTCTCTCTCTCTCTCCCCCCTCCCTCCCTCACTATCTGTCTTTATAGTCGTCTCTTTCTATTTCTCTCTCTATCCTATGACAAGCAGTTACATTTTTATCAATATTCGCCATTTTGCAAAGTTATTTTAATGTATGATTTCTAATGTAAAATTTAAAATTAAAATAATCATCTCTTGTTCACTATCCAGTTCATGTACCAGTATCATAAAAGTGTGTGTGCGGGGGGGGGGGGGGTGCTTCCGCGCCATCAAAATTTTATTTTTGTCGGGGGTACGTGCTATGCCCCCTATTCCAAAATGGTCAGGAGTGCTGCAGCACCCCCGGCTCCCGGAGGCCTGGGAGGAGGAGCAGGAGGAGCGGAAAAAATCAGGGGCGTAACAGGTAGCTGTTATCGGGGGGGGGGGGGGGGGGCAGAGCCCAAAATTTCCCGGTAACTAGTCTATGTCTAGAATCTGTGGCGTAGCTAGGACTGAATTTTAGGAGGACGGTAGTGCTCCACCGGCGTAAATCCAGTTAAAGGAGTGGGGGATGAACAACTTTTTAAACGATTTTTCCCCTCTCACACACATTTTGATATCTATTTTGCGAGCGAGCAGGAAATAACCACTTTTCCGATTTTGATCACATTTTCGGATGGAAATCCTAAGATTTTGATGAGCGAGCGAAGCAAGCGAGCCAAAAATAACCACTTTTTTTGTTTTCAATAGCATTTTCAAATGGAAATTCTAAAATATGATGGTTGTTTATGATAGATATTCAGAATTTTTACTAACTGATAATTAAAATATATTTTCTTCCCTAAAAATTGTGTCTGCATGGGGGGAAATTTGTACACACAATTCCCCCTCTCTCCCAAGTGGGGGTGATAGATCCCCCACCCCCGGAATTTACGCCAATGTAGGGCTCCCAGAGGGGAGGGTGCAGGTAGGGGGAATTTCCCCCCTCCCGCGCGAAGCCCGGAAGCTCCGACGTTTTTTGAATTGTTAGTTGTCGGTAATTAAGTCTATCTTCTGCGGCGCAACTAGGATTTCATTTTAGGAGGACGGTAGTGCTCCCTAGGGGGGAGGGTGCGGGACCCTCCCGCGCAAAGCGCGAAAGCTCCGATCTTTTTTCGCTGCCAGTTCCCGCTCTACTTATGCTCTCTGCCG
>CM057154.1:29824888-29962181 GCA_029962745.1 Echinometra lucunter | reverse complement strand
TTCATGCCATTTTCATAAATATACGATCTATGTATTTCCACTATAGAATGTTCTGTACATGATGTATAACGATGAGTATCCAGACGGAACAAAGATGGACGTCAGAGGACATACGAAAGGTATTAACATCCTGTTTACATTGTGTATTTTTTCCTCAATAAATCAAAAGGCATATAATCTCACATATCATGTCACATCCACATCGCTATCGTTATACATGTATTGCAGCTTAAATCAATTCCAAAGATAGTAGCCAGCCCGATTTGTTTGTTTTGTTTTGTTTTATTTTGTTTTGTTTTGCTTTGCTTTGTTTTGTTTTGTTTCGTTTCTAAAGAGTTTGTATGATTATCTGCATAACACTTAAATATGTTCTTTTGAAACCTATATTTCACTAGTAGTAATGATAATCATTACTTCAGTATACCCCAGAAAAAAAAAGGAACGTGAAAAAGAGGCTAATAAAGCTAGGTTAACAAAATTACAGAAGAGAAGTGCAAATGAAGAAAAGCATATCAGACAAACTGCATTCATATTGTATGCATCTATTTTATTTACACACTTCGTTGCCGATTTAAGAGCTATTTATTTAGATAATTTTAACTGTGTTTAAATTCCAAAATGTTCGGTTTATTTCATTCTCATTAAGTTTACTTTTTTTATCAATCTCCCATTTTTTGTAGGTGTAATTGCATTCGACAACGAATCTGGATTTTGGCTGATTCATAGCATACCCGCGTTCCCGGCTTTTGCAAAGAATAGTTACATCTGGCCTAGCAGTGCATGTGTTTACGGTCAATCCATGTTATGTATTTCTATGAAGGCCGATCAGTTCGTAGAAGTCGGTAAGTGTGAACACTTCCTCACTTTTTATCGACATCATCAAGGGCGAAAACCAGTGGGTGGGGGGGGGGGGGGCGTCCTGGTCTTGTCTGATTATGCAGTGGCGAAAAAAAAAAAAAAACAGAAAAAAAAAAACCGCACCACAAACGACTGTTGTTGTTGTTACTTGTCAGGGGATTTGGAGTGAAATGGCCCCGGGAATGGCACTTCCGGCCCCCAAAAGCTGAGGACCTTTTTCATTTTGCTTTCAGATCTGCCCCATTATTATTTGAGTCAGAATTCCGCGGCATGAACATGATCGCAAAGAATACTATAAAAAATCAACCTAAGGAAATTTTTAGTAGCGCTGCACCTTTTTATGCGAACATTACTAGCATATACGATGATATCTGTGAGATACATAAATATGGTAATAGGTAAAATCGACATTGAGATGATTTCTCTCAAGTCTTTGGGATCGTGATCGTTGTGTAATGAAAGCAAAACCGTGTAAATTTTGAAAACATACATTTTCATCATGAAATGGAGTGGACTTAGTAATGAAGAGGTTATAGAGCGAGTGTTCACGGGAGAATTTAATGGAGATTCATAGCCACCAACCCACTCTATAAGTGACGGCACAATAATTATGATGAGGTTCCAACTTAGAATATGGCCTTTAATTCATCTTTAAGTGAAACAAAGGTCAGGAGCATGTACTTCCTAAAATAGTCACCACATTTTACCTTGAAGTTACTTGGACCATCCATCTCATTAAAAAAAAAAGCCGTCAGCCTGAACGTAGCCCCCCGGGGCCGGGGTAGCCCCCAGAGTCTCCCAAAAGGGCTACAAAGTCTACATTGAATTCAACACATCTTAAATTTTATGCACTAAACCTTGTCAAAACGAGCAAAAGTTGAACCTAACTTGTACACTGGATTTTGAAATTTTGTCTAAAAAATTATCTATGCTAATTGATGCAAAATTTATCAAAAAACCACAAAAAATGCTTCTTTTCCTTTATTTGTCGACCGATTTTCATTTTTGTCTTGCCCACCGGAGGTGAAGGTGAGACTAAGGATCCAAATGACGTCCGTCCATCGTCCGTCCGTCGTCCGTCTGTCACAAATGTTAAAGTTACTTGCAAGACTCTCTTATGTCGCGTAACTTGGCAACTGCTGGTCCTATTGCAACCAAACTTGGGTGGTAGATGCACTAGGGGTACCATCATGTTGCGGTGCTGTCGGAGGTCACATAGTGAGGTCAAAGGTCATGTGAGGTCACATTTTTATAGAGTACCTGCAAGACTCTTTTTTACATACGTTAAAGTTTACCTGCAAGACTCTCTTATGACACATAACTTGACAACTGTTGGTCCAATGGCAACCAAACTTGGGTGATAGATGCACTAGGGGTAACATCATGTTGTGGTGCTGGTGGAGATCATATGGTGAGGTCGAAGGTCATTTGAGGTCAAATGTTAAAGTTTACCTGCAAGACTCTCATATGACAAAAAACTTTGCAACTGTTGCTCCCTTTTCAACTGAACTTGGGTCATAGATGTACTTGGGGACCTTCATGTTATAGAGGTATCGGAGGTCACATTATAAGTTCAGAGGTCATTTTATTTCAAACGTTAAAGTTTACCTGCAAGACTCTCTTATGACACATAACTTGGCACATGTTGAAGCAATAGCAACCAAATTTGGGTAATAGATGCACTAGGGTACATTCATGCTATTTTGCCGTCAGGTCACATGGTAAGGTTAAAGGTCATTTTAGGTCAAACATTACAGTTTACCTGCAAGACTTTCTTGTGACATCAAACTTGGTTAGGGATGTACTTAGGGAAATTTTCGTGTTATTTAGTCATGGATGGGCGAGACATAATCTTCTTATTGGCATGTGTTATATAATGTTCTACTGTTTCTACTTCTAGGCATGAGTTACAGTGTCCCGTTGGGTGTATTTTCATTCTTCCTACACTGCAAAAAAGTTGGGCATTTCGTTTTTGTATATCTGTTGGGCAAACTGTTTTATTAATTAATTATTAGGAAGGGTATATAATATTATTGTCCGGGGTATTGCATGTCCATATATTGTCAGGGGATAGTTGTCTTAGGGTAATATTATTAGATAATTATTGTCCAGAGATTGTTTCGTTTGTATACGGCATGTACTCTTTGCAATGAGGGACCAATCCAAAATTTGATTGAAAATATCAATCTAATAGATTTAGAAGTCAATCTTTTTCTCAATCTAATTTTGGATTGGTCCCCAACCAAAATCTTAAAGATTGATTTCCAATCTAAGGAATTTAGAGAGTATACAGGCTCCCCTTATGACGGTCGATCGACAGTTAATGATTCTTTTTGCTTGTTTTCTTCTAAATACATGTAGGAAACCAGCTGCTCTACAACCACCCCGGTGTATACGACTGGAATATACCGTCGTCCTTCCAATCGAAATTCTCGGATTTTGTGGAAGTATCTAAGGGTGAATCAGTTCACCAACCTCCATGGAATAACACCGTCCTGCTAACTTCACTTGCTGGACAATCATTCACCAGCTTTGCCAAATTTACCAAATTTGATCAAGGTAAACAACGGTTAACTGTTTCTTCTTAACGATGATTATTTTTATATCTGTTTGGGGGATATTCTGTTTATTTATTTATCCATGCACTAAATTTATAAAATTGAAACTTCCAGCGGCGCAGAGAGCGCAGTAAAGGAAAATGAAACAGATATTGGGACACAGTGGCGCAACTACGGGGGGGGGGGGGGGGGCACGTGTCCCCATTCGGCTGGCAAAAGAAAAAATAAAGAAATAAAGAAAGAGAAAAGAAAGGGGGAAAACAATTAAGGAAAAGTAAAATGGGAAATCAGGAAGCGCTCGCTATCATAACTTAACGAATGCCGATGATAATTACTATTCTTATGACAGGAGTTTGCATCTTGTGCATGTTGTGTCTCATTATTATGTCATACTATTCTTCCATTCATAGAATATTAGTAATATAACAACATTTGGACTTCACTCGGAAAAATTGAGCGGCAAGTTTACCTAAAAATAGATACACTTTCGGTAAATAATGGCGTAAGATAAAACCAAAAATTCCCACATTTTCGTTCGCTAGCTGGCTACTCTCGCTTGTAGAAGTTAGAAACAGATGATTTCTGGCACGGCAATCAGCCTATTTCAGAAGCGATTAGAAAAGTATCATAATATTTGGGCAATGAGGTGGGTCACAAAATTGCAAAAACATCTGCATTTTGCTAACGAATCCATACATATGGGGGGAGGGGGATGGGGGTCGCTGACTTTGCTCACTCGCTCAAACAGAATGGTTTGGACGGTGAGCGAGGTACCAAAATGGAGTCACATTCCGCACACAGGTGATCGAATAGATTATTTTGATATCTTATAGAGCTAAAGTGTATTTCGTTGACGAAATAACATTTCTACACAATGAAAAAGAGTATATTTTTCCTCGCTCGCTGCGCTCGCCCGTTAAATAATTGTTTAATCGTTGTTTAATTGAAGCAAACGAATTGGTTGAGTGAGGTTACCGAATACTACCATCAGAAAGAGTGTGTATTTCCTTGCTCGCTTTGCTCGCTCGTAATATTTAGAAACAGGTTGGTTTCGGACAGCAAACAATAGGGACGTGCCAAAACAGAGTCATTGGCAGAGAGGTGACCAGAAATATAATTGAGATATATAGGCCTACAGTGATCCGATAGTATATTTTGATAACAAAATAAGACGTCTTTCATTGCAAATAAAGTTTTAATTTTTGGCTCGCTCGCAAAATTTAAAAACGGGGTGGTACCTAGCAGGATTCGTCAGTTTCACCAAATTTAAAAACGCTTCACGTCCATAAAGACGCATTGTTTTATATGGTGGTCCTGAAGTACGCTCGACAACAGGTCATGTGCGACGTGAATTTCGCGGCCAACTTTGCGCCCCAGTCGCGAAATTCGCGACCCGTGACGCGAAATTTATGACCCATGACGCGAAGTTCAGGACCCGGGATGCGAAATTCAGGACATGCATGGGATGCGAAATTCAGGACCCGGGATGCGCAATTGACGTCCCACATGACCTGTTGTCGAGCGTACTTCAGGGCCACCATAGTTTTAACATGACAGAAATGATATTACACACACACCCCACCCGCACACACTTTTCCACTCGGTGCACCCCCCCCCCCCCTCAAATGCGTAGACCCTGCTGGGACATGTTGTGCAGTACAGATTGGGCGCCGGGTGCAGAGAGAAAGGGGGAAGAGAGAGAGAGAGAGTGTGTGTGTGTGTGGGTGTGTGTGAAGAGGGAGAGGGAGAGAAGGAGAGCTGAATAGCGGAAGAGAGAGAAAGAGAGAGAGAGAGAGAGAGAGGGAGAACTTGGGAGAGAGGGAGAGCATATCGTTCGAGTATTAATTGGCGGGAACGAGGAAAGTATGTCCACCGTGTATAACTTTCATTTATGACTTCAGATAATTTCGTTCATATTGTTGCGTGACAGTTGAGAAGTATTGTCCCCTTTTAACTATGTGCCCTTCAATAGAATTTTCATTTTCATGATAACTTCCAAGATCTGTACTGGTACTTGGTGGCGCCTTTCCTTGGGGATGATCTCTACGTGGAGACGTGGAGACGCCCATATAAGCTGCCATCCTTCTGCAACGGCAGCTACCACGTGGAGAATGTGCAGTCTGTAGGATTCCCCACCGTACCGCAGTACATAGAAACCAAGGATCACTCCAAGTGGGCCATCGGCAAGGATAAGAAGTGGGTGTGCATTGGAGATATCAACAGATCGGTAGGTATGGGGATCGGTCGGTGCGTTCAGAATGATAGTGAGTGGTGCTTATATGGTGATGATATTGCTGATTGGGATTGGAGAGCTGGGAGAATGTATGAATAAGTAGGAAAATAACAGGGATGGAGTCGAGGCCGGCCTCGAGGCCACTTTTTGCCGGTCTTGGCCTTGGCCTCGGTCCGAGTCACGTGTACAAAGTCTGTGGGAGAAATTTTCATTCAGCGGCCTCGTGACTCGGAACTGCCGGCCTCGACTCCATCACTGGAAAATAACACAGATAATCCAAATCTGAAAAAAAAACTCCCTCTGGAGAGAGAAACAGAAGAAAACATTGTGTGCTACAGGAAGGGAGGGCACAAACATAGTGGGGTGGTGATAGGGGCATAGTTTGGTGTACTTTAAGGCCAGATGTGGTTATAAAACAGGAGGCTAGTTGTGGCCCCTTTAAATCCGCCACTGGTTGAGAGGATGGCAGTATACAAAAAAAGGGTATTCAATGGTATAATGATCGAGTAATATATGCTCCTAG
The DNA here is from genome assembly GCA_029962745.1 of Echinometra lucunter. NCBI lineage: Eukaryota > Metazoa > Echinodermata > Echinoidea > Camarodonta > Echinometridae > Echinometra > Echinometra lucunter. The sequence goes on along the minus strand of CM057154.1, from coordinate 29,956,009 downwards.
ATTTAAAACTTACATTTTACTTGTGACCTGATTTGACAGATAGAATACCGAAACCAAATGTATTAGTTTTCAAGACATTGTTGGTGACCAAAAATTCAGGAATAAATATCGTTTGGTAATGAGGCAAAAGTTTGATTATTTTATTTTTCAAGGGCGCACAGTGTCATTCCTCCATTCCTACGTCACCCCTGCATCAGCCTCCTGTCTTCATGACGGTTAATTGGATTTTCTTTTTCATTCTGTTTTTTTCTTTCTTTCTTTTTTTTCCAGGGGAGTCAATTCATACGTGGAGGCGGGACAGTGTGTGCATTGCTCACAGAACCCTGGGAGCAATATTCATCAGCCATACAGCAGGTCGAAAAGTGCCCCAACAACGTGTCTATGGAAACCGTATTTGATTAGCTTCATCATTTCAATCACGGCAGTACTCTTGCTAATCGTTTTGCACCTCTACATAATTATAGAGCGTAATTAAGATGGATCAACGTTAACTTTGCTTGAACGTCTATGTCGCACAACAATTTTAGGCAAACATTAAATCGACGGGGGGGGGGGGGCAAGTTTAACGCAGCGCAACGGTGGACCAACCGATCGGTTCCCCTCCGCCAATCTTTTACATTTTGATTTATAGAGTAGAGAACAAAGCGATAACGGACACGTAGAGGCTGGAACATGAAAATGTTATGCCAATGGCAGAAACCAGGGGGGGGGGGGAGCACAATATCTGAGGATTTGTAAGCTTTCAGTAGGCAGAGAGAATATTGGAGGGAAAAAATGGCATTATTTTTGTTGTTGCTGTTTGTGCTTTCTTTATGCTTGACATCTTTTTAATGCCTCCCAGTTACGTTTTCACCCAGATTTGATCTCTCTATTGGTCCATAAACCAGAAGGAAAAGCAATCAATATAATTATATGTGTTTTAAAGTTGAATTTGATGTACGGGATACGTGGGCACTCTCCAGAGTGGATTTGGCGCATTTCAAATCCCATCTATTATTATTATTATTATTATTATCATTTTTTCATGATACGGTCAAGGGAGCCTAGAAATATTATAAGCCCATCTGACCTTGTCCTTGATTTGATGTTCGTTTTTTTTTTTTTAATTATTGTTATTTTGTTTCTTGATAGACGCATTATACTCTGGACCATTACTCTTAAAATTCCGGGTCAGATTGACCCGGAAAAGGGTTTGTTGGGGCCACACTCAATTCCGGGTCAAAAGTGACCCGGAATAGGATCATCAATGACCCGGTATAGGGTCAAAAAGACTTGCTTTGGGTCACTTCTGACCTATCCCAAGTCATCTTGACCCGGATCGGAATGTGACCCCAGCGGACTCTTTTTTTTTCCGGGTTAATCTGACTCGGAATTTTTAAGGGTACTGAATTATAATAATGCATCTAAAAGGACCTTTCTACCCGAAGAGATTTATATATTTTGTTTGTTTACTCTTGACTTACTTTTTACAGGATTGATGTACGTTGAACCCAATTCGTTTTTAATACGCGGAAAATAAAATCAACCCAAATTAAACCAACACTGCATGATTCGGATTATATAGTACAATGAGGAAAAGCTGCACTTCTTTATGCATTATGAATCGTAGTCTAAAATTTATGAATATACGGTTCCAGCTTCTGCTTATAGTAATTTGTGATGGAAAAGTTGAATTTCCACGTAAAATAATTATGTATATATTGCAGAATTAACACTCAGTAATATGCACTATTCTTCATGTTTAGTTTGGAGCTTATAATCCACCCTGTAGTTAACAGAATAAAGGCCTAAGAGTTAACAATTAGATCCTGGTATTTTTGGAGTGGCCGTTACCTTTTCTGGGGTATCGTACAGGAGAAATGAATAATGCTTCAAATAAATGTTAAAGTTTTTCCAGTAATAATAATAAACACGGAATATTATGAATAATTTCCATGGAATGCAATTTTGATACATGCTGCAGATCGATGCAATGGGAATATGGCAAAGAATTGTATCCAAAAATAAAATTTGGCTAATTTTCATCCGTAATGACTCAAACATTCGTGTGTATTCATGAGACAGGAGTATTAAAGAAAGTGGAGATGATAGATAAAATCATAGATAGCTTGTTCCCTTCTGATCAACAAATAAATGTGGGACATAATAGAGACAAACGAAAAAAAAAAGACTAAAAACGAAAAGGAAAGATAGAAGGAAAAGGTATACAGAAATATTGACAAATTGAGAGAAAGAGTGAGCGTGTGAGAGAGTGTGAGAGAGAGAGAGAGAGAGAAAGGGAGGGGGAGGGAGAGAGAGGAGGTGGATGGAAAGACGAGAGACTGATATAAAGATGGAAAAGGTGCATGGTAGACAGAGGGGGGGGGGGGGGGGGGGGAGAAAGATCACGAGCTCGAACACAAAACCTGTCAAATGTTAATTGAAAGTGAGAGGAGGAAGTATAATAATGGAAGGCCGTGAATTATTCAATTCTATGAGCGTTTGCACTTGACATCACGTGATCAGCTTTGGTCTCGATGTGGTATGAAAAACCTCTTCACATCAGCAGTAAACCAACAAAAGAAGCAGAACATCTCAGGGTTATTGTCAACTCTTGCGGAGAATTCCACGAAACTATATAGGTGTATATTATTCTATTTTGTCGAGCGTATTGTTCGAAAATATTTTCTTTACGTTATTACAACTCAGTGAGGAAGAGAGGGGGAAAACACCAACTCTGCTATGGCGCTGAAAACATATATGATGAGGAATCTGTTCATCTTCATGTTATTCGTGTGTCGAGTTTCATGTGAGCTGTCTTGCAAGGATACAAATGGTAATGCTGTTGATTGGTAAGTGATCGTTTCAAGAACTTATCTCATTATACAGAATAATTAGAACATGTACGGTACTTGTACCACTTATTCTACTAACCGGCATGATAATTGTTATACACTGTTGTACATACTCTGAGATCATTCCTTCAAGTACCGACCTATCAAACTCATTTCATTATTGATGTTAACGACTATTATGATTATAAAGTATTGTGCATACATTCATTAATCTTCACAGAAGGTATCTGTTTGGAGCTCTGCAGCATCTCTTATCCTCCTTCTCCCCTCTCTCGCTTAAATGCTTTATTCTTTAATCTGATTTCCATGCTGATGATTTTTTTCAAAAAGGAAAGGGGATGGATATAATTTATCGGCCTTAAAAACCTCTGAAAAAAAGTGGGATTAGTGTGAATTTTTTGAAATCAACCCCTTTCTTCACCACTGAATCAGTCGAAGCGTTCGCGAGATGTTGTGGTGAAAATGATTTATAAATCATTTGAAAGATATGATATTATACCCAGGCGCGGTTCTATAGAGCAAAAACATTTCTTTTTGTTGGGGCAGGGGGGGGGGGGGGTACTGGCCTTACTAGGGGCTTGTAGGATATGTGCCAGCCTGCCAGGGGGCGAAACGCCTAAGCAGTGGGAGGGGGACCCCCTCCTGCCACTTAATTGGTGTCAAATTTTAACCCTACACTCTAAGAAATTTTGCAATTTGGTTCAAATTTTAACCAACCATGTATTCACAAGGGGACAGTCCAACAGTTGATTAAACTTTAACTAACTAAGGCTGGTTAAAAGTTTAAGTAGTGGTTGGTTAAATATCTTAACCAACTGTTGGTTAATATCATTTTACCCAACTAGTTGGGTAATTATGTTGGGCAAATTTTTAACCATTAGTTGGTTAAACCATAATGGTTGAGTAATTTATTTTAATCAATTGTACCCAAAGGTTGGTTAAATATTTGAAAAGAGTTCCATATGTACCCCAGCCCCCCCCCCCCCCCACCGCTAAAAAAATTGAACTTCAGAGACACCGTATATTCCACTTTTTTCTTCTTAACTCTATGTTTTTTCTGGACTTACCATGCCTGACGACGTGACTCGAACACGGGACTGCCACCTCTCAAGACCGACGCACTACCTATTGCGCTAGCGAGAAATCGCTGAAAGTGTAAGATTGTGTAAAATATACCCTTAAATTGCGTAAATGACATAGGGCAATGTAAGATATACTTTAACGACTTAAATGGTGCAAGACAGAGTACGTACCTCTAAATGTCATTGGTATAATTGGTATGGCACAGTGTTTTATAGGTTTTCCCGGCCGAATTCGTCAAAACAGCATTCAATTTCATGATCAAGCATTCAAATTTAAGCAATTCATAGTCCATCGGTTTTCCAGTGCTTCACTTTAACACTTTTTGCGTTCATTTCTTTTTTTAAACATTGAAATTAGTAATATAATCATTCAAATTAAATGTTATTCGATTCAATTTGGTAATGAATAATTGTCATTCAATTTCGCCAAGTCTGAGAGGAAGAAGAAATTCCTTGCTGAATTGTGGTTTCATTTTCATCTTTAGGCAATCACTTTCGCACTTACGCCATTCAATTAGAACAACGTAAGTGGTCTCTGTCTCTTTTTCACTTTCATTTTTATTCTCTTTAATTCTTTATCTATTTTCTGTCATTATATATTTGACATTCACATTTCTTTCTTTTTTCAGTTTATGTCATTATTCTTTTATTCTTCTGTGGTCTTATTCTTTATCTTTGCATACAATTCAGTATAAAATGCCTGCCAAGCATGGTCATGGATTATTTAGTTGTGATCTTTATTTGCACATTTGTAAGGGGTTTCTTTTCATATTTCTTTTTTCCCATCTGCTAAATGCTAATGAATCTCAATCTTGTTCTTTTCTACATTCATAATTTTCATATAAGCAGAAACACACATTTACTCATTACCATATTAGATGAAAAACACTGCACAAATGTCAAACCTGTATGCCTATTCATGAAATTGTATGCCAAGATTCTTCCCACGTCATGTCCTGCGCGAATTGGAATGCTGTTTACACGAATTTAAATGTTGTTCACACAGATAATTAAATTGAATTATCTTTCTGCACTTTTGTATTCTAACAATAGTATATCGCATGCTAAAAAAATAAAATTGAACGATAATATTTGCCTTTTAAATGTTGATCCACACTGTGAATCAATTTCGCGTGATAACTGAACGAAAATATCATTTATTCCGATGACAAATTTACGAAGATGGGCGGGAAAACCTTAAAATGTACCCCTCGCCTGAAGGGTGTATACATGGACATAGATGCTGTAAAATACTTAAAATCTACACTTGAATGAAGAAACATGAATTAATCCAGATTCCTGTTTGCTGAGATTGGGGTACCTCACAGCCGTCAATGTAAAAAAAAAAAAAAAAAAAAAAAAAAAAAAAAAAAAACAAAACACACAAACAAACAAATAAACAAACAAAAACAAAACAAAACAAAAACAAAAACAAAAACAAACAAATAAGAAAAAAAGATCTGAGAACCAGCTAAATTGTAACCGTATTTCTCAAAAACATCAAATGTAAGACTGCAAAAGACCCCTTTCCCAAAGACGTCGTCGACGCCTTGGGTCGGAAATCCGACCATTTTGGACGGTTTTTTCAGACACGCATGGGTACCTACAATGACAGATCGAGGCGGATCCAGGATTTTCTAAATTAATAGAGGGAGGCACAAAAAGAAATATGATGAACATTCACAAATATACTAGTAAATAACCACAACTGTATGTTCAAAGAGGTGGATTTGCGGGGGGGGGGGGGGCTTTTTACGGGTAGGCACCCCCCTAAATCCGCGCATGGCTTATACAACCATTTACCTTCATCTAAAACCTAGGTGACTACCGTCATGACCGTGGCATCAATTACAATTTGGCGGCTTTCATCTCCGAGATCATATCTGCAAAGAAAGATTTTCAAACTCCCCATTAGGAATGATTATTCAGTTGTGTTGTGACTGATATAAAACATGTAGTTATTCACGCATGAAATATTTTACCTATACAGTGGCATGATGATAGCATCAAATATTTTCAAAGGACTGCACTGCCAAAAAGGGGTCCGGTTGCTGGCAAACAGAAAAAAGAGGGTTCTCGAGCAAAATTAAGAATAACGGAATTTAATAAAACGGTAAAATCGGCTAGATATTCAAGAAAAAAATAACTATTTGATAATGTTGAAGAGATGCAAACAATATCGACAAAAAAATCGACAAAAAAAAAAAATGGTCGTGATTTTTTTCCGGGGGGGAGCAGTGAGCCCCTCAAAACCCCCCACCAGCTAGTACGCCAGTACTTTAGTGGGACAACCGCGTTCTCTCAATCTTTCTGTAACCAGATCATAATACAAAAACTTTCCATGATGAAATAATTTCTATATTGATTATCTTTTCTTCTTCTTCTTCTTCTTCTTCTTCTTCTTCTTCTTCTTCTTCTTCTTCTTCTGCTTCTTCCCTTCCAACCCATTAGTGATCTTCGAAATGGCAATAAACAAATTTGCTTTAAGAAGTGCAGATACTATAGCAGTGGTAAACTTTGTTGGATAACGGCAACAAACAAATTTACATTTAGAAGTGAAGAAAGTTGCAAAAAAAAATTGACCAAATCGCAATAAACAAATTTGGGAAGTGAAGACAGTGACAGAAATCATTGGACCAAATGCCAATAAGCAAATTTACACTGAGATGTGAAGATATTAGTGGTGGCAAAACCATTAGACCAAAATGACAATAAGAAAAATTTCATTTAGAAGTGTAGATAGTTGCAAAAAATCAATGGAGCAAATTTACTGCCATTTGGTCCAATGATTTTTGCCACAACCAGTATCTTATTTGTTCATTGCCAATTGGTCCAAAGATCTTTGCCTCTATCTTCACATCTCAGTGAAAATTTGCTCATTACCATTTTGTTCAGTTAATTTTGCCACTACTAGCATCTTCACATGACAATGTAAATTTTGTATATTGCCATTTGGTCCAAAGAATTTTGCAACTTCAAGTATCTTCACTTGTCAATGTCATTTTGTTTATTGATTGCCATTTGGTCCAGTGAATTTTGTCACTATCTTCATTCCCCCCAAACAAATTTGTTTATAACCATTATTTTGATCTAATGATTTGTTGCCATTATCTTACTTATCAATGCTTCTTTTTCTTCATCTTTTTTTTTCTTCCTCTTTTCTTTGTCATTCTTCTTCGAGCTTCTCCTTCTTCCTCTTGTTCTTCTCCTTGTTCTTCTTCTTCTTTTGGTCCATTCAGTTGTAGAACTGACACGTTTAGAAGCAGTGCTCTGCCTTTCCTTGTTAGATTGATAAATCGCCATTCCATGTAATTCGTCAAGTTGAAATAAGAATTACAAGCATTAATTAATTCAGGTTGTAAACCATTCTTTTACTGTTATGAAATGAATCTTAAATGAATGTAAACAGTGGAAACGGTGGTTATCAGAGTTATTTGATTAGGTTCTAACTTTCTGGTTTCATGAAGTCATAAAGTATCTTATCATGCGCCTCCGATTCTATGATTTTTCTCTATGTATCTGCCAATTCCTATCTTGTCTTTCTCTCTCTCTCTCCCCCTCCCTCCCTCACTATCTGTCTTTATAGTCGTCTCTTTCTATTTCTCTCTCTATCCTATGACAAGCAGTTACATTTTTATCAATATTCGCCATTTTGCAAAGTTATTTTAATGTGTGATTTCTAATGTAAATTTTTAAATGTAAATAATCATCTCTTGTTCACTATCCAGTTCATGTACCAGTATCATAAAAGTGTGTGTGCGGGCGGGGGGGGGGGGGGGTGCTTCCGCGCCACCAAAATTTTATTTTTTTTCGGGGGTTCGTGCTATGCCCCCTATTCCAAAAAGGTCAGGTGTGCTGCAGCACCCCCGGCTCCCGGAGGCCTGGGAGGAGGAGCAGGAGGAGCAGGAGGAGCGGAAAAAATCAGGGGCGTAACAGGTAGCTGTTATCGGGGGGGGGGGGGGGGGCAGAGCCCAAAATTTCCCGGTAACTATAGTCTATGTCTAGAATCTGTGGCGTAGCTAGGACTGAATTTTAGGAGGACGGTAGTGCTCCACCGGCGTAAATCCAATTAAAGGAGTGGGGGATGAAAAACTTTTGAAACGATTTTTTCCCCTCTCACACACATTTTGATATCTATTTTGCGAGCGAGCAGGAAATAACCACTTTTCCGATTTTGAATCACATTTTTGAATAAAAATTCTAAAATATGACGAAAAAGCGAAACAAGCGAGCCAAATATAATCACTTTTCTCGATTTTGATCGCATTTTCGGATGGAAATCCTAAGATTTTGATGAGCGAGCGAAGCAAGCGAGCCAAAAATAACCACTATTTTGTTTTCAATAGCATTTTCAAATGGAAATTCTAAAATATGATGATTGTTTATGATAGATATTCAGAATTTTTACTAACTGATTAATTAAAATATGTTTTCTTCCTTAAAAATTGTGTCTGCATGGGGGGAAATTTGTACACACAATTCCCCCTCTCTCCCAAGTGGGGGTGATAGATCCTCCACCCCCGGAATTTACGCCAATGTAGGGCTCCCAGAGGGGAGGGTGCAGGGAGGGGGAGTTTCCCCCTCCCGCGCGAAGCCCGGAAGCTCCGACGTTTTTTGAATTGTTAGTTGTCGGTAATTAAGTCTATCTTCTGCGGCGCAACTAGGATTTCATTTTAGGAGTACGGTAGTGCTCCATAGGGGGGAGGGTGCAGGGACCCTCCAGCGCAAAGCGCGAAAGCTCCGATCTTTTTTCGCTGTCAGTTCCCGCTCTTCTTATGCTCTCTGCCTGTTATCGGGGGGGGGGGGGCATACGCATAGCCAAAAATTCCCCGGTAATTAAGTCTAGAATCAGTCGTGTAGCTAGGATTTCATTTTAGGATGACGATAGTGCAAAGCGCGCTCCCTAGGCATGCTAGGGGGAGGGTGCAGGGATGGTGATTTTCCCCTCCCGCGCGAAGCACGGAAGCTCTGACTTTTCTTTGAATTGTTCGTTGTCTGTTCCCGGTCTCTTGCATTCTCTGCCTGTTATTGGGGGGGGGGGGGGGGCAGAGCAGAAAATTTCCCGGTAACTAAGTAGAAATAGAATATGCGGAGGTGAGCTTTTTGCGAAGCCCTTAGCGGTGGGGCCCAGGGTTCTGGCTTAGGGCCCCTGATGAAAGCCACTGCGGGCAATCTGCCCCCCTGCCCCCGGTTGTTACGCCACTGGAAAAAATATAACATTCAGAGCAAGATCAGCTTGTATTAATTGTCTCTTCATACGACCCGCACCTAATCATGCTAATATTCAAACTGTTTCCATACTGCTTTCAAACTTTTCGTCCTCGCTGTGGCCAAGCTACTTCAGTAACTGCCGAATACCCCCTCCCTCCTTTTCGGTCACCATTCCTGTTACATGCAGTTGTTGTCGCAGGCCTAGTTTCATATTTTTTTTCTTGGGTGAGAGATTTCCCTCACAGAAATCATGCTAAGTACTGCCTATGGTTCACGGCACAACCTGTACACATAACAGACACTCGAGGGAGAAGGGGAGGGGAAGTTAGAAAATGCTCTCAGACACACACACACACACACACACACACACACACACACACACACACACACACACACGCAACGCACACACACACACAGACACACCCACACACGCCCACGCACCCACGCACCCACACACCCAACACACACACACACACGCCCAAACGCACACACACAAACAAAATAAAAAATAAAAGGAAGGTATTCCCATTTTCAGCTGATTTGGGGAGTCTAAACTTGCAATGTTCTTGGAATCAATACCTACAGGTTCATCGTTCAAAAGTTGCCTCTGAACAAGGAAAGCAGCAACCCTTTGATTAAAGATGGAGTCGCCCATCTGTACTTGGATGTCAACAATCCAACATTTTCTCTCTCAGAGGTCTCTCTCAACGACAGTAGCCAGGCGGTGGGGTATACCCTACAACAGATCTATAAAAACTACCAAAGTCCGGTAGGTTCAGTTCCGATACAAAATATACTTAAAGCTGTTACAGCATTTGTGTTAGGTGGGGGTATGCATATCAAATACAAATATGTGAAAGAAAAGAAAATAAATTGGAGGAGTAAAACAATTCCACTGAACTTACTAAGCATGTCTATGATGGGGATGAAATAATCAATTATCTAACAATTAAAAAAAAAGGATCAATTAATAATCAAAATAATATAGAATGAAATAAAATGGACTTTGAGAAATAGGTATAGGGCACTTTGGGTTAAATGAATGATTTTACTTTGAAAAGTTTACGAGTTTTATTTTCTGTCTATGATAACTCAGATTTAGCAATATTTCGCTTCATGCCATTTTCATTAATATACGATCTATGTATTTCCACTATAGAATGTTCTGTACATGATGTATAACGATGAGTATCCAGACGGAAGAGAGATAGCCGACAGAGGACATACGAAAGGTATTAACATCCTGTTTACATTGTGTATTTTTTCCTCAATAAATCAAAAGGCATATAATCTCATTACCATGTCACATCCACATCGCTATCGTTATACATGTATTGCAGCTTAAATCAATTCCAAAGATAGTAGACAGCCCGATTTTGTTTGTTTTGTTTTGTTTTATTTTGTTTTGTTTTGCTTTGCTTTGTTTTGTTTTGTTTCGTTTCTAAAGAGTTTGTATGATTATCTGCATAACACTTAAATATGTTCTTTTGAAACCTATATTTCACTAGTAGTAATGATAATCATTACTTCAGTATACCCCAGAAAAAAAAAGGAACGTGAAAAAGAGGCTAATAAAGCTAGGTTAACAAAATTACAGAAGAGAAGTGCAAATGAAGAAAAGCATATCAGACAAACTGCATTCATATTGTATGCATCTATTTTATTTACACACTTCGTTGCCGATTTAAGAGCTATTTATTTAGATAATTTTAACTGTGTTTAAATTCCAAAATGTTCGGTTTATTTCATTCTCATTAAGTTTACTTTTTTATCAATCTCCCATTTTTTGTAGGTGTAATTGCATTCGACAACGAATCTGGATTTTGGCTGATTCATAGCATACCCGCGTTCCCGGCTTTTGCAAAGAATAGTTACATCTGGCCTAGCAGTGCATGTGTTTACGGTCAATCCATGTTATGTATTTCTATGAAGGCCGATCAGTTCGTAGAAGTCGGTAAGTGTGAACACTTCCTCACTTTTTATCGACATTATCAAGGGCGAAAACCAGTGGGTGGGGGGGGGGGGCGTCCTGGTCTTGTCTGATTATGCAGTGGCGAAAAAAAAAAAAAACAGAAAAAAAAAACCGCACCACAAACGACTGTTGTTGTTGTTACTTGTCAGGGGATTTGGAGTGAAATGGCCTCGGGAATGGCACTTCCGGCCCCCAAAAGCTGAGGACCTTTTTCATTTTGCTTTCAGATCTGCCCCATTATTATTTGAGTCAGAATTCCGCGGCATGAACATGATCGCAAAGAATACTATAAAAAATCAACCTAAGGAAATTTTTAGTAGCGCTGCACCTTTTTATGCGAACATTACTAGCATATACGATGATATCTGTGAGATACATAAATATGGTAATAGGTAAAATCGACATTGAGATGATTTCTCTCAAGTCTTTGGGATCGTGATCGTTGTGTAATGAAAGCAAAACCGTGTAAATTTTGAAAACATACATTTTCATCATGAAATGGAGTGGACTTAGTAATGAAGAGGTTATAGAGCGAGTGTTCACGGGAGAATTTGATGGAGATTCATAGCCACCAACCCACTCTATAAGTGACGGCACAATAATTATGATGAGGTTCCAACTTAGAATATGGCCTTTAATTCATCTTTAAGTGAAACAAAGGTCAGGAGCATGTACTTCCTAAAATAGTCACCACATTTTACCTTGAAGTTACTTGGACCATCCATCTCATTAAAAAAAAAAGCCTGCCAGTCTGAACGTAGCCCCCCGGGGCCGGGGTAGCCCCCAGAGTCTCCCAAAAGGGCTACAAAGTCTACATTGAATTCAACACATCTTAAATTTTATGCACTAAACCTTGTCAAAACGAGCAAAAGTTGAACCTAACTTCTACACTGGATTTTGAAATTTTGTCTAAAAAATTATTTATGCTAATTGATGCAAAATTTATTAAAAAACCACAAAAAATGCTTCTTTTCCTTTATTTGTCGACCGATTTTCATTTTTGTCTTGCCCACCGGAGGTGAAGGTGAGACTAAGGATCCAAATGACGTCCGTCCATCGTCCGTCCGTCGTCCGTCTGTCACAAATGTTAAAGTTACTTGCAAGACTCTCTTATGTCGCGTAACTTGGCAACTGCTGGTCCTATTGCAACCAAACTTGGGTGGTAGATGCACTAGGGGTACCATCATGTTGCGGTGCTGTCGGAGGTCACATAGTGAGGTTAAAGGTCATGTGAGGTCACATTTTTATAGAGTACCTGCAAGACTCTTTTTTACATACGTTAAAGTTTACCTGCAAGACTCTCTTATGACACATAACTTGACAACTGTTGGTCCAATGGCAACCAAACTTGGGTGATAGATGCACTAGGGGTAACATCATGTTGTGGTGCTGGTGGAGATCATATGGTGAGGTCGAAGGTCATTTGAGGTCAAATGTTAAAGTTTACCTGCAAGACTCTCTTATGACACATAACTTGGCACATGTTGAAGCAATAGCAACCAAATTTGGGTGATAGATGCACTAGGGTACATTCATGCTATTTTGCCGTCAGGTCACATGGTAAGGTTAAAGGTCATTTTAGGTCAAACATTACAGTTTACCTGCAAGACTTTCTTGTGACATCAAACTTGGTTAGGGATGTACTTGGGGAAATTTTCGTGTTATTTAGTCATGGATGGGCGAGACATAATCTTCTTATTGGCATGTGTTATATAATGTTCTATTGTTTCTACTTCTAGGCATGAGTTACAGTGTCCCGTTGGGTGTATTTTCATTCTTCCTACACTGCAAAAAAGTTGGGCATTTCGTTTTTGTATATCTGTTGGGCAAACTGTTTTATTAATTAATTATTAGGAAGGGTATAATATTATTGTCCGGGGTATTGCATGTCCATATATTGTCAGGGGATAGTTGTCTTAGGGTAATATTATTAGATAATTATTGTCCAGAGATTGTTTCGTTTGTATACGGCATGTACTCTTTGCAATGAGGGACCAATCCAAAATTTGATTGAAAATATCAATCTAATAGATTTAGAAGTCAATCTTTTTCTCAATCTAATTTTGGATTGGTCCCCAACCAAAATCTTAAAGATCGATTTCCAATCTAAGGAATTTAGAGAGTATACAGGCTCCCCTTATGACGGTCGATCGACAGTTAATGATTCTTTTTGCTTGTTTTCTTCTAAATACATGAAGGAAACCAGCTGCTCTACAACCACCCCGGTGTATACGACTGGAATATACCGTCGTCCTTCCTATCGAAATTCTCGGATTTTGTGGAAGTATCTAAGGGTGAATCAGTTCACCAACCTCCATGGAATAACACCGTCCTGCTAACTTCACTTGCTGGACAATCATTCACCAGCTTTGCCAAATTTACCAAATTTGATCAAGGTAAACAACGGTTAACTGTTTCTTTTTAACGATGATTATTTTTATATCTGTTTGGGGGATATTCTGTTTATTTATTTATCCATGCACTAAATTTATAAAATTGAAACTTCCAGCGGCGCAGAGAGCGCAGTAAAGGAAAATGAAACAGATATTGGGACACAGTGGCGCAACTACGGGGGGGGGGGGGGGGGGGCACGTGTCCCCATTCGGCTGGCAAAAGAAAAAATAAAGAAATAAAGAAAGAGAAAAGAAAGGGGGAAAACAATTAAGGAAAAGTAAAATGGGAAATCAGGAAGCGCTCGCTATCATAACTTAACGAATGCCGATGATAATTACTATTCTTATGACAGGAGTTTGTATCTTGTGCATGTTGTGTCTCATTATTATGTCATACTATTCTTCCATTCATAGAATATTAGTAATATAACAACATTTGGACTTCACTCGGAAAAATTGAGCGGCAATACCTAAAAATAGATACACTTTCGGTAAATAATGGCGTAAGATAAAACCAAAAATTCCCACATTTTCGTTCGCTAGCTGGCTACTCTCGCTTGTAGAAGTTAGAAACAGATGATTTCTGGCACGGCAATCAGCCTATTTCAGAAGCGATTAGAAAAGTATCATAATATTTGGGCAATGAGGTGGGTCACAAAATTGCAAAAACATCTGCATTTTGCTAACGAATCCATACATATGGGGGGAGGGGGATGGGGGTCGCTGACTTTGCTCACTCGCTCAAACAGAATGGTTTGGACGGTGAGCGAGGTACCAAAATGGAGTCACATTCCGCACACAGGTGATCGAATAGATTATTTTGATATCTTATAGAGCTAAAGTGTATTTCGTTGACGAAATAACATTTCTACACAATGAAAAAGAGTTTATTTTTCCTCGCTCGCTGCGCTCGCCCGTTAAATAATTGTTTAATCGTTGTTTAATTGAAGCAAACGAATTGGTTGAGTGAGGTTACCGAATACTACCATCAGAAAGAGTGTGTATTTCCTTGCTCGCTTTGCTCGCTCGTAATATTTAGAAACAGGTTGGTTTCGGACAGCAAACAATAGGGACGTGCCAAAACAGAGTCATTGGCAGAGAGGTGACCAGAAATATAATTGAGATATATAGGCCTACAGTGATCCGATAGTATATTTTGATAACAAAATAAGACGTCTTTCATTGCAAATAAAGTTTTAATTTTTGGCTCGCTCGCAAAATTTAAAAACGGGGTGGTACCTAGCAGGATTCGTCAGTTTCACCAAATTTAAAAACGCTTCACGTCCATAAAGACGCATTGTTTTATATGGTGGTCCTGAAGTACGCTCGACAACAGGTCATGTGCGACGTGAATTTCGCGGCCAACTTTGCGCCCCAGTCGCGAAATTCGCGACCCGTGACGCGAAATTTATGACCCATGACGCGAAGTTCAGGACCCGGGATGCGAAATTCAGGACATGCATGGGATGCGAAATTCAGGACCCGGGATGCGCAATTGACGTCCCACATGACCTGTTGTCGAGCGTACTTCAGGGCCACCATAGTTTTAACATGACAGAAATGATATTACACACACACCCCACCCGCACACACTTTTCCACTCGGTGCACCCCCCCCCCCAAATGCGTAGACCCTGCTGGGACATCTTGTGCAGTACAGATTGGGCGCCGGGTGCAGAGAGAAAGGGAGAAGAGAGAGAGAGAGTGTGTGTGTGGTGTGTGTGAAGAGGGAGAGGGAGAGAAGGAGAGCTGAATAGCGGAAGAGAGAGAGAGAGAGAGAGAGAGAGAGAGAGAGAGAAAGAGAGAGAGAGAGGGAGGAAGAGAGGGAGAACTTGGGAGAGAGGGAGAGCATATCGTTCGAGTATTAATTGGCGGGAACGGGGAAAGTATGTCCACCGTGTATAACTTTCATTTATGACTTCAGATAATTTCGTTCATATTGTTGCGTGACAGTTGAGAAGTATCGTCCCCTTTTTACTATGTGCCCTTCAATAGAATTTTCATTTTCATGATAACTTCCAAGATCTGTACTGGTACTTGGTGGCGCCTTTCCTTGGGGATGATCTCTACGTGGAGACGTGGAGACGCCCATATAAGCTGCCATCCTTCTGCAACGGCAGCTACCACGTGGAGAATGTGCAGTGTGTAGGATTCCCCACCGTACCGCAGTACAAAGAAACCAAGGATCACTCCAAGTGGGCCATCGGCAAGGATAAGAAGTGGGTGTGCATTGGAGATATCAACAGATCGGTAGGTATGGGGATCGGTCGGTGCGTTCAGAATGATAGTGAGTGGTGCTTATATGGTGATGATATTGCTGATTGGGACTGGGGAGCTGGGAGAATGTATGAACAAGTAGGAAAATAACAGGGATGGAGTCGAGGCCACTTTTTGCCGGTCTTGGCCTGGCCTCGGTCCGAGTCACGTGTACAAAGTTCTATGGGAGAAATTTTTATTCAGCGGCCTCGTGACTCGGAACTGCCGGCCTCGACTCCATCACTGGAAAATAACACAGATAATCCAAATCTGAAAAAAAAACCTCCCTCTGGAGAGAGAAACAGAAGAAAACATTGTGTGCTACAGGAAATGAGGGCACAAACACAGTGGGGTGGAGATAGGGGCATAGTTTGGTGTACTTTAAGGCCAGATGTGGTTATAAAACAGGAGGCTAGTTGTGGCCCCTTTAAATCCGCCACTGGTTGAGAGGATGGCAGTATACAAAAAAGGGTATTCAATTGTATACTGATCGAGTAATATATGCTCCTGGATTTAAAACTTACATTTTACTTGTGACCTGATTTGACAGATAGAATACCGAAACCAAATGTATTAGTTTTCAAGACATTGTTGGTGACCAAAAATTCAGGAATAAATATCGTTTTGTTATGAGGCAAAAGTTTGATTATTTTATTTTTCAAGGGCGCACAGTGTCATTCCTCCATTCCTACGTCACCCCTGCATCAGCCGCCTGTCTTCATGACGGTTAATTGGATTTTCTTTTTCATTCTGTTTTTTTTCTTTCTTTCTTTCTTTTTTCCAGAGGAGTCAGTTCAAACGTGGAGGCGGGACAGTGTGTGCATTGCTCACAGAACCCTGGGAGCAATATTCATCAGCCATACAGCAGGTCGAAAAGTGCCCCAACAACGTGTCTATGGAAACCGTATTTGATTAACTTCATCATTTCAATCACGGCAGTACTCTTGTTAATCGTTTTGCACCTCTACATAATTATAGAGCGTAATTAAGATGGATCAACGTTAACTTTGCTTGAACGTCGATGTCGCACAACAATTTTAGGCAAACATCAAATCGACGGGGGGGGGGGGGGGGGAGTTTAACGCAGCGCAACGGTGGACAACCGATCGGTTCCACTCCGCCAATCTTTTACATTTTGATTTATAGAGTAGAGAACAAAGCGATAACGGATACGTAGAGGCTGGAACATGAAAATGTTATGCCAATGGCAGAAATCAGGGAAGGGGGAGGGGGGGGGGGGGGAGCACAATATCTGAGGATTTGTAAGCTTTTAGTAGGCAGAGAGAATATTGGAGGGAAAATGGCATTATTTTTGTTGTTGCTGTTTGTGCTTTCTTTATGCTTGACATTTTTTAATGCGTCCCAGTTACGTTTTCACCCAGATTTGATCTCTCTATTGGTCCATAAACCAGAAGGAAAAGCAATGTGTTTTAAAGTTGAATTTGATATACGGTATACATGTATCATTTTTTCATGATACGGTCAAGGGAGCTATTATAAGCCCATCTGACCTTGTCCTTGATTTGATGTGATTTGATTTGATTCTTGATAGACGCATTATACTCTGGACCATTACTCTTAAAATTCCGGGTCAGATTGACCCGGAAGAGGGTTTGTTGGGGCCACACTCCATTCCGGGTCAAAAGTCACCCGGAATAGGATCATGAATGACCCGGTATAGGGTCAAAAAGACTTGCTTTGGGTCACATCTGACCTATCCCAGGTCATTTTTGACCCGGATCGGAATGTGACCCCAGCGGACTCGGGTTAATCTGACTTGGAATTTTTAAGGGTGCTGAATTATAATAACGCATCTGAAAGGACCTTTCTACCCGAAGAGATTTATATTTTTTATTTGTTTTTACTTTTGACTTACTGTTTACAAGATTGATGTACGTTGGACCCAATTCGTTTTTGAGTTGAGTTTGAGTTTGAGTTTTATTTATTTCACCACGGTTAAAATAGCCTGCAGTCAGCTGATAGCTGTTTTTCAGCAAGGCCGTGAACATCAAAATACGTTACAATTAAAACAAACAATAATGATTACAAAACAGTATATATAACAATAATTATAGAGAGAGAAAGAAGAAGAAGAAAATAATTGAATTAAAGGTACATAAGATACAGCATCAACAACATACAACAAGATAGATGGGATGGTTTGCTGTTTCAGACTTATGAATATAATCATTAGAACTTGGGGGTATCAAATAATATTTCAACTGATTTAACAAACTGACTTAGAGCGTCAGCGTTTCTGACACATATTGTGGGAGTTTATTGAAGGATTTGCAAGCAGCATATAAAGGACTTCTCATCATGATATTTGAATTTGATTTATGTAAGTGTATCATTTTTCTAAAATTGCGAAACATAATAGCAAGATTCTTTTATGATCACACGTGAGCATACCGGGTAACAAATTGTTAACTGCTTTGAACACCAAAATCAGTGCTTGTTTCTTCCAGTGGATTTTTAAGTAGTCAATGTTTAGAGATTTATAGAGTGACTGACGATTATAACGACTATCAACTTTCAATACAACTCTCAAGGCTCGATTCTGCAGAACCTGTAATCTGTACAAATGAAATGATTTGCCCACACAACACAGCAATAATCAAGGTGGGGTTTTATTATTGTCTGATAAAGCAAGAGAGCTGTTTTCTGATCGATAAAGCTTCTTGTCCTTCGTAACAAGTACAGGTTTTGTAATACCTTACATTTAACATTTGCAATTTGATTGTTCCAGTTTAAATGCTGGTCTATTATAACCTCAAGATATTTGATCTCATCAATTCTTTTTATGTCAGTGCCATTCATAACAATCTTTACACCTCTGACATGTCTGAAAGCTCTGAGTTTGGCTTTAGAGCCTATTAGCATAAAACTACACTTTTTCAAGTTCAAAAGAAGCTGATTATGTGAGAACCAATCTGAAATCAAAGACAGTTCTGTATTCAATGTATTTTTAAGTGATAGAGGGTCTTTCGATGCAAAGTATAAACATGTGTCATCTGCATACAGAGACACTGAACAACTTTTTACTGCTTTCTCAATATCATTCAAAGTTAGAATCAGGAGCAACGGCCCAAGGATGCTTCCTTGTGGTACCCCGCAATATCATATCAGGTTCTTTTGACATATTGCGGTTTACTGTTGTGAGTTGTTTTCTTAAGTTGAGACAATTTTTAAACCGTATCATTGTTGTTTCATCTAAACCAAAGTAGGCAAGTTTTTTTCAGTTAAACTGGATGAGAGATAAGATCGAAAGCTTTCTCTAAATCTAAGTTAACAAACCAACAACGAAACCTGTATCTAAATATGAATGCGGGTCTTCTATCAAATTTGATACGCGGAAAATAAAATCAACCCAAATTAAACCAAAACTGCATGATTCGGATTATAGTACAATGAGGAAAAGCTGCACTTCTTTATGCATTATGAATCATAGTCTAAAGTACGGTTCCAGCTTCTGCTTATAGTAATTTGTGTGATGGAAAAATTGAATTTCCACGTAAAATATTTATATATTGCAGAATTAACACTCAGTAATAATATTCTTCATGTTTAGTTTGGAGCTTATAATCCACCATGTAGTTAACAGAATATAGGCCTAAGAGTTAAAAATTAGATCCCGGTATAATTATTTTATAGTGGCCGTTGCCTTTTCTGGGGTATCGTACAGGAGAAATGAATAATGCTTCAAATAAATGTAATAGTTTTTCCAGTAATAATAATAAACACAGAATATTATGAAATAATTTCCATGGAATGCAATTTTGATACATGCTGCAGATCGATGCAATGGGAATATGGCAAAGAATTGTATCCAAAAATAAAATTTTGCTAATTTTCATCCGTAATGACTCAAACATTTGTGTTTATTCATGAGACAGGAGTGTTAAAGAAAGTGGGAATGATAGATAAAATCATAGATAGCTTGTTCCCTTCTGACCTTAATGTGGGACATAATAGAGACAAACGAAAAAAAAAAACAAAAAAAAAACGAAAAACGAAAAGGAAAGATAGAAGGAAAAGGTGTACAGAAATTGACAAATTGAGAGAAAGGGTGAGTGAGAGAGAGAGAGAGAGAGAAAGAAAGAGGGAGGGAGAAAGAGGAGGTGAATGGAAAGATGAGAGACTGATATAAAGATGGAAAAGGTGCATGGTAGACAGAGGCGGGGGGAGGGGTGGGCGGGGGCGCACTGGGAGAAAGCTTAGATAGAGAGGAGATAGGAGTCACGGAGAAGCCAAAACAGATTTTGAGAGAGGAAGAGAGATGTAGAGCGGGAAGGTCCATTTTCATCCTGAATGAATTATATTCTACTTCAGATTTTTTTTCTCTCTCGCTTCGCTCGCTTGAAAAAGGACACCACAGTGAACTTTTACCATATCTTAGGTTTTTGGAAAACAATGAGAGAAAAAAAAAAAGGATGAGAATGATTCATTATAATATAGCGTATACGCGGGAAGGAGTGTTTTTAAACGGACAATAGGGCATGCATTCATAGAGAGAGAATGGTTGAGATGGCGGTCACGGTTGACCCCCCCTCTCCCACTCACACACAAACGCACACACCCACCCACCCACACACACGTACCCTCACACGCACACACACCACCGGCGTAAATCTGTTTTGAGGAGGAGTGGGGGAAAGGGGGGGGGGTGATCGAAATCTTTTGCCGAAATTCTACTGCTCACGAGTATACACACTTCTTGTTTTCTTAATACAAAATAGTGAATGCCCCCCCCCCCTTTTTGGAAGAAAGGACACTTGAAAAAGCTAATTCGGTATGTCCCTCCACAGGAGCGATGGAACCGGGGGAGGGGGGCCCCTTCTTGCAAGGGCCCATTATTGATAAGTGTCCTTCACCTTCTATTAAGCGCCCTTTCTCGTTCAAGTAAGTGGCCCTTCTTAAATCATAAACTGCCCCTACCTTTAACATCAGAATAGTGACCCTTTTCCGTTTTTCATATCGCTCTTATCCCTTCTGAGAGGTCCGTCCTCTGATATTCTAATGAATGGCCCTCTTAAAATATAAGTGCCCCCTTTGACTCTGCCCATTTTCGGTTCTAATTCTCCTTCTGCTGAATGTCCCCTTCATCTTCTCCTATTCCACTTGGGCAAGTGCCCCATTAAAATCTAATACATCCCCCAATTTACTTCTGATAAATGGCCATTTTCATGTCTCCTTTATATACTTGCTATAAGTGCCATTTTTCCACTCTGGCATGCCATGTGTGTCTCTTTATGATTTGACACACTCCCTTTATTTTGATTTCCTATATCTTGGTGCCCCTTTGCTTTCTAATAAGTGCCATTTTTTCCTTACGGTAAGGGGGCCCCCTCGAATCTGATATACAGTGCGTATCAATAAAAACATTACACTTTTGAAAAAAATATAAAACTTATATTTCAAAATATTTCAAGAGTTTTTCATGTTGATAATTAGATGCCTAGTGGGGTCATCTATCAAGTGCTACTCACAAACAAATTTAATTCACGCTTGGGCGAAGACTGACAGTTTTGTTCAGAGTCTGAAAAATGACTTGTGCCAAATTGAAAGAAGAGGGACAATAATTTAACCAGCAGTCTAAATAAGTACTCCCATTCAAAAAAATTGCTCTTTGCCATACAGATGCCCCACTGCCTGATAGGTTGACTGACTGATCGATTGTTTGGGCATTTTCAGGAGGCGAGAGATAATAGGGCACAACACCAAAACCTTTATAATAAGAACGAACAGTGTCCTTAAATTGAAGCGATTGGGATTATCTCCTTCCCCCCCCCCCCAACTTCCTCGCTACCATTATATTTCAGGCATGGCATGTCAAGTTTCTTGTAACTTGTAACCATGCATAAAGTTTTCTCTTATTCATATCCTGGTGCTTGAAATTAAAACCTCTTTTCAGTTTGACACTTTTTCTCTAACAAAATATCGATTGTGATAAGATCTCAGATATACATTGAAAATTATAGCTTGGTCAATTATGAAAACGACTGGGTTAATGAATGAAAATAACAATGACAGGAAAGAGCCCTAAAATAATTTTGCGATATTTTCATTATCGAATCACTGTATAAAGAATGCACTGGTTTTCAGCAAAAAAGTAAATGCCCCCCTTTTTCCAAAAATTGCCCTTTCGCTGGTACCCCAGCTTTGAAAGACGCTCCGCCGCCCCGTCCCCCAAATGTTTAGAAATAGAGGCACCTTATATTTGTTTTTGCTTGTCAGCAAATTTTTGGACAGTGCCCCCCCTACCAAATTATAAAACGGATTGATGCCCATGTTTGGATCGCCCATTGCAGTAGTCCAAAGATGTCGGAAGGATTTGAAAATCCGATGTAATAAAAACTACAAAATCTTCAACCTGGGAATGAATTGTAATCTAGGTGATGATTGGAAACTTGTCGTAGGCCTACACCCTTCCTCCCTCCCTTTGATCTATGAGATTTTATTTCATAGAAATCAGTGCCTCCTATACCTCTCCTCCTCCAAAAGAAGCGCGTTTCTTGCTAATAGCTGCTAATAGCAGAATTTCCATTTCAAAGCACTAGATTTATAGAGCTTATAAAAACAAAAAAAATTGAAGGTCCATTATAAAGTTGTAGAAAATCAGTGTGTAAAAATAGGTCTTCTCTTTCAACATGAATTTCAACATTATTTTGCTTGATTTTGCTCTTAGATCATCTCATGGCCAAAATATTTTTACGTACAGAGATCAGTATGCAGTGCTCATGTGTGATGATCATTCCGCTAATTCCCAGCCCGATAGCTGGCGCCCCACTTTCGTCCTTTTTCCGTGTGGCACGCTCTCAAAGTAAGACATGAGAAAGACTGACAGAAATTTTGTATGAAATACGTACAATTTAGTGGGAAGATGTTGTAAAAATACAAAAAATATTTATCTGTAATATTAAAATTCTTTTTTGATATGAAATATGTTGGGGATTTATGGTCGGGGTGCACAGTAACTTCATAAAAACCCACTACGGGTAGCGGTAGTCGTTGTAGTGCTGCGGAGTTCATTTGTGCACGTTTCACTACGTGTATTGCATGCGGATTGCAATGCAGTTCGTATTGCTTGACGCGTGTTGCATGGAGCAGAACATTCACACGACTGAATCAATCATTGAATGGCGAATGGGTTCGAATATGACTCTGAGCTCTCTACACGTATGTTCATGCGGCTCACTTTGTTTGAGAAATTGAGAGCGGGGCCATTTTTTTGAAGGATCCTAGGTAAAATCGATCTATCCTTCCTAGCCCTAGTCTAGAGTCTAGATCTAGATCTACCTAGTTCTAGGAGTAGGACATTTAGACCTAGATCTACATGATCTAATGTTTATTTTGGCAGTTCAGACATGTCAGACACGGCACAAAATCGAGAAGAAAGGAAGCTGATTTGATGGCAATTAGGATGGGGGGTTGGGTGCAGAATACCCCACCACCGCACCCATACCCGTTTTCAGAACGGGGCATACATGCTCAAACCTCTTTTGCCTTTAGATTTCATAAAATATAGATCTAGACCCTCTATGCATCAATTCCAATTGTGAACATTCGTGCTTTGTAATATTGTCCTACATGTCCTACATTACATTCAAACAATTTATGAAATATTGCTTGCAAAAATTCTTGAAATTGCCGTCTTGTCTGGATACACAACCTGTCAGGGCACACAACAACTGGGTATACTTTTACTTGTGTGCATTTCTGCATTGAGAAACCAGTTAAAAATGATATTCTTGCTCAATGATCTGATAATAAAGTGTAAAGTAGTTATAGTAGAGACCATGGTGAAGTTTCATGATGTATAATTCTGCAAACATGAAATGTAACTGTAGGCCTAAGGCCTATTTTAAATTAATGTGTTTGTTGTGTCTTTATGATGTTAGAATCGCGCAGATACGCGGATGCGCAGACATGGGCCACCAAACCATACATTGTGATATTAAAGACAATGAAGACAGAAGAATCTGTCTGGTATGGCAATATGGGGAATTCTTTAAATGAAGGCAGTGTATACACCCACCTGTAGGCCAGAATGAGCAAGGCCAAGGCATTTGCAAATCTATGGCGCGAGTCAACATATTTTGAAAGTGAATTGAAATGACACTAAAAAAGAAAAAAATTCACTTACCATCATGTTGTTTAGGTTGCTGCTTTGAATATCCTGTGTCCTGCCATGAACATGCTCCAAATATTGAATTTAGAGCATAAAATTCTTGTTTACTGTGATATGCAATTATAACAATGCCAATAAATTGCTGCCCTCTTGTGCTCTGAGCTCAGGCAAGTACTGACAGTGGGGTACAGTGGGGTGCTATGCACTAGCTGCTGCTAGATAGGCTCGTGTAACTAAACATAAAAAAACAAATGTATTCCAACAGATTAGGAAAATAATTTTGCTTTTTGTATTTCAAGCCCAATATTGATAGTAAATTTCTATCTCTCTGTGCTCTTCGTTTTAAGGAATAGTAGACAATGCCAGAAGACTGGAGAAATGAAACTGCTGGCGGCGCACCAGCTCCAGTAGCTGCTGAGGTGCCAGAGATCAAACTGTTTGGTCGATGGAGCTGTGATGAGGTCCAAGTCAGTGACATCAGCTTGACTGTGAGTATGAAAGGCATTTCTTTCTTGGAGCAGATTTTTTTCATTCTGACATATCAAAAGTACCCCTTCCAGCCTGCCCTATCCCAGGAGCCGATACATTTGCATTCAAAGATTCAACTAAAAGTATCAAGTTAAAGCTTTTAATTTGTGGACACGGGATGCATCTAGGTACACTTTAAAAAAAATATATAATTTAAAAACACATGTTAATTCAGAAAATAAAAGTTGAAACAGGAAGACAAAACTTATGTTGTTGAGCTTTTAAACTTGAGACATCTTGTTCGTGTTATGAGTTCCTTTGATATTGTTTTGTACCACTCTTGTTGCAGCCCCTGGAAGGTGAAGAAGTGTAAGTCGAACTGGAAAGGAAAGCCAAACTTGAATTGTGTGAATCACTTGCTCACATAAAACCCCTCTGTTTTTCCATTGCAGGACTACATCCCAGTGAAGGAGAAGTATGCCAAGTACCTCCCCCACAGCTCTGGCCGCTACCAGGTCAAGAGGTTCCGCAAGGCCCAGTGCCCTATCGTAGAGCGCATCACCAACTCCATGATGATGCATGGCAGGAACAACGGCAAGAAACTGCTCACCATGAGGATCATCAAGCACGCCTTTGAGATCATCCACCTGCTCACTGGAGAGGTAGGATCAAGTTTTCACAAGTGCATGTATCAAATGTGAAGAACTCACAACAGTTTTTCAGAGAAGCAGAGAAATGTTAAGCAATTAAGCTGTAGAAAATCTATCTTTTACAGTTTAAATATGGTTCTGTTGACTAAGTGTATTTATTACACTGCATCAAAACATGTTTATCATTATCCTTAACTGAAAATATGCTAAATATGCTGAGACTCTTCCTCCTATGCAGATCTCCAACCAACAAGCAAGACAAAAGTCAGTGTTATAGGAACGCAGATCAATATAGAAACAAGCCTCAAGAAGCTTTACTTGGTATTGCCAGTTGGCATGGCATTTCTTAGCATGTATATTTCTATTTCATTCTTATCATACAGAACCCATTGCAAGTTCTTGTGAACGCCATCATCAACAGTGGCCCCCGTGAGGACTCTACGCGTATCGGTAGGGCAGGTACTGTCCGTCGTCAAGCTGTTGATGTGTCTCCCCTCAGGAGAGTCAACCAGGTAATTTTATATAACTGCTTTAAAGTATTTATGTTGTTTGCACCTCTGCAGTGCAGCTTATGGTTTTTAGGGCAGTGGTGCTAAGCAGAGCTTTTGAGAGATTTGAAGAGTCTTCTATAAATTAAAAAACAGATTTTTTTTTTGTTTTATTGTGGTTGCACATTGGGTGAAGGTCAGGGATGTAACCTGGCTTGAAATTATTGGATTTGTTCAGGGATAATGTTTTGACAGGATATTTAACCCTATGGTTATCTTGCTGTTTGTTATTGCTTTCTTTGATGACTCGATTCTCATTACTCTATTTTTTTGTTGTTGTAATTTTATATCTTTCATGACCATCCCAACATCTTTATCAAAATATAACAAATATAAGAACATTGTGTGCTGTATTGTTATCCTGAGCAATTTCACTCTCAGATTTCAAACAGAGTGAAAAAAAGGACTATTAATTCTTTTCAAATCATGTCATTGGTCATTTTTTAGGAAAGTTAGGGACAGATGACAATTTTAACCCCAACTCTTGTGACTAAAAAACAAACAAAAAATATTGATTAGAGAACTGCTGTACACAGGGTGTACTACCTAAAAATTACTGAAAATTAATATTTGCAAAGTCTGGTCGGCTTACATGTACTACCTGCATGTAGCTCTCAAAGACATTTTGTATCTTTGTTAATCCTGCATTCCCATATTTTTTTTCTGATTCATTCTTTTTCCATGAACTATTCAGGCCATCTGGCTTCTCTGCACTGGAGCTCGTGAGGCTGCCTTCAGGAACATCAAGACCATCGCCGAGTGCTTGGCCGATGAACTCATCAATGCCGCCAAGGTGAGCTTCTTTCATCTCTTCCAAAAAAAGAATGGAAACACAGTCAAACCTGTCATAGTGCCCACCTCTTTAGTGGCCATTCATACTGGTTACCATGTGTGTACAGCTCGACTTTAAAGCCAGTCTCTAGTTTTGGTAGCAAAAGGAGAATTGGCATTATCCTGATCAAGTAGAGTCTCATATAATGTCCATTTTGCATGAAAAGATACATGTGTAAAATTGTGACATTCCTTCCATGAATTCTGATGAATTTTAGTGTATAAATGTCCGAGTGAAACGTAATATTACAGTCACACTAAGTGGTACGCTCTGACACTTCCATGCTGACGATTCGCTGTGTACCTGCGGGTAAATGGAACACCCATTGGTTTTATATGTGTTCGGGCACTATGTGATGCTCTGTTGACAATGTTTTCGGGGGGGTACGAAAACTAAAGTTTTGACATTTTGATTGTAAAATATGCCCACACAAATGAGTTTATATTCAGTATCCTATACATGATTAAGGTTTTATGATACAGTCTCTCATCTCATTTGGCAATGAATTGAAATAGTGAAAGATACTTTTCTGAGATTTACCAAAATAGAGACCCGCTTTAACAGGCACCCGTGACACATGGGTTCCAAAATTTGACCATGGGGCTCAATACATACAGAGCCTGGAATTTGAATTTGGATGCCCAACCAAAAAAAGTTTGTAGGAGCCCTGCCATGTAGGCAGATGCGGTTGAATTAATGTGTCAGAATCAAAAGTTTTCACATCATCTCTTCCAGATAGGAGGACTCACTAAATTTTATTGTGGGGTCATTTGGAGGTGAAAAATTGTGATAGTAAAAAATATTGACATTTTTTGTACATTTTGTAAGAGAATAGTGGTTGAATTGTTGTGGGTCTCTCTGAGTTTCAGAGGTCCCAATAAATTTATTGTTCTTTAGGCTTTATTCATCTTGATCTGTTCTTGTGTTTTCATTCAGGGATCCTCCAACTCGTACGCAATCAAGAAGAAGGACGAACTGGAGCGTGTCGCAAAGTCCAACCGTTAAGAAGGAATCTTCTATGCTGTTGGCTGGTTCAGCATCTAGAGATATACATAACATCTTATTAGAGTATCTCGTACATTGTACATGTAATTAAATAATCAGTCATAAAAAATGTAACCATGAAGTGCATTGTATATATATAGTTTACATGTTAGTTATGTGTGAAATGTGAAGTTAATGTGGAAGGTTATGAATGATAATATCCATTTTAGTAACGCGAGTCAGGAAAGAGGTTGAGGATACAAGGGAAAAGAACAGAGAAGAGGGCATTCTGAAGGCAAGAAAAAGTGAAAAAGGAATCTGTACATGTATGCATATGGAATATTGAGGGTTAGCATTAATAGGTCTAAGGAAGAGTGAGGGGGGTAGAAAGAGGGGATTACCCATAGCTTGGAATAGAGAGTGAGCAAGAGAGAAAGAGAGACAGAGAGCAGAAAAAGAAAGAGAATGATAAATAAGTAAATGACAGTAGTAGATAATGGATGAAAAAGGTCATCAATTGAAGCCATTACAGTTAACTTTGTGTAAATCGAATCTTTTGGGACCACAAAAATCATTTGACTTGTGCAAAATTTAACTTGGGAAATGTGAATAACACGTTTTGAATGGTTTGGTCAAATAATTTATTCAATTTGGGGAAAGTTTGACTTACACGACTTCGAGATATGCATGATTAACTGTATGTGGGAGATGGCATTGAAAGAAAAATGAAGGTCGGTTGGGGGTATAAACTTGCTGTACATATATCCAGGTTGAATATTTATGAGAACTGTATAGCATTTGATGTGTAAGACTTGACCAAACACTGGAGTCTATCAAAATGACATACCATGTGGCCAGGGTTCAACCCCTACTTCTGCTTTCCTTTCTCTGTTTTGGCTGTCCCCTTCTTTCTCTTACTTTTCTTTCTTGCAATATATACCCTCTTTTGCACTCTCTCATTTCTGTTCATTCACTTGCTTACTTCCCACTCTTTTCTTTCCTTTGTTGAGTTTCATTTCATGGCTTTCTTCTTTTCATACCAGGTGTCCCAGAAAAAGTGGAACAGCGGATTTTCAGTACTTTGCCTTCAAAAAGTATGTTATATTTCTACTTCTT
This sequence comes from Echinometra lucunter, assembly GCA_029962745.1. Classification (NCBI taxonomy): domain Eukaryota; kingdom Metazoa; phylum Echinodermata; class Echinoidea; order Camarodonta; family Echinometridae; genus Echinometra; species Echinometra lucunter. The sequence goes on along the minus strand of CM057154.1, from coordinate 29,927,533 downwards.
TGGGTAAAGCATCCTCTACCGAGAAGAATGATACAGAGACCAAAGTAGTTTTGTTTCTATGCCAGTTTCTTAAAATACAGTGATTTTCAAATTTTTGGAGACCAGTGAGAGTAGAATTGTGTTGGGACAGCCTTTCATAGCACAATGTTTGAGGGAAGCCCACTGATGCATGTGAATAACAAAACATGCCGTACGAAAGGCCATTCCTGACACCATTCTGCTCTCATCTGCAACCAAAAACATGCGAAATTTGAAAAATACTGTATTTTGAGAAATGGGCATAGAATAAAAATTACTACATCAAATTCAATGATCTTTGTACCATTCTCTTTAGTAGATGCTTTACCCATTGATGAAACAAAATTATTTAATCTTTTTCTTTTAAAGTAAAGTACTGAAAATCCGTCGTTCCGTTTTTTAAGACACCTGGTATAATCATCAATCAATGAGAGCAATGTGGACTGTGAACTGAACACATTATTCTGATGTCGGACATGTATCTGCATTTTACTGCCTTTACTGAAAGAGCATCATCACCATACAAATATAAAATAAAGGGGGAGGGGCTTATAAAAATGATTCAAACATATATTCAGAGCATATATTTATATCTAAAATGTGACCCATTAACTGTTTTCTTCATGGGTGCCACTGCTTTGGGGATACAATGATTACCTTGTGCAATTCTGTTACTTATTGCCACATAGATATATCTCATTTTTACATGTTTTTTTTCTTAATCACTTTTAAAACCGAAACCCTAATAAAAAGAACATTGTAGTAATCATCTCATGATGGAACAAAATTTCATGTACATGTACAGTCAGCAAAAAGTATGTTTTATATACAATTTAATGGTACTTGATTAAGAGACAATCACCAGTAGTAACGTATAGAAACTGCAAACACTTTTATCGTATCAACAATTTACATGTGCTCTTATTATTTTTCATATCTAAGCTCTTGAAATTATTCAGACAGAAAAAGACATGGAAAGAGTACTTTACAAATGTACTTAGAATAGAGCCTGAAGTACCATCAAATGGGTTGCAAAGGTCAAGGAACAAAACTGGGAAAGTGTTTCTGTTTCCCCATGGATGATGCAGTCCTCTTCATTTTTCCCAAACAAGCTAATGATAATAAATTAATGAACAGGTTAGATTGCTTTCCTTTTTTGGTTCGTTCCTGATCATCCCTATGTTCCTATCCATCCCTTGCATATATAAAACACATCTATATAACAACAGGTTTCTTCGGATTGGTAGGAAAATGATGAGATCAATAAACACAAGTAACAGAAGAATATTTATGTATTTGTTTATAGAAACAAGTGCTACATAATGAAGAAGTGCATGTTTTGTTACAAAAGATAATGAAAATGACTAATTAGGTACCTTTAGATGTGAAGTATTACCACTTCTGCTTCTGCTGACCAATAGCAATTCTTTTTTTTTCATAGCAATTCTTGATTCCCCCCCTCTATTCCATAACTTTGTATGCCCTTCAAAAGTATGGCTTTCATGAAATGCACAAGTTTTAGCATTTGTAGTTCCATTATTTTGCAGCATGAAACTTCATAAACATAAACCATGTGCTAAAGTCATTTTTGTTTCAGTTGCAGTTACAGCCAAAAGTTTGTTCACATGAACTTTCTAACCAACAAAATAATCAGGGGATTCAGGACAGAATGTTGTCTAATACTAGAAATCCAGTTACACTGTATTCTGAACATGGAATAAAAGGACAAAACAAGTCTTGAAAACAACATTCCTTAATTCAAATACGTCACAAAAATGGTCTATCCAATTCAAGCTAATATATTGGCCTATCCTGTTACCGCTTTCACCTTTCTCACTGACTTAAGGGTTTTACATAATTTGAAGTCACAAGAGAACTCAATGTTGACTTCTTTCAGTTAAAGGCATTGGCTAACTTTGTGAGTAGCTGATTTAAAAAATTCTCAAACTAAGATGAAACATGTGTATGAGTACTTGTATTTGTACTCAAAAACCCTGAAACCAACCATAATTTGGAATGAAAAAGTGTAAGTTAGACGCAAATGGCGATTTTATTATCCTTCGTCTCACGAGACAATCACTAAGAGGACCACTTTGCTTGAATTTGAAAATGCCGTTATGTGCCTCCCGCCGTGTGATTCGCCAGTACACAAAGTACGGTAAGGTGAGTCACACGCGCATGCGCACTCCTTATGTCTATTCTGTGCAACCGACCCTTGTATATTTTTCAAGCATTCGTTCACATTTTTTATATTTAAAAATACTTCCTGTGGATATTATACTTTGAAACTTTTAGACTGGTATTTTTACACTATAACCCTTATGTTTATCCTATTTTCAAGTAACAAAACAAGATTTTTTAAAATCATAACAATGTTAACCAATGTCTTTAATGTCAAGTGGCATACAGGAGCCCCTTGTAAAGATATGCAAGTTACAGTTACTACAGTCTACATTCAAGGAATCAACATTGATGCATGGAGGGATGAAACATCTTCTCCCTCTTCAATCAATGGTACAAAAGTCCACACTAGGAAGCATGGTCAACCAGCAGATGCTCAGCAGGTGGTTGATGGTCATTCAGTGGTCACAAAGCAACTATCAAACGAATCCTGTGCAGCTGATGGACAATTAGGAAAGCTCAAAATACAGCTTGCAAAGTACACCTCCTTGACACACAATTATAAACAAAGAGTTCTAATACAAACAGTCCTTTAATATGGCTATCACTGTCATTATGTCTTTCGAGCAGCTTTCATATGTGCCTTGGAGAACTCTTCTTGGAGTTTACCCAGTTGGTCTCTATGAGCTTCCTGCTTCTTTTCTAGATCTTTGATTTGGGCATCATACCTCTTTCTGCACGACAAATAACACATAAATGGAAAAGATAGAAAATCCAGGGAATGTAAGATCAGTAATGTATACCACATGAAAATAGGTGACAATGTGGGCTGGGTAGTACAACACATGCTCTACTATCAATTCCTAACACTAACTTACATGTAATTCCTGACTTTAACTCCGGATTTGGCCCTGCACATTGAATAATGACACATCCAGATTCATTTACTGTCATGCAAAGCATAAAAATTGACTTTCGGTCTGATAATAAAAAAAATACATGTAAACAGTAAAAACCCAAAATGACACACGTCCAATCACAACCCCTCCCCTAACTTTGACAAAATAAATCCCAGAGCAAATGACACAAGAGCATGTGGAAGATCACCCTATAAGGCCCTTATGCAACACATTGTTGCTTATTGGGAGCCAGAAGGGCATGAATCTGGTGAGAAACAATAGGAGTCAACACCCTTCTAACTCTAAGCATATGGTGTGTAATAAGCTGAATTCGTAGACATATAGGCCTATATTCACAAAGATTTATTTAAAACCACAGACTAAACCATGAATTAAACTTCTGCCATGGACTGAAATAAGAGTTAATAAGTGCAAATAAGAAAAGAAAGTGCAAATAAGCATAATCAGAAAATCATCATCTGCCCACTGGACAAGAGGATATGCGCATACTCTCATATGGAGGTTTAAACCATGGTTTGAATATAAACCTCTTTTCGTTATGAATCATGAATTTGGGCCATGGATCAAGGATCAAGCTATGGTGGCAAGATTTACAAGAGACAATGAAAACTTTGCAAGCACTTATCCAGAAAAGTTTTGAAAAAAATCATCAAACATATGTACAGATGAGCTGTAATGTAATTAACCCTTCAACAAATATCTTCAAACTAAATATATTTAGATGACTTAATTTTCTCATTCATCATTACAATGGGTAACATCCAAACTTTCTACAGTAGCCCAACTTACACTTCTCCAGTGATGTACTCGATGCGTTTCTTGACGGTGGCATTGGCCTCTTCTACATCTTGTTGTATGAGAACAGGACCCATCATCTTAAACACCTTGCTCCCTGCTTCCAGGAGGTCCAGTTCCTACAGTGATTTGGATTTCAAGAGAGATGAAATACAAAACAACAGATGAATAAACTGATTGACCAATTGACAAAGGAGAAAGACAAAGAGATATTTTTATATTTTTTTGTGGCTATGAAACCCCATTGCTCAGTCTCTGACTTACTGGTAATCCCCCCTTTAAGATTTAATTTCATTTATTGAAATGTGGAACATTACAATCCAAATAGCTCTACCTAGTACTACTAGAGTAACAATACAAAATACAGTCAACTCTGCATAAGTCAAAGTCGCATAAGTCGAATAATCGCCTAAGTCGAAGGTCTGCACTGGGTCCCATTCCTTTATTTTCTATTGTTTTTGACCCCTCATAAGTCGAATTTTCTCTAAGTCGAAGCATTTTCTTCAGTCCCAAGAAATTCGACTTAGGCAGAGTTGACTGTACTATACTGTATTCATTGAGCCGAGATGGACTATTTGCAGGCTTGCAGCTTTTTTTTAGTTCCAATGACTTTATATCCAATAAGAGCTCTACTATTCTAGTCATTACCAAGAGTATTTAACCTTCATTGGAACATGAGCAATTTATTTCTGCCAGAAATAATAATTTAAATCCTAACAAAAATGGTATAAACTCCTAAAACAGAAATAATTATTGCTGAATAGTAGTATATCTGCCCTAAAATGATACAAAAAAAGTGAAACCATAAATCATTTTTAAATGGTTCTGGTACCAACAGGACTTATAAGGTTAGTTAAACTTGTAGAAATAGCCAGTGTAGTCCTATGAATCTAATGAAAACCTATACAGGACATAGAACCAAGGGGACACAGAACAGTAAGACATGTAAAACAAATATATCAAGGGCCTTGTGCAACAAAGGGCTATCTGCATTTTTGGCAATTTTGATAAATCTTGAAATAAAGATTTGTTGCAATGACACACTGCAGTTTAAAGCAGATAGCCATGTCTATTTTGGGTGATACTCAGCTGTAGCAAAGTTTGCTGTAGAAATCATTGTTACCGATGGGTTCCTGGTCTCTACTGGATCATTTTAATTTCGAAATCTCATTAAAATAAAAAAATGCAGATAGCCCTTGGTTGCACTAAACCCTCGATATGATTAAAGAAGGATTACATGAATAAAATTTGTTAGCAAATGCCCCCCCCCCAAAAAAGTTTAATACTTACATCTTTCACCATGTTGTTTTCATTAAGTTGAGCATCAAGCTGTTTTCTCAGTCCAACAGCATTTTGAAATTCTGAAACAAACAAAATTGCAAAGAAAACAACTTTACAAGTTCATGGAACTTAAGTTCTACATCCACTTAAACCCCACTGTCTTTAACTAGGGTAGATTCTTTAATTTATTTTGCTTTAGTTTTAGGTAATACTTGTCCTTTCTGCCGTTTCTCGATCTCCCCTGGTGTAGAAATTTACATTTACTCTTGTCAAAGGGTAGATCTAATCGCAACTTATCAGTCCACTGGAACTGGGTGAGTTTGGTAAGATCAGTCATGAGTGCTACAGAAAGATACTTCCTGATTATGCAATGATCTGTAAAGCTTTGCACCATCTGTAAGGCTTTGTATATCTGCAAAGAGTAAGATCTTAAAAGTTAGAGGTGGCATCATTTGCCTTGCCTCTCCCGGCTCAATTCCAGCCCCCATTTTTATTTGATGTTGGTTTTTTTTATTGGCTCAGATCTAGACCTGTAACTGCTTTTTACTTCTAATTTTTAAGCATGACTCTTGAGTTGACTTGCACCTGACTCAATGTCGTAACTTTTTTTGACAATTGCTTTTTTGTTTTTCTCAAGACAAGAGTTAATATACTTTGTTTCATTTCATGCTAATAAGTGCACAAAGACAAAAGAAGGCCTACGCCAAAGCAACAGTGGGCTTCATTCACAGTCACACTCGACATGCTCGATGGTTTCCTCATTCCCCTGCATTCACTTTGTACACAACAAGTGCACGTGTACAACATGTACCAACAAACAAGTGATTTCCTATACCATGATATAGACTAGTTCACTCTTTCTTTCTCTCTCTCAAGCTCCTTCTTTAAGTCTAAGACTAAGAGCAAAACTGTGAGAGAGCGGTTGTCTCATGCCGCGACATTAATACTAGGTCTAGCCTCTAGGCATGCCATGGCCACACATCTCTGGCCCCGAGCGCCAGTCGAGCCCGAGAGATGCCCAGGCCCGGTAGCCCGCCACCCCTCTCTCTCTCTCTCTCTCTCTCGCTCTCATTAGTACTTAGTGTTTTCTCTGAAAAAATACAAATTCTTAGTTGTCAAGTACCTTTCTCTGACGCCTTGAACTTTTCTAGTTCCTCTTGCAACTGCTTTTGGAGAGCTTCGTTTGCCATGATGCTTTTAACTGCAAGAAATATCTGATTTGTAACCGAAGTCGACTGTACGTCTCGTTCACACGCACGAGCACGGCCTTCGCCTGTCTAGTCGATGTTAAACCATAGTGTTAAACAACCGCGCGCCTCGACCAATGCAGATTCATACGACTTTTTCGCTAGCGTTGCCGCTGAAGTGACCATGGTGGCACACAACTCGGAACTCGGAACACATGATAATAATTTTATGATTATCTCTTGACCAAACTTTACATCAAATAATAATCCGAATCCTCAAAAAAAAAAAAAAAAAAAAAAAAAACTCAGATTTTTCAAGTGAAAAAAAAAAAAAACAGGGGGGGGGGGGGAGGGGGAAGAATTGAAAAGCAGCAGCAGAAGAAAAATAAAGGAAAGTATTGAAAAGAGCGGCCGGGCAGGGTCTTTATAATAGACTTAATTGATCATTCAAAACATAAACTCACTTGTGGGCAGGGGGGGGGGGCACAATCAGTGGCGTATCTACGGAGGGGACAAGTGCCCCGGGCTTTATTCTGATGGGGGCGCAAAAAAAAAAAAAAAACGTAAAGAAGAGAGAGAGAAAAGGGAAAATGGAGAAAAATAATATTTTCAGAGGATTTTGCGCCCCTCCCCCATTCGCAGGATAAAGGTATCAGAAAAAAAAGTTTCTGAGGGTTTAAAGTGCCAAAATTGTCTAAAGCTCGGTCACTCGCCTCCCGGTCCCTCGCATAATCATTTCCTCTCAGAATCTCATAATTTCGCTCCTCTCTTAATTAACAAGCTTTTAAAGAGGGGTTCAGAATTTTATCGTCATTGTTTTACTCGCTGCCATGAAAGGTTCATCTGCCTCTTGGCCTGATACAGCATTTGCAAAGGTCAAACCTTTGAAAGAAATCTAACATCTAAGGGCGACACTTGGAGGGGGCGCAAAAACGCAAAAGAGAAAAAGAGAAAGGAGAAAATGAAGAAAAATACTAATCTTTAAGCGATATGCGCCCCCCCCCATCCGCAGGGTAGATATATCAGAAATAGAGTTTTTGAGGGTTTAAAATACTGTTTTTTTCTAGAGCTCAGTCGCTTTGCTATCTCGCATGAATATATTTTCATTCAGGATCTCATATATGCTTTTTGAGCCTCTTTTAAAGGGGTTCAGAATTTGAAAAATGGCGCAGTTGTCGTTGCTTTGCTCGCTGTCATATAGAAGTTTCATTGCTTCTTGCTAAATACTGCGCCCCCGACCTACAACAGGGCAACAGGGCCATGAGTTGAATGTTTGTTCGTTTTTTTGTTTTTTATATTATATATATATAATTTTTTTTTTTTTTTTTTTTGGGGGGGGGGCACATGTCATAACTGGATATTGATCGCCATCTTGGGGGAGGGGTTTAAGGGGAGTGGGTGTCTCTATCGGCGTAAATTCTTTTTAAGGAGTGGAGGTATGATAATTTTACCAAAATTTCTTGTTCACACTCAAGTATACAAACCCCCTAATTCTGATACACGGCTCGCACACCCACCCACATAATATTATGTTTCATTTTGCGCGCGAAGCGAGCGAGCCCAAATTAACTTCTTTTTATTTTGTAAATGGACTTTAGATCTATAAAATTTCCAAATGGATAATTTGGTCAAGATCACCAAACTTCTGATTACTGTCCCAAACCGCCCTGTTTCTCTACCAGCGAGCGAAGCGAGCAAAGAAAATGGCACCATTTCGATGATTAGGGTACCATTTCATCATCAGGCTGCAGTTCTGCGAGTGCCCAGATCAGTCCTGGCCCAGATTGATTTGTTTGGGCACTCGGGAAGGGGGGGGGGGCGCAACTTCATTGTTTGTCCCGGGCGCCATAATGTCTAGATACGCCTCTGCATGTATGGGCACAATGACTCGTAACTTTTCCAAGCACTCAAAAAGTGCCCCCTTTCTCCCCAAAATACCCCTTTTCAAACCTGTTCAGTGCCTCTTTTTCTTCTTTCAAGGGCCAAGCTTCTTTTTGCGCCCCTTCACCTTCAGAAAATTCACCCTTCTTAAATCTGTCCCACAACTGCTCCCCTTTTACACCAGATTAGTGATCCTTTCATTCCCCCCCCCCCCCCCCCCAGATCGCTCATTTCCCTTCCGAATTCAAATAAATGCCCCTTTTGAGTGCACATAATTTTCTGTTCGAATACTGCAATTCACCTTCTGCTGTGTGCCCCTTTTCATCTCTGATAAGTTCCCTCTTTACATTTGGACATGTGCCCATTCTAAATCTGATACATGCCCAATTTACTTTCTACCGTAGTATGTTCTATTTCTTCTTATGTAAATTTGCTATAAGTTCAAGTTCAAGTTCAAGTTCGGGTTTTATTTCCAACATAACTCGAGACATGGATGTCTCTTTCTTTTTTTAAAACAAAAATATCGGAAATTTGCATACATCATTTTTTCCTCTCTTTTTTTAAACATCAAAACAAAATAGATGTCTGCCTGAATGTATTTAAAAAATATGCAAATACTGTGGCTTGCAGCAAAAAAAAAAATGGTATGTTTGCTTGCTCACTGGCAAATTATGAATAATCAGAGCAGTCTCAACAACTTCATAGTTATTATGCAAAGATTAGAACAGATGTAAGAAATCCTTGAAGATGTGTCAAAAAGATAAGGGTTTATATACCAACGCCTTAAAACGCTATTTTTCATTCATATGTTCACCCTTTGTAAGTACCCCTTTTCCCGCCAAAACTGCCCTCTTTCGCTGGTGCCCCCAGCCTACGAGTTACCTTGCCCCCTAGGAAAATACTCTAGCGCCGCCCCTGTTCCAAGTTGATTGCAACTTCCTAAGCCTATTTAATTTGTATCTTTGATCGATCAAGTCACCGTATCTCAAACAGCTTTTATAATAAAGTTCTGAATGAGATTTTTAAAAAGACCTTTAAAGAAGTGACTGCAGTCAAAATAATCACTAAATGGTTGGTTGCCCAATTCCAACACACAAACCGACCATGTTGTATCCATCATGTTTTTCTCAGTTGCATCAGTTGTATGAACAAGTTTCTTTTATTTTTCATGAAATGCTGAATAAAACAAAATTGAAATCATCACTTTGATCACAGGAGCCTTGAGGGAAAAAATGAAACTGACAGTTTAATGAACAAGCCCCCCTTTTTAATAATCAATCAGGTTGCTAGCGAACGATTTCCGTGATGCTGAGTTATTCTTGGCCGATTTGTTATATCTGGATCCAAGGCGATTCCTCGTACACATACATTATTTCGCGATAATTTATATAAAACGTTAACGTGCGCGCGCGCGTACCGTCGCGATAGAAAGAAAAGAAGAAAACCATCAAATAAACACTGATGAAATGGCTTTTCCGGGGAAACAGTAAGTTTTGATACTGGTAATCATACTGAGTAAGATGGTGACTGTGTCGAGAATGTCAAGAATGTTAACTTGCCAGAAATCATATCCTTCTTTTTATCATTCGTAAGAATAAAGTTACGATTTGTAAACAGGCTGAGCTTGCACGGCTTCGGCTTCCGCCGAGCCGGTGAGCATGGTGAGCAAGCTTTTCGCTCCCCGCTGGCTCCTGTCGACTGCAGCTGAATAACTAAAAGCATTGCACTGTATGTCGCTAAGCGGTAATCACTAAACTGATGATATGAAAGTTGATTTGAATTTCTCTGAGATATGCTTGATGAGAATTAAAGTGATTACACAATGGTAAACAAAATTTTGATATATGATCGAGAATAGAATTCTGAACATGTAAGAAGAATGATATTAAAAATAGGCAGTGTAACAGCCACACGCGTGTGTCTTTACCTTACGCCACACGCGTGTGGTTGTATCCACAGCATCGACATGAGGATACAGCTGAATTCCCACTTATACTCTACGCCGCTACAGCTATCGCTCGTGTGTATGTATGCACTGCACAAGCGATGTGTCTGTGTTGCCAAACCCCAAAACTTGGATCGTCACAAAGGTTTTATCTCTTGAAATTCACTGAAATACAAACAATATTGTACTATATTGTCACCTGCTTGCTGACCAGGTGAGAATGAAGTGAAAATATGGTTTGTATAATAAGTGAAATCGAGAGATAAAACCTTCGTGACGACCCAAGTTTTGCAAGTCGCAACACATACCATCACATGAATACACATTGCTTGTGCAGTGCAGTGCACACTAGCGATAGCTGTTGCGGCTCAGAATTCAATTGGTAATTCAGACAAGTGTGGCTGTATCCTCATATCGATGCTGTGGATACAACCACATGCGTGTGGCCGTAAGGTAAAGACACATGCGTGTGGCTGTATACACTGCCTTAAAAATATGATGATTTTCAATTGAAATCAATGCATTTTGGCTAATTTTCTCATAAAAAGTTATGAGCTGACCAAAAAAAATTGAGTTTCAGGTATGACGTAAAAGGGGTACCCAGCTTCGCGCATTGCAGTTGTGCTATGCGCTAGACTGTACAACATGTATTATACCTTGCGCGCATTTTGCTAGAAGTGCGCGACAAGGTACCCACTTTGACGTCATTTTGACGTCAAAGTTGGTACCCAGTTGAAACTGGGTCACAGCTGAGGGGTCAAAAATATCCTGAAATCTTACCACATTTGGGGGTTTCCTTGGCAAAACGACTTTTTAAGAAACTTTAGGCAGATGATTTTCTGCTAATAAAATCATGCTCTTTTAAATGAACTAACATTGTTTGAGCATTGGGTACCCCCTTTAAGAGGCGAACCCGGAGAATGGGGGACCGGAACGAGCCCGCATATCATTGTGTGCAAGCAAATGCAGCCCGGTGCCGTGGCAATGCGGGGGCGACGGGAACGATCTGCACAAGATTCAGCGATGAAACATTTGTGAGTTTGAGAACATTTCTTGTTAAAATCAAAATGATTTTCATCACATAACCAAAAATCTGAAAGCCGAGAGGACAATGTAATATAGTCTATTAGAACATAATTAGATCTAGATCTACCTGATTAAAACATATTTTGAAATCATTTTGAACTCGATTTATTGACTTGTCACATACCCTGACTCTTGGCTGTCTCTGCCGATCTCTGCAATGTACGAATGGCATGCACATGCGGTCCGGTCTCCTATTCTCCGGGTTTGCCAGTTAATTCCCCCTCAGATAATAATAATGAAAAGAATTAACGTTTGTCGTTAGGCCTACCACTCTTCCCAGACACAAATGAATGATCTGTGTCTGACAGCAATGAAATGTTGATGTTCCTAAAGTAAAAGTGCAATAACCCGTTTTTGGCAATACTGAAGAAGTTCACACCCCACTTATCCACTCCACCCCTGTGGAGTAGCTCTATATCGTTGCACACAACGAATCACTCTGTGTGGTCTATAGAGTGAATGGGTATTGGTGGACAAAACCACAAAAATGCATGTAGAGTATGTGCTCCTGTGGGAGGCTGTTCCCTGTGAGCAGCCGGTGGTGAATAAAAACTAAAAATTGAAAAAATATTTTTGATATGCCTTCAAAAATTAACTTGGACAGTCTCAGGTAGGTTCTAGTGCACCAAAAAACATACTCAGCAAAAGCAGTGAGCATAAATGAGTCTCACTCAACATCATTAGAAATCGACACCATTAGTCAAGGACAGAAAAATGGCAGTTTCTTAACTTTTAAGTTAAGAAACTTTGACACATACTTAAGCCAATACATAAACTTTATTTGTTCAATTTGATAACTGATTTGATTTTTATGCCTCCGCCCACCGTAGGTGGTTGCCGGAGGCATTATGTTTTCGGGTCGTCCGTCCGTCCGTCCGTCCGTCCGTCCGTCCGTCCGTCCGTCCGTACGTCCGTCCGTCCCGTTTTCGTTCTCGCGATAACTTAAGAACCGTTTGACGGATCAACTTCAAACTTGGCTTGTGTATGCATATGGGAGGGACAATGATCTGATTAGATTTTGGAGTCTCAAGGTCAAAGGTCAAGGTCATAGAGGTAATAATACACATAAAAATGGCTCGTTCTCGCGATAACTTAAGAACCATGTGACAGATTGGCTTCAAACTTGGCTCATGTATGCACATGGAAAGGAAAATGATCTGATTAGATTTTGGGGTCACAAGGTCAAAGGTCAAAGGTCATAGAGGTCATTATGTACATGGAAATGTTTCGTTTTCACCATAACTCAACAACCATTTGACCGATCAACCTCAAACTTGGCACAGGTATGCAAATGGGAGGGACACTGATCTGATTAGATTTTGGAGTCACAAGGTCAAAGGTCAAGGTCATAGAGGTAATAATACACATAAAAATGGCTCGTTCTCGCAATAATTTAAGAACCATTTGACAGATTGGCTTCAAACTTGGCTCATGTATGCACATGGAAGGGACAATGATTTGATTAGATTTTGGGGTCACAAGGTTGAAGGTCAAGGTCATAGAGGTAATAATACACATAAAAATGGCTCGTTCTCGCGATAACTCAACAACCATTTGACCGATCAACCTCAAACTTGGCACAGGTATGCATATGGGAGGGACAATGATCTGATTAGATTTTGGAGTCTCAAGGTCAAAGGTCAAGGTCATAGAGGTAATAATACACATAAAAATGGCTCGTTCTCGCGATAACTCAGTAACCATTTGACGGTTCAACAAACTTGGCTCATGTATGCATATGGAAAGGGCAATGCTCTCATTAGATTTGGGTGTCACAAGGTTGAAGTTCAAGGTCAAAGATGTCTTTGTATAAATGAAAATAAATCAACATGAAGTGCCATTTATTTCTGATTTGGTAATGGCGGAGGCATAAAGTTCGACCACGCGTGGTCGAAGATTCATCTAGTTATTTAAGAGAATGAAGTCAATGGTCCATATTTTGCTGCAGAAATTCTTATTTACACCAGAAAAAAAGTTGCATGGGGGTGGCTGCTCACCAGAGCCATTTTTCTAGATGGGTCTGGTGAGCGGCCGGCCACCCTATGTAAAACGTGTACAAAATGCAGGTTTTTGTAGGAGATTGTACTCTGCCTTCATTTTTTTGACATGGCATTTGATAAGATCATCACTTTTGACAGATTTTATGGGTTTCTACAGAATATTATTACTTTTCATAAAGTATTGGTGTGTAACGTATGAAATTAAATATATCGATTTTGTTTACTTAGTCACAAATATGGCGCTAAATGCTCGCCAAATGATAGGCAGCCTCCCACAGGGGTAGGGGCGGCCGCACACAGGACCCCTAACATGGTTTTAATAAATGGACACTACTGACCACATAATTGGTCAATAATTTTAAGTTTGCCTTTTATTTAATTAGCAAGTATTTGGACTCTGCATTGATGGTATTGAACTATGTGTGAGTCTTTGATTGATAAATTTAATCAGTAAATTCCCTTTAAGCGGCCGCTCACCAGAGCCTGTACTCTCTCTATATATATCAGAACAGAATGAAAGAGCACAAACTGTAATGTTGGATATGCTGAAGGATTTTTTTTCAGCCTATTTGTTCTCAAGAATATGAATTCTTCTTGTGCATGTCAAGAGTAACATTATCACTTTTCGGACTTATTAAATAAAAAGAAAAACGATTGCTTTTTGTCTGTCTTGCTCTTGGTTTAACCAGATATCGAACTTGATATTTAATGTTTGTTGCATATCTTTGATATTTCTCTCTCAATCATAAGTTAGACCTATGTCCATTCCTTTGTTAGACAAGGGCACTTTGCAGATCTTTAAAAGGCCCAACAACATTGAACTGTTTAGTCCCAGTCTTTTGGATTAAGCAACGTAAAGCACTGGGCTGGTTAAACATGCCTGTACTACATGTAGGTGAGAGTGTTTTAGCAATCCAAAAATCCACAATTTCAAAAAGATAATTCCAGTATGTATGTATCATGTATGCCTTAGTTGTTTGTATTTCTTTTGTGGTTATTTCTAGATATGGACTTATCACCAAAGCCAAGAAATCATCGGCTCCAGTTCTCCAGAAACCGTCAATATTCAATGAATCCAGTGATGAGGAAGAGAGTGTCACTACATTGGAGATGCAGAAGAAGAGGCAAGCTGCCATGCAAACTAGAATAAAGAAACAAGTAAGTAATCACTATTTGTAAGGACCTCTAGTACTGTAAATGCATTTGATTATGTGGGAAGCAACAAGCTATTTCTGAATACTGAAATCCTCAAGATATTTCAGTGTTGTAAATGGAATTTAATTTGATGAATATAGTCTATCACCTTTGTTCACTCTATAATCATTGCTGTATATGTGACCTATGACCTGTCTTTTGCAGACCCAGATTGAGATCAAGAAAGCTCTAGAGGATGACCCTACAGTGTATGAATATGACAGCATCTATGATGATATGGAACGCAAGAAAGAAGAAAAACTTATGGCAACCAAGAAGAAAATAGGTGGAAACAAGGTAGGTCTCCAAATCACATATCAGTGACATAAGCGTGTGCAACCCCAAATCAATCAAACAGTGATAAAAATGAAAATGAATCAATAGATGAAAAGATAGAAAAAGAAATGAATTAAGAAGGGAAAATATGAACCCCTTTCAGCAATTTGTATCAATTGTGCCTTTACATGAAGATGCTTTTTGAAAGTCTCAAAAGATACAAATTTTGCCTCAAAGGCTTGCGGAATCCATGTAATAACAAGCATTGCTTTTTTGTGGATTTCTCTTTTTCCAGTGTTCATTTTTTTTCTAACATTGTGTCAAGCAGACATTCATTCCTTTTTGTTTTGCATTGATGTAAAAAAAGAGAGAATTATATATATTTGCTTAAGAATTACTGTTAAAAATATATTTTATGTTTTGTATTGCTTTGGAAATAAAACTTGAACTTGAAACTTGAAAAGTACCTGGGAACCCAGAGCAGGCAGCGGATTAAGTAAATTTTTCAAACTTGCCCTATGAGGAAATAAGGCTATTCATATGAAATAGGAAAAAGAACTCAGAACAAATAACTAATATGCTGTCTGCTCTGTAGTCATTAAAAGGTGGGAAGACGGTCTTTGATCCATACATGACAGTCTTGTGTGTACTTCTACAGCCTAAATACATGGAAAGTCTCTTAAAATCAGCTGAGATGAGGAAAAAAGAACAGGAACGGCGCAAAGAACGAAAGATACAGAAAGAGAGGGAGAAGGAAGGAGAGATGTATGGAGACAAGGAGGCCTTTGTGACATCAGCTTACAAGAAGAAGATGCAGGAACTGGCAGAGGAGGAGGAAAGAGAAAGGAGAGAAGCAGAGGAAGAAGGTAAGAAATATTGGACATAATCGTAGCCTGTGAGGGTCAGGATTAGGGATGAAAGATTCAAAAATGAGACAGTCGGGGGAAGTAGGAAGTTCACCCCAACATTAAAGTGATTTTCATAAAAGCTGAAAAATAAGAGAAATTGGTGGGTATAAGTTTGAAAAAAAATATGTTAATAAAAAAGAAGATCATTATTAGCCTTCTTAAGTTTTGAAGATCCCGAAAGTTTCAACCACCAAGCTCTTTGTTTCCTCCTAAACATAGATGTAAAAGACTTATTAGTTGAATCTGTTGATAAATGAAGGACCATAATTTTCAGTGGATGGATAGCCCTCTGCCCCTTCAGCCTTGTAATTATGTCATCCTGTCATTTGATGGATATTGAAGTTATGTGATGCATATTCAAGTGTATGACTATTGTCATTACTATACATGTATTAATTTCTTGCCTTATTTTGTGAAGCTGCCAATGATGTCACCAAGCAGAGGGATCTATCAGGGTTCTATCGCCATATCCTGTCTCAGACGGCAGGAGATGTACAAGTCAAGGAGGAGAAGACATCAGATGATGAAGGGAGCAAGAAACACGTCAAAGAGGAAGTCGAGAAGAAGCCTGTTAAAACAGAGAGACATGCAGGTCTCAATCTCAAAGAGAGGTTTGTAATGCCTTCTTGCATTAAATCTTGGGTATAGAGTTGCCTATAGGCTGATCCCAGAATCAATTTGTAGGCAACGCCATTAGTGCCGTGTCCCCAAGTTAGTGCGTATCATAGTGTGTATTTAACTCTACGGTTGGGAATGGATTCCTCTGTTGTGCGCGCTACCAAAGATTATAAACCATGTGCTTTATAACCTTTGCCTGCTACACGCAGCTGCGAGACACTGCAGAAATGCACTGCATTAACTCTATGGGGACACCGCAGTTTTGGCGGATCATATGCTGCCCTCAATGTTAATAGGGATTGGTCGATATAATGACAAAGAAATCATTTTTGTTATACCTACACAGTTCACTGAGATATGATGCGTGATCATTATTTGAAAGAAAGAAAAAACACCTCGTCATACCGATGTATCCAAGAGAATTTGTAATTAACCTGTTGTGTATTGCATATGAAAGCATCTCTCTTGATGGAATCCATGTACATGTTTTAAAAATTGTTGTGGTGCCAGCCTACCAGGCTAGCCTTGGGAAATCTTGTTGGTCATGAACAGAAGTTCTTGTTTTAGAAGAATGCATTAGATGTTAGTTAATAGACTTTTGATTAATTTTTACAAAACTTAGTTTTTGTGACAGAGTTAACTATGAGCTCATTAGAAATCTCTTCTATACTTTTTAAGTATGGTAAGGCTTCAGTTTAGGCAGGGTAAATTTTAATGTACATCTGTCTGTTGTTACCTTTACTACCGCTGTTCAGTGATAAAAGTTTCTCCCAGTAAAAATACAAATCAACCATTTGTAATTTCAGGGATAAATCTGACATATCAAGACACAGAAATGACAGAGAACGACGCAGGCGAGACGATTCAAGCAGTGATGACGACTACAGACAGGGCAAGGATAGGCATAGATCAGAAAGGGACTCTGGTCACAGACATAACAAGAATGATAGACATGAAGATAGAAGGAGTGAGAAATCTAGAGACAGGAGGGATGACTCCCATCGTCATAGTGGTAGTCATCATCGGAACGATAGCAGTGGTCACCGTGACAGTGGTAGCAGTCGTCATAGGGATGATTATCGCAGTCGTCAGGATGATGGCAGGAGGCACGATGATCGTCACAGGCACAGAGATGATTCAAGAGAAAGAGATAGGCAGAGGCATGAAGGAAGAGATTCACGTAATGAAGGAGAAAGAAGGGAAGACACAAGAAGGGACAGAGATAATTCAAGCAGCAGAACTGAAAGCAAAGAAAAGGAAGACAGGGTGATAGATGTAAAAAGTGATGAAAAAGCATATGTCCATGAGGAAGGTGGTCAACTGGAAGAGAGAGTGAAACCTGTTGCCAATCCAGACGCTGATAGTGATTTTGAGATAGACTCTGATGAAAGTGATGCAGACGAGAACCAAGTCAAACGTGATTCTGAGAAACCTGAAGCAATCTCCAGAGCAGATGTTAAGAAGAGGGAAGAGGAAGCCGAAAAAGAGGAGGCAAAATCTAAGTTTGCCAAGAGAACTGGGAGTGAGACAGTCATGTCAGCAAGAGATAGATATCTCGCAAGGAAAGCAGCTAGAGATGCAAGTAAAACTCATGTCACTCGTGAGGATAATTGACAGATTATCAAACCCATTGACAAGAGATTATGCTCCTCTGCACAAGCTGTAATTGTTGCCCCTTCTTTGTGAATGCTGTTCATATACACCAGGTATCTGCAATATTACGGTAATATTATTAGGTCTCGAAGTGTAAAATAGGCGCAAAATAAGAGTAATACATGTATAGGAGGAAGCAAAATACCGCAATATTTGGTGGGAGCCGTTGTATTACCAGCAGTCCAGAGTGTATTCGTAAAATAGGCGTAACATATGCGCCTATCTTATAGGTGAGTAATATGAATGTCGGTAATATGAATGGGGCTATTGTGTCTATCCTTTGTTAAATTCACATGCGTCAATTGCATCACTGCTTTGTACATGCAAGTATAACTATGCCTGGTCAATATTTTGAGCTGTATTGCCCGGCAGTCATGCCTGCAGATTTGACTATTAGAAGTCTAGGATCTGTACATGTGGAGTTTATACATGCATTAAACTTTAAACTTTGGGCAAGTCAGACATTTTCCATGTCTACTGCAGTCTAGTTTTGTATCAGTATATTTGCATTCAAAATAAATTGATATTTAAGATAAAGCTTCACTTTCTCTTTCTGTTTTTTGGACATCTATTTCAGTAGGTATCACTTGATGTGGTATTATTTGGACTTTCTTTTACCTGCATCTCTAAATCTTAATTTTATATTAGCTTTGGAGTTTATTATGCTTGATGGCAAAATCAAGTCATATATTTCTTTACGTGTAATAAGAACCCTGCTTAAAGGAGAATGCAACCCCGGCATCAGTGTACTCTTGGTAATAAAGATGACTAAGAAGAGTAAACAGTGAAAAGTTTGAGCAAAATTGGACAATCTCTTCAAGAGTTAAAATTTTGAAAGTTTCAGTAAATCTCTGTTATGGGGATCCTTGAGTTGGCAACTTTGCCAGCATCTGCGATGTCATCGTGGACAACTCTCGATTAATTTTGTATATAATATTTCCAAAAAATTGATTCATATGAAATTTCAAGTCAGGAATCCACATAATTCTTCCCAAAATGCTTGCAGCATTGATGTAGCCATACCCAATTCAAGGATCCCAATAATAAGGATTTACTCAAACTTTCAAAGTTCATAACCCTTGAACAGATTGTTGGATTTTCCTCAAACTTTCACTGTTTACTCTACTTGTTCTTCTTCATTCACTCGAAGCATATGATTTCTGGGTTGCATTCTCCTAAAGTGGGTTATCCCATTTCTTGTCACCATATCCACCACTAGGCTTTTCCTTATGACTTTTAGCCTCGACTTTGAACCCATATCATACCATGCATCAAACATCGGTTACATTCTTTGTTTTCATATTTCTCTCCAGCTCTTTTTATATACACTGCCTCTCATAAATATACTCTTACACATAACCACAGAATTTGGAAAGGATAAATTACGTCACAATGTGCTACATAGCAGTATTTATTCCATGTTCACTTTATAGGAGTGGAGGACATAGTTTGTCTATAAAATAATCTATTTCTGATGGTGCACATTACATATAGCAACAACAAACATTCAATGCTTTGATAGTCTTCTTTTTCAGTTGCATCCAAAGGCTTTTAGTATGCATTCTTTGATTTTGTTGATTTTAAAGGGGGTACCCAGTGCTGAAACAATGTTAGTTCATTTAAAAGAGCGTGATTTTATTAGCAGAAAATCATCTGCCTAAAGTTTTTTAAAAAGTCGTGTTGCCAAGGAAACCCCAAAATGTGGTAAGATTTCAGGATATTTTTGACCCCTCAGCCGAGACCCAGTTTCAACTGGGTACCCACTTTGACGTCAAAATGACGTAAAAGTGGGTACCATTTCGCGCAATTTTAGCAAAATGCGCGCAAGGTATAATACATATTGTACAGTCTAGCGCGTAGCACAACTGCAATGCGTGAAGCAGGGTACCCACTTTGACGTCATACCCCATCCTCAAATTTTTTGGTCAACTCTTGACTTTTTATGAGAAAATTAGCCAAAATGCATTGATTTCGATTGAAAATCATCAAATTTCTAATGTTATTCTTCTTATAATTCCATTCTTGATCATATATCCAAAAAATGTTTACCATTGTGTAATCACTTTAAAGAGAGGTTTACCCTTCATAGAAAAAATTAGTCTGAGAAGTACCAGAAAATCAAGTAGGCAAATAGCTTGAATATGTAAGAAAAATGATGTACAATTATGATGTTATGATTTTGAAATGTTCTCACTAATAAATCAAGAACTCTATGACTGGTGAACTGGTCATGATGTTTTGGTTAATACAAAAATATTTCAAACAATGCCTTCTCTATGCATGCAATTACTGTCTTCATCACAAAGTAAGAAACAATTAATAGATCACAAAATAGTCAAACCAATTTCACATGTGACATTAACATAATATCCTCTATTCAACAAAGATAAACTCGCATTAAATACAACAAATCATTAGCTATTGCAACTTTCCAATAAATTAGTCCACTTTTTCATCACCTATAATACTTTGTCTACTACAATAAATGCATTCAATGCAAGTCGGTCAGTTCTGCACATAACACTTCTCAAGTAACATAAATCTACAAATAATCAACAATGATAGCACATGACATTAGCATCGCCTTTGTAGCAGCTTGCACAATTATTTCATAATGCAACATCAAAGGACAATGGTCTATGAACCATATGTGTTAGCAAACAATTTTGTACCTTAAACTTAATATATTACTCTCTTTTAATGAATGAATTATAAATACATGTATCTATATGTTTTTTTTTTTATCAGTCCCTTTAGTTACATGAAAGTTTCAGTTTACTTGCAAAAAAAGAAAAATAATAAAAATGGATTGAATCCAGGAATAAATATAAGTAATGAAAAACTATGATACATGAAATCATAATGCCATCAAAATTCCTCATTGTTGGAGGATTAGCTCTGGCCTGGACATCCATCCGTCACTCCATGCGCATGTCCAGCCCAGTATGATTTAGCCATCATATACATTATGTATGGTACTTTTAAAGAATTCATTTTGACATACATGTCTGTGTACACATACCATTACACTGTTAAATTATTTCTTGCTGGGTGTAACATTTGGTAACGTTTGCCCAAGAGAAAGTAAGGATTATATATAAGCATGTAATTTTTTTTTTTTGTTCAATTTCCTGGTCACAATTTAAGGCCACTTAATTCTGTAGATCCATATTATGCCAAAGTAATGTCAATGAATAATGACCATTACACTAAATAAAGCTCACAATCCAATATCTTTTCCTTAGTTAAGTTTGAATAACCACTCTTGGTCCAAGTTTTCTTAATTTTTGTTATTTATTCATTCGTTTTTTTTCTGGGGGTGGGGGGTCTGTCAGCTCATATAAAATCCACATTCTTAATAGGATCCAATACACTATTCATTATACACTTTGCATATCACATCATGTCTTCAAAGAAGAGATCCTTTTGGTCTACAAAAGTCAACAAAATAACTAAAATAAGCAATTCTATATATTTAAGAAGTAATAGAATATAAAAATAAATAATCTTTTCACCCACTCTGTGGTTGGGAGAGGATAATAACACTGGGCCAGTATTCTGAAAATTGTTTTATCTTTTATCTTTTTTCAATTGTCATACCACTCAAATAGCTTACACCGCGCACTTTTGACTTGCGTACTGGTCCATGGGCGCAATTTTGCCCAGTTCAAACCAATCACAAGTTCGCCTTCAAAATTTGTTATGACAATTGAAAGAGTGAAGATAAGGTAAAAGATGCAACAATTTTCAGAACACCGGCCCAGGTATAAAAGCTGAATTCAGTAATGTCTGGTTCTAACTGTGGGAATGAGACTTTTGTTGTGGAAATTTTGCTTCATGTTAAGCAAATGATGATATCACTCTTTTGCAGGCCTAGTCTGGACAAGAGCAGGTGGCTCTGATATCTGATCTTGCTCCCAAACAAGCAGACTAGAACAACATGCCTGTTCTTGTACTTCTCTACAAACCTTTACCAAGACCAGGGGAGCGTTTCATGAAGAGTCTTTTCGGTGATTTTCACTGACTAATTTGCTCTCAGCCAATCATATGTGAGGATTTTCAGTAGCTTATAACAGTTGTCGGTAAAAATCACTGACAAAACTCTTTATGAAACGCTCCCCAGGCTTTTCACTTAAGGCATTGCTAATTAGCTTCTGCCTTCCTCTTTACAGTCTTTCCATACAACCTGTTTTGAACATCAGGGTCAAGTCTTGTATTGAATCGTCTCTATTAGTCTAGTCCTGCTTTCCATATGAACAATCAAGGACATCATTCTGCAAAGCTGCTAAAAATCCTCTGAAAAAATGAAAATAAAGAAGAGTGACAAATTCATTACATAATGAACAACCAAATTAGCACATCACTTGATGCACTTGGGCATTGGTTAGTGTTAAAGCCGTATCTGTGTTTACTTGGTCTGCGCTTTGTGACTTGTACAGCACTGTTAACAAGGGAAAAAAAGCTTACCAGCATATGCTCTGGCTACAATGGCTCTGCAATAATATAATAATGATAACATTGCAGTGCTTGTATAGCACTTATCACTACTGTAGTGTCTCTATGTGCATAGAGAAAAAGTAAAAGGAAACAGGAAAGGTAGTAAACAACCTATACCAAGCCAATACCTAATTTCAAACCTGCATGAACACTATGCAAAACCCTGATCCTTTCACTTAAACCTAACCTCCAACCAAATTAACAGCTTCACCCCTAAATCTCGAATGAAATAAAGACCTGGAGAAATTTTTGCAGCATTAAGAAAAGATAGGAGGGGAAGTATTTACCCTAGCTGGCTTCTGTTTGGCCTGTGCTCTGAGGCTGGTATGATGTCAGGTGGAGGTCCCTTTGCTCCTGCGTCTCTTGTGACACCATCGAAACCTGAAATGTGATCAATCGCAATTAAACCTTACTTGATAAGCAAATACTGGACCTAGAGCAAAAAGCCTTATCTGATCCTATAACTGAAAAATAAAAAAAAAATCAATTTTTCTCAAATCATTTTTGGGTTAAGAAATGCTTTATACATTTATAAAATTTGACATGTTTTTACACATCCCTCTTCATGAAACACGTTTATCCCGTTGACTACTGAATTCTGAAATTCCCATAGACTTAATACATGGATCACCTGGTTCCTGTAGGCAATAAGTTATTATTTCATCAACAGCCAAACACGCGTGTTTTTCATCATTCTCAGTTCAAAACAAAACTAAAAAGAGCTGCTTGCAAGGGAATCATAAGGTCACCAATAAACTGATACTCTGATCACATCTTTAAAATTTAGAAATTTCTCATATTCCATCAGATTTCTCTCAAACTTGTGCTAATCTTGGTCTCTCATTCTATGAATTTATAAAACAAAGCTTTATACCAGGATGCATGTCCTATTTAAAGGCATTGGTTAACATTGTTACGATATTAAAAAAATCCCGTTTTGTTACTTGAAAATGGGATAAACATAAGGATTATAGTGTAAAAATACCAGTCTGAAAGTTTCAAAGCATAATATCCACAGGAAGTATTTTTAAATATAAAAAATGTGAACCAATGTTTGAAATATATACGAGGGTCGTTATACAGAATAGACATAAGGAGTGCGCATGCGCGTATGACTCACCTTACCGTACTGTGTGTATTGGCGTATCACGCGGAGGGAGGCACATAACGGGATTTTCAAATTCAAGCAAAGTGATCCTCTTAGTGATTGTCTCGTGAGACGAAGGATTATAAAATTGCCGTTTGCGTCTAACTTACACTTTTTCATTCCAAATTAGGGTTGGTTTCAGGGTTTTTGAGTACAAATACATGTAAAAGTACTCATACACATGTTTCATCTTAGTTTGAGAATTTTTTAAATCAGCTACTCACAAAGTTAGCCATTGCCTTTAACCATATAAAAATCACACTCATACCTCCAAAGATGCTTGTAGGACCTGATGAAAGAGATGAAGACTCCATCATCCTACTGATGTTATCTAACTGCATTTGGAGAGACTTCATCTGGTATGTCGACTGCTGCTCCACAGAGGGCGCTTCATTGGACGAGGATTCAAAGGTTCCTTGGGTAGGGGTGGAATCTCCACTTGTGGAGCTTGCGGTGCCATAAGCAAACTTGGATGCTGCCATGAGCTCTTCGATGCTCATCTGTAGTATTTCATGAAAGCACAAAAGAAAATGGTTGACTTTTTCTACATGGTAGTCCCTATTCCCCACACATCTTTCTGCAAGTATAATATTCTTTCATGAACAAGCAATATTTCTGAAGAAAACTTTTTTCTATTCATAATCAGTTCACAGATGTCATGCTATATTGGATTCATATATCATAAATAGCTGCACTTTCTCATTGACTTAATCTTTCTTCATTATTCATTAGCACTGCCTTTAAGTCTCTTATGTTCATTTATAATCATTATTTGAAAGGAACCTCATCATGGAAAATGTTGTTGTAAAAAAGTTCACATTAGGACATGATGATTTAACCCATTCATGACAGGAATTATTTAAAGCCTAATTTGATCAGCTTTTATTCTTCAAATTGGCAACACCAACATTTTTATTTTAATGCTACATTTTTCTCATAAAACATCATGTATCTGAAATGAAAAGAAATTGACAGAAATTATGATGAGAAGCCAAAAAGTTGCCAATTTGCAGGGGAAAACAGTGATTTTAAACTTTCTATCACATTGCCAATTTAAGGATTTTAATGCTTATTTTCCTTTAAAAAATTTTCAGCATCAAACAACAAATATTGACGCAACCAAAATGAGCACAGTTTGTGTAGAATTTTTTTGCTCTTTCTGCTCATGTATTTGGTATGATTTTTAGGGCTTTGCATCAAAAGATATTAGGCCAAACCACAAAATGTGGACCTCTGTCACGAATGGGTTAACATTCACACTTAGTATTCTTAATTTTTCAACTGTGACACAGGAAAGTTCCAGCACAGCCGGGTAATTTATTTGGTCCTAAGGAGTTCTAACAAACTTAGGCTGTACTACAATATACATTCCAAAATATGTCTACAGAAAATGAAGCATACTTCAATGTCGGGGAAACAAAATCAAAAACTTAAAATTGGTTGAGTTGCTCACCTCTTTCTTGAGTTTGTTGTTATTTGTCTTAATGTGTGAGAAGTCAGTGTTCTTGATATATTCCATTGCAGCAGTGAATGTTACTAATGAATACCTGCAATGACAGAAATCAGAAAAAAAATGTCAAAAGACAGTTTTGAAATGACATTTTGACCTTAGAAAGAAGAAGTATCTATGATAACACATGAGTTCTAAAGAATTATATTGACATTCAGCAATTATTCAAAACACAATATATACTGCTTGCTTCAAAGTTGACATGTACTTCTCCACAAAGCTTCATGAAGTGCTCTTAATCCATGAAGAGGTTGTAAAATCGAGCCCAGTGCGTACGTCCTGTAGAAAAATTAATCTCTCTACATACAGTAACTCTCCTGAAGCTTACCCTAAATTGTCGTGCTTCGATGCAACCCAGTGAAAATGTTCCAGGTAGTATAAATTACTGGCTAGATGTCTGCACTTGGCTTGGCTGATTACTAACACCTGAAAATTAAAAGAAGAATTCAGACTAGGCAAGTCACCAATAACATAAACATGTAAAGAAATGATAAAAAAAAAAAGAAAAAAAAGAGTACACACACTCTTCTTGTAATGTATACAGTAATAAATGATTAACTGGTTGGTGTATATTACATGACACCACTCAAACAACTACAGTGAAAACTCATAAAGTGCTCAAATATACAGAAAAACCTTATAAAACAAGGTAATTTTGCTGGTCCCAGCCTTAATCACTTTAGAAAAAAAAAATCCTAATATCACATGATTCCTGATGTAACAAAGTAAAAAAAAAAACCCAAAAAACTTTGATGGATAAGTCAATGGACACTGGGTGGATGCCCTCAACCTTTCTGCTTACCATCAATTTTGGAGGGAAATTTTAGTTCTTTTTTTTCTTTACTCAATAACTTCCTAATAATAGTGATGCAGTAGTTCATTCACTGAGCTCAAATAAAAAGGTTGAGAGTTCGAATCCCAGCCCAGAACTAATGTCTTTTTGCAACACGTTAATCCATGTTTGCAACTCCCACCCATGTGCTAATTGGTTAGCTGGTAGGATGTAAAGGTCAGTGTGATCAGATTAGTATGTGCACTCTTGTATGATGGGTGACTGGCAGAAATGCTCCCCAGGTAGTGGAGAATGCGGAAAGTAATGTGTGGAATAGTAGTTGAATCCAGTGATCGGGATAATGATAATACTGTAAGCACTTTAGCAAGTGTATACTGTTAAAGTGTTTAAGTGCTTTATAAGAAACCAGTATTATTATTATTGAAAAGCTTTTTAATGGTTATCAGATTTGTTTTTTCTTTCCTTTTTTTTTGGAGGGGGGGGGGGGGGGATTTTACTCCTCCCTTTTCAGCTTAATAACCCATTTCTTTTGTGCATCTGTCCGGCTGTCTGGAAGGAACTAAATCTCCACTAAACAAAATCATGAATCTGCCCCGCTAAAAGCTTGTTCACATATACAGGGTAAACTGCTCTTAAGAAATGCAGTTTTTTTTTTGAGGAGCGGTTTGCTGTTTCATGTCTGAGGGTTAATTTATATGGGGGGGGGGGGGGGGGGGGTTTGTTTTGATGAGATAGTCATTTGAATATGATACTTAGCATATTGGAAGAATGCATTACTTACCAGGAGTGGAAGGAGTTCATCTGATGTGAGACATTGAGGACTATTGCCTGGTGCTAGGTTCTCTCTTAAATGGATATTCACCTCTTCTGTGATGTTATCCTGCAATGGACACACAAGAAACGACAACCTCCCTACTCTAGTTTTCAGCATATTAAAGAGGCCAGCAAATGGGAAATCATGGGGAAAACGAATTTGCAAAAGGCTTGTTTACTTGTACACTATAATCCGTCCGTTATGCGAGCCCGTCGGACTAATGCGATAAAAGTTAGGACAGCACGAAGTTTACCGAACTCAACCTAGTCATACGGGTTCTCGCATTTCTCAACAACTCTAAGTGTTTAGCCTCTTAACGGGTCTCATCGTGTTCACTCGAAGAAACGTCTTGTATAATGCTCCAACATTTCAAAATACAAAATACAGTTTACTTCTGGTTTGTTAGTCTAGCCATTAAACTCCATTGCCTTTCCCCGACGCGTCGTCGCCGCGGATTACGTAACACCCCTTAGGCTCTCCCAGGGAGCTGGCCATGTCCATGTAATTGTTTTTCCATATGACTAGCTGTTTATTAGCTTTTTCACTGTGTGAAATTTGAAACACGTACGGCAATAAATCACAGTTGTTTAGAATGGATTATCCCTTTTCTTGAGACTCGAGCGGCCGACTGCATTCCCCCTCTCTCATCCGAGATCACCCTGCCTTTCCCCATGATTTCTCAGTTTCTATCCCCTTTAACAGTTTTTGACTGCAAACTAAATACAACGTATGTATCAAAATAAGATTATACTAAAATTTAACATTCATTTTAAAATTTAACATTCATATTATCCTTCCCATCTAGTAAATAATTTTTTTTTTTTTGGGGGGGGGGGAGGACTGGGTTATAGGTTAATTATCTTTTACAATCTATAATGTTACTATCAATCTCAGATTCACATCGACATGAACACAGAAGAAATTCAGACCATCAAACAAATAATCAAACAAATATCAAAATAAGATTATACTAAAATTTAACATTCATTTTAAAATTTAACATTCATATTATCCTTCCCATCTAGTAAATAATTTTTTTTTTTTTGGGGGGGGGGGGGGGGAGGACTGGGTTATATACCAGGTATATGCACACATTTAATGCATATTCATTCACATGGTTTCAAGTTAATAGTTTCACAATAGTCAAACGTCTTACCAGAGTTGAATGAAGACATGTGAGCTTTTCATGAGGAGTGTTGATCCCATCTAACCTTGCTAGCTCTACTACCTAGAAATAAAATAGATAAAAAGAATTTCACCTGAGCTCTGACAACAACTAACTATCTTCATAGAGAGAGCAACAGCAGGAAGAGATGAGGAAACAATGAGAAATACTTACAACTTAAAATAGAGAATTTAGTGAAATATATTGGGGATATAAAATAAAGAAAACATACAAATGGCTCACCGCTGCTGGTAGAGGACAGCAGAACTCCTCTGCAACCCCTAGCTGTTCCCCTGTGATACCCTGGAGCTGTTGTAGTTTATCTGAGATCAAGATGTCTTCTGCGGTCATCTCTGAACAGATTGCTTTGAAGACTTTTGCATGGACACTGCCCATTACAAAGCTACAACAAACACAGAAACGAAATGGTAAGTCTGAGAGGGGTGTCACAGTCACTCTCCTTCTAATAGCTGAAAAATCAAGAGATTTTTTCCATTGTGTTTACTTACAATAAGAAGGTGATCTTCCTTTCAATAAAAATTTCCATTGAAAAATGAAATTCTCAGTTTTGTACTGACAGCAATTCAATTTATCTCTCCAACAAGGTGTCAGATAGGAATGTGGCTGTGATAAACAAGCTTACACAATTCTGTGATAGGGAGGATAAGAGAAAGAGACAGAGAGAGAGAGAGAGAGAGAGAGAGATAATAGAAAGAAAGAGAACTGGTAGGAGAGGGGGAGAGAGAGAGAGAGGGGGGGGGGGTAATAAAAAGAGAGTAACTCACCTTTCTACTGCCACAGATAACACTTCTTCTAGTCTGCCATCAGATTGCAGCTTGATGTAATGATTAGCTTCTGCAAACATCTGGAAAAAAACAAAACATCAGTTATAACATTTCCACATAAAACATTACATTAACATGATTACCAAATTAGGAAAAAGTGTCACTAAGATTAACCAGAATGCAAATGATGATACCTCAGAAATTCAACTGCACACTATATCAAGTAATGTGAGAACTTAAAGGTCAATCATTTTAATGTCAAAATGAAATGCTTCCCAAAAGAAATAATTTTAACAAGAAACACTCCCTTATTTTTTTTTTCTGTCTGATAGTTTACCTATCATAATGTGTACAGTACTTGTGAAAGTTTATAAGTAAAAACTGTCAACAAAATACCTCTTTGTGCTCTTGACATATTCTTTTGAGTTTCTTGGCAACATCTTTCAAATATCCTTGGACAATCATGTAGTTCTGGTTGAACTGCTGTATACTTGCTTCCAGACATTTAAGAGTGTGACGATTCTCAGGAAACATACCCAAGAACTGCTTGTTTCTGGAAAAAAAAAATGATAAAAATATCCACTCTTAAAACTATTACTGAATATTACTTGCACAACAGTCTCATTTGTGAAAAGTTTGATTGATTACATGAACTAACTAAGAGATATAGCAGTCCAAAATCTAATGTAATATAGTTAAAGCACAAATACTGGATGATTTTACAAAATATGATATGAAACACTTACTCTTGGAAGCTTGTTCTTGGGGTAAGAAACTCATCTGATAACCCTGCAGATCCTCTCCTTCCCTGAAATATATCAAAACAATATATTGTTTCTGGCAGTGATGCTTACAATCTTTCAACAGTTATATTTCAATTATGAATTTTCCCATCATATTCAACAATTTCCTCTCCTGCATGTGTACATTACATACAATATAATGTATATACACTCTGCATATAACGAAACAATGCCAAAGGGTCAGTAGGTGACTTCTAACTGACCTAAAGGTATGATTTGGGGAATCATTGAATAGGGATACCGTAAAGACAATTCTTACCAAGACTAATAACTAATTCCATGGTATTTGAATCAATACTTTTGAAATGGGGGTAAAAAGTAGAAAAATAATAACCGAAGGTTAAGTTTTCAAAACATAGTTTTAACTTGACCGACCTGAAATGAAATTTGACCTTGACTCCGTGACTTGAAATTTGTTTCATATGATTTGTGATGCATGATAGCCCTTGTGTACAAATTTCATGGAATTTAAACAAGCACTTTTGAAATGAGGGGAAAAGTTCAAAATCTTAATCATACATGAAGTTTTGAAACATATTCATTAGTTTGGAAACATACAGATTTGAAACATATTACTTAATTGACCTCAAATGACCCCTGACCTTGACCTTGTAACCTGAAATTTGTTTTACATAATCTGTGATACTTGATAGCCCTTGTGAAGAAGTTTTATGGATAATGAACACACACTTTTGAAAAGGGAATATTTCCTAAAATGGTGAAGCTGCTGATATCGCTGTTCCTACCCTCAGAAAAGCAGTATCTACATGTATGTCTTGCTTCTAATGACCAACCAGCTATGCAGGCGAGGCAAAGACAATAAGACATTGCTTTGAAAATAACCAAGTTTGAATTTACCTTGACTGCACCTTCCAGAGGTTTTTCAATAATCAGCATCTTGAATGACTTGTAGTTCTGAAACAGAAATATATGAAGATAATGAAGATAACTAGAAGGTAAAGCCACTAAATTCACAGATAAACTATGCAAACTACAAAATACTGAATGATTGATTATTCACACCCAAGAAAAGAGATTTAGAGTTGATCACATTGTATTCTTGCACAGATTAAGACCAACTTTAGTTGAAGTTACAAAAAAAAGTAAATCATTTTCTACTATCTACAATGAAGGAAATCATGAACATTCAGGGGGGCGTTTCATGAAACAATTAGTCGGTGGTTTTCACCGACTAATTTGCTTTCAGCCAATCAGATGCGAGTATTTTCAGTAGCTTATAACATTTGTTGGTGATTTTCACTGACAAAACTCTTCATGAAACGCTTCCCAGATACTAATGAGGGTGGGATATAAACAATGAAAACAAAACAGAAAGAAATATATATATACAAAAACAATCAAAACAAAAGTAAACTGCATGCAATATGCAGTTGTCTAACTTAGTTTCACAAAGCATTTCTTTTCATATTTAGACAAATGAAGTATGTGTTTATGCAAGAAGGATAGTGACGAGGGAAAAATTATTATTTTATCTAGGAAGTGAATGTTTGGTCCACTGCACTGAGAAAGGCAATGATTTGCTCAGTGGTTTATCTTACCTAATCAAAAGAAGTCACATTTATGGGGGGCAATTTTCATATATTTTCGTATATTTTGAACTTTTAGGAGCTAAATATAGATCGCTCTCTCTCTCTCTCTCCCCCCATCCTCTGTATACGTTCAGTGATCCTCACCTTATTGTAGCCTAACTCCTCTGATAATATGCGTATTCTGCCTGGCTGTCTGAAGCCTTCTGTTGTCAAGATAAAGGCTTCGTCAACGACAATTGTCTTTGCTCCATTCTTATCTGTGCTGATGAAGTGACTATAAAGAAAGAAAAAGATGTAGTGTCACTATCAGTTTATTGTATCTGAAGTACAATTGCAAAAGATAACAATAATTTTCATTAAGGTAAACTGGCAATTAACTCCACATTTTCAGAACTAATCCTTTCAATTTCTTAGATTCTAACACCAACAGAAAGATTTTTTTTTTTGTAATAATGTTTCAACATGAATGACTTTAATTTTAAATTTATTCTATATCTGAAATAAACACAAGGTGCATAATTTACATACATGTACACAGTGAACTTCATGTTGAAATCAAATGAATTATAGATAAATAACTTCACATGAACAAGGAAAAAGAGTTGGAAATATATTACAATCTACAGCACTTTTGTACTGAAAACAGGACATGTATATAAAGGTGACACATGAAGTTATCGTACAATGAATATGCCTCCCCTGTCATAACAAGACCAGAATATTGGTTTTTCCCTCAGGCTCTTTTAAAATTCAACCTATGATATTTCAAAAATCAGAGCCCATTACATGGCCGCAGGTACTATTTCAATAGATCTGAGAACAGATCACCCTGAGTTTCATTGTACATTTTGAGCTTTGCACGAGACAAATGACCTTAAATTATCCTTGTTCGTTTGTTCTTTGAATGTACTTGAGATGCTTATCTACAAACATGCCATTGCTTTCATAGCATTACAGGTGAAATAAACAACTCAACTCATTCTAAGTCTCAGTCAACAATCAGCATTAACATATTTGATCCACAGCAGGGCTTCACACTAACCATTTCTAGAGGGTCCAGACTGAATTTTTTTGGGGGGTCTGTACACAATGACCATCGAGTCCTATCTTGAATTTGCCAAATTTTCGAGGCCTGGACCTCCTTACTGCCAAGCCCTGTCTGTTTACTGTCAAGTTGTCAACCAATGGGGGGTTGCAAGAAAGTTGCAATCGATTCCAAGTTGCAACTGAGTGTCACTGGCCAATCAAAATTATTGTCACATGCATGTCTTCTTAAAAGGGCAGACCCTGAGCCAATCAGAATGGTTGTTTCAAAATTAGCAATTACTTGCAATTGATTGCAACCTTCTTGCAACACCCCATAAGACTAACCAAGTAACATAAGAGAGAGAGAAATGAAAACATAAAGAGCCCCACTTTCATTTCCTGCATGAACTATTACTCATCAATAATTGCAGTATATTCATTTAAATTTTATTTGAATAAAATGGCCGTAGTGTTTTGTTACGGGATATGTTGTTTTAATTTTTTCCGGTTAATTTGTCACTAAGGAAATAAAAATATTGAAAAGCAATTTCTTACTCTTGTAGCATAGGGGATGGCTTCCAGAGATGTGTGTCTGTGAAAAGATTAAAGAATACATCATATCGATAAGTACACTACCTTAGCAGTCATTTGAACAGCGTTTGGTGTACATGAAATCCTGTACAGCATGCTTATGATATCCATATAATTTGATTAGGATTGTTAATTTTGGATAGAGAAACCGGACAGAAATTCAAATAAAACAAAGAGACATACTGGTCAAGGCTTATTTTTCCACAAATGCTTTTAACTATCCACATACAGGCAAAACGAGCCACCACAAAAAATCTGCCAAAAGTGGTACGATGCGACTTGAGGAACTTCTGAACATTACATTTGAATTATAAGTAGCTCTTGTAACATATCATCTTTTAACCTGACATGATTGCTGATGACCGGGGAAAAAAGTTATCTACTATTTGTTTAATGTGTGAGTCATGATATGACAAGAAGCATAACTTCGGCGATTTCAGACCTTACCAAGAAAGTTGTCGTTGATATTGACTCCCACCAAAGAAGCAGTCTGTGGTATGCAGACAAGGTATCTCTTCTCTTGGGCATCTTCAAATCGACTCCGGTATGTGGACTGTGAAAGACAAAAAGGAAAACAAATCTTGAAATTCTGACACTGAAGTGTTTTTTCTTTTTTAATATTATTTCAACAGAAACTAAACTAAAGAGTAAATGCATTTTGGCGGCTTCATCATGCTGTAAATGGTATTTTGGACTAATTAATGCTAAGAAATTCATAAGACTTGCCAAATTTAATAAAAAAAAAAAAATAAGCGGGGGGGGGGGGGGGGGGGGGGGGGGCTATGTATCAGGATAACTATCCCCAAGACTAAAAACTGAAATACATTCACATATTAAAGTTGGCAGATGTAAAAATTGAAGTGTGGCATTGTGAAGTTGAAGGGTGAAATTTCACTTGGATAGATTTTAATGGAATTTCCTGAAATATTTCATATTTCAGGGAATATATGAAACAAGCTCATATTTCAACAATATCAACAAGACCATAAAATTAATGCATATATGGTTGAATATAGAAAAAGAAAATGTTGTTCATTACTTTGGTACAAAATCTCAAAATCATTGAAGACACTTGGTGAATTACCAGAGAGAGAGAGAGAAAGAAAATGAGAGAAAGAGAAAGAGGAGGAGGAGGAGGAGGAGGAGAAGAAGAAGAAGAAGAAGAAGAAAAAGAAGAAGAAGAAAAAGAAGAAGAAGAAAAAGAAGAAGTAGAAGAAGAAGAAGAAGAAGAAGAAGAAGAAGAAGAAGGAGGAGGAGAAGAGAGATATTGAAAAGAGTAATATCATAACTGAAAGGAAACAAATGACAATGGAAATAATAGATTCGATAAACTCAGGAAACTTCTTTGTAAAAGAGGAGAAAGAAAGGTCACAAGGACAAAATAAAATGCCTCAAGCGGAAGAGACTTCTTGGCGATTAAAAAAGTATGCAACAATGCCAAAGATAAAAATTATACTGCAGTAGTACAGTAAATTTGACTGATTGATCTCCAAAACCAAATAAGTTGACATCTATATTTTCAGTCTAAAGGTGGCTGGGTCTAAAAGTCAACAATAATACAATGACGAGTCAAGGTGAATGTTCAATGACTATTAGATACAAGGATTATGGCTCTGATTACGAATGATGATATCACTAGGTTGACTGTTGAAGACAAACTCAGATATAGCAGAGTACTAAATCCTGTTTGAGGCCACCCCATGATGTGTGTCTTGTATGACTTGGGCTTTTTATCCATCAATTTGACAAATCACTTAAGACCATTGCCCAATGGTTCTTTTTTTTCAGGGATTACAAATTTTCTTAGTGCCATATCAAGACATTTTTCATATGTGGGTGGTAAAAATCTAACAAAATATATGCTCTTTAGCCTACATTCATTTAATCAAATAATTTCATTTCTTATATCATATTGGTATTCATTTTCAGTCAAATTCAAGTTGTCCAGAGTGCTGTGCCCGACAGGTCCACCCACTTTTTTACTTAGGATTTTGTGAACTAAATTACCTAATTTCAATATAAATTGTCATATGTGCTAAATTGTAATCACACATATACAGTCATGACAGGAAAAGAGGCAAATTGAGTATTTTTTTTCAGAATTATACTGAAAGAAGACCATTAAATGATATAAGATTGTGCATTCATCTGTGAGCATTCAGTAAATATTTCAAGGTGACCTCCCTGAGGGAAAGAAAAGGTTATATCGGAATAGGAAGATACATTTTCATATGTACAGCTGTACATAGTAGGGTGGGTTAGGGTAATTTTTTTCGATTTTCGTGACACCGTGGACAAAAGCACCATTTTTGGTATGAAGCATCTTTTGGGTAAATAAATTGATTTCAGCCTAGGAGCCCTCCTGAAATATGTACGTAACCACGGCAACGGACCGAAATTCAAGCGAAGGAGCCGGTATTCGGCCACTTTATGAAGGCAAAACCTGTCTTATAGTCATAGTATGCCCTAGAAATCATTTTAATGTTTACGCATATCATATAGAAGTTGTTTCTGTTTCAACAATAGAAAATTCTTGGGAAAAAAAAGAAATTACCATGGAAATTTCTATTTTCTTTTGAGGCAGTTTTCGGCCTACCAGCGCTGGTATCCAGCCATATACAAACTCAGAGGAGAGTTCTCCCGCATCGAACAATAGGCCTATCACAATGGACTGTCTGACCGAGTCAGCATACCATCGCAGAGATAGTCTTTGAATAGAGCCGGTCAAAAACCAGCGTCGCTGTGCTAGAGACTGAAATATTAATAGGCCTTGTATGTTTCACACGAGCAGCATAAGACTGAGACACATGAAATACCATGACCTAGAACATGTAAAACTGGCAATTTCTTGAAACATGGTACAGCCTGTATATTGCATGATAATATAGGGCAAGACATGCAGGGCCCCAGCTGGAATGGGACTGATAAATGGTCCTGACTGCCTGATATACACGTATCATTACTTATCACTGTGATGCAGATCACGTGTAATTTTTAAAATGAAAATTTTATTAAGTATCAAAGATAGAGAGCGCAGAGCGCAAAAGCGCAAAAGGCTCCATGGATACCAAGCCAACCAATGAGGAAAAGAGAGAGAGAGAGAGAGAAAGGAAAGAAAGAGAGGAGATAGAGAAGGAGGAGGTAAGGATGACGTAATAAAAAGGAAAGGAAACAAAGAAGTGCATTTATATATATATATATAAATAATTGTAAGAAGGAGGCTGCAACTTTCAAACATGGCTTAACGGTGTCTTGCAGAATAATAATTGTAGAAGAGAAATGATAGTATGATTGCCGAAAGCTTGTGAATAAACAATTATAGTGGTTTCAGCTACGTCTAGTCTTGTACTATCACCCCTCTCTCTCTCTCTCTCTATATATATATATTTATATATATATATATATAATACAAAAAAATTATTGTTTGTTTGACATCGGGACATAGGCAAGTTATATCAAAATCATCATATAGCACATTGCTGCCCTCATTTTGGTGAGGCTTGTCAAATATTGGTACGTATGACTCATATGATTTTCAAAGATGTAATTTTATGCATGATATAATCAAAATCTGTTTGGAAAGCAAACATTAAATTATTTTCATCGCCACTTTCCATCAAAATATTTTTTTTTTCCGGCAAAGACCAAAGGATTGAGAATCATGCATCCTCGATAAGCGACTTACTATTTTGTTAATTAGATTACGGTGCTTACATGTACATGTCTTTTAAAACACATCACATACAATGTACAGGCCAAGGAATATCTTGAAAACTGACACACATAATGATTTGATAAGGATACTTATTGTCTGTATGCGACATGTACAAGACTAGCAGACCTATGCATGTTTTTGAACTACTGAGTAGTTAGGTTTTTAGGAGAATCTTTCAATACAATCTGCTTCTTTTTATGACATCCTCAGGAACTAGTCGG
Organism: Echinometra lucunter; assembly: GCA_029962745.1. Lineage (NCBI taxonomy): Eukaryota > Metazoa > Echinodermata > Echinoidea > Camarodonta > Echinometridae > Echinometra > Echinometra lucunter. Next base: position 29,891,033 of record CM057154.1, on the reverse strand, counting down.
TATTGTATTTCTTTTTTGTTTGTCTTTTTAAATACGTTTTTCTCTTTTCCTGAAAAATCATATTAATAAAATGAAAGTTCTTTACTGCTTCAGAGCTTAACACTCCTTAATTTAGATTTTGCTCGAAATCACAGAATTATTAGTTGGCATTAATTTCAAATTATTCCAAATGCACCTTCAGAGTGAGTCTGCAATCTTTCAAGCGGAAAAGCCAATGTCCGTTTATTCTGAGTTTATTCTCTTTCATATATCATGAAAACAATATGTATCAAGTTCTAAGTTCATTACATAGACGAAATATTTTATGGAATATCTTACAATCATTATACCCCTAGCCCACTTCACATTTCTTCTATGGCTGAATGCAAATTATCAAAAAAAAATAATCACAATTAGAAGTATCATATCTGAGTCTGAAAACAAAGTGAATACAGTTGTACAATGAAATGTCTGATTTATGTGTATAAAACACTCGGTAATAGGTAGAATGTGTTGCTCTCAAATATGTACATATATTTTTCTTATTTTCCCTTGCTCAAATTCAGTTATCGCCATTCAAGTAAACTTTTTAGATCAGAGTGAGGGCACCCTTTACAAAAATATTTTGAAACATCATTATTATACCTGTAATCCACCTTTGTTATTTTATTAAGAAATGTAATGTGTTAAGATGGCCATGAATTAATTTCTCAACCAATTCTTAAGAATAATTTGTCATAATTTATCCTGCAATTTGAGTCCTTATCATTTTCGATGGGGGCCATTTTGGATTTTTGCATTTTTACAATAGTAGCCCCCAAAGTTGGCAAGGGCTCCTAGGCTAATATTGATTAGTAGGTCATAAGGGGTGTTCATGTCAAATTTGGTACTTTTGTCTGCTCTGTCACGAAAAATTTCCTAACCCACCCTACTATACATTTCTGACAGTATTATTTCTTGGACACAAAATCAACTTACTGTTTACCTCAGTCCTTCATCAAAATAATTCTCGGCAAGAGTTCCATATGTACCCCCCGCTAAAATTGAAAAAAAAAAAAAAAAAATAAGGATATGACTTGGAATGATATGATATGCAAAATCATAAATACTGAACATTGGAAAATGTGATAAATACCAAAATATTGGTTTATTCCGTCAGAATTAAAAGCTTATCCGTAAACGTGCATTTCACATGGATATCGGTTTATTTAGTCAGAAAAATAAAAGCAATACTTCCTTGGAGTTAGACTAATCCTGCCTTACGGTTTATAATTATTATGAGATCCTACACTTCCAGCGATCTCTCGTTAGCGCAATAGGTAGTGTGTCGGTCTTGAGAAGTGGATGTCCCGAATTCAAGTCACGTCAGGCATGGTAAGTCAATAAAAAACAAAGAGCAAAGAAAAAAAAAAGTGAAAAATACAGTGTTTCTGAGCCTCCAAACATTTTTTTTTTTTTTTTAAGCAGGGGGGTACATTATGGAACTCTTTCCTAATTCTCATTTCAAGGGAAAATTAACTTTATAATAAAACTAACTAGTCAAAAGTTGTATTCTTTCAGTGAACTCTATAAAAATCCACAATTACTGTGTTTCCTGTCATAATTGTAACCTGTACATGCATGTTTGATTATAATTTACCACTTAACTGACAGTTCACCTTAAAAGAGAATATGATTCACAAACTCACGATTGAAAAACTGGGTTGAGCTGTCTGGCTCAGCACCTCACCACAGACAACTTGAGGAGGTCAAGTTGTGTAAGCAGACATGTCAAGTCTCATGCATTAGGCGTGGGACACCCGCATTGGGGGCTCTTGCTCATTCCCCAAAATCTCTTTCTCACTTCTACATCACAGCCTAGCTATCCCCTTATATATTATACACAACGCCTGGCGATCTCACGGTTCCCTGCCTAAAATCTCACGCATTGCTGGTCTTTCACCTTGGCGTCTCTGTGTAAGGCGGTGTGTTGGGCTGTCCGGTGGTCGAGCTGTCTAGGATTTGACCAGACATTGTGTGTCCAGATAATATTTACCAACTTTGGAATGCACAATTTCATGAATCTTTTAAAAGATTGTCTTGAGAAATTCATAACTGACCAATATTTGTTTAATTTTTGCATTTAGTTCTTCAAGTTTATAAACCTCAAATGGCTCTGGACTTGGGATAATGCGATAATGAGAAATGGACAGAAAGAATGATGGATGGACAGACAAGTGGTGGACATTCAGACAACCCTATCTGCCTCTAGCAACACCTTCACATGACATTGGACTTGGTGGGCAGCTCTAACTTAGCCGCAACGGAGTGCCGGGCTCAACACAGTACACTAGCTTGGAGAAGCATTTCGTGGTGTTATATTTGCGAGATGTCAGAATACATGTATAACACCACTGAACGCCGCCCTAGGCTACCATGAAACACTTCTTCAAGCTACTTTCGACAAACCGTAGCGGTGCTGGTCTGTAAATGCAGATTCATTATCTTTCTTAACCAGGATCATCCTCATTATAAGGATTTCTTCACGAAAAAAAAAACTGGGAAAGTTCAATCCCCTTAGAATCGCCAATGCAAGTTGAGATCGCTAGCTCAATGTAAACCTATCAGGTTTCATTACAAGTCCACGGAAAGACGGACAAGTCTTGATAGAAGACGGTGAACTAGCCCAGTCAGGCTGGGAGTATTTCATGACACAGAATCTATTTTTTAGCACTCTCAAGGCCCGAAACTGCCGTCTATGCCCTGCAGGGCAAGGTGAAATAAAAATATCCTCATATTCAAAAAGTTAAACAAGGACAATCTCAATTTATGAGGACACAATTTGTCTTTGTTTATGAGGACAATTCTTCATTCCTTGTTTACAGACCAGCGCCTCCAACGTTACTGAGCTGACAAAAGCTCCCCGACGCAGTGCCGTGAGTGAGATGTCAGTGATTTTGTATATTCATAGATAGTTTCATGAAATACTCCCTGGGTCCCCCCCCCCCCCTGCTTTCAGTTTGCAACAAATATAAAATAACAAAAACCAAAACCAAAAACAACCCAAACAAAAATAAAAAATCATCAGGTGATCAATTTAGCATGACATGCATGAAAACCTCAATTATTTGGCCATAAAAAATAAACCACTCGTTCATTTGATGCACGCACTTGTGTGTACAAATTTGCAGGTGGAAATAGGAAACCAACGTGTGTGACTGACACGTGTCCGGACACGTAACAAAAAATGAAGCCTTCTTTTTTGTCTTGGGATTAAACAAAAAATATGCATTGATTATTGCTAATCATCATCAATATTTGTTCTCTTTACTATTGTCTAACATTTGAACTAAAACATTTAAGAGATTTTGCTTGTAAACTTTTTCAAATGGCTGCTTAAAATCGACTGTCCGGATACACAACCTGTCCGGACACCCAACAACTGGGTATACAAAGTGAACGGTGGTTTCCTATACACAGTAATGCCAATTATTTTTCAAAATAGCCTAACTTCATGAACTTACAGTTACACAGCTAACACTACATTTAACACTGACTTGGTCTAAGTAACGTTAACGTGAACAGTTAGACTGTTATTACAGTATTAGAGAGTCTCGTTCGTAATGTCGTAAGGTTAACTGTGTAAGTAAGCTTAGATCTAGTCTAACACTACAGTAAGTCTAACTTGTTAATTGACAACTGATTGAGCATGTTCAGAGTTAAGTTTTTACCTGGAGAACTTTGTAGAATGGGTTGAATTCAAGATCTTCGTGGTCTGCCATAGCATTTGTTCGTTTGATAGTCTCGAACTTGCTTTAGATTATCTTGCAGATGCAATCCTTCCAATTCCAAGACCATGGGAAGCTTGAACCTCGAATTGAAGCTTGTTTTTCAATTTCATTTTCATGTTTAATTCTGCATAACGGAACCGGGCATTTCGCCCCTAATATAATCGTCCACTCTTTCCAATTCCCTGACCGACCAGTGGTCATAGTTCGCATCCATTGGGATAAATACTGCATGCCATGAAAAAAAGTTCTGAAAACATATTTCTGTTGTGAAATCACCTGTCATTTTGATATCAATAAAAACACATTAGAACATATAAAACTGGAATGATAATGATCCTGGTATATGATACCCCATTACTGAAATGTAGAAGCCGCGGAGCATTTTTGAAAGTGGGGCCCGGGGGGGGGGGGGGGGGGGGGGGGGGTACATTCCTAGGAGGTCACTCAGACACTCAGATATATAAGTGTACACATGCGCGTCCAAGCAAATGCGTAAAAATGGGTCTCTTTTTCATGTAGAACACGTAACGCACGTTCCGTGTTAAGGGGTCCTAAAATGCTGACTTTCAACAAAAAGGGGTGCCTTTAATGTGGCCGAACGCGTTACGGGGGTAAATTTTCCATACCAGTGACAATGTGTGAACGGAACAATATGGGACATTTTCAGGGATTTTCAGCCCGATTTCATTTTCAGGAAGTGAATTTTGGTCTATAATATAGGTTAGTTTTATCTTGTGTGGGTCATATTTTGGACAAACCTGCTTAATAGGGGGTAATATTTCAATCAAACCTGTTAAGGCGGTTTAGTTTCATGAAAAACCCCGCAAAATCCTTGTTAAGCGGTATTTTTTCATCGAAAGTATTAAAAAAAAGAAGAAGAAGAAGAAGAAGAAGAAGAAGAAGAAGAAGAAGAAGAAGAAGAAGAAGAAGAAGAAGAAGAAGAAGAAGAAGAAGAAGAAGAAGAAGAAGAAGAAGAAGAAGAAGAAGAAGAAGAAGATGAAGAAGGGGAAGAAGCAAGAAGAAGAAGAAGAAGAAGAAGAAGAAGAAGAAGAAGGAGGAGGAGGAGGAGGAGGAGGAGGAGGAGGAGAAGAAGGAAAAAGTGGAAGAAGAAGTTACCCCCAATCAAACTTGTGTCAGTGGCACTGATCTCTGGAGCCTCGTGCTAGGCCGAATATTCAATCAAGCAGAAAATTTTGCGGGCGAGTTTATCTGGTTTCACGCGCGCCCTTCAGTGAATATTTTTTATTGTAGGGAGGTAAAGGTATTCTAAAGTATTGATAGTCTCTTTCAAAGCCCCATAATCATTAGGAATGAATGAATAATTGAATGGGTGAAAGGGAATGAATGAATACTCGAATGAATGAACAATGAATGAAAGAGTGAATGATTTAATTAGTGAATGGATTAATAAAAAAATGAATGGATTAATGAAGGTATGAATGAATTCATTACAATCCTCAAAATAAAATAAAAAAGAAATGGAACATATTAATTTGTTTGAAAATGCTGTATACAGACTTACTAGGAACATCGGCGGATCAAGGATTTTGTAAGGGGGGGGGGAGAGGGTGGGACAAATATTAGAATATGTTACTTCTGACAAGTAAAATAAAAAAGTGCATCGTTGGGGCTCTTAATTTGTCCTTCCAATTATCTTACATCCCCGAAAGGCAAAAACAAAAACAAAAACAAAATCAAAAAATAAAATGAAAACGATGTTAAAACAAAAGAAAAAAAAAAGAAAAATAAAAATCACAAAATCAAATAGCAATTAACAAAAACAATCATGATAAAATGATAAAAATAAATAAGAGGAAGATGTAGGACCCGGGGTAGGACCTGACCGGGGGGGGGGGCAGAAGGCATTGACCAGAAGTGCAAGTCCACCACTAGAAATTAAGACCACAAATTAATGCTGTGTTCTATGTTCTCAGCCTGTAATTACAAAATTTATCATTGTGATTCTCGACACTAATTAATTATTTGTGCATAGACTTGCTGGGGGGGGGGGGGGGGGAGGTTGAAGGCTTTTCATTTTGGGCAGCTAGCTCTCCAGCCAACTGATTGATGAAAAGCACTACTTTTTAATTACTTCTGAGAATGCAGAACCATACATGTAGAATAATTTCCATGGCAATAGAATCATCAGTGGAGGCCTAGAATTTATAGGTCATTGCCCCCATTGCCTTTCATACCTCTCTGTGCAGTGTCCACATGGAATTCGAGGATATTCCACTAATTTTTCTTGATTTTTAATGTTATAACAAGATAAACACAGTGTACATACATACATACACACAAGAAAAAAAAAAGAACTATTGACCGCTGATAGACGCTGAATCAAGAATTGGCAAGCGAAAGCACCTACCGCATGAATTGATCCTACACCCCGGTCCGTCCTATACGTCCTCCCCCAAGTGTTCGCTACAAACTGGCAATTAGGGTCTGAAAAAATAGACCACAGCCCTGTATATTTTACGCCTTGCTGATACGTACTGTCTATGTCATCCTACTAAAAGTAAAGTGATTCGTGCGATATCGACGCCAAGCGCCGACCCGGCCCGGAAGCAATACGTCCGAAAATATCGCTTTATTTTCTTTTTTCCTGATTCTGGGGTTGGGTGGAGAACTAGAGGCCAGCAAACAACAGGGCGTAATTCGACAGTCTGTAGATCAGAAGGTATAAGACCACTAAACATAAGGTGGTAGAGTTAAACAAAAACTAAGGTGTATTTGACGCAGTCTCTCTGAATGATAATCATGATGAAATTATGATCGTGAATTGCAATGCAAGTGCGAATGAATGACTGTGACTGAGTGTGATGATTTGATGATGATGATGATTGATGGTGTCGACTTATTTACCTGCAGCAGAACCTAAAATCAGTCGATGAATTCAGACTGTTGTGTTAACTGTTGGTTGTAAATAATAGTGGTTAGAGTTATCAGAAAAATCTGACATGTTATTCATGACCATTGAATAAAGAAAATGTAGCGTACAAGTTCGGCAACATGCATGACATGTCAGATTGATAACTGGAATTTGGAAAAAGACTAAAAAAGGGTATCTGAGCAAAATGAAGTGTGCGAAAAGATGCATACAGAATGCAAACAATACGCACTACAGTATGCATTTTGCATTCCAGACGTTTATCGCTCCACATCCTGCTAACTTGAAGCTACCCAAATTGCTAACTGGGACTCCGGTTGAGAATGCTTTAGTCAAGATCTATGCCATTAAATACCTGAATTTCAAAGTCCAGGCCAGGTAGAGAGCTCCACTGTCCACATTCCAAGCTTCCTGACTCTGGAGTTGCGTGTGCATGTGTTGACCTGATAGTCTACATGTGACAAATAAAGAACTTGAGTTGGTCTTTAGTTTGTTCGTTGCAATTGAGCTTGGCCAAAGTCTTGGAGTTGGAAAATTACAAAATTATGTGTCTCCCTTTCTCGCTCATTATTGGAAATCAACTGAAATGTTAAGCCTTGTTAACTTGAGCAAGAGAGAAAAACTTGCCCAGAGCTATCTTCTTATCTTGTGAGCTGCCAAGTCAGATTTTATTTTTGTTAGCCCAAGCAAAAGAATGACTTCAATGAGTGATGATGAGTGTTGCACTGGTGCTGGCCTGGGGTTCAACAGAAATGTGAAAAATTTGGACTCTGCATGTTCTTGTTAAGCTGATCTGATAATTGGACAGAGACTAAATTTGAGTTGGCATTTACAAGTGTGATCATTAACATGTCTATGAGTGAGACCCATTAAAGCAAGATTTTTTTTAAGGAAGGTGGAAGTCATCAAAATCATATAGTTCTGACAGTGATCTACAAAATAAAATTGTCATATTTTTTAACTGGCCCTGGTCCTTAGCATCAACATCAGTCTTGCATGAAGAGGAAACTCTACATGTATCCAATAACAATGTTTATTTTATGCTGAATTGCCCTGAAAGTAGTTGAAGATGGTAAACTAAATTGTTTGTCTTTCCCCATAAGTACTGTGTACTTTGCTCTTGTTTTTTGAACAGTGGGTAGCCATGTCATCTAAGAGGTCCATTAGTGAGACTTCGTCACCTCCTAACCAGGGGGCCTCCACCAGCTCTGGGGAACCTCCTGCCAAAAAGATCCATGTGGAGCCCTACAGCATTGGAGCCATTTCCTCACAGGTAACAACTCACTGGTCCTAACTGAAACACACTTGGCTTTTTTTAGTCAGGGCTGAGACAGAAGGAGTAACCATTAATGCCTAATACTCATTATCCTAACCTGGGTTTAGGAGAATGCTAAAATTAAATTCTCTTCAGGATTCATGATAAGTATGTAAACAAGAATAAACCAGTGGTAGACCTGGATGAGTATTTGATTTCTTTGAGACCATTCCCCTGCTGTGCTTGAATCAAATTAAACAGAAACATCCTATTATTGCCCAGAAATATGTAGCTTCAATGCAGAAGAGGAAGAAGAAGAAGGAGGAGGAGAAGAAGAAGGAGAAGGAGAGGGATAAGGGTGAAGAAGAAAAGAAAGGAGAAGAAAGAGGAAGAAAAAGGAGAAGAAGAAGAAGAAGAAGAAAAGGAAGAAACTTGTAGGTGTACTTGTTTATTTTTTTTCCATTTTGTTGTTAGGCTGTTAGTTCTATTGTTGGTTTGTAATTAATAAGAACACAATTATTGTTGATATTTCGCATCACATATTCTAGACAGGTGCACTCAAATGAATGCAAGGTTATACCTTGGACCAGTATAGGTCTATACAGGACAACTGAGACAAGAGGCAATTGCTGTTACCGACTCTTGTGAGCTTCCAGGGCTGCATTTCACGAAACCGTCATAAGTCTAAGTTCATAGACATCCCATTGAAACGTGTGTTAATTCTACAACACGCGTTTCAGTGGGATGTCCAAGAAGTTGGACTTACGACGGTTTCGTGAAACACAGCCCTAGGATGCCACTTTCAGACGAAAGTAGCAATATATTTTTGTCCATAGAAAACACCATTTTTGTGTACAAAAGGGCCCATTTTAGATGATTTTCCTACTTTTTAAAATAAATTCTAAGTGGCATCCCTGGCTTCAGAGGAGCAAGATTACATTAAAAAAAAAATCAGAAAATTTCACTTTCTCAAGGTAATGAGTTCCAATAGAAGGAAAAGGAATGGTATGGAAATAAGATATTTCATCCTCCTAAAGTGCAAAAAGCAGATTTATATTTCTGTAGAATTCTGCTGATTATTGTGGTGATCCATATCTTCAATTATAGAGGTTGACCACCTCAGAAATGTACAAAGCCCAACATATGAATTCTTCCCTGTGAGGGATAGGTGTTCACTATTTTTTGCTAAAAATGCTGAATATCATGTTTTATTTGTAGGAGGAAATGGACATCAAGGTGCTGAGGTTTCAGAACAAGAAATTAGTGGAGAGACTTGACACCAGGAGTACTCTCGAGAATGATCTCAGAGGGCAAATTGAACGTCTTCAACAAAGACAGAACACAGATGAATATGTGCTGGGACTTATGAACCAGTACTGGACACAGGTAAGAAACTTTTGGTCTTTACAAATCTGTTTTTATGTTCAGCAAACTTTAAAGCAAAAATTACTTGTTTTTACATTCTGTTTAAAAAGGTGGTAGAAAAGTAAGAACACAAGCCTGGGAATGAAAGTGCCATTGTAGTTGAAAAAGAAATTGGGATGAATGATGTAGAAAATGTTCAAGCTAGTGCTGTAACATCACGGTTATTTTCAATTCCGTTTAACGGGGAGTCAAACCCGAACGGTTTTCGGATAAACAAAAACATCACACCTTTGCCAAAGTTGCCGCCTATTGAAAGTAGTGCTGTCAGCCGGTCCGGGATCGGGATCAAATCCCGGTGGTCTCAGGCCCCGAGACGGTTCCGGTATCAATCGATTGAGACCGTATCCCTACAGAAAAAATAAGTAAACAACTTATTTATTTAGGTTGTAAACTTGAGTAATTGTACTTACAAAATACCGTGCGAGAGAGCTAATGCATAGATCTATTTGGCATTCACTACAATTATATTGCGCAAAAATTCGCTGCACCGTATTCGTGTTCGCTTTCTACACATAGCTGAAGACACCAGCGAACGTACATGGTGTAACGGTCAACGAACGTTTTTCTAGTTCTGTGGTAACGGTACTACGAAATTGTTGCTTATTTCAGTTATCAGTGAAAAGTTGCACAGATGAAATCCCATAGATTAGTACAGCATTTCTCTCGCGGAACCAATGCTTTTATACATGCTGAAGGTATCGATCATTCTCAATTTGAAGAGTGTGTACTTTTGCTGCACATCGAAAGTACATGTACTGATAGGACATATCAATGATTAACCTATTCGTGACAGGGTCCACATTTTGTGGTTTGGTCTAATAACTTTTGATGCAGAACCCTAAAAATCATACCAAATACATGAGCAGTAAGAGCAACAAATTCTACACATACTGTGCCCATTTTCGTTGCATCAATATTTGTTGTTTGATGCTGAATTTTTTTTAAAGGAAAATAAGCATTAAAATCCTTAAATTGGCAATGCGATGAAAATGTTAAAATTACCGCTTTTCCCTGCAAATTGGCAACTTTATGACTTCTCATCATACATTCCGTGGTTGTGTGTCAATTTATATTTATTTCAGATACATGATGTTTTATAAGAAAAATGTTGCAATAAAAGAAAAATGTTGGTGTTGCCAATTTGAAGAATAAAAGCTTATCAAATTAGGCTTTAAATAATTCCTGTCACGAATGGGTTAATGAGGCGATCTCTATGGGCGATTCCCGATCTTCAAATTGGCTTCGAAAGCTCTGCTCATGGTGCTTTTGTGGAACGTACATATTTTTGTGTTGACGGACGATCGCGAGCCAGTAAACAAATCAAGTGCGCGTTAATCTGAGTGTATTGCTTGTGAAATACAGTACGGATGTGCTGCATCACCCGCCTGCACCACGACATACGAGTGACGTGAGGGACCAATTTTCTGGTGAGCTTATCAATGGTTAGCTGACGTAGTTCAAGAACTTTGCAGTGAAGAAAGATCACTAGTAAAGACAGAACATGGGAAGTCTTGGAGTTGATTTATGATGACAGTTAAGTCAGAAAAACTTGAAATATTGCAAGTAGCTACACAAACAATAGGTAATCCGTGGCTGACAGTAAATCTCTGTTTATCCGAAACCGTCGAATTGAAAATAGTTAGTGGCATGGGCGGTCGTTTACTGGATGGAAAAACGTTTGACTACAGCACTAGTTCAAGCCTTTGTTTCGTTAATTGATTAAATGACATTATAAGGAGCTAGGGGATTAAGCAAAAGAAAGGAAGAAATCAGCAATTTTTGTGTGTATGCCGCATCATTGAGTTCATAATTCGTAACACTTTATTTACAGTTTTTTAGAATTTCTGAACACAGCTTTTCTTGTTACTTATTGAGGACTCTTGAAAGCTTGAAAGTAATATGTTTTATTTTCTAGATTTTAAGAAACTCTTAGTGCTATATGTATTCATTTGTTGCAGTTTTAGATAGATTACCAGTAATGAATCTTTCCTCAGAGATAGATAGTCTATCACAGAGGCCATGCTTTCTGTGGTGACTTATCTGCCATTTTGAATGACCGGATAAGATACTTTTAGTGAATTTTAAAGACTCACTTGCACTTGAATTGTTTTTCCAACAGCTGGAGGAAGATCTAAGAATCTTGCTTGAGAGATTTACCATCCCCATTCCTGAGACCAAGCCAGCCGTAATAAGTTTTCCACCCATCATTAGCTTCCCACCCATCAAACCAGACCCTGAACCCTCACCAGAAGTCAAGACGGAAGCTGTCAACATCAAGCAGGAGGTTCAAACAGGAGGGTGTGTCAGAGGTCAAAGTTGAACCTGTGGAGGTCAAGACTGAGGGTCGAGAGGCAGACATGAGGATGGAAGGATCAGATGATTCTCAAGAGAGGATATACATGGATTCTGATAGTAAAGATGGAATCAAGGAAGAAAAGAAAGGTAGGGATCATTTGAGATAGTTGCACATTATTCATATCAAGTCACTAATCACCCATAAACTATTTGCAGTGTTTGTCTGATGTTTCATAGTGGTATACTATATACCAAATTGCAGATTGAGTTATTCTGTTATGCTCTAAAAGTGATTCTGTGTTGAGATTGTATATGCACTTTGAGAAGTTTCAATAACTGTTACCTCTTGATGTTATTTCTATCATCATTTGTTGAATGCTATCTTTAGTTCAGTTTTTCTTTGAGGAATAACTTGCTTTGTAAATCGAGTAGTAATTTGTCATATAGTTTTAGAGCTGCATACCAGAGACTTTACATGGCACTTTTAGGACTCCATCATATTTGTCATCAGCAATTTTTTTCATGGAAAATTTCCATATTTTGGCTGCTTGTCATTATAGTTTGCTTATATGTGCCACTTTGTGTTTTTTCTTATACATTGTATTATTTCACAATATGCTCCGTAGCATTAATTATTCATCCAAAGGGGAACTTTGCTTGACATAGCCACTAAGTCTTAGTGGCAAAAGCCACCACTAAGCCTTAGTTGCTTAAGCCACCACAGGCTCTTGTCTTAACCTGTTGAGCATGATTTGATTTCAGTATAAGACACATTTTCCACAAATCTTGCCTGAGTTATCTTGCGCTTAATATTCAACGGGTTAAGTTTTCTCATTTCATTTAAAAATGGTTATATGCTCTTCTTTTTATTTTTGGATAGACAGTTGTTTATTTGAATATATGTACATGTATATATTCAATAACGAAGATAAAATGAATGGATGAATTAATGCATGATAATGATAATATGGTAATGCTAATAATTTGATAAGGCTGAGTTACTGGGAAGAACTTAACGTACATGTAAAATGTTGATAGATACAAAGTGGTGTATCTGAAAAGTGTAGGAAAGCTGAAATTTGTTATCTCAACCCAGTTTAAAGGGCATGTTGTTTTGATATCTTGAATAATTCCTCTTTCATATACATGTAAAGCCTGTTGGTGCTCTATGAAATGGACTTGCTGTTTATCTTGGCCACTGGTCAGAAAAAAATTCTGAGAATGCAATTACCTTTCACTGGAGAGTGAATTGTGACCTGAAATTTTACCTGCATACATTAAAAAGTGAAATTCTCACCCTCTTTTTGCCTGCACAATCAAAGTTTTAGGTATGTTCAAACCTATGCAAAATCAAATGCAGAATCAGTTTAAAATGTTGTCTGACATGAACTCAGTTGTTTTCTAGAAATAGGACTGGATTACTAAACAAAAACAAAACAAAACAAAAAAAACCCCAAAACAACAAAACAAAACAAAACAAAACAAAACAAAACAAAACAAAACAAAACAAAACAAAACAAAACAAAACAAAACAAGCAAATCGGAAATTGTATGGAATAAAATCTTATCACTGGTGCTTGCACAGATTTCTACTTTATGTGAATGTAGCCAGGTTTGCTGAGGTATTGTAACCAATGACTTGTCCTTATTTTGATTTGTTATGACAATTAACATCTTTTTACTAACGTAAAAGTTAACATTTTCATAATTTATATCCAGTGTTTTCAATTGTTATAGAATGTTGGTCATATTCATAGGAATGGATAAATCTTTGATGCAAAATCTTTAACCGTTAGAGCACAATTTAGATTTCAGTATGACACACATTTTCCATAGACCCTAGCCCAAGTTGTCTTGGGCTTTTTGACCCTAACCCAAGTTAGTCTGGCTTTATGATAGTATTCATTGGGTTAATAGAGTAGTCTAGTAGATATTCCCTTTTACTACTTGCAGAGTGAAAGTGACGATCTAAATTGAATTTCATCTGCAACTTCAAACAGGAAATATTACTTGATTCTTAATTAAACCATATTTTCTGAATCTGTCATGATTTGAACTAGCTAATGAAGAGATCACATCATTCCTTGCCATGATGTCCAGCTGTGATCAGACAGAGATTGATATCAGACTCAAAGAACGCTGCAAGTTTTCCAAGGAAGCTGTCTCCAAGCTCCTCAGGTCATTTGATGACTTGAAGGGTAGGCAGGAAACATTCATGAAAGAAATGGCAGTAACAGGTTAGTCGCCAAATATATCTTCTTAACCCATTGCATACAGAAATGGATGGTCCCTAAATTAAGTCTATGGGAGTTTGAGAATTCAGTAGTCAACAGGTTACTGTATAGGCCAATATTTCAGCACACAGATATTTCAGCGATTCTTATGGGAGAATTTTGGCATATTAGCAAGGTATTATTTTCTTGTTTTAAATGATGTCCCTGTATATACTGAATACAGGCATTTATCAAGTGAAAATTTTAGCGAGGACATAATCATGAAATTAGCAAAAATTAAAGCACCATGTAAATTTCAGCTGATATAGTAACATGCAGTATGGTATTTGTACATGGAAGGTCCTGAGGAAGATTTTTTGTTTACCCATGTTCCAAACTAACATGAATGAAGGCCTTTGCACATCTGTAGGGAGATGTTTGGCGAGCTGGAAGGAACTTTCCAAGTTTAAAGAATTGCTTTGACATACATATTTTCTTTATTGATACTTCCCCAGAGAGAATATTATAGCCTTTGTAATTTTCAGTTTGAAGATCGCCGTCATTGTTTTGAATAAATGGGTCTGTATTACAGTGTAAAGAACTATGGGTACATTTTATGTTCTGGTAACTGTCTTGTGTCCCTTTAAGTAACTCATGCTACTGTAAATTTTTGTTCTTTTTCAATGTATTTGTATTGTACACGCTATGGTACTTATTGATTTTAGTACTCCTAAATATTCTTTATTGATATTATTGTTAGAAGCACAGTAAATATAGTATGATTAAAGAGTGAAAGTTATATTCACAATCTCCTGCATATAATTATAACAGGAGCACTGATAATCCTTATTTTGATTCCACAGAGTCTGAGTGAAAGTTATGTTCCAAAAATCCCAGCTATAATTATAATAGGAGCACTGATAATCTTCATTTTGATTACACAGAGTCTGAGCAATCCCTAAAGACAGTCAATGATCAGCTGTATGAAGAAAACAAGAGATTGAGAGATATGATGGCATCACTGCAGGAAAGACATCAAGAAACAACCATGAAGGTATGCTATTGTTTTATGTGTTTGTGGTTATGGATGTGTGGGTGTCCATGTGGGTGTTTGTGTCTTCATGTGTATTTGTTTTTTACTATATACAGGTAGTCTGCAGGCACAGACCCTAATTTACACTCTATTTAAATGCATTGTGTCTTGAGAGAAGCCTAGCCAAAGAGCCCACTGGCTGGGTCAATATGGTCAGGTGCAGCAAGAGTACACAATATCCATTGAGCTCTTTTAGTCTTCTACTCAGACCTCTATTTCAACTGACCAGGGTCTGTGCTTGCAAACTAATGTACATGGGTGTATATCTTTGTGTGTCTGATCCTTATTATCATTATCCCCAGTAAAGTTTTGAATATGTGGCCCCAAAGTTGTGGAAGACATGAAGCTGTTAACTCATGAATGCCTATCATGTTAATTTCATTTTGCAGAAATTTGAAATAAATGTGGTATGTGCGATTGCAAGTCGGGGGAGGGGGGGGGGGGGGGGGGGGTGGGGGAAGGCATGCCCTTGACTCATCAGTCCTCAATAATCAGGAAAAGAAAGTAGCAAAGCTGAACAATATTTTATTTTTGCTAAATTTGACAAGTGATTTTGTATTGGAGAAGAGAGAAAGGGACAAAAAAAAAAAAAGAAACAAGTAAATTTAAGATATATACTTTATAATTACTGGAATGAAATGGTCATTTATTTATGGAGTCAAACTTGAAAAAAATTCATTGAATGGGATCATGTATACACCATTTCTCTTGGATTGCAGTACACTGGTTATAGTGACAAGTTGGTATCAGTGGAAACCAAACTAGCTGAAGCCAACAACCAAGTGGATGATCTTCAGTACGATCTTAACCAAGCCAAGCAGAGAGTCTTCAAATTGGAACTCCTACTAGAGGAAAGTTATACCAAACTCAAAACAGCAACATTCATTGGAGGGTCTGGCGATGGCTCCGGTGGACTGGCCTCAAAACAGGTAAGAAGAATAATGATTCCAAATTTTAAACATATTCCTTCGCACTTTATATGTTCTGTATCAGTAAAAGTATGAAGAGAATGGCAGGGAGAAGAGAATGGCAGGGTCTTGAAATGTGATTTCCTCCTTTCTATTATAAAACTTCAGTTCAGAATAAAGTGAATGATCTGTGAACTAATACAAGGCTAGCTTTGTTGGTGACTGGACTTTGATTACCTGTTTTATGCACCTTTTATGGCAGCTTCTAAGTAAAGTAATGAACTGGTACAAATTTTGTTGATGATAATTGTTTGATAAAAACCTGTTGTATACAGTTTCAGACCTTGAGAACTCATACAAGTTGTTTTACCTACTCTAGCTAAGATTTACCAGTTCATACACCTTGTGTATTCCAATGCAGCTTCAGAGTATTGTGAACGATCTAGAGGAGAACAAGGATTTAGCGTCAAGTCGTCTCAGTGATCTGGAGAAGCTTCAAGAAAAGTACCAAGATGTCGTCAAAGAATTAGAACAGGCCAAGATGAACGTGAGTCTCTTTTACATTTTGTTTTGCTTTGTTTTGTTTTTACTCTGATGGGCAATATGTGGAGAAAAGCTATGGAAGACTTATGGTTCTCACATAGTCCTAGCTCAGGGATGAAGTCATGAGCATTTCTCTTCTATCCAGTACATTACCTTGTGAGATGATTGTCATTCATATCGAATATTGTTATCCAAGAGCATTGCAAGCAGTGTTTAATTTTTTTTGTAGTTCTTTTTACGTTATTCATTCCACCTTTTTTTAAAAATAGTGTAAATGCATCATTTCCTTAAAAATAATGTTCAGGAGTTGTTAGACCTCTTTGCCATTGTAATAGCTGAAAGATAAATTCAAATTGATACTGAAATTTTATTGAAATTTTTCAGATGAAGCTGCTCCCAGAGCATGTGATCAAGGAAACAGCCACCTACAAATGTCTTCAGTCTCAGTTCTCGGTGCTCTACAAGGAAGCTCAGGAAATGAAATCACAAACAGAAGATGCTAGAGCATTATTACAACAGACCAAGAATACACATCTCAGACAGATTGAACAGATGGAGGTAAGTGCCTGGAATTACCCAGTCATAATCAAATTTGCTAGAAGTCTGTAGGATATTAATTGCCTAAAATCTTGGACTACATTTATTTGTCTTTTTCAGTAGGGTGGCTTCTTTGGTGATTAAGCACTGTTTTCCATGGAAGCCGTACAAGAAAAATACAAAGAATACAAACATATTGATATAAACAACACAACTGAACAAACAAAATTCATTACAAAATATATATTTTGTCAGTAGAAACAACACATCCCAATGGACCAGCTCAAGGGTTGAAACAGTAGAACAAAGAAAAAAATGAAGAACTTGATGGTGCATTTTTGATATAATTTGGTAAACCATTCCAAAGTACTGCACCTGTTAACAACTTTGTTTCCCCATTTGTGTTTCAGTTCAGGTGTAATTAAACCTGGGTGCATTTTCTGCACTGCACATTCCATTTCTATGCTAGGATTTGTTTTTTGAAACATACACAGTATTTTTAAAAGCTAACAGTGGTTTTGATATAAAGGCATTAATGGCTTTACCAATTCAGGGATTGGATGGGACTGGAATAAGGGTTAGACTTAATAAAATGATTTGGTGGTTGCTCTTATTGCTCTTAGCAGATGATGTATATTTTTGAAGAATAAAAAATAGAGCAATGTTTCTTGAAACTTTGGGGAAAGGGTATGTTTAATTTGAGGGCCATGTTGATGCTCAATGGAAAGAAAATTTCTGATTTCAAATGAGGAGTACAATCATTTTAGCTACAATCATGGCAATGTGGCTATGTATTTTGGTCAACCTATTAGGGAGAATATTGTTCAGGGACAAATTTTTCTAGTCAGAAAATGTGACACTTAATTTCTGACTGAATTTCTTGATTGATATTTAGACAACAGACTTGTGCCCTTTCTGTCGAATGAATATTTGTTGGCAACTGCGTGGTAACTGTGCCCTTGTATTCTTATTTAAAGTTTCTTTTTTAAAATGGAGTTTTGTATATGTGTTTTGAACAGAGTGATGAGCTTGCCTGTCAGAAGAAGTTACGTACCGAAGTGATGCAACTAGAAGATAATCTAGCCCAGGTCCAAAAGGAGTATGAGATGCTGAGAATAGAGTTTGAGCAGAATCTAGCAGCTAATGAGCAAGCAGGTGAGTGGGTAATCGATCATTCAGAAGGAGTATGAGATGCTGAGAATAGAGTTTGAGCATAATCTAGCAGCTAATGAACAAGCAGGTGAGTGGGTAATCAGTCATTCAGAAGGAGTATGAGATGCTGAGAATAGAGTTTGAGTATAATCTAGCAGCTAATGAACAAGCAGGTGAGTGGGTAATCAATCATTCAGAAGGAGTATGAGATGCTGAGAATAGAGTTTGAGCATAATCTAGCAGCTAATGAACAAGCAGGTGAGTGGGTAATCAATCATTCAGAAGGAGTATGAGATGCTGAGAATAGAGTTTGAGCATAATCTAGCAGCTAATGAACAAGCAGGTGAGTGGGTAATCAATCATTCAGAAGGAGTCTGAGATGCTGAGAATAGAGTTTGAGCATAATCTAGCAGCTAATGAACAAGCAGGTGAGTGGGTAATCAATTCAGAAGGAGTCTGAGATGCTGAGAATAGAGTTTGAGCATAATCTAGGTGCTAGTGAACAATCAGGTGAGTTGGTAATTGTCCAGAAGAAATATGAGATTCTGAGAATAGAGTTTGAGCAGAATCTAGCAGCTAATGAACAAGCTGGTGAGTTGGTGATTGTCCAGAAGAAATATGAGATTCTGAGAATAGAGTTTGAGCAGAATCTAGCAGCTAATGAACAAGCAGGTGAGTGGGTAATCAATCATTCAGAAGGAGTCTGAGATGCTGAGAATAGAGTTTGAGCATAATCTAGCAGCTAATGAACAAGCAGGTGAGTGGGTAATCAATCGTTCAGAAGGAGTCTGAGATGCTGAGAATAGAGTTTGAGCAGAATCTAGCAGCTAATGAACAATCAGGTGAGTTGGTAATTGTCCAGAAGAAATATTTGATGCTGAGAATAGAGTTTGAGCATAATCTAGCAGCTAATGAACAAGCAGGTGAGTGGGTAATCAATCATTCAGAAGGAGTATGAGATGCTGAGAATAGAGTTTGAGCATAATCTAGCAGCTAATGAACAAGCAGGTGAGTGGGTAATCAATCATTCAGAAGGAGTCTGAGATGCTGAGAATAGAGTTTGAGCATAATCTAGCAGCTAATGAACAAGCAGGTGAGTGGGTAATCAATCATTCAGAAGGAGTCTGAGATGCTGAGAATAGAGTTTGAGCATAATCTAGGTGCTAGTGAACAATCAGGTGAGTTGGTAATTGTCCAGAAGAAATATGAGATTCTGAGAATAGAGTTTGAGCAGAATCTAGCAGCTAATGAACAAGCAGGTGAGTGGGTAATCAATCATTCAGAAGGAGTCTGAGATGCTGAGAATAGAGTTTGAGCATAATCTAGGTGCTAGTGAACAATCAGGTGAGTTGGTAATTGTCCAGAAGAAATATGAGATTCTGAGAATAGAGTTTGAGCAGAATCTAGCAGCTAATGAACAAGCAGGTGAGTGGGTAATCAATCATTCAGAAGGAGTCTGAGATGCTGAGAATAGAGTTTGAGCATAATCTAGCAGCTAATGAACAAGCAGGTGAGTGGGTAATCAATCATTCAGAAGGAGTCTGAGATGCTGAGAATAGAGTTTGAGCAGAATCTAGCAGCTAATGAACAATCAGGTGAGTTGGTAATTGTCCAGAAGAAATATTTGATGCTGAGAATAGAGTTTGAGCAGAATCTAGCAGCTAATGAACAAGCAGGTCAATTGGGTAATCAATCATTCAGAAGGAGTCTGAGATGCTGAGAATAGAGTTTGAGCATAATCTAGCAGCTAATGAACAAGCAGGTGAGTGGGTAATCAATCATTCAGAAGGAGTCTGAGATGCTGAGAATAGAGTTTGAGCATAATCTAGGTGCTAGTGAACAATCAGGTGAGTTGGTAATTGTCCAGAAGAAATATGAGATTCTGAGAATAGAGTTTGAGCAGAATCTAGCAGCTAATGAAATCTAGCAGCTAATGAACAAGCAGGTGAGTGGGTAATCAATCATTCAGAAGGAGTCTGAGATGCTGAGAATAGAGTTTGAGCATAATCTAGCAGCTAATGAACAAGCAGGTGAGTGGGTAATCAATCATTCAGAAGGAGTCTGAGATGCTGAGAATAGAGTTTGAGCAGAATCTAGCAGCTAATGAACAATCAGGTGAGTTGGTAATTGTCCAGAAGAAATATTTGATGCTGAGAATAGAGTTTGAGCATAATCTAGCAGCTAATGAACAAGCAGGTCAATTGGGTAATCAATCATTCAGAAGGAGTCTGAGATGCTGAGAATAGAGTTTGAGCATAATCTAGGTGCTAGTGAACAATCAGGTGAGTTGGTAATTGTCCAGAAGAAATATGAGATTCTGAGAATAGAGTTTGAGCAGAATCTAGCAGCTAATGAACAAGCTGGTGAGTTGGTGATTGTCCAGAAGAAATATGAGATTCTGAGAATAGAGTTTGAGCAGAATCTAGCAGCTAATGAACAAGCAGGTGAGTGGGTAATCAATCATTCAGAAGGAGTCTGAGATGCTGAGAATAGAGTTTGAGCATAATCTAGCAGCTAATGAACAAGCAGGTGAGTGGGTAATCAATCGTTCAGAAGGAGTCTGAGATGCTGAGAATAGAGTTTGAGCAGAATCTAGCAGCTAATGAACAATCAGGTGAGTTGGTAATTGTCCAGAAGAAATATTTGATGCTGAGAATAGAGTTTGAGCATAATCTAGCAGCTAATGAACAAGCAGGTGAGTGGGTAATCAATCATTCAGAAGGAGTATGAGATGCTGAGAATAGAGTTTGAGCATAATCTAGCAGCTAATGAACAAGCAGGTGAGTGGGTAATCAATCATTCAGAAGGAGTCTGAGATGCTGAGAATAGAGTTTGAGCATAATCTAGCAGCTAATGAACAAGCAGGTGAGTGGGTAATCAATCATTCAGAAGGAGTCTGAGATGCTGAGAATAGAGTTTGAGCATAATCTAGGTGCTAGTGAACAATCAGGTGAGTTGGTAATTGTCCAGAAGAAATATGAGATTCTGAGAATAGAGTTTGAGCAGAATCTAGCAGCTAATGAACAAGCAGGTGAGTGGGTAATCAATCATTCAGAAGGAGTCTGAGATGCTGAGAATAGAGTTTGAGCATAATCTAGCAGCTAATGAACAAGCAGGTGAGTGGGTAATCAATCATTCAGAAGGAGTCTGAGATGCTGAGAATAGAGTTTGAGCAGAATCTAGCAGCTAATGAACAATCAGGTGAGTTGGTAATTGTCCAGAAGAAATATTTGATGCTGAGAATAGAGTTTGAGCAGAATCTAGCAGCTAATGAACAAGCAGGTCAATTGGGTAATCAATCATTCAGAAGGAGTCTGAGATGCTGAGAATAGAGTTTGAGCATAATCTAGCAGCTAATGAACAAGCAGGTGAGTGGGTAATCAATCATTCAGAAGGAGTCTGAGATGCTGAGAATAGAGTTTGAGCAGAATCTAGCAGCTAATGAACAATCAGGTGAGTTGGTAATTGTCCAGAAGAAATATTTGATGCTGAGAATAGAGTTTGAGCAGAATCTAGCAGCTAATGAACAAGCAGGTGAGTGGGTAATCAATCATTCAGAAGGAGTATGAGATGCTGAGAATAGAGTTTGAGCATAATCTAGCAGCTAATGAACAAGCAGGTGAGTGGGTAATCAATCATTCAGAAGGAGTATGAGATGCTGAGAATAGAGTTTGAGCATAATCTAGCAGCTAATGAACAAGCAGGTGAGTGGGTAATCAATCATTCAGAAGGAGTCTGAGATGCTGAGAATAGAGTTTGAGCATAATCTAGCAGCTAATGAACAAGCAGGTGAGTGGGTAATCAATTCAGAAGGAGTCTGAGATGCTGAGAATAGAGTTTGAGCATAATCTAGGTGCTAGTGAACAATCAGGTGAGTTGGTAATTGTCCAGAAGAAATATGAGATTCTGAGAATAGAGTTTGAGCAGAATCTAGCAGCTAATGAACAAGCTGGTGAGTTGGTGATTGTCCAGAAGAAATATGAGATTCTGAGAATAGAGTTTGAGCAGAATCTAGCAGCTAATGAACAAGCAGGTGAGTGGGTAATCAATCATTCAGAAGGAGTCTGAGATGCTGAGAATAGAGTTTGAGCATAATCTAGCAGCTAATGAACAAGCAGGTGAGTGGGTAATCAATCGTTCAGAAGGAGTCTGAGATGCTGAGAATAGAGTTTGAGCAGAATCTAGCAGCTAATGAACAATCAGGTGAGTTGGTAATTGTCCAGAAGAAATATTTGATGCTGAGAATAGAGTTTGAGCATAATCTAGCAGCTAATGAACAAGCAGGTGAGTGGGTAATCAATCATTCAGAAGGAGTATGAGATGCTGAGAATAGAGTTTGAGCATAATCTAGCAGCTAATGAACAAGCAGGTGAGTGGGTAATCAATCATTCAGAAGGAGTCTGAGATGCTGAGAATAGAGTTTGAGCATAATCTAGCAGCTAATGAACAAGCAGGTGAGTGGGTAATCAATCATTCAGAAGGAGTCTGAGATGCTGAGAATAGAGTTTGAGCATAATCTAGGTGCTAGTGAACAATCAGGTGAGTTGGTAATTGTCCAGAAGAAATATGAGATTCTGAGAATAGAGTTTGAGCAGAATCTAGCAGCTAATGAACAAGCAGGTGAGTGGGTAATCAATCATTCAGAAGGAGTCTGAGATGCTGAGAATAGAGTTTGAGCATAATCTAGGTGCTAGTGAACAATCAGGTGAGTTGGTAATTGTCCAGAAGAAATATGAGATTCTGAGAATAGAGTTTGAGCAGAATCTAGCAGCTAATGAACAAGCAGGTGAGTGGGTAATCAATCATTCAGAAGGAGTCTGAGATGCTGAGAATAGAGTTTGAGCATAATCTAGCAGCTAATGAACAAGCAGGTGAGTGGGTAATCAATCATTCAGAAGGAGTCTGAGATGCTGAGAATAGAGTTTGAGCAGAATCTAGCAGCTAATGAACAATCAGGTGAGTTGGTAATTGTCCAGAAGAAATATTTGATGCTGAGAATAGAGTTTGAGCAGAATCTAGCAGCTAATGAACAAGCAGGTCAATTGGGTAATCAATCATTCAGAAGGAGTCTGAGATGCTGAGAATAGAGTTTGAGCATAATCTAGCAGCTAATGAACAAGCAGGTGAGTGGGTAATCAATCATTCAGAAGGAGTCTGAGATGCTGAGAATAGAGTTTGAGCATAATCTAGGTGCTAGTGAACAATCAGGTGAGTTGGTAATTGTCCAGAAGAAATATGAGATTCTGAGAATAGAGTTTGAGCAGAATCTAGCAGCTAATGAACAAGCAGGTGAGTGGGTAATCAATCATTCAGAAGGAGTCTGAGATGCTGAGAATAGAGTTTGAGCATAATCTAGCAGCTAATGAACAAGCAGGTGAGTGGGTAATCAATCATTCAGAAGGAGTCTGAGATGCTGAGAATAGAGTTTGAGCAGAATCTAGCAGCTAATGAACAATCAGGTGAGTTGGTAATTTTCCAGAAGAAATATTTGATGCTGAGAATAGAGTTTGAGCATAATCTAGCAGCTAATGAACAAGCAGGTCAATTGGGTAATCAATCATTCAGAAGGAGTCTGAGATGCTGAGAATAGAGTTTGAGCATAATCTAGGTGCTAGTGAACAATCAGGTGAGTTGGTAATTGTCCAGAAGAAATATGAGATTCTGAGAATAGAGTTTGAGCAGAATCTAGCAGCTAATGAACAAGCTGGTGAGTTGGTGATTGTCCAGAAGAAATATGAGATTCTGAGAATAGAGTTTGAGCAGAATCTAGCAGCTAATGAACAAGCAGGTGAGTGGGTAATCAATCATTCAGAAGGAGTCTGAGATGCTGAGAATAGAGTTTGAGCATAATCTAGCAGCTAATGAACAAGCAGGTGAGTGGGTAATCAATCGTTCAGAAGGAGTCTGAGATGCTGAGAATAGAGTTTGAGCAGAATCTAGCAGCTAATGAACAATCAGGTGAGTTGGTAATTGTCCAGAAGAAATATTTGATGCTGAGAATAGAGTTTGAGCATAATCTAGCAGCTAATGAACAAGCAGGTGAGTGGGTAATCAATCATTCAGAAGGAGTATGAGATGCTGAGAATAGAGTTTGAGCATAATCTAGCAGCTAATGAACAAGCAGGTGAGTGGGTAATCAATCATTCAGAAGGAGTCTGAGATGCTGAGAATAGAGTTTGAGCATAATCTAGCAGCTAATGAACAAGCAGGTGAGTGGGTAATCAATCATTCAGAAGGAGTCTGAGATGCTGAGAATAGAGTTTGAGCATAATCTAGGTGCTAGTGAACAATCAGGTGAGTTGGTAATTGTCCAGAAGAAATATGAGATTCTGAGAATAGAGTTTGAGCAGAATCTAGCAGCTAATGAACAAGCAGGTGAGTGGGTAATCAATCATTCAGAAGGAGTCTGAGATGCTGAGAATAGAGTTTGAGCATAATCTAGCAGCTAATGAACAAGCAGGTGAGTGGGTAATCAATCATTCAGAAGGAGTCTGAGATGCTGAGAATAGAGTTTGAGCAGAATCTAGCAGCTAATGAACAATCAGGTGAGTTGGTAATTGTCCAGAAGAAATATTTGATGCTGAGAATAGAGTTTGAGCAGAATCTAGCAGCTAATGAACAAGCAGGTCAATTGGGTAATCAATCATTCAGAAGGAGTCTGAGATGCTGAGAATAGAGTTTGAGCATAATCTAGCAGCTAATGAACAAGCAGGTGAGTGGGTAATCAATCATTCAGAAGGAGTCTGAGATGCTGAGAATAGAGTTTGAGCAGAATCTAGCAGCTAATGAACAATCAGGTGAGTTGGTAATTGTCCAGAAGAAATATTTGATGCTGAGAATAGAGTTTGAGCAGAATCTAGCAGCTAATGAACAAGCAGGTGAGTTGGTAATTGTCCAGAAGAAATATTTGATGCTGAGAATAGAGTTTGAGCAGAATCTAGCAGCTAATAAGCCAGCAGGTTTGTAGTTCATCTTCACATTAGTTCGTAGGTCCAAAGTTATGGGGCCTGATGGCTCTGTAAATAGGTAGGTAGCAGTCTGTTAAATACCAGTAGGTATTGTATTAGAGACCCTTTTATAAGGCATTGATATGCACATACTAATGTCATCAGCCCTGAAGGAGTCTTGATGGGGGTGGGGGAATCTGTGAAAGTAAGTGTTTTAATAATGTTTTGGTTTGTTCCAATTCTCAGAGAGAGAGAGAGAGAGAGAGAGAGAGAGAGAGAGAGAGAGAGAGAGAGAAGAATAAAAATATGAATGACAGTGTATAAATTGGATCTGTTTGATGATGTTTGTGTTTATTTTTGTAGGTCCAATCAACCGTGAGCTACGTCATCTAGTATCTAGTTATCAGAGTCACAATGCCCAACTCAAGGGAGAGATCAGTCGCTATAGGAGAAAACTGAAAGAGGCAGGGGTGGAGATTGCAAAGGTAAAACTAGAATGTCACACAATAAAAGAAAGATGGTTTAGATATATAAGCATATTTATATGGACTTTCATTCTCATTTGTCATTAACCTGGCATTATGTTCATATTAATGTCATTTTGCATAATATTTTGTCAGTATTCTGTTGCATGATTCATCTCAAATGTTTGGACAGCTAGGTTACCAAGAAAATGAATACAAATTTATATACTTTTCCACCCCAAAGAATCTTTTACTGATAGAAATCACCATGTCGTTTTTGTGTGTTTGCCAAACATCTTCCATTACACGCATGAGTGATGATTTTTTGTTGTTGTTTATCTTGCTATCCTCAGTTGAAAGCTGAAATAGAGAAACAAGCCCAAATGGGCAACAGTGGCTTACACAGCAGTGGTTCATCACTGGGATCTTCATCGGGGAGTGGAAGCAGTAGCAGTAACAGCAACAATAAAGAATCCAGCAGTGATCATAAGGAGGGTGGGCATGACAGAGAACAGACCAAGCGTGATGACCACACCCACCACCACCATCACCACCACATGGATGACAGGAAAGATAAAGATAGAGGGAAAGACGAGAGAGGGAAGGATGGAATGAAGAATGAGTCAGAACTTGTCAAAGAACTGAGAGCATCTTTGAAGTAATTACAATATTTTCTTTGCATCCTGGTAAATTAGAGCAGTAAACATGTTTAGACAATGGATTTCCAAATCATTTCTTGATAGCAAGATGATGTTGCTGCAAGATTTATGTCAAGGAACAGAAGGCTAAAATGAAGAGCATATGATATCAGATGATAGTATAAGAGTGAATTTTCTTCAAGGGTAGTTGGCCAAAGGTTGGTTATCTAAGAGAAGGGTAGGGGGGGATACTTGGCAGACACTGAGTCCTGTTTCTTTTCCACTCATTGCCTGTAGAAACCAAGTGTTCCCTGTATGAAAGCTTGTGGGAACATATTCATATGCAGTCTTCAAATTATTGCTTTCTGAGGTAGCTTAAGCAAACTGAGTGGTTCAGAAAAGACATGTGAAAGAACACAAAATGCATATTGTTGTCTTCATTGTTTGTGTTTCAGATCGTCATTTTGCGCTACCCCATTGTGCTAAAGGCGCAATCACGCATCGCCGATTGAGACGGCGGTTCACGGCGGTTCGGCATTCCGCCGTGAATCGCCAAAGACCGTGTTAACACTGTACACAAACCCTAGTCATCCGCCATGAACCATGATGTTGAAAACTATTCAAAGCGCGATTAAAGATTTCCGCCATCGCTTTGACACGGTTCACCGTGAACCCCCGTCTAAATCGGCGATGTGTGATTGAGCCTTAAGCTACCTTAAATCAATCCCAATTTACAAATTGTATGCGATTATATTTCACCTAAGATTTTTTTTTTTTTTATGTTCAAGGGAAAACATTAAGAAGATTATATGAGAATATGGTGAAACATAGTTTCAAGTCCTGCATAATAATTTTGGTGCACACTTCACTTTGAATCATAGAAAAGCCCAGGAGAGTCAGAAAGAGCTCAAGTTGCTGCTTGATATGTACAAGGGCCTTGCGAAAGAGCAGAGAGAAAAGGCACAGGTAAGTAACCTCAAACAAAATCTCTTGTCCATGAACATGGTCTGAATTCTACGTTGCTGTACATAGTCTGCTGATATATGGAAAGCTAAGTGTTAACCTCTTTGTTCTTTACAACTTACATAATTCTTTTGTTTCATTTGAATTATTTATTTATAATTATTACAATCTTAATTAAACTTTAATATATGTGTGACTTATTTTTGATATCCAGATCAATCTCTTGATTTCTGTAGCTTTGATAGTAGCTGCAAATGAAAAAATGGCATTTTCACATAACTATTTGAATTCATGCTCCTAGATTATGTCGAATGAGCGGAAGGCAAGGATGGAGATAGATGAACTCCAAAAGAAGATACGGCACCTAGAGGAGAGGGAGAGACAGGAGAGTAGAAAGATGGCTGACGACGATGCCATGAGGAAGATACGAGCCCTGGAAGAAGGCATTCATCAGCTTCAAAAGAAACTTGCTGAGAAGAAACAGGTCTGTTACCCCCCTTCATTATCCTTTAGCAAGAAATCATATTTGCCACTCTCCACCCAGGGCCCTGTTTCATAAAACTTGTTATCAATAACAAGTTGCAGTAACTGTTATAAGCTACTGAAATCATTGCATCTGATTGGCTGAGAGCAAATTTGTCAGAAATATGACAGTTGTTACTGATAACAAGTTTTATGAAATAGGGGCCCCAAGTGTGGGTTGGTGGTAGGAATAGATTCTGGGAATGCTTGAGCACCTCAGCAATGCTACTGAAGCCATGGTGATAATGACCAGTTTGTAATGCACAGTAAAGTATATTTACATATATGTGAATATATATCTCCTAATTATTCAACAGTCATACAGTATGCTTGTAATTTTTCTGTTAATAGGAAGAGGAGGCTCTCTTATCTGAAATGGATGTAACAGGTCAAGCGTTTGAAGACATGCAGGAGATGAATACAAGGCTCTTACAACAACTCAGAGAGAAGGATGATGCCAATTTCAAACTCATGTCTGAGGTACTTTTATAACAAACATACAAAAAAGGAATATGTTAAATGTAAAAACTTTAGAGATAGAGGTTTGTGATAGAAAATTCATGTGGATCATGTAAATTACTTACATATTGTGGTATGAGATGTTCTTTGATTCAGTATCAAAGTATTGGACATATTTTAATTGTAGTCTCTGTTGAGCGTACTTTTGCTTTCATTATGTCTATTTCATATAGGTAAATAAGCAACCATGGGACAAACTCCTCCATGTTCTATCCAAAGAAGTAGTTATTTGTAGATTAATTGTAAACCTTAGGGGTACTCTCAATTCCCAAATCACTGTCACAATGTTTGGGTAATTATGCCTCCTCAAATTATTGACATATTCCTCCATACTCATTTGTGCCACAGAGGATAAAATCCAACCAAATTCACAAGCTACTGAGAGAGGAGAAGGATGTCTTAGCTGACCAGGTAGGGACATTACAGACCCAGGTGGATGCTCAGAACCAGGTAGTGAGGAAACTGGAGGAGAAGGAGAGGGTTCTACAGACAACACTGAGTACTGTGGAGAAAGAACTCACCCTTAGACAACAAACCATGGAAATGCATAAAAGAAAGGTATGTTGGTTGTTGTTTTTTTTCCAAATCTACCTTAACATTCTTTTCTTTCTCTTTCTGCAAAATTTTGTTTGTCCTTTTCATCTTCTATTTCTTCTATTCTCTTCTTTCTTTAATGTATTTCTTGTCTTCATGTTCTTTCTGTTTTAGTTTTATCTTGCATTTCTACTCTCCTTTTCTTCTCTTCTTTTTGACACATGTCCACCCTCTCCATATGCTTAACCCATTCGTGACAGAGGTCCACATTTTGTGGTTTGACCTAAGAACTTTTGATGCAGAGCCCTAAAAATTATACCAAGTACATGAGCAGAAAGAGCAAAAAAATTCTACACAAACTGTGCCCACTTTGGTTGCGTCAATATTCGTTGTTTGATGCTGAAAATTTTTTAAAGGAAAATAAGCATCAAAATCCTTAAATTGGCAATATGATAGAAAGTTTAAAATCACTGTTTTCCCCTGCAATTTGGCAACTTTTTGACTTCTCATCATAATTTATGTCAACTTATATTCATTTCAGATACATGACATTTTATAAGAAAAATGTAGCAATAAAATAAAAATGTTGGTGTTGCCAATTTGAAGAATAAAAGCTGATCAAATTAGGCTATAAATAATTCCTGTCACGAATGACTTGATATGCCCTCTTCCCATCTTTGGCAAAGTTTCCCTTTTTAGTTTTTATTGCAGATTTTCATGTTTGTTTCCAGCAACTCTTTCAACCCTTTTTCTTCCATGGGCAGCAAGCTCAATTCAAATATTTGGATGGTGTAATCCATGTTTCCGATGAAAAATGTTCATTTTTTTTCTCCCTTAAACAGAAGTATTCCGCTAAAGATAAGATATATGCATGATTTGAAACTAGTAATACATACATAGAAGCCAACTGCCAATATTTGTTCATGAGCAGGAGGCACAGTAGGGATAATGTTTATTTCTTCAGTAATATTATGTTTACATCTTAACTCTATTAAGATATGGTGGATTTAGAAAAGCACAGGAGACTTATAGAGTTTTGTGGCTAGAATCTAAAAATCATTTCCGTCACAATTCAAACCAGCTTTTTTGCTATTGTTGCAGGCCATGGATGTTGCTCAGCAGGCAGCAGACTTAAAAATGAAGCTGGACAAGATAGATGGAACAACAGAAGAGCTTCAGAAACTAGTGAAAGAGAAATCAACAGCAGTAGAACAGGAGAATCATAAATTCAGGAGAGCACAGGTGAGTTATGAGTTAAAGCAACCACAGTAAAGTATATACAAGATGCTATAAATACGTTATGTTCTGCTTTAAAAAAATTTTTTTTTTACTAATTTGAGAAATTTTCAGCCCAAAGTATTGGTTTATTTACATGAAAAGAAACCGGTTACAGATGTTGGAATCTGAACATTAACATTCATGTGTTTTAACACATTCATGACATACAAGAAGAATAGTATCCTCAGTTAGTTTTGTTCCATTCTTCAGTTTTATGGCACATATGAATACTTTGTCCTTTGATTTATAAACCAAATTAACCTGTATTCATAAATTTTGCAAGTCTTCTCAGTTTAGAATCATTGCTCTCTTCTTTACTTATCTATATCTTTTTTTTTTTATTGTTGTAATATTGAACAAATAAAGGGTAGTGACGTTCATTATCAAAGAGTGCTTCTTAAAATATTATGTGCTTGCTTCAAATGATTTGCAGGAGGAATGTGTGAGCTTAAAGAGAAAGGTGGAGAGATACAAGAGGATGGAGCTGGCAAGCAGTGCTGATGAGGTGTTAGCAGAAGAAGTTAGATCATTGAAGGTGAGATACGTTTAGGAGGAAAATATGTGACATGACAGCATGTAATAGTTCACTCTTTAGGCCCATTGAGATATCCAATGACAAACCTCCACATTTATTTTTTGTGTTCACATATGGCATGGTAAACCGTGTTATTTGTGATAATGAGACGCTCAAATAAAACAGAGTTTTGCCAAAAGCTGCAGAGAAAAACTCGCGTCATATTTTGTGTTAACTTCATAAGAATTTGATTAGTCCACACCTTTTTTGCAGCCAGGAGGCAAAATAAAAAAATTATAGCCTCTGCCTTTTTTTCTTTGTTGCCTCATGTACCATTCACTTATGCTTTAAAAATTTGTGGGGATTTACTGTGGGGTTCGCTGTTACATATGTGAACTTGCCTTTTCTCTGTAAATTTATGATTGGGAGATTGTGGGTATCATCATCATGTAGGATACTGTAGCATAGCATTTTTGTGTGGTGACAATTTATAATTTTGTATTGATTGGAGTTCACTTTTTTCACAAACACTACTATGAAATTATAATTTGCTGCCATTTCCAATTCATTGATCTTCAGAGTTAGAATGTGGCTTGAGCCCCCTTGGATGTTTGAAATGGTGGAGTTGTAATTGCATTGGGCTTATTTTTCTTGTAGTGTAGTCTTATGCATCTTTTGATACCAAGTTTATAGAATTTGAATTGGCAAATAAAGTGCTATTAAAAAAACCAAACAAACTTGCCTTTAGAAAAATAAAGTATTGGTTTCCTTGTGAATTTTAATTCATTGTCATCTCTTTTTTCCTCAGGAACAACTGACATGTCCGTGCTGTAAGAAGGGTCGCAAAGATGTGGTCCTCACGAAATGCTTTCATGTCTTCTGCTTTAACTGTATCAAGACAAGATATGAGACCAGACAGAGAAAATGTCCCAAGTGCAATGCTGGATTTGGTGCCAATGACTACCATAGAATATGGTTGGACTGAAAAAAGAACCTTCCCAAATGGTTGAACTATGGCCAAACTTTGGATTCAGAGGGAGAGACTGGGAGAAAATCCTTAGTCCATGTCATTCAGTGTATGATCCCTGGTGTGAGTTTGACTTCATTGCTCACTCGGATTCGAAAAAGCAGAAACATCAGTTATTGAAAGATGGGAATATTTTTGTTTTCTATGAGGTGTATAATGCTGAAATATAGATTATGGTTATGTGTTGAATCAACTAATGCTTATTGATTTGATTGAATGGAGAAAGGAAAGGGACATAAAGAGTGTCACATGTAGTGGTCTCTTTTTATGTTGTTGTGATGCCAAGCTGCTTGTATGATACGCTTCAGCATGAACAGAGGGTATGGCTTCTCACCAATTTGTAACCTACAACTGTTTCATGGTGTATTGTCTTCTTGCATGCATATATCCAATTTTTGTCTGCAACATCATGTCCACTTCATAATCTTATTTGCTTTGCATTTGCGGTGTGTTGTATAGAATCTTCAATAAGGTTTTTTGTACATTCCATCGGTTGTTGTGTTTTCAGTTTAATTCTTAATTATAAAACTGATTATAAAACTGAAAGTTGAAGCAATTGCACTATTTAAAAACCTATTAGGTCTCTCAATTTGATACTCCTTGGATTTACTTACGTTTCTTCATTGTCCTCTAAAACAGTTATTTGATCATGGGCAAATATTCCTTTGTACATTTACACCAAAGACAATGACTAATCATGGCTCCTGTACATCAATAATTGGTGCTGAAATGAGGTCAATAGGATGTCATGTTATATCACCCCATCCTTTTTAGATCATGTCTCTTTATACAATGGAGTATATGTTGTCACATGTTTCACCATTCATACCTTCTGAAAAGAAAAATAAAGAAACCCAAGTGGTGAGATTGTTTAGTTCATAACCACTGTGCACATAGTATACCTCATAGCTGGTGTTAGCTGTAGATTTTCATTTACTTTACTTTTTCTGTATTTCAACTTTGCTTGTTTTTTATTAAGTCTTTTCCTTTTAGTTTTATTAGCATAACTATGAAACAGTTATAGTTTTTTTGTTTTTGTTTTTTAAAGAATGTTTAATTGATGTGTATTTGTATTTTCAAGCAAATTGAATAGAAATTTTACTAGGGTGTCCCTCTAAATGTGCTGCACAGCCATTCATATTGTCATTTGTAGAGAAACTTATTCAGTCTGTAGAGCATATTTCCTCATAAAGACATTTCCCTCAAGTCCTGCATGTTATGTTGTGACAGTTTTGCTGGCTTCTCAAAGCACGAGTGGCTCCATGTCTGAAGAATGCAATTGCATTAGAAGTTAGTTTTGAGCTTTTACAAGAAGCAGTGTAGGGATACATCAGTCTGCTCTTTCACTTTTATGTAGACTTCATCATAAAAAGAAATGCATTTGTGGTCGATCTTCAATTTATGTTGGAAAAAAAAAAGTATGATCTGATGTAATATGATATCTTGTAATAAGGTGATAGTGTCTGTAAATAAAGCTGTATATGTATATTTGATCAGGGAAATGGAGATTGATAGGCATGTGTAACATGTTACTGTTGTCGTATAATTCAGCTTTTGGAGTGGTACAGGGGAAGAAAGAAGAGGAGAGAATATAGAAGTAGTGAGCTCTTGTAAGCTTTCGATAAGCAGATGCGGAAAGAAGTAAACTTGCAGAGGAATTATCAAAAAATAATATCACCCTAAGAGTGAACCTCCTAGTATATGTTTCTTTTTTTTTTTCTGTTCCAATTTAAAAGATCCCATGAAGAAAGTAAATTTCACTCTAGAATGGGACTATTTGAGCTATTTTGTCTCTATCATGGAAGGAGGTATCGTGTGTAAGCCTGTGGTGCTGTTGTGGGTAGAGTTGCTTCAAGATATCCACAGATGTCCTAAAATTCAACAAAAGATGAATTCACGGCAGCTATTGAATTTCATTTTTTTTTAGCCAGGAGGATCATGTTATGTAGCAGTCATATATATGTATGTCCTTTTAGAAATTTCATATAGGTTGAACTTGATGTAAGTACATTTGCACATGGATTATCCTTTGTCAAATGAATCTGGTTATTGGTCTTTTGCATTGATAGAATGCTCCCAGAAGTGTTGCTTTCAAACTCATTTCAAACTTTTTCAAACATTGGATGGTTTAGAAATGAAAGTAGGATTTTATTCCTGTCTTGACTGTATGTTTAGAATACAACCTTTCGATTATTGTACAGGCAAACCTCTTTATAACAAACTCCTCCAGACCAAGGAAATTACCTCTTTATATCGAAACCTTGTTATATCAGGGCTAAAAAACAAGATAATAGAAAGAAGGGGGACCGGCAAAACTACCTTGTTATAACGAGTTTGTTATACTGTAACAGTGTTCTTTATAATGAGGTTCTATGTAATTAAGTATGTACCAGTTAGTCTCAGTCCAATTTTAGGGTTGTTAAATGTGTTATCAGAGGTGACCTAACAGACATGTATGCTCCAGTTACAATTGCTTCGGGCTGTATTTCGTCAAAGAAACAGTTAGGGTCAGGGTTAGGGCTTGGCATAGCGTTCAGTCCAGAATTAAAGTTCAGTATTCAGTTAGTGTACGAAACTGATATGCAGCAATTGTCGCTGGAGCATGTGTTGCGGAATTGTTATCAGAAGTAGGATTGCATTGAAAAATCAAGACACTGCCAAACTGCACTAAAAATTACAGTTTCCTACTAATGAAAATCATGTTTGATGTTGAAGGAATTGATCTGATAATGATCGCTTTACCATGCTTTGTACCAATGTCTTTTCACCCCCAATCAACATTGGTACTGCTTCCAGTGTTTGTAGAGTATACACAATTAAATTGGATAGTGTTGATATCATAACAGGATATGTTGTAAAAAAAAAAAAAAAAATTGTTGTGTTGCTATTGTTCAATATTGGAGGATAAGGGGAAATTGATATTTCATTGAATATTAGATTGGAAGCAAAAATTATAAGATTACTATGGTTTTTAGCATTACACAAAGTATAATGTATCATATGACATTATTTTTTAGAGTCATATTTTCTCCTCATTTAATGGAGTGCTTCGAAGAGGATTATGTGTATATTACTTGGATGAGAAATTACATGTAGCAAGTACGCTTTCCTTGTAACTTGTTATTTGTACAATACATTGCCTGCAAGGTACCCCAATTTGCATTGTTGAATAAAAGCTGATGTATTGTGGCGTAACATGAATCTAGTTGTGAATGTTGTCGTTGAGTTATTCATTGTCATGGAAGTTACATATAGACCCCAACTCATTTTGTTTAATTGCACTTTACTATAAGGTCCAGTAGATATTCAAATCTACTGATATTTATTCATCAGAACCTCCAAGTGATAGAATATTTAGCGCACCTGTTGTGAATAAGTAATTAATCTCCCTTCATACATAGTTGTTGGTTCAAAATGGCATCAGGCTCATTTTCAATCCATAGGTCCAGAAACTTCTGAAAGATGCAAGTATGACATGATGGTTATTATTAGTAGTAAACTAATTATTCACACTCATTGCCTTGTCTGAAAACAGTCCTCTACTCACATACTCTGCACTATGAGGAAGTTTGATGACTATACTACCCAGGCCCCTAAAGCTCCGCCATTTTGACGAGATCCATTAGAAGGCCGACCTAAGCACCCATCAATATTTATGAGCAAAAATGAATAATTCATTTGTAAGATGATTCCAAGGAGTCGCGTACGTTAAAACATTACGCCCATCAGCTAAAAATATGTGCAATGATGCACAATCAATACGCAACAACTGTGCAACAAATGCGCATTAAATCAAAGTATCATAATAAAAGTGATACGCGCCACACACGCAGTAGATATGAATAATGCAACAAAAAAATGGGTGCTTAGGTCGACCTTCAAATGATCCGAAAGAGGCGGGCCTAATGCCATTCGCGTAATGATATAAGCGCATGCTGCTTTTCATCTAGTAAATTTATTATGTCTATGATACTACCCTGCTTTGACATAGGGAAGTAAGTGGCATATCAACAAAATTTGAGTTACTGATATTTTTCAAATTTAACCTTACGTGCTCTTCTTCCAGGCCAAATTTTATGCATGAACACTCATCCTGCGAAGAGATATGTTAGGCAAGACATCATGATCTTGCATTGACGTCCTTGTAAATGACAGATTCATTTTGCTCTTTTACAGGAAATGTCACTTTTGTCACTTGCTTCCTTATGTCAAATTAGGGCAGTAGAAATGTAGGTCGATCTGTTATGACATGTAAATAATTGCAAGGGTCCGATTCCAAACCAAGTTTCCTCATAATTCATGTTAATCATCTCTATCTTGACACATCATTTCAAGGTGGCTATGAAACCTCTAATTATTATATCAGTTATTCAATTATTTATTAGCTATTCAATAGAAGACTACTTGGCATGAGATTACTTTATAGAACATGAACATTGGATATGCAAAATATTATTTTTCAATTTCATTTTCATATTCAAGGCTTTCTTCTTCACTGACAAATGGTCCTATCACAAAGTTACAAGATAATTTATTGAAATTTACAATATCTTTGAATGTTTTTTCATTAGCAGATTGATTTGCTTTGTTCCCATCCTGTTCATTCTAGGGGTGTCTGAATATCATCATAACTTGGTATTCAAACCATCTTCCTGGCTGGTCACAAAAGATACCAGAGGATGTTAAGAAGATAATTCATCATCAGCTGAAGCACACCATCATTGCTTGGCTATTCATGGCTCTCTTCTCAGTAGACATACCTTCACTGTCATTTCTTGACATTTACAATATCTGTATCTCTCAATATCTCTAACCGGCAGTGGATTAGACCAGCAAATGTCAGTCCAGTAATTCATCATCAGTTGATGGCAGAATGGTTTGACATCATATCATTTGAGCAGTCCAAACTTTCTTCCCCAGAAGACAAATTCTTCAGTATCACTTCTTGATATTCACAATATCTCTGAATGTCATATTCACCCTGGTATTCAAAGCCTTCTTTCTGACTGGCAAAGAATGGTACCAGTAAACAGTAGTTGGGTAGTTCATCATCAGTAGACTCCCATGCTCCAGCTCAACCTTCACAGGCGGTATCTTGCGCTTTGCCTGAGCACCCCGAGCCTCGCAGTGCCTGAAGATGAAGTCTCGATGTTGCCCGAGAGAAAGAGAGGCGATGGGGCTAGTTGCCACCAGTTCCTTCTCGTCGTCCCGATGCTCGCCCATGTAGTTGTTGCCATCAGCATACCTAGGAAACATAGGTAGATCAATTTGTTGTAGCATGTTGAAAAGTTCCAGGACTGTCACAGTATTCTATTTGAATCATACGTTGTATACACTTTGTTAAATCATATTTTGATTCTAACTGAATGATAACTTTAATCCCATTATCCCAAAGCAAAGCTATAGCTAAATGAATGGAAAGAGAAATATACATTTAGATTGATAGAAAGGGATCATGGGTGAAGATAATACACAAACCAAACCCACTGCTTTAATAGAGCTTACTGAAACCATGTGGTGCATGTATTATGTTTATGTGTATGAAAGAATTCAGTAGTCAACGGTTTAATCAGAAAAGAGATGGGTAACAAGCAGGCACAGTATGAAGGTGGATCACAGAGTAGATGGAGGATGTATAGGGGAGGCAAAGAATTAGAAAGAAAGAAAAAGTAATACTAAGAGTGAGAAAAAAGGAAAGAGAAAATGAAAGAGACAGATAGATATGCACTGAAAGATGCAAGGATCATGCTAAGTTTGTTTTCATACCTGTTGATGAGAACAAAGTTGAACTTGAAGCCTGTGACTTCTTGGATCCTATCCCTAATCTCTAATAGTAGTGGTGTCCATGGTTTAGCAGGCACAGTCACTCCAGAATATGTGTAAGTTACACCATTGTCACCATGCGCTACCTGCAAGCAGAGAAAGGTAATTGTTGCACAAGATAAGTTTGAGATTTATCAAAATTAAAAAATGAGGGATAGAACAAGAAGAGGAAATGAAAGTGAAATTCATTGATCGATCTATTTCAAAATGAAATTTAAAATGCCTTAATTGCCATTAAAAAATTGTATCAAAATACCGGTAGGCCTAGGATGAAATCATTCTTGTAGTATAATCTCCGACTCAATGAGCAACATTCCCATGAAAGAAAATGAAAGATTTATAATGTTGGGAAATTGATATTCGAAAGCAGAAATAATCTATATTTTGATAAACCTCAAACTCATCTTGTGCAACAGACCAATCTTCAATACCATTAAGGTCAAAGCTACATTTGTAATACACTGATTCAGATTAACATTTAAAGGCCATGATGCAAACATACACCTGCAAAAGCCTACAAAAAAGATGTTAATATGGTCTGATCAAATAAACTGTGCAGAATTTATGAATACCTGAAACCAACCTGTTTTCTTGGGATTTCATGCCACTTCCCATACACCTTGATTCTTGTTAAATCCCCCGTGAAATACTCCAGAGAATCCTCACATCGTAGCAACAAATCATCCGCCTCCTTCTTGGAATAGAGCCTCATGTAATCACAGTCTAAGTTTTCTCCAGCTATTTTCCTCTTCTGAAGAATATGCTTTGCCTTTGGCATCCTCTGATCCAACACGGGGGCTTCAGTTCTTGCTCTTTTAATAAGAGGTTGATCTCCTTCTTCATCTTTTGTCTCTTGGCATTGTTTACTGCTTGATGTACATCCAGTAGCTGGTTCAAGAGACTCCAATTTCTTCTTTCTGATGACAAACCTATCCATAGTGATGAATCCAAGCTGCAACTGTACAGTTGTTTATATCGATCTCCTGATATTCTCTTTCGGAACAAAAATTAAAGAGATAAGAAAACAGGTTTAAACACCATGTATGATTTATCAGATTTTAAATGCTCTATTTCATGTTTTTTTCTTTTCATTAATAATTCCATGATATTGATAGTACACTAATCTATTTACATAATACAATCCAAGGTGATATTTAAACTGAACCATATCATGGCAGAGAGAGAGAGAGAGAGAGATAGAGAGAGAGATAGAGAGATAGAGAGATCACAAAAAATTATTTGAATAAAATTCATGTTGAAAATCATGAAGTCACTGACTATAGGCTAGCAAATGTGATCTTCAAGTTCAACTTTCAAGTTCAACAGCATGACCACCATCATCACTACCACCAACACCACCACAACCGTCATAAATATTATCATTATTATCCTGCCCCTTCTATTGCTCCTGTTCCTCGGCCTCATTATTTTATGACAAAATCATTTAACATAAATATTTTTTTACAAAAAGATATAGACTATACGTGGAAGTGAAACCGATTTGATTCATAAACTTACAAGTTACACATGTATCTTGTCGGTTTCCCTTTCTCTTCGGCTACAGTTTAACAATTAGAACCAACAAATCCAAGTTAGGCCTCTTTGTTGAAGTTGTCAATACACCTGATAGTGGACTTGACTTGACTAACGGGAGTACTATACTTGATGACAAGAAGGAGTAGGTGTCTCACTTCGAAGCTTCGTCTTAGATTTCAGTAAACAGCGATTATGCAATCGAGACACTTTCAACTAAAATTAGAGGACATTTCTATATATCGACGAAAAAATATTTAAAGTCCCAAATATGATCATTTATATTAAAATTGTAAAAAACTGAATATATATTTTTAACAAAAATATTTTGAAATCAATTAATTTTATTTCATATACTTTTAAATAAACATTACCTTAAAATATACATGTATGTTGATATTATTTTGTGTTTCACTCATAAGATTGGCAATGCGATTCATGCTTCTGAGCGGCGCTAGCGCTAGCTAGCTAGTTGAGCATGATCCGTACCACCAGCTTCCACGTATGTTTTGCCTAATGCAAATGGCTATATCTCGCTAATATTCTTCAAACGTTTCTGAATCCGCGACGTGTAATCTTCTTGTCTCCAGAACTGAGTCTGAGGAAAATGCGAAACATGGCCCAGGGAAATCAATGGGAAGGTGAGAATGAAAAACAGACTTCACTATTATTTGTTTATTAGTGCATTATTGGCAGGAGTTTGACTTTGAATTTGTGTCGGTCTGACTGAGTGTGACTGTGTGACAGTGTGACCGATTAGGCCTAGTGAATTTCTGATTTGGCAACTGACATTGTATTATTATGCACTGCATGAGCTGAGCTGAAGTGAAGAGATTTTTTGTTGTTGAGATGAGTGCATTTTTCGATTTTAAGTCCATTTACACAATCTTTCATTATGTGAAGTTACCAATCAATTTTCTTAACCTTAGTTTACATTTCCTTTGAATTTAAGGGAGGGAGGCTCTATTTTGGCTTAAGAAAATGTGTCTCATGACCATGATGACTGATTCGCAAGTATTTTGAAAAAAAGCAGTGTATACAGCCACACGCATGTGTCTTCACCTTACGGCCACACGTGTGTGGCTGTATCCACAGCATCGACACGAAGATACAGCCACACTTGTCTGAATTCCCACTTATAGTCTGTGCCGCTGCGCTATCGCTTGTGCAGTGCATACACTAGCGATAGCTGTCGTGGGCCTCGTGGCACAAGGTACAAGTGGGAATTCAGACGAGTGTGGCTGTATCCTCATGCCGATGCTGTGGATACACCCACACGTATGTGGCCATAAGGCAAAGACACACGCGTGTGGCTGTATACACTGCCTTTGAAAAAAAGGAAGTATCTTTTGGCCATCTATCTCGCAATGCTGGGAAAATGATTTGGTCATCCCCTTCTCATATAACTTATGTTAACTGTTAGACTGTCGTTACTGTCTAACTTTACAATGATAGTATACAAATTTGTCATTGATCTTTGATCTTTCATTAAGGTGACTAATTCCAAGTTTACTTTATCTGAAAATAGTCACATAGACTCTTGGACTTGGTTCCTCCACTTTGGAGAACTGCAGAACTTTGTTGCTGTGTAAGGGTTGCCATAAAAATGAAGAGATACTGTTGGGTTTACAGTGACAAAATGACACATCTAGTCTTGGTTAAAAAGGAAATTTAGATTTCATGGAACATTATGGAACATGTATATTTTTGTTAAACTTGATTTACTTTAGTTGTATTCAGAACCAGTTTGGAGTGGACCTTACTTCTGGTTATTTAAATTCATTTTGAGAAAACTTTGGTATTATAATATTTTCTCTAAAAATGTAAACCATTTTAACATATGATTTCATAATTATATTTCAAGAACCAATTGTTAATGGATAGCAAAACTTGCTGAAAACAACCTAAACTTACACTGGAATTCACCAACAAAGATACACACATGGGAAATTGTTGACCAACATGGCCTACATGTACATGTACATGTATGTCTAGTCCCAACTTTTCATGAAATACATTGTGTATTCCTTGTACCTTATATGACTTGGTCTTGGCAGTTACTGTTACATATTTTATTTCAGAATTACATGGCAGAAATATTTATTTATAGACAATAATGTTTTTACTTTTCATTTAAAAAAAAAAAAAAAATTCTGTTAGCAAGATACAGGTAATTTTGAATGTTAAAATAAATCATTAAATTAAATTAGGATGACAAGTTATTTGATAAACTATTGTGGCTGAGGTGAACTTTGGGGCTACCGTCTTCACAATCTACAAACAAAGGAAGATTAGTTGGCTTCTTAGCTATCCTCATCATTTACTAAAATCAGCAATTTCCTTCTTATAAGTTGTTACTTGTGACTGCCTTTCATGCCATGACACTCCCTACTTCTCTTCTTGTCTTGTCTAAGTTTTGACCAACCTTACTGTTTTCTGTCCATGTTGACTTAATGTCTTCATTCATTGCAAAGTTCTGCCAAATATCACTCATGAACTTTTTAACTTGAGTGTAGTGAATAGTAGTGAGAATAAGCATTGCTCTTGCAGTATGGAATGTTAAAGCGTACATCAAGCTTCAGTACTTCCTCAAATACCTAGTAGTCCGAGTACATAGATTGATTAGAGGCTGATGATCACTGTGATATAATATTTAATTATTTTGAAATGCAGACTTGAGAAAGAGAGCCAGGCAGCTAGAGAATGAGATAGATCTTAAACTGGTATCCTTCAGCAAACTTGGAACTAGCTTCAGTGCCATCAGATCCAGTGACTTAGACAGGTGCGTACACTATGAATGAAAGAGAAATAGTAAACAAATGAATTGTAAGAGGTTGATGGGACAAATTATTCCTGCTGAGGTGATCTTGCAGATTCCATCTGTTCAAAACATATGAGGGAAGATAGTACAGCCTGTTAGATCAGATCACTTAAGTTTCAAAGAGAATTTGTTCCACTGCTCAGGTAATCTGTAGAAAAATAGATCTGTAATAAGCAAGTGAAAAATTCTAAGAAGTGTTACCTTGGAAAATCTATTTTCGTTGCCCCAATGTTCATATCTTTCTTTCTTATACACACACACAGATGATATCTATACATTTGAATGCTACATGTAGGGCCTGCAGGCCTTGAATAAACATGGGAAATATGTTTTTTTTTTAATTTATCCAAATGGTAAAAGATTGTCCAGGTTATGTCAGTTCAAGTGTATTTTAGATGCATGAAACATTTCTGTCCTCATATTTTCTTCTTAACAGCAGTTCAGACACAGCACCTCTTCTAAATGCTTCCAACAGTGAGCATATGTTTCACACAATGGCTATGGAGATAGAGCAATTGTTAAACAAGGTGAGTATGCACAGTTTCTTTTTTTTAAGTTCTTTTCTGCATGAATAGTTAAATGAACTAATTGTTACCCTGTCATGAATGGATAACTTATGAAACATCAAGATTTTTTGTCAGAAATTTTGAAGGGATGCAATACTGATATAGAGTATTTTAAAGACTCAATGTGACTTTCTTTT
Source organism: Echinometra lucunter (assembly GCA_029962745.1). NCBI lineage: Eukaryota > Metazoa > Echinodermata > Echinoidea > Camarodonta > Echinometridae > Echinometra > Echinometra lucunter. Next base: position 29,848,687 of record CM057154.1, on the reverse strand, counting down.
TGATCGCTCCTTATGCTCATTATCAAATTACAGGGATGATTTACATTCTCGTGGAAAAGGTGTGATGTACATGTACAAAACATGAATTTAATTTTCCCATATTCTCCATGTGTTAACTGATCCACAGCTATCAGATGTGAATGATAGAATGGCAGATTATGCTGGCAGTGTATCAGTGGCATCTCCCAGTGCTGCCCTACTCCACACCCTCCAGAGGCATAGAGACATCCTCAAAGACTACACCCATGAGTTCCACAAGACCAAGGCCAACATCGAGGCCTGCAGGGAACGGGAGGAGCTCATGGGCTCTGTCCAGAGGGAGATCGACAGTTATAAGAGCTCATCAGGACTGAATAGGAGAACCGATCTCTATCTTAAAGAGAATGAACATATACGAAAGTAAGATGAATATGTTGTGGTTTTGTAATTGGTCTGTGGAGTTCTTTACAGAAAATCATGGGAAACCTGATTTTTAAACTTTGGGTTGTGTTTTATAGTAAAATAAACTGTTGGAAATTGTGGCAAAACACACATTTAGTAGACTTCCAAAAGAAAATTCATTTCTGTAAGGATGTTAATGGGCAGAGACGGTATACGATAATATTATCATTACCTTCTTCTTGTATCATGATTTTGACTCAGTCTATGTCTCTATCTTTCTACAGTTCAGAAAGAATTGCAGATGAAACAATAAGGTAAGCTATTATTATTTCCTGTCATCCAGTAGAGGAAGTAAATGATCATTATTTCTCTGTGCTGCAAGGAATAGCAGGATATCACTGTACCCCTTTTCCTACCAATATTTCACAGTACCTCTGCAGGGTTGGCGGATTTAAATCATGATTTAAATCGCGATTTAAATCACCATGATTTAAAAAAAAAAATCATTGATTTAAATCACTTCCATTGAAACATTTACAAATCATTGACAAATTGTTTGTTCAAGGCAGTTTTAATTCTTCAAATCAACTGAAAAACTTTGAATTAACTTTATATCAATTGAAAAACTTTGAATTAACTTTATATCAACAAAAAATCAACAAATCTTTCCTATCTACTTAGAACAAATTAAAATCAAGTCAATCAAATCAGCTGATTTCTTAAAAATTAGAGATTTGTGTCGTCAACAGTTACTCCATTTTTTGTAAATGTCAACTTTTTCTTCTGAAATTTTACATTCTTTGTCAGCTATTAATAGTGAAACAAGTTTCTTATTTATTTCTTATCATTTATCACACAATCCAAAACTTTTCAGAGAGCAGTAGTGTAAAAAATATAATATGTAAAAGTCAATGACAAAAGGTTTGTTGGCAGTTTTCCAGTTTTGATCCTTCACAGTTATACTTCTATCATGTGAAATTTAAAAAAAATCATCTAATCAACAGATTCCACATGCTTATTTCTTCTTGTTACATTTATCACACAATTAAAATAATGTAGTACAGTCACAATTTGACTGTTGAAAAAACTTTCTCATTTACCTTTTAAGTCACTAGCTCATTTTATGTTCAGTGCTATGGAAGTTTTGTATTTGCATGTAGCAATGGAAAGAGGATCTATAAAAACAATTTGCAAAACTCAAAATAAACTTTTAAAACTACATTTAAATCTTAAGATGTAGGTACTTACATGTAAGTTACAATCAATTACAGTTGTTTTGCTGATTTTATCCTTTAAGTCAAACTTACAGTTGTATAGGGTCAAAAGTTGTTTTTTTTTCCTACTTCATGTATCAAACAGATTTTTAGAGAACACGTGAATAAGAATTGTAGATTAATGTAAAAATCACAGTAATATACAATGTAATGTAGTGTAGTCACCCTTTGACTAAGCTGTCTCTTATATTGGTCTCCAACACTGACAGTTTTGCATCTCTATCTGTAGCAATAGATGAGCTTTAATACCAATTTGTAAAACTGTCACAAAGCTGTTGAGTGCACATTTAGATACAATTTTCACTGAGGAGTGTCTGGAGATTTTCCTCTGGGATTTTTTTAAATACTGAGTGGAAATTCACAGAGGGGAATATTCTCTACTCACTGGGAATTCCTTATGGAAGTTTCCTTCATAGCCCTACGTGTATGTATGATAGAATTAAGTTCATATACACGATTCCTCAAATTGATTTTTATTTGCCCATTTTGACTAAATTTAATTACAAATCATTATGGTTAAGAAAAATATTAGGAGTGAAATGTATGATAACATTAAAATTAATGTCATTGTAGGGTGAGCTCTTTTGGTAATTAAACTTTTTTTCGAATGAACTTTAAAAAAATCAAAAAAATCAAAAAAATCCGATTTAAATTTAAAAAATCTGATTTAAATCAAAAAAATCGCCAACCCTGTACCTCTGCCATTTCATACATGTAGATCCAAGCTGTTTAGTTTGTGGTATGTAAGACCCATGTAAAAGGCAGTCATTAGCCACTAAAGCTACTGTTGAACCAATAAAATATCCAGTCTGAAATCTGTGAATAAACTACTTTTCTAGAGGGCCAAAGAAACAAATCTCAAATGGGCAAATTTAAAGGTGAAGATAAAGTGCCAGCAAAATTTTGTTCATGTTGCATTGATTAATTTCTGCTCTTGGAAGGAGAACTAGATCAGTGATTAGCCCTGTCCATGTTCACTCTGAAGAATTCCTCAAAATATCATTCAAGGAGTAGTCAATAGCTTTAGTTCTTAAAACACTTTTGACATGTGTAGTTGTGAGTCATAGTACAGTTCTGAGACAGCACACATTTGTGATTGTGCGATAAACATGCAGTATTCTCTATTTTTTTCCCTGATAGCGTCGCCATGGCAACTAAGGAAAACCTGAGTGCTCAGAAATCAGCGCTGAAGAAGATCTCTACTGGCATGAATTCCATGGCTAGTATCCTTTGCAAACATTGACCTTTAATTATGTCATATGAATGAAAACATAAATATATCATTAATTACGTTAATTATTTGAAAACACTCACATACCCACCCAGTGTTCCATTTGCCCTGTAATCCATATACGTAACCCTCCTACTTAAAAAAAAGTAAAAATGCATTTTATTATTTTGGTTTAATATCATATCTTCTCAGATTCAAATTCCCATTCCTGAGAATATTCTTCCTTAACTCAGCTGTCTTTGCAGACCGCTTTCCTGTATTAAATAGCTTGATCCAGAGGATAAACCTTCGAAAGAGGAGAGATTCATTGATTCTGGGAGGGGTCATTGCTGTATGTATCGTGCTCTTACTCTGGTATGCCTTCCGATAGAATCCAAACATTGTTTGAAGAACTCCTGAATGGCAGCCTGTGACCCACTGCAAGGGGAAGATGGAGGAAGCATCACAGGAGGACTATGTAACTTGGTGGTTATGCTTTTCACTGACTTACCAACTGATCTTGAACAGGAGATGCGAATTAAGAAGATGTAAGCATGCAATCAATGCTATATGATGGTGGAGAGCCTGATGTTTTAAGATTTCATCTATTAATGAATGCGATCATCTATTAAAATGTAAGTAAGGATGTGGTGGGTGACAGGTCTGTTAATGCAGAGAGGATTCAGCACTCTCCAGAAAGACAGGAGCTAGCCCTTTTCTGTACAAGCACAGTAATATCGTATACATCCTGGATGGAATTGTGGCCCAACTGAGGTGGCTTAGTTTTTCCTTGCCTTTTTATCAGTCCTGACTGAAAGGCCAAGCTATACACACTATTTTAAGACTCAACTGAGGACATTCATTCCTTTGAGAATACTGAGATTATGAAAGTATATGTGGAATTTGTCTTAACCATCCACAAGATGCAGCTTGGATTGTTGTACTGTTGGATGAAAGCACCACCCACTGAACACTGATTGCACTAGACCAACTCATGATAGGTTAGAGCTTAATTGAGAGCTTGTCATACATGTATAATGTTTTAACATTGTGAAAATTGTTTGGAAGGATATGTTTTCATAGCATTTCTTTTGTACATTGCTTTACAGCTGTCGTGTAAGAAAGATAAAGTAATCATGTAAATGTCTTAACTTGACATAAACTGTTGTGCCTGCTGTTTTACATGTTGTATGTAAGCAAAATAACCACAAATTGCTTTCAAAGAGTTTGGCAGATTAAAGAAAATAAGGCAATATGAATGAATTGGTTTATGGAGTAGTTATTAATGTACAATACTTATTTCACCTCTCCAGCTGTTATGTGTGTAAAGGCCCAATCAGATTAGGTTTTATTTATCACTAGTTTGTCTTGTACCACTTTACCTTTTTTTTTTTTTTTTTAAATTCTGTGTCTATGACTTGAATCCCCTGTCTGAAATATGTAGTTAAATTTCTTTTGTCATTGTGGATGCTGCTCCTTGTATACCTGTATTCTAGACAGGCTTGTGAGTTATACTGCTCAGAACTTGATATAGGTACATGTAATTATATTTTATTTACTTCATATTTTTTGAGTGGCATAGGCCATTTCATTTACTTTCCCTGGAACTAGATGTGAATGAAATGAAAATATGGCTCTACTGTCAGAATAATTATTTGCACTGTGCAAGAAGTATTAAAATGTCTGTAGGAATCTGTAGCTATATTTAACAGTGTATTTTGTATTTTCTTTTCACACTGTAAACCTTGGACTGTTCATGGTACTTGTAGTGAACAGGGGCTGCAGAACGTTTTTTGGAGTGGGGGGCCGACACCTAAACAGGCAGGGTCCAGGGGACGGAACCCCTTGAAGTCCTTGGAGATTTTATGGCTTTGCGAGCCTATGAGCAATTTAAGTATTAAGTTTTACGATTCATAGGTTTGGTTTTTTTTTTTTTTTTTCATTTCCATCTGAAATTGTAGGGGGCTGTAGCCCCTGCTTCTGCAGCCCCTGGTGAATACTTTTATATGTTCACATTTTCTTGTTTAAAAATAGAAAAATTGCACCTATGCTACATGTACATGTAATACTTTAATATGTACAGTATGTGTTCACTGAATAAGACCACTTGTGGTGCATGAGAAAAAAGGAACTAACCAAATGAACAAAGCATTCATGTTGAAAATAAGTTCAGTTATGACCTCTTCCCCTTAGGCCCTCACACTATTGTTCAAATACTTCACAGTGCTGTTTTGTTTCCTTGGCTTTCCATGTTGACACCGTACATGGCTAGATGAATATAAGAGGCCAATTTAACCTGTTGACTACTGGTACTGAATTTTTATGCCTCCACCCACCATGGGTGGTTGCCGGAGGCATTATATTTTTGGGTCGTCCGTCCGTCCGTCCCGTTTTTGTTCTTGCGATAACTTAAGAACCGTTTGACGGATCAACTTCAAACTTGGCTCGTGTATGAATATAGGAGGGACAATGATCTGATTAGATTTTGGAGTTTCAAGGTCAAAGGTCAAGGTCATAGAGGTAATAATACACTTAAAAATGGCTCGTTCTCGCCATAACTTAAGAACCATTTGACAGATTGGCTTCAAAATTGGTTGATGTATGCAAGGGAAAGGACAATGATCTGATTAGATTTTGGGGTCACAAGGTCAAAGGTCAAAGGTCAAAGGTCATAGAGGTCATTATGTACATAGAAATGGTTCGTTTTCACCATAACTCAACCATTTGACCGATCAACCTCAAACTTAGCACATGTATGCATATGGGAGGGACAATGATGTGATTAAATTTTTGGGTCTCAAGGTTAAAGGTCAAAGGTCATAGAGGTCATTATATACATGAAAATTGCTTGTTCTTGCGATAACTTAACTCTGTGACGGTTCATCTACAAACTTGGCTCATGTATGCATATGGAAGTCTCATAATTGTCTCATTAAATTTGGGGGTCACAAGGTCAAAGATGTCATTTTATACATGAAAATAGAAAAATCAACATAAATGTGCCATATATTTCTGATCTGGCAATTGCGGAGGCATAAATTTCGACCGCGTGCGGTCAAGGATTCATCTAGTTTTAAGTTCCATTGACTTTATACAGGTGCCAGCTGGTTCCAGTAGCCAATGAGTTAATACAACTTTTACAGTAAAATGTTAATTGATGCACATTTTCAGTGAGAGTAATAACTGTATGTCTCACTTTTTGCATGAATTTAAGCATCTGCATTACCAAAACAAGAAGTTGCTTTTTGTGGGAACATTCTCTACGTACTGTACAAAGAGGGGCATACAGACTGATACTACATGTATATTTCATAAGAAATATGCAATGAAATTATAATCTCCTTGGAGCTATGAAAGAAGCATGCTAAAAACCTGAACTAGTGCTCATATTGCTTGCAATCTGTTGAGGATGATGATATCAATTGCTATAATTCTTACATTTATTGTTTATGGTTGTATATTTACTACATTATAGATAAGATGCTATTTAATTTTATGTATACTTGGAAATCCGCGTCATGAGATGATAATGGTAATTGTGATATTAAAAGATTAATAGGAGATACGCAAAAGTGTCCTTTTTAGAGGTTTGTTGAATTAGCAAGTCCTTTCAAATTTAAGAAATACATGGAGCAAACATGCTTTATTGTAATACATGTACTAGGAAAAATTGTCAGTTATAAGTATTTCTGTTTAGTCATATGGAGGAAGAAAGAAAAAAAAAAGATTTTAAAAAAGAGAAAAAGAGAGAAGGATTAAGGAGGGAGAGAGAGAGAGAGAGAGCATTACAAGGGGGTGTAGAGGCAGAGACATAGAAATCTAGGAAGAGAAAGAATGGAAAAGTAGGAGGGGGAGAAAATAGGGAGAGGAAAAAGGAGAAGGAAAAGAGTGAAAAAGAGCGTAAGAGAATTTAAGAGCAGGATACTGTCAATTACAACTAAAATGAATTAAAGGGGGTAAGGATGGGACATTACATAAGCACGTCTTTTTTTCCTGCTCATTGCACACCGTACCCTATAAAAAGGAATACCTTATTAGATTTATTGATTGATTGAGGTGGGATGGACCATGAAAATTTATTACTTTGTCAATTCAAACGATGTATTGATGATCATTGATGATATTCATTTTCAAAGATTTTCTGTTCAAATACATCCAGTTAAAAAGCAGTTTTTATGTCTCTCATTAGACAATAGAAAATATGACATGAAATCAAATCAATACATAAAAATGCAAGTTAGACTGACTGTCTGCTGTCTTTTCCTGATGATCCTGATATATCTGAGAGCAATCTGTCATCAAGCAGTTAAGATCTATATTCCCTGCAGCCCCCCCCCCCCCCCCCCCCCCCCCCCTCTAGGCCCCCTTGTTCTACGTGCTATTTGCATGCATGCTGCGGTCGCTGATTACGCAATCACTGGATGTGTTACGACGGGTTGAGACTATATTGGCGTGGATCCGGCTTATTCATTATTCATGAGCTTGGAAATCTCGTTCGGCCGGCCGATGACGTAGGGCTCATTAATATTAATGCCTTGGAAATTGCGGGCGCGCGGAACAAGCCCAAAGCACGTACGGTAGGACACGTTATACGAATTGCATGGTCACTTCTCCATTGATTATCCTACATGTGCAGTTTATAACTGGCGTAATCCAGCATCTTTGGCGTAAATCCGGCAGTTTTTATGAAAATAACCAAAATAATGACAATGAACCCAAATCAAAGTGTTAGTTTGTCCAACGTGATTACAAAGACAGCATTGAACTAGTAAAACAGAAATTATTCATGAAAAATAGTTCACAACTTGTATTTTAATTTCTCCCTTCATGTCAATGTACATAGAATTGGCGTAAATCCAGCATCTTTGGCGTAAATCACGCAGTTTTTATGAAAATAACCAAAATAATGACAATGAACCAAAATCAAAGTGTTAGTTGGTCCAACTTGATTACAAAGACAGGAATGGACTAGTAAAACAGAAATTATTCATGAAAAATAGTTAGCAACTTGTATTTTAAATTCTTCCTTTATGTCAATGTACATAGAACTGGCGTAAATCCAGCATCTTTGGCGTAAGTCCGGCAGTTTTTATGAAAATAACCAAAATAATGACAATGAACCCAAATCAAAGTGTTAGTTTGTCCAACTTGATTACAAGGACTAGTAAAACAGAAATTATTCATGAAAAATAGTTCACAACTTGTATTTTAATTTCTCCCTTCATGTCAATGTGCATAGAACTGGCGTAAATCCAGCATCTTTGGCGTAAATCCGGCAGTTTTTATGAAAATAACCAAAATAATGACAAAGAAACAAAATCAAAGTGTTAGTTTGTCCAACTTGATTACAAAGACAGGAATGGACTAGTAAAACAGAAATTATTCATGAAAAATAGTTAGCAACTTGTATTTTAAATTCTTCCTTTATGTCAATGTACATAGAACTGGCGTAAATCCAGCATCTTTGGCGTAAATCCGGCGGTTTTTATGAAAATAACCAAAATAATGACAATGAACCCAAATCAAAGTGTTAGTTTGTCCAACTTGATTACAAAGACAGGAATGGACTAGTAAAATAGAAATTATTCATGAAAAATAATTCACAACTTGCATTTTAATTTCTCCCTGCTTGTCTAAGTACATAGAACTGGCGTGAATCCAGCATCTTTGGCGTAAATCCGGCAGTTTTTGTGAATATAACCAAAATAATGCCAATGAACCCAAATCAAAGTGTTAGTTTGTCCAACTTGATTACAAAGACAGGAATGGACTAGTAAAACAGAAATTATTCATGAAAAATAGTTCACAACTTGTATTTTAATTTCTCCCCTCATGTCAATGTACATAGAATTGGCGTAAATCCAGCATCTTTGGCCTAAATCCGGGAGTGTTAAATAAAAAATAGCCAAAATAATGCCAATGAACCCAAATCAAAGTGTTAGTTTGTCCAACTTGATTACAAAGACAGGAATGGACTAGTAAAACAGAAATTATTCATGAAAAATAATTCACAACTTGCATTTTAATTTCTCCCTGCTTGTCTAAGTACATAGAACTGGCGTGAATCCAGCATCTTTGGCGTAAATCCGGCAGTTTTTTATGAAAATAACCAAAATAATGACAATGAACCGAAATCAAAGTGTTAGTTTGTCCAACTTGATTACAAAGACAGGAATGGACTAGTAAAATAGAAATTATTCATGAAAAATAATTCACAACTTGTATTTTAATTTCTCCCTTCATGTCAATGTACATAGAACATTGGCGTAAATCCAGCATCTTTGGCGTAAATCCGGCAGTTTTTATGAAAACAACCAAAATAATGACAATGAACCCAAATCAAAGTGTTAGTTTGTTCAACTTGGTTGCAAAGACAGCATGGAACAGTCAAACAGAGATTATTCAAGAAAAATAATTCAAAACTTGTATTTTCATTTCTCCCTTCATGTCAATGTGCATAGAACACTGGCGTAAATCCAGCATCTTTGGCGTAAATCCGGCAGTTTTTATGAAAATAACCAAAATAATGACAATGAACCCAAATCAAAGTGTTAGTTTGTCCAACTTGATTACAAAGACAGGAATGGACTAGTAAAACAGAAATTATTCATGAAAAATAGTTCACAACTTGTATTTTAATTTCTCCCCTCATGTCAATGTACATAGAATTGGCGTAAATCCAGCATCTTTGGCCTAAATCCGGCAGTGTTAAATAAAAAATAGCCAAAATAATGCCAATGAACCCAAATCAAAGTGTTAGTTTGTCCAACTTGATTACAAAGACAGGAATGGACTAGTAAAACAGAAATTATTCATGAAAAATAATTCACAACTTGCATTTTAATTTCTCCCTGCTTGTCTAAGTACATAGAACTGGCGTGAATCCAGCATCTTTGGCGTAAATCCGGCAGTTTTTTATGAAAATAACCAAAATAATGACAATGAACCGAAATCAAAGTGTTAGTTTGTCCAACTTGATTACAAAGACAGGAATGGACTAGTAAAATAGAAATTATTCATGAAAAATAATTCACAACTTGTATTTTAATTTCTCCCTTCATGTCAATGTACATAGAACATTGGCGTAAATCCAGCATCTTTGGCGTAAATCCGGCAGTTTTTATGAAAACAACCAAAATAATGACAATGAACCCAAATCAAAGTGTTAGTTTGTTCAACTTGGTTGCAAAGACAGCATGGAACAGTCAAACAGAGATTATTCAAGAAAAATAATTCAAAACTTGTATTTTCATTTCTCCCTTCATGTCAATGTGCATAGAACACTGGCGTAAATCCAGCATCTTTGGCGTAAATCCGGCAGTTTTTATGGAAATAACCAAAATAATGACAATGAACCAAAATCAAAGTCTTAGTTTGTCCAACTTGATTGCAAAGACAGCATGGAACTAGTCAAACAGAAATTATTCTTGAAAAATAGTTCACAACTTGTGTTTTAATTTCTCCCTTCATGTCAATGTACATAGAATTGGCTTAAATCCAGCATCTTTGGCGTAAATCCGGCAGTTTTTATGAAAATAATCAGAATAATGACAATGAACCCAAATCAAAGTGTTGGTTTGTCCAACCTTAATTGCAAAGACAGCATTGAACTAGTAAACCAGAACTTATTCATGAAAAATAATTCACAACATGCATTTTAATTTCTCCCTTCATGTCAATGTACATAGAATTGGCGTAAATCCAGCATCTTTGGCGTAAATCCGGCAGTTTTTATGAACATAACCAAAATAATGACAATGAACCCAAATCAAAGTGTTAGTTTGTTCAACATGGTTGCAAAGACAGCACTGGACTTGTACAATTGAAATTATTCATGAAAAATAGTTCACAACTTGCATTATAATTTTCTCCCGGCATGTCCATGTATATAACTGACGTAAATCCAGAAAATCAAAGGAAGAAGGAGAAAAGGAAAGAAAGAAAGGAGAAAGGGAAAGGGAGAAGGAGAAAGGGAACGAAAAAAGGAGAAAGGGGAGAAAGAAGAAGAGGGAGGGGGAAAAGAGGGAAAGGACTAGGAAAAAAAGAAGAAAGCAAAGGGAAACAAAAGAAATGAGGGAAACTTAAGTACCAAAACCCCAGAGTTTCCGGGGGCTCCACTCCCTGGACCCCCGCAGTGGCTTTCATCAGGGGCCCTAAGCCAGAACCCTGGGCCCCACCGCTAAGGGCTTCGCAAAAGGCAACTCGCGGTGCGGGCTCACCTCCGCATATTCTATTTCTAGACTTAGTTACCGGGAAATTTTCGGCTCTGCCCCCCCCCCCCCCCGATAACAGGCAGAGAATGTGAGAGACCGGGAACAGACAACGAACAATTCAAAGAAAGGTCAGAGCTTCTTCGCTTCGCGCGGGAGGGGAAAATCACCTTCCCTGCACCCTCCCCCTAGCATGCCTAGGGAGCGCCCTTTGCACTATGGTCCTCATAAAATGAAATCCTAGCTACACCACTGATTCTAGACATGTGGGGTGTTGCAAGAAAGTTGCAATCAATTGCAAATAATAATATTGCTAATTTTGACACAACCATTTTGATTGGTTTAGGGTATGCCCTTTTAAGAAGACATGCATGCAACAATGATTTTGATTGGCCAGTGACAATCAGTTGCAACTTGCAATCGATTGCAACTTTCTTGCAACACCCCATAGACTACTTTTTTGGGCTCTGCCCCCCCCCCCCCTCCCCCCCCCCCCCCCCCGATAACAGGTACCTATTACGCCCTTGCGTAAATCAAGCATCTTCGGCGCAATTCCGGCAGATTTTATTAAAATAAAGAAAATAATGACAATGAACTCAAATCAATGGGGGACGACCCACTTCACCGAAGGCCCGCGAGACCGAAAATAGCAAATTGTAATCTATAATGTACATCGCTCTGACTACCTGTGCCAGAAGGAAGTTAAAGGGCAGCGGAAAGTTTTACATTGCAGGTGTGGGGCATCCGGAAACGAGGAGACATTATATACCGATATAGCACATCATGTGATGAAGGAAAATACGATACGAGAAAAGTCGGCCTCGCGGGCCTTCGGTCAAGTAGTCGGACCCCAGTCAGAGTTAGTTTGACCCGGTTTGACCAACCTGGGGGGGGGGGGGGGCGTTTCATGAAACAATTCGTCGATGGTTTTCACGGACTAATTTGCTTTCAGGAAATCAGATGCGAGTATTTTCAGTGGCTTAACATTATTTTGTCGGTGATTTTCACCGACAAAACTCTTCATGAAACGCTCCCCAGATTGCAACTACAGGGGAACGTCAACATTTTGTTGTCTGACAAGTTGTCAGATGTGACATCTTTCCTTGATTTTGATTGGCTGAGAAGTATCGTTACTATGACAACTGTCGGATAAAACAGACTTTGTCGGATAAAACATCCGACAATAAGTCCTTAACGCTTCCCCGCATTGAACTATTAAAACAGAAATCATTCTGAAAATTGTCTTAACTTTTCTATTATCTTTTATCTTATCTCAGTAAGATAATAGCTCGCTAGTATTATCTTAAATCGGTATTCTGAAAATTACATTAAGTCTGTAAGGACCACCCATATATTATCTCTGACACGCCCAATCTTTAAAGATTTTATATGAGTTCCTCAACCAATAGAAGTGTCCCTTATGTAAATGTAAAACCATTATGATGCGCGTCGTGCATCATTAACGAGGCCGTCGTCAACATCAAGCAGGTCGCTCATGACGACGGTCTCCTGCGTTCTGAAATTAAGTTAAATAATATTTTTCATATACTTTTTTATATTCAGAAAGAGATTGTAAATAATACGTGTGTCTAAAATGTATATGTATATAAATCTATGTAATAATTGATTATGTTGTATTATGTTGAACATGTTGAACGCAGAAATAAATTTCAAGCAAACTATAGGCGTAATTTTGTCTTGCGTGCATTGTGTGCTATCGTCTGCAACACTTATTTTTCAACTTTAACAAGCTCAAGAGAAAGCAGAGAGAGAGAGAGAGAGAGAGGGAGAAAGAAATCCCGGGAAAGAAATAGAAGGTAGAAAGATATAAAGGACAAATAAAGCAAATGACAAATGAAGAGAGGAAGTGGAAGAATAAGAGAAAGGTAATGTTTTGTTTTGTAGCAAAGGTAATGATAAAAAATCAGGTGATTTCAAATTAGCCTACAAAGATCAAATAATTCAGAGAAAAGAATCTGTGAAGTATTTGGGCATCGAATTAACCAGCCAGGTTTCTTTTTTGTCTCTAGTATAGAATCTGTTAAAGTAAAAAAAGGCCAACTCCCGTTTGAAATTTTTGTACAGATACCAAAATTGCATGAATTTACATGCAAGTCGTATATTATGCTTTGTTCTTATTGACTATGTTTATTTGACTATGCTAACGCTACGTGGTATAATAATTTAGGGAAGTCAGATCAAAAGAAACCCCAAATCGTTCAAAATATTCAAAATATGATGGTAAGATTCATTCATTGTTTACGCCCAAGAACGCACGTTGGCTATAACGAGCTCTCAGCAGTCGGTTTACTTGATGTCAGTCAAAGATCAAAATAACTTATTCTGCGCCACGCACGCATAACTCGAGGGCAAATCATTATAATGGCCTTAATTTCAATCTTGTTACGACTTATGATACAAGACATAGTCAATATAATTTTATCTTGCCCGAACGAGTAGGCACATTGGCAACTGCTTATAACGCAATCAAATACTGGAGTTCTCTCCCCAATGATATTAAAGCAGTTGAAAACTACTCTGAAAGACTACTAAAAGAGTTCCTATCACTTGAGTCTAAGAAAAAAGAAACAAGTGACATAATTTACACAATAAATTGTATGATATGCTTTAGACTTACAGATCAGTATTCTTTTCACTTGTAACTTACCGATATCACATGTATCATTTCGTTCTTTTGTGTTAATTGATTTTTTTTTCGTTTTAAATGTGTTGCTGTTAAACTCTTGTAAATATGTTTCATTATGTATATAGTGCTAAATACTTACCAGCCACGTTACCAGCAGTCAAATTGTTGTTCTCTTTAGGACCCCATTGTAAATAAGCTCTCGAGCTTTCATGGGTCATCCAGTCAAGCTTTAATGAAGAATCAGAGAAACAGAAGGCAAAGAATAAAGCAGTATAAATAAAAAAACACTAATCATGTTAACAAATTAACAAGATAAAGATTACTCAGAATATCAACCAGCCCCCCCCCCCTCCCACCTCCCCCCCAACACTATATTTTCATAAAAACTGCCGGATTTGCGCCAAAGATGCTGGATTTACGCCAGTTCTATGTACATTGACATGAAGGGAGAAATGAAAATACAAGTTGTGAACTATTTTTCAAGAATAATTTCTATTTTACTAGTCCAGTGCTGTCTTTGCAACCAAGTTGGACAAACTAACACTTTGATTTGGGTTCATTGTCATTATTTTGGTTATTTTCATAAAAACTGCCGGATTTACGCCAAAGATGCTGGATTTACGCCAGTTCTATGTACATTGACATGAAGGGAGAAATGAAAATACAAGTTGTGAACTATTTTTCAAGAATAATTTCTATTTTACTAGTCCAGTGCTGTCTTTGCAACCAAGTTGGACAAACCAACACTTTGATTTGGGTTCATTGTCATTATTTTGGTTATTTTCATAAAAACTGCCGGATTTACGCCAAAGATGCTGGATTTACGCCAGTTCTATGTACATTGACATGAAGGGAGAAATTAAAATACAAGTTTTGAACTATTTTTCAAGAATAATTTCTGTTTTACTAGTCCATTCCTGTCTTTGTAATCAAGTTGGACAAACTAACACTTTGATTTGGGTTCATTGTCATTATTTTGGTTATTTTCATAAAAACTGCCGGATTTACGCCAAAGATGCTGGATTTACGCCAATGTTCTATGTACATTGACATGAAGGGAGAAATGAAAATACAAGTTGTGAACTATTTTTCAAGAATAATTTCTATTTTACTAGTCCAGTGCTGTCTTTGCAACCAAGCTGGACAAACCAACACTTTGATTTGGGTTCATTGTCATTATTTTGGTTATTTTCATAAAAACTGCCGGATTTACGCCAAAGATGCTGGATTTACGCCAATGTTCTATGTACATTGACATGAAGGGAGAAATGAGCATACAAGTTGTGAATTATTTTTCATG
Source organism: Echinometra lucunter (assembly GCA_029962745.1). Taxonomy (NCBI): domain Eukaryota; kingdom Metazoa; phylum Echinodermata; class Echinoidea; order Camarodonta; family Echinometridae; genus Echinometra; species Echinometra lucunter. The sequence goes on along the minus strand of CM057154.1, from coordinate 29,833,665 downwards.
AATAATTTCTGTTTTACTAGTCCATTCCTGTCTTTGTAATCAAGTTGAACAAACTAACACTTTGATTTGTGTTCATTGTCATTATTTTGGTTATTTTCATAAAACTGCCGGATTTGCGCCAAAGATGCTGGATTTACGCCAGTTCTATGTACATTGACATGAAGGGAGAAATTAAAATACAAGTTTTGAACTATTTTTCAAGAATAATTTCTGTTTTACTAGTCCATTCCTGTCTTTGTAATCAAGTTGGACAAACTAACACTTTGATTTGGGTTCATTGTCATTATTTTGGTTATTTTCATAAAAACTGCCGGATTTACGCCAAAGATGCTGGATTTACGCCAATGTTCTATGTACATTGACATGAAGGGAGAAATGAAAATACAAGTTGTGAACTATTTTTCAAGAATAATTTCTATTTTACTAGTCCAGTGCTGTCTTTGCAACCAAGCTGGACAAACCAACACTTTGATTTGGGTTCATTGTCATTATTTTGGTTATTTTCATAAAAACTGCCGGATTTACGCCAAAGATGCTGGATTTACGCCAATGTTCTATGTACATTGACATGAAGGGAGAAATGAGCATACAAGTTGTGAATTATTTTTCATGAATAATTTCTGTTTTACTAGTCCATTCCTGTCTTTGTAATCAAGTTGAACAAACTAACACTTTGATTTGTGTTCATTGTCATTATTTTGGTTATTTTCATAAAACTGCCGGATTTGCGCCAAAGATGCTGGATTTACGCCAGTTCTATGTACATTGACATGAAGGGAGAAATTAAAATACAAGTTTTGAACTATTTTTCAAGAATAATTTCTGTTTTACTAGTCCATTCCTGTCTTTGTAATCAAGTTGGACAAACTAACACTTTGATTTGGGTTCATTGTCATTATTTTGGTTATTTTCATAAAAACTGCCGGATTTACGCCAAAGATGCTGGATTTACGCCAATGTTCTATGTACATTGACATGAAGGGAGAAATGAAAATACAAGTTGTGAACTATTTTTCAAGAATAATTTCTATTTTACTAGTCCAGTGCTGTCTTTGCAACCAAGCTGGACAAACCGACACTTTGATTTGGGTTCATTGTCATTATTTTGGTTATTTTCATAAAAACTGCCGGATTTACGCCAAAGATGCTGGATTTACGCCAATTCTGTGTACATTGACATGAAGGGAGAAATTAAAATGCATGTTGTGAATTATTTTTCATGAATAATTTCTGTTTTACTAGTCCATTCCTGTCTTTGTAATCAAGTTGAACAAACTAACACTTTGATTTGGGTTCATTGTCATTATTTTGGTTATTTTCATAAAAACTGCCGGATTTACGCCAAAGATGCTGGATTTACGCCAATTCTATGTACATTGACATGAAGGGAGAAATTAAAATGCATGTTGTGAATTATTTTTCATGAATAAATTCTGGTTTACTAGTTCAGTGCTGTCTTTGCAATTAAGGTTGGACAAACCAACACTTTGATTTGGGTTCATTGGCATTAATTATGATTATTTTCATAAAACTGCCGGATTTGCGCCAAAGATGCTGGATTTACGCCAGTTACAAACTGCACATGTATGAATGGAGAAGTGACCATGCAATTCGTATAACGTGTACCGTACGTGCGCTGGGCTTGTTCCGCGCGCCCGCAATTTCCAAGGCGTTAATATTAATGAGCTATACGTCATCGGCCGGCCGAACGAGATTTCCAAGCTCATGAATAATGAATAAGCCGGATCGATCCACGCCAATATAGTCTCAACCGTTACGACGCGACTGCGATGGCTGGCCTCCGTGCTGCAAGATGCGTTCTGAACAGCAGGAATGCGTTGCTGAAAAGTAAACATAGCCAAAGAGTGAAAGTGCTGGAAAGATGGCTAAGCTGTTCTTCTTCATTAGGTGAGATATAATTCAGTTATCCTACTGCTATACCCCTTCTTAATATTAGGAACTTTTCTGTGCTCAGTCCCATGTTATGATATTTTTGTTTGTGAAAATCAAGTTGCGTATCAACTATCATGTCCGCGGCTTGATGATAGGTTTCGTGTCTGATGTAAGACTCACAAACACTCCCTTGATCTTGATTGATATGTTTATTGAAGTACTAATGAAAGTGATAAGTGATGATGATGCTAATAATAATGATGGTAGTAGTAGTGATGACAATGAATGATGATGCTAAATAATATGATTCCCTAAGCATGCTAAGGGCCTTATGATTGGTGATGATGATGATGATGATGATGATGATGACATGGATGATGATGATGATGATGATGATGATGACATGGATGATGATGATGATGATGATATGGTGATGGATTATCATGGTATTGATTGTAGTGAATGTTGTTGATGTTGTAACTTGTATTTATGATGAATGATGATAATGGAAAATGGAAACATGATGATTATGATGATAATGATGATGATGATATTGATTGATCATTGAGAGGTGATGACTGTTATCTAACCTGGCCAAACTCACTGGCTTTGGTGTAGGAGCTGCTAGTTGTCGATTCTAGATCTGTTTGTCACTTCTAGGCAAGACTGAGTGAGTATATAGGCTATGCTATGGCAATATGTAATAGGATAATCATTTATGAAGTGGCAAAGTCCCTTCTGCAATATGGTTTTATTGTTTATTTTCAGAGAAGTATTTAGATAAAAATGAGGAATTGAATATATCTTCGAAACAAAACAGTAATGAATGAATGAATGAATATGATAGAATGAGCAGAAAATTCAAATGTTTTTCCTTCATGTTTCATTTTTGTTTATTTTGTATGCAGGAGCATCGTATGACTATGACCTGGCAGTCATTGGTGGAGGCTCTGGTGGTTTAGCATGTGCAAAAGAGGGTACGAAGACTTGGGTGATATTTCATCAAAATTGTTTGTATTTTTTTTTTCTTAAAAACAGATTTACTGGGTATATCAGTGATAACGACAGTCCTAACTTGCGCAGTGGCATTAAGATTCCTATGTATTTTTTAAAATTAATTAATTAATTATTTTTTAAATTCATTTTTTATTTAATTTAAGCAATTGTTATGAGTAAGCCCAAGACAAAGTTAACCATTTTCTCGTGATTATTTATGCCAATAGGGCCTAGGGAAAATGATCAGCAAAGATGTAATCACCTATGGGCAATTCCACAGCATATGGGACACAGAGCTCAAAATTTGAAATCGCATGGTACCCTGTTAATTCCAAATGAAAATCTAAAATTACTACAGGGTCTTCTTTTTGTTTCAAATAAACATTTAAGATAAAAAATCGGCATTTCGACCTTCTTACAGAGAATAAAAGAAACAAACAAAAATTTGCAAATATGGGTCTATAGACAGGGAAATGTGCTTTAAATGCCTCTTACTCTTATATTTAGTAATTTCTCTCAGATTTTTTTATAAATAATTTGATTTTAATGGATTACTTTAACAGATTTTGGGTAGTTAATGAGTGAAACACTAATGGAAATGTGCAAAATCTATGTTGAATTTAAGTGTAACATCAGTTACGTAACGTCAGTTACCAACATGTCTTCAGTAAATTGTTCATGGCACTAAAACAAATTATACAAATTGCTCATTATTTTGCACATCTCTTCCCAGGAACCTAGGTGTAATGTCAAATGAATTACATAATGATCCTTACAAGTCTGAGACATGAGATATATAAATTTGATTCTACACCATCATTTTCCATGTCCTTCTTGCGTAACACCAGCTACCGACACATTTTCGCTTGCTGTGTGATAAGAAATGCAGTTTGAGATAAAAACTGTCCATGTGTTTCTTTCCTATTATCAACTTATTTAAGCCGCAGCAAGCATCATTCACAAAACTACAATAGAAACAATACCACTAGTACTCTATCTTGGTAACGTCAGTTACCGTGGAATTGCCCCTATGTGTTTTATTGGCAGCTAGAATGTATAACTATGTATATTCTTGTTTAAATTCTCATACAGCTGCTGGTTTTGATAAGAAAGTCATTGTGTTGGACTATGTGGATCCATCACCTCAAGGTGAGTTTTCTCTGTTCTATTTTTTTAATTGTTTTGTTTTTTTTAATTGTTTTTTTTCTTTCTGTTTCTGTTTTTGTTTTTATCAGTGTACCCTTCGAAATGGTATGATGAATATAAGCCCATAGAAGAGCTATAAAATACAAATTTAATTGTCTTCATGAAATCCAGTGTTAATTAGTATTAGATATTTCCAATGTGCCTTCTTCCCCAGTGGCTAGGGGCTCATTGTGTTTGAATGTTACTTGGGCTTTGGATAAGACTTCCAGTTCTGTTCAAGGAATTCTTAACCCTGTTGACTAGTGATTTCTATTATTCTCTTAGACTTAATACAGGGATCACCCGCTTCCAGTAGCCAATGGGTTAATATTACATAGGGTACCAGACTTCTGCCCCTTCATGAAAAGTGGGAAATGTAGATCTTCAAGATCTCGCAAGAGGACATTGATGCTGTTACAATTAATTCCATGACTATCACAATTAGATTCAAGGGTTAAAGCACATGAATGGTTTTGACAAAGTAAATGTGAAAATTTGTTGGGCTTTCATTGGCAAGGCTACTATTCTCAACTTATTTTTCACTACAGGTACCAAATGGGGCCTTGGTGGAACATGTGTCAACGTTGGCTGCATTCCAAAGAAATTGCTTCACCATGCTTCACTTCTCAGGGAGTCCATGCACGATGGTAGACACTATGGATGGCAGGTTGCAGAGGACATTGATCTATCATGGTGAGATATTTCAGCTTATTTATGGCTGAGTGTATGCAATGTGGGGGGTGGGGCCGTGGGGGGGGTATACAATGAAGGGGGAGGGTGGACATTTGGGCATTTGGCCCCCAAATCTGTTGCCATTTTTAAAAAGAAATAGGTTGTCCAACTTTTCATGTGTCTTTTTCTCCAGATGTCTTGGCCAGCAATAAAGAGAAAGAAGTGTTTGTCATTATTCATTAATGTGACAACCATGGATCCACCTGTTGAGCGGGCAGAATAGGCACTCTCAGTGGAAAAGTGTTTGTTACAACACTGGTGCTATTTCTTGACCTGTTGTTGCATTGTGGTAAAAATACAGCTATCATTTCTGGCATCCCGTCAGAACTCTTTATTTCTACTCTACTTTGTTGCCTCATCTGCATCTTTAATTTTCATATAATTATTTCGAATCACAATTTTTGTAAATTAATTTTTGCTCATTGCTGTAAACAAAAAAGAAAATTGACATTGTTCTTTTGTCCTTGCCTGTTTTTTAAAAGAATTTTGTTTCTTTGGATTTGTACAGGTCAACTTTGATTGGTGGTATTCAAGGTCATGTAAAGTCATTGAACTGGGGTCACAGAGTTCAACTTAAAGATAAGTAGGTTATATTTTCATCTCATTATGTTGTAGCTGAACACTAGAAGAAATTTGTGTCATTATGAGGAGTCTGTTGATTCTTTTGTTCTGTTAATTGAGGACTTCCATGAAAAGGTTATATGGTTGGGCATGTTGTAACCAATGTCTCTGAATTCTGCATAATTTAGAAATAAGTAAATAGGAAATAAGTCAGGAAATGCCCCTCTGAAATATATTTAGATTTCTTCCGTAGAAATACAGTCATGAATCTTTTTTTCCCCTTTTGAATGTAAACTTATTTGTGCATGAATTTATATGTATGACATTTCCTGGCTTTTACTTTTCTACCATTGATGATTTGTAGTAGATACACTGAGGTAAACAAAATGTGTAATTTATGTCTGATGTTCTATGTTTTCTTTGGCAGGAACGTTGAATACATGAATGGTAAAGGATCTTTTGTTGATGAACACACAGTGAAGGTTAAAATGAAAGATGGGAAAGAGGTAGGTCACCACTCTCTCTGTTAATGCAGTGAAGTTCATAAAAAACAACAACAATGCTTCCAAGATACTTAAGAATTTTGACTATGCTCACATTATGCTCAATTGTCAAGTAAAAGTGCTCTTTCATATGTATATCTGGTGTTCCGATTCAACAAATATGGGCAATTCAGCAAGTTTAGGTGATAAATGTTTAAATGAAATGGACATAAATTTTTCCCAAAATTATGATTGCTGTGTATTTTATATTTTCTGATCTATCTAGACCCAGTTCTCTGCTGCTAACATTGTTCTTGCCACAGGAGGAAGACCTAAGTATCCTGACAAGGTAAGACTGCTACCAGTTGACTTACATATATATTTATATATGTTAACCTGTTGATTACTTGGCCCGTGATAACTCAGGCTGAGGGCTATGGAAAATATGTGTTATAAAAATCATACCAAAAAATCAAATTGTGCTCAATTGTGCTCAATGTGTAAAATGTAACTATTGTTGCCCAACCCTTACAATGTTAGTGGCACAAAACCCACCCAAGATGTTATAGCTGAAAGTTTTGCAAAAACAGAATGTCTCTTATTTCTTCCTGAATCATAGAAAGAATTAATATCTCATTTTCTTGTATTATTGCTAGGCATTAAATGTCACTGCTTGAAAAATGAAATGCAAACTTAATACCTGTGACCCTTAAGTCTCTCTTTCTAGTATATCTGAATACTTATGTATTCCTTGATATGTTGACATGGTCTGTCTGAATTAAAGCTTAAATGTTATCAAACAGAAGTTATACAGTTGGTATTTGTAGAAAGTGTAATTCACATTTGTAAAACCTGTTAATTCAAGTTGACTGCACATTTTCTTGTCAGTGAATGCCTTTCATTATACATTGTACTTCTTCAGTTACATGGTAACTTACTAAATGTATCTCTTTGTACTTGATTTGTCCAAGGTACCTGGCGCTGTGGAGTCTGGGATTACTAGCGATGACATCTTCTCTCTTAAAAATCCTCCAGGAAGGAGGTATGTTGAGCAACTAGTCATATATTTTTCAAAATTCATTTTGTTTTGCTGTACATGTATTCAATTGATGTGGTAAAGTAAATGAAGGTTTGCACAACAAGGTTGTTTTTGTATGATGCCTGCGAGTGACCCATGAGGAATTTTGCATGCAATATACAAAATTAGAAGTGTCTATGGTCCATCACACAGCAGCTTTTTTTCAGGAAGCAAATTCTTTTAAATTACTATCTTGAAATTGCATGCTAATAACACATTCTCTAGAAATGTAATTAATTTTTGTTGTTTTATTATATTGATTTCTTTTATTTTTAAATCATAGAAATCTTGGGCATTTTTTTGTGATTATAGGATAGGACATGTTGTATGTGGCAAGCTTTCATTTAACCATGGCTACTTATTGAGCTGTTCTGAAGTACTTTGATAGTATATGTATATGTCCATAAAGTGATTTTCTTTTGCTGAAAAAGAGTTACTTAAAGGAGAAAAGTGAAAATTATTCAGTTGCATATAATTGGATAATCATTTTTTCCCCCTCTTCATTTCTAGCTTAGTGGTTGGTGGTAGCTGTATCCTTTAAAAATATTTGGACATGAATGTCTGATCATGTCAGTAGTATGAAAGAGAGAGAGGGAGAAAGCAAAAGAGTTTGCTTCAGAAGAGATGTTATACTTATCTACAAATTCACGAGACCATGCCCCCCACTCAAAAAAAGAGGAATTATTTTAATGCATGGTCCAAAGCATGGTTTAAATCTCTGCTGTGGACTAAAATAGCATAAATGAGCATTGTATATAAGTACATTCCTGTCTACCCTTTGGGCAAGATGACATGCACATACTGCGCTTATGGAGGTTAAAACCATAGTATAAATTTAAACCACGGTTTATATATTTATCTCCTTTGTAAATTTGGGCAAATGAGTTTGCATTGAATTCTGTCACTGATTTTGTGAAGATATATCAAAGGTATGAATTCATTAATTTTGAAAAGAATGTGACAGTGTTCTGGCAACTTGGAAAACATCCTTTTTTTGCTCATGGATTTTTAGAACAAGGAAATACTCTGATGCTTTGGTTCAAAAAAAAAAAATCAAGAATTTAACCTTGACTAATACCTTATGATCAGATGTTGCTCTAGAATGTGCTGGTTTCCTTCATGGTCTTGGCTTCCCTACAACAGTAATGGTACGGTCCATCTGCCTCAGAGGGTTTGATCAGGTAAGAGACAGACTTCATGGTTTAGAATCCCAAACCAACATATAGGGCAATTACCTAGTTAAATTCAGGTCTGAAATGAATGGATGCAAATGTATTTCATAAAAAAATTTATATTGTCAGGTGCAGCATTTATATAAAGCTCAGTAGGATTGTTCATTCTAGGATTGTGAGTTTACAGTGATATTAAATGGCATGATATAATTTTTGGGAGTGAGATGGATCTCTCATCAAATAAGGTTTTATTTAAACTTTCAGAGTATGCAAACCTCAATTTAAACTTCCAAAGTAGACAAGGGCATTAGGACATCATTGCATAGCATAATCATGCTTGCCTGACATAGCTTTATTTACTTATTCTGTTTCCCTGTATATACTTACTTTTCAGCAAATGTCCAGGCTCGTAACAGATCACATGGAAGGTGGTGGCATCCAGTTCCTATGGCAGCATGTTCCTGAGAGTGTAGCTAAGAATCAAGATGGCAGCCTAAGTGTGAGGTGGAGGTCAAGTGAAGGTCATGAAGGTCAAGGAGAGTTTGACACTGTCATGTTTGCTGTTGGTGTGTAAATACTCTATTTATTTATAGTAATTATCTGGGTGGTTTTAAGGGAACATTTAACTCATAAGCCCTTGTTTTACTGCTCCTCATTCACTGTCTCCTTCACTTTGTA
>CM057154.1:29765039-29824388 GCA_029962745.1 Echinometra lucunter | reverse complement strand
CGAGGAAAGCCGTGTTGGCTGTGGTCGAAAGAGATAATGAAAGAATAGATATATAGGCATGATAGATTTGGTACACTATAGTGGATTAAATTGCACACAAGTCGATGAGAAGACGAGAATGATTACAAAATTATGCGACAGCTCAGTCTCCATGCAGTGATCAAAGAGAGTGAAGATGTCCTGTGCTTATCGCCATCATCTCTTCTTTTTTGTTCACAAAATAAACTTTTAAAATTTTTAGACCCCGGTTTTGAATTTGATCTTAATGCTAAATACTAAGCAGGCAAATCCTATGATATCATTCCAATAACATGATGCTTTTCTTCTAAGATCTCCGAGGTCTGGAAACGGATGTCTGATTGAGCATTACAATAATCATACAATGATAATAATAATGATAACAATCTGACAATAAATATACATTATATACATGAAATATAATATATATCATTTCTAAAGAAATTAAAGTAGTAATGCATTATATATATCTTTATAAAATATGTACTATATATATGACCAAGTATATAGATAAAACAGAATAAACATTACCAGAAACGATACTATGTAGACAATCTGTCAATCAAACAAACTTAGAACTATTAAATCTACGTTATCAAACTTTGAATAATATGAAGAGATTCTTCTCACCTGAATAGCGGAGTGAACCCCACTGTGATCGCCAGGCCAACCCGCCTGGTGTGTAGGTCACATCACCCCCTCTCATCCAGCTATCTAAGTAGGACCTCACTGCATTCTCGTACTGAGTTTGGCTTGGTCCACTACTCAACTGATACATTATAAGCTGTAAAGAAGGAAGAAAGAAGAAATCATTATGCTTTCTAAGAGTTTGTCAATAAAGAAAGCACAATGTCTTTTCGTTTTGAGGTATAGATACAATGGGCAAACTTTAACATTGTCAAAAATCATCTGTTAATGATATTTGGTGACGTATATTGACCGCACAACCCCAGCAGCCAGAGGGAAAAAATAGGGATCAAGTCATTTAATATGCTTACAAGCTCACATTCAATGCATAAATCAAATATCTTGGAAGATAACTGTATGGAATGCAGAGTCCAAATAATGGCGAATGTATTTTGATTAGAGAGAAAGAGGGAGAGAGAAAGAAAGAGAGAATGTTACATTCAGCAGCAACACTGCTTTTGATGAAAAAAAAAAAAGAAAGCCAGATTGAGGCGGGAGCGGGGAATTCGAAGGTAATGATGTTTATCATAAATGCATTCTGGTAACAACCACTGCAACCTCGAAGGATTTGTATTTAAAGATGAAATTAAAGAAATGCTTCTTACCTGTAGACCAGCCTTCTTATCATCCCAGTCGAAAGCCCATGGTTTGGCACCCAGTCCGTGCTGTTGGTATAAGGCAACAGCCTGGTTATAGTAAGTCTGATCGTTTGTAGCTCGGTACAGCCAGGCTGCAGCGTAGGCCAACTCGTCAAGGTAATGAGATGAACTATAATGAAAAAGAAATGGATATACTAGGTTTACTTATTTTACCAGATGAAGTACTATATCGGCCCGTTTCTTATTATGAAGCAATACACCGACTAGGAAATCTCCATGGGAAATCTCCCTTTGCAGAGAAGTTTACATAAAATGGGATGTTCATGGAAAACGAAATCATGAGCAATGATAGAGATGCATTCGAAGATATTTTTGACAAGTTCGTTTTCAGTATAGTTTTCTGCGTTTGTGAACTTGAGTAAATAATTACTTTGAGAAAATCAGGAAATTAAGCAATGATGAAGCAATTGGAATTTTAAACATAAGTAGAGATAGGCCTATGGGATAAACAAACTTCTTGCAATTCAAGATTTGCATTAATGAATTGATTTTTCAAATATGATTACGGTATAAATGTTAACTACACAAAGCTTTTGCAGTTCAAAATATAGAAAGAGCGCCGTAATAACAGATTATGTTTTGTAATCACGTACTGGTAGAAGCTGTCGGCATTGGGGATTGAGCTGGAGTAGTATCCTCTGTAGGTATTGCCGAATTCATACAACTGAATAGCATGAGCAAGGAGACTAAGGGAATAGGCAGCATCTGAATGGGATATAAAGACAAAAGAAAGGATAAATTAAGCAAATAAGTATTGTTTTAGTACTCATTCGGGTAGGGGGAAACATAAAATTATAATCTTAGGAAAACAAAACAAGGGCGTGAATGTGATTACTTCAAGAATGTCTTTAACTTCATAATTCGTGATATCCAAGTTAACAATATACTGCGTGAAATATGATTTTCAGGAAAAATCAATTGTAAAGTGGGATCGAGATACTGACACAGGTATCCCCCAGGATTTAAAAAATCATAATTATCTGCTTTTCAACTGAGAATTCTGACTTATCAGAAAGATCAGAACAACGATGAAGCTTGTCTCACTCACCTCGCTTCTTGAAGACTATAGAAGCAGCAGCCATGGCGGCAGCGGTTTCTCCGGCCACGTCCGAACCTGGATGTGTAGAATCAAGCTTGTAAGCTGGTCTAGGACCCGTAAGCTCTTCTGGTCGGACCCACAGAGAATGATCGTAATGGCCATCGCCGACCTGGGCATAGAACTCGTTAGCGGAGACGTGGCACTTGATGAAGTAGTCGGTAGCCCATTTGATGCTATCGAGAGCGCTGTCGTACTCGCCGGCCGAGCTGTAAGCGGCTTCGTACTCGATCAGGCCCCAGGCGAGAAGGGTGGTAGATGATGCCATGGGGAAGCCGAATTTGACCGTGTCTCCAGCTGAGGAATCAAAATTCAAAATGGTAAAATTGTTTAGTGTTTGCCTGTCTTTCTCATTGAATTCTGCCATTACTGCAATTCAGTTTTGTGACTTTTTACTTAAATCTCCTTTTGCATAACTACTGCAGTTTACTGCGACGGATCAACGTCTTTGAGTTGGGGTACCATCTTACACAACAGGTGGGCAGAAGATAACAATTCCAAATAAATTAGTCAAGGGCTTAAGGATTATTATGTACCTAAACTGACAGAATAGTCTTCATCAAAATATGGAAAAAATGAGTTATCATCTTACCGTCATACCATCCACCGACAAGGCTCTCGCCGTTGCTTCCCTGGTCGGTTAGAGCGGAGTCCCCTCGGTAAGGGATGCGGTTGGATGGTGGTAGGGCACCTGAACGCTGGGCCTCGTAGAACAAGATCGACTTATGAAGGACTTCATCGTAGTCAAAAGCACCTTTAAGAAAAATCATTGTGAATGAAGTGAAATGCACTGAAATGCAAGTGAAGTGAAGTTCCGTAATGTCTTATGAATGCTACCAAAAACCAAGAGAGGCAACGATAGATTTTGGACTTTCTTAAGACAAGTCAAAAGTTACAAGTAGAAGGAACTCTTTCAAATGGGCATTTCACTGAGCACGATTAAGTGATGAGAGACATCAACAAGAAAATTGTTCTGCAAATTTCTGAAATCACTTAAGGGTTAAATATAAAGCAAAAGCTGCGTAAATACCTTTAGGGGGTAGAGTTGAGATGTCGGGTTCAGGCTTGGTTGTTGGATCCATGGTAAATTCTTCAACGATCGTAGTTACTTCACCGGATCCTTCTTCGGTTGTGACTTCGTTTAATATCGTTGTGGATTCGTCAACATCAGGCGTCGTTGCATCAGGAGCGATTGTAGTAGTCTCCTCAGTCCCGTCGTCGGTAGTGACTTCAGGTATGATCGTTACCATTTCCGATGTCATCTCCTCTACCGACGTCGTCACTTCAGGGACAAGCGTGGTCTTCACCGTAGTCGGTGCTTGAGTGGTGGTCGTTGGCGGGTTAGTCGTAGAGGCTGTCGTCGTTGGAATCGGGGTTGTTGGGACGTAATATTCGGGACACTCGCACTCGGGTTGATCAAGGAGACGGATCTGGAAGTCGGGGGTTCCAGCGGAGATTGTACCGATGAACTCAGCATCGAATTCGGAACCGGCAGGGAGATCGCTGTTCCATTGCTGGTTGGTGAGGGTGTATCGTGTGAAAGTTGAATCGATGCCTTGTACGACAGCAGTCCAAATCTGGGAAGGGAAAAGGGCAATCTCAGCCATGTTGGTAATGACAAAGTTCTTCAAAACCTTCATCATGCACAAATGTCTACACGATTTAAAAAAAGCTCTTTGTGTTATTTTTTTTTGTTGGCGAGAGATTATCGACCGGCTGTAAATACATGATTGAAGCAACTCAAAATAACTGGAAAAATAATAGGCAAAATCAATTAACCTGTCAAATTGGTATGAAGATCGATATTTTTCTCCTAGAATAACCTTGGAAATAACAACAACAACAACATCCAAAAAAAAACAAAAAACCAAAAAACCCCCTCACATTCTGTTTGCTGTATTTCATTTTCACTCACCTGGAGATTCCAGACTGGTTCAGAAAACTCGAGCTCGGCCGTCCACCCACCGGTCAATGAGTTGGTAACTGGTACGCGGACACGGCCTTTGAAGTTATTTCCCCACTCGTCGATGAGTTGCCGGACAGTGCCACAGGAACATATACCGTTGTCGACCACTGAAGATACCTAGATTGTATTCAAGGAAAGAAGTGATTAACAGATTAAACAATAAACTTCTAACTCGTCTGGCTATCGTTATTATCAGCCTATGGTTACAAGGAGGTGTTTTGGGGTGGGTGACACACGGAATTCCATGGTGAAAATCGTGTCACTAAAATATGTATGGTTTACTTGACATTCTATGAAATATAAAAGACATGCAATGTCAAGTATAATTGACTATAATTACTAATGAATCATTTTTAGAATGTGATTTTGCATGCCTCATCCTGGTCACTGGCTAAATCATTATGTCTGAATCTGCGCTTTATTTTACGAACAATAAATACATGTATATATACGCCCACCAAAGAATATTTACGGACTGAACGAACGAGAAACATGTGAATTATACGTAAACCTACAAGTTAACAAGATTTTTTTCGGGGAATGATAATACTACACGGGAATTTCCAAGATGAATCTTACTTCTGATGTGATATCGTCACAGGCGGGATGGTCTTCCATCAGGAAGCTGAATGTCGGTACGATAGATGAAGAACGCGAACCAATGAACTCAGCCTCGTAAATCACTCCCTCCCTGAGCCTTCTGTTCCATTGCTGGTTACGAAGACGGTAGACTCGTTTGTCGTTGCTTACAGAGAGGATGGATGCCGTCCAAATCTATTACGGAATAATAACAAACAATGATGATATTATAAGCCAACCTTGCAAAGGATGCTAGCCGCTTTCACTGCTTGTTTCTGTTGTTGAAAATTGTGAAGTAAAGATTATTCTTTTTGTTGAAATAACTGATGAAAAATTTCATATATATTATATATATATGACGATGAGAATATATAGACATTTATTTTGTTTTAGATTCAGATTTATGCAGAGCAAAATTGGGATGTTAATCTATGAATCTTAAAATGAAAATGTAGAAAGAGGAAAGTTGATACAATCTGTGATGCTATACTGACAAAAACCTTTAACTAAATTATATTACGTAGACCGAAACATAAATACATAATGATGGCATACAGCGTGAAAAAAGGAACAGAAAACAATATTATTTCAAAATCCAAGCCTGTTAATTCAAATGAAATATTCTGTAGCTACTTTGCATCTATATATCACCGAGGAAGCAGAATTAAAGAGGCTCTGTCGTGGGTTTTCATGGGGAGTGAATCATAATTTGCTGACACAAGACTTTGTGAAAAGCACTGGTAATACCTGTAACAGAGCTACATTTCTGGAGCACAGCAAAACAAGGTGTCCCACCATAAACATTCTTCGGCCTGCTTCGGGCATTCTCGGGCCAGGGAAAGTGAGATAATGACTTTTCCATATGGGGCAAAGGGTGGAATATACAGAGCATTACATAAGGTCTGTTGGTCATAAAACTCATAGTGATGGACAACACCTATTGCTGGGTAAGCAACCATGGTGTCAAATTCCCCATGAAAGCCCTCGACTGAGCCTCTTTAAATCAACAAATAACGCCATTGATTTGTTGCTGACCTGGAGGTTGTTGACCGGCTCAGAGAAGACAAGTGATGCTGTCCAGCCACCGGAAAGCCTGGTTGAAATCGGAAGACGAACACGGCCTTTGAAGTTTCCTGGCCACTCGTCAAGGATTTCGTACTCGGCATCACAGCTTCCGTCGCTCAGGTCAGGAAGGCTGGATGATTGGTCGATGCTGCTAGAAAGATCGGTCTATGAACATTCAGGAAAGAACAAGGATATAGATATCAAACTGGATGCAAAGGGAAGGAAAATCAGTAAACCAGATATCTTATTCATCATCTCAATCAAAGCTACTGTCAAACGATCATCAAAATAAGAGCATCAAGTTCTTTAATTTTCTTTTGCTAACTATGAAATAATGATATTAATACAACCTCTTCCATAATTTTGACTTTGACGGAGACTGCGTCAATGCTACTTTTTCGCCAATTTTATATGAAAATAACTGTTCTTTCTAGCTTTATCATGTTTATTTAGAAAATAAAGCACATATGCCGCATAATGTCGCTGTTATTGTCAAGTTCCACTAGTCATGCTAGTACTCGAGCAAAATTCGTGAAGCTTCCTAAATTTTGACGGAGAGAGGAGGCAGAGAGGCTACCATTAACGTTCAGGCCGAGCAAAAAGGGAGAGGGTGTGCCTCTGCCCTCCTGGACAGGCCCCTTACTTGCTTACCTCGCTGCAGAGTCCATTGCCATTGAGAGATGCAGTTCCGCGGGTTCCATCATTGTCATTCTGGCGCAGGTATCCAATGAATTCAAGAGAAAGGTACGTGTTGGGATAGAGAACCGAGTTCCATTGCAGGTTACCAAGCTCATAGGTGCGGTAGTCAGAACTCTGGGAGAGAACTTGGGCCCTCCAGATCTGTATACAAGAAAAAAAAAAGGGGGGAGGGATGTACTTAAAAACCAAAGGAAAAATATTGATGAGACTAAGCAGCGGATGTTCATATCCTATCAATATTTTTTTGCGAAATGTTTCTTTGAAGAGAAAGCAGATTTCAACTCTTTACATATGTCATCGTCACTCGCAGTCAAATATAATTAAAGCAAAGTTGTCGCCTTTAGAAACATCTTACTTTAAATATCGTCAACCATAGTCGAAAAATATTCATTAATATGAAAAATCTGTTGCCTCGTGTTCGTGCCTTTGTAAATTCGAAGTCGCGTTTTAACCATAACCTCAAAGAGAAGAAAACATTTTTAGATCATGTTAGGTAAAAGTGAAAGAATTTCTTTAGATAGATGAAAGTATAATACTCACATCCATATTATAGACTGGTTGGTCAAAAATCACAGTGACTGTCCATCCTTCCCCATTGATAGCACTAGTACACTCATCGACAGAGAGAGTCATCTGACCTTTGAATGCACCAGGCCAGGATTGTTGGATGACGGTCCGTTCGGCTAGACTAGTCCCAGCAATTAGACCTAGCCCAAGAAGGACCAGGACTGCGAATGTCGATTGCCTCATGGTCTAAAGATGAGGAAAGATTATGAAAAATACGAAAATTCTGTACAAGATGGGAACCACACCGCCATCCCAGACGTAGGTTCTTTGCAACTTACAAGTAAATAAGTGATAAAGTCCATTTCGTTTTTCTGCATTTCTGCTCGGATGCAGAAAATGTCAAAAATTGCTTGCACCTTTCTCAGCATCCGTCGAAAATTAATCAAAGGTGCAAAAGCTATTTGTCGGTTAAAAAATTACGCCATCGAGACTTTTTGACATAAAATATATACTAGTCATTGTTTGTATACAATAATACACATAAAGTATAATTTCGAGGAATGAAAGAAGAAAGTAAACTTACATTCAGCTTGATGGTGATGCGATGATGAGTTCAGGTTGTAAGCTGTGTTTCTCACTAATTTTACTTATAGGAAAGAAGTCCTGCTTCGAAGTTTCTCACAAGTTGCTTAACTTAATATCTTAAAAGGGAGATATGCTTTTACGAAAAAAGTTCTAAGAGTTGTTTGAGTGCGATTTTTTCAGCGATGAATTTTCCGTCCGACCAGCGGAGGGATGAAAGCAGATTCTTGCCAGATACCTCTGATCCACCCCTATTTATACCTTTCCCCAGCCCAGCTCAATCGATAATTACCCCTCCAAAGACGTAGGAAAGTTCTTTTGTGATGAACGGCCCAGTGGTCCCTACTCTGTCGTCTGACGGACATTATGATAGTTACATAATACGTTTTGTTATTTAAGCCTGAGTGACTAGACTCTGACGTATTTCCTACGCACATTATGGGTTCGACAATCTGACCACGGGCTACAAACAGCCCCTTGATCTGACCAAGGAGTTATTAACATTCCTTGATCTGACTTTGGAGGTATTTAGTGTGCCGGAAAGTTTGACAGAGGTTGACAAAGGTTGAACTTTGAACAATTATAATGTTTATTCCAGTTTTCCAAGAGTGACGTCTGTGGGTAGAAACCCCAAAACTTTAATAACAATTCATTAAAGACAGAATGTGTTTTTAAAGTAAAATAACGAGATTTCGAGTGGAGAAAAACTTCACTAAAATCTTAATTGACTTGAACAAGGGTTATTTTTTCCTGAGAATGTCATCTGGATGAAAGTACTATGCCTTGCTTTATTCATATTCTTCAAATAAAATTTATAATTATGAACAATGCCTTATTATGTAGCAAAATACACTCTAAAAAATATTGGGTAAAAATGTGCCATGAGGGTATATGTGCCCAACCAACTTTGGGCATTTCTTTTTATCCAATTTGATGGAAATTTTGCCCATTCTAAAGTAATTACTGCTTATTTTTACCCTAACTGGGCAATATGCTTCCCGCATTGGGTAAAAATAATGCCCAAAGTTGGTTGGACACATAATTACCCTAGTGCTGGTTAAAATTTTACCCAATATCTTTTTACAGTGTAGAAGTAAAAAGTATACCTGTGTAAGAAGAGATGTGAAGAGAAGAGAATAGAGATGGAAAGAGAACGAGAGAGAGAGAGAGAGAGAGAGAGAGAGAGAGAGAGAGAGGGAGAGAGAGAGAGAGAGAGAGAGGGGGGGGGGGGGGGGGGGGAAGGGGAGGGGAAGGAGGAGAATAAAGTTACCTGCATCGCAGATGAAAATAAAGTGTCTGCATAAAAGAATAAATAGTCAAGTTGCGAGAAGGCCATGTACGGTACACTTACCGTCTATTCATCAGTTTAGTCAATTCTCATAATAAAATGTTGGCTTTATGTTACCTATTCAAACTGCTAATGAATATGATTTTCATGAATTCATCATCATATGTTTTGAACATAAATATCATATCTTTGTGAATTTAAGAAATTATATCGATGAGCATTTTCAATGGCAAGTGCCCTGGGAATATTGACCCATTCAGAATCAGGATCAGGATTCGTGGCCTGGTTTTGTTGACAATGTCTATACAGCTGCGGAACAAAACAAGGTAAATTCCTACGTCATAGAGGGTATCGTTAAAGAACATCAACAGGATCTCCTTCAAAATACGTCTTAGCACGTCTAAGGTAATTTGAACGACGTCTTGAGAAAAAGAGAGAAAGAAAGAGAGAGAAAGAAGAAGAAAAAAACAAACAAAAAAGAAACAGAAGGGAAATGAATTCTTATTTTACGTAGTATTTCTATTCTCCAATATCTTTCAGTTGTATTTCCAACGGTTTTGAAAGACGTTTTCGTTGACTTAACATGCTGCAGATCGTGCGTAAAGGCATGTGACAGGTGTGCGGCAGGTCATTGTTCGAAACTCATCTGCCACCAACAAAGGAATTAATTAGTGAGGGTTGAAGATTTGTCAATCTGTCGGTTAAGCGAATTTGGAGTCGACGAAACCACTGGCCCGTCTCCGTGGTCTAGTGGTTAAGGCATTGGCGTTCGATTCCCGGCGGAGACATTTTTTCAACCTTTGCAAAATTTCCAAAATGGTAGGACAGCTCTGGGGAACTTTGATTCATGCTACGCTATTATTCTCTCAATTGTCTCACATGTATTTATTTCCATGAGAGTTGCCAAAGCTGTTGTATATGTTACCTGAGCACAAATGTTAATTATTCCAACATATACATGTATCCCAGAGCATTCGCTCGGATCCAGCTGAGGTGTGCGGCAGGTCATTGTTCGAAACTCATCTGCCACCAACAAAGGAATTAATTAGTGAGGGTTGAAGATTTGTCAATCTGTCGGTTAAGCGAATTTGGAGTCGCCGAAACCACTGGCCCATCTCCGTGGTCTAGTGGTTAAGGCATTGGCGTTCATAGCCAAAGGCCCGGGTTCGATTCCCGGCGGAGACATTTTTTCAACCTTTGCAAAATTTCCAAAATGGTAGGACAGCTCTGGGGAACTTTGATTCATGCTACGCTATTATTCTCTCAATTGATCTCACATGTATTTATTTCCACGAGAGTTGCCAAAGCTGTTGTAGATGTTACCTGATCACAAATGTTATATATATACATATATATATATATATATATGTGTGTGTGTGTGTGTGTGTGTGTGTGAGGGGGTGTGTGTGTGTGTGTATGTGTGTGTGTGTGATCCGAAAAAGGGGGTTTACGAAGAGGGCCGTTGCAAGACATATATACCACCAATTAAGACCAAGCTTTCGGGCACATGCCCTTCATCAGGATCTGGAATCAATAATGATAATAACGACAGTACAGTACACATATGAAATGACAATAAATACATCAACAAAAAGAACATAAGTTATGAAACGATAAACATATAGACGGCAGAAATATACAAAAATAAAGTAGAAACGGCTTAAATAAATCGTAAACCCCCTTTTTCGGATCACACATATAATATGACGAAGAACCGCAAACGTACATCACCGAGACTGATCACAATTATATATATACTGTATATATATGTGTGTGTGTGTGTGTGTATCCCCCACTTTTAGAGAGGGGAATGGCGTGTACAAATATATCCCCCACTTTTCATTAACGACGGTTATAGTATATAGTAAGAATTAAAAAAAAAAAAGTTATTAAAGAGAACCAGATAGGATGGAAGAGTATTGTGTGGGTGTGGGTGTACTCGTGTGTGAGTTCGAGCTAGAAATTTCAGCAAAAGATTTCGATCATCCCCCACTCGTCGAAACGGTGACTATTATTCTCATTGTCTGGCAAGTTAAGCTGAAACACGTCTCCCCTTATTAGGCATCTTTTGAATTTGAATTTTAGCTAAATGATTTAATCACAGGGTAATAAAGTTTTTATGGGTAAAAATGAAAGCACTGGAAAATTTGTTGGACCCAACTGCCTATATCATTTTCTAGTTCATTAGTGTGTATGTTAAAGATTTTTTTTTTTTTAATTCTGGAGATCACTGCCTTGAATAACGACGAAAAATAATTTCTCCGATTCACTCGCCGGTAAGTCTTATAATCTACATCTTTTTTTCTCCCCCCTTTTTAAAGTTGAAATCGCATGAATATGGAATTAAAGACCATGAGCGCCGACATAATGACACCCAAGTTCGCGTGCCTGTTACCACTCTTGGAACCATTTGAGAAGTCTTATTAAGGAACACTTTGTTTTGGAGTGGAAATTCCCGCTCAAAATAGTAGAATCCAATTTAACATGAGTAATGAAAACCACCACTTCGGAGTGGACTGCACTATTCTGAGCATGAAATATCCACTCAAAATTGAAGTGAATCGAAATATCACTTCTCAAAGAGTGATTTTCCACTCCTGGACGTGTTTAGATAGCAGAAGCCGTCAATCCAGGTCAGTATTATCGACCCAGTGATATACTCATGTCTGCTTTATTTCTTTTATCAGTGTGTATTCGCGGCGTTTCAACAAATGGAGAGGCCAAATGTCCTACGTCATAGGTTGTTTAATGAAAGTCGTTGACTGCGAGATGTGCATTACTGTACGTCACTGTAGGCATTGATGCATATCGAGTACAGTAACCTTATGATTACCATCCTCTTCAAAAATGTCAAATTCCTTAATTTCACTTGTGAAGTAAACAACGCACTTATATCTTTGTCTAATGTTTACCAGATTTCGATGTTATTTGGCTTTATATACATTTATTCGTTTCTTACAGTTTAGTATCACTGTTTACGTTGTTTATGAAGCATGCAATGCACTTACTTGTATCTGTTTATCAGTTTCAAATATCATTCTGATCCTCATTCATTTCGCCTTGTTACTGCATGGCAGTAAGAAAGTTTATTGAATACAGAACCCACTTATATCATATTTTTATCCGTTCAAGTGTCATTTTGACCTTTATTCATTTAATTCTGTATGTCATTTTTGATATTATCAAAGTTTGTGAAGCATAATATGCAACAATATATGTTCATTTTGCAGTTCTGAGATTTTATTTTATTAGTAGTAATTTCATTCTGTCCCCCTCTCTACCCCCTCTAGCGCTCACACACTCAATCGCTTGCTATTTCTTGCTTTCTTCCCTGCATGGCCGTACGCAGCGGGGGGGGGGGGGGGGGAGTTGCCCCCCAGAAATTTTGAAAACTTACATTTTTTTCCGGAAAATTTTCACAAAATCCACGAAAAAGTGTGCTCCCTCGCTTTCGAGCTTCTTCGAAAATTTTTACGCGACTTGCCCCCCCCCCGGAAAAAAATTCTGCGTACGCCCTGCTTCCCTGTGATGCCTGTGAGCTCCCTACCTCTTCTCTCCCTTAACTCTTTCATTTACTATCTGATTTATCAGCATGGCCAAATTGGAATCGTTATGATAAAAATCGTTATCATGCATTTATCCATACCTCTCAGTCACACTTCGCTCATCGTTTACCGTGCTTTTTTTTCTTTTATTCACATCGAGTTTCATTCTCTTTACTTTCGTTGTTAAAATCCATGACGTGCAACTGCCCTGGGAGGAATTAAGACTTGTGTTTGATACGTCATTTCTCTTTTTCATTATTTTACATTTCGTCTTTGAAGTTAGTTTTTCTTTATTTTTTCTCCTCTTTTGATGCGATTTCATTCTGTTGAACAGTCTTCCCAAGTGTTTTCAGTACTTCCGTCATGACCATATTACCTTTCGATAACCACTGAATTAAGCGGGTGATGTTCGTTATTCTGAAGGTTCGTTATTCCGAAACACGCAAATTGCTTCTATACCTAGATGTTCGTTAGTCCGGAAATGAAAAGAAGGGTTCGTTAATCTGAACATTTGTTGCGTTATTCCGAAGGTTCGTTATTTCGAAGGTTCTTTAGTCTGAAAATAAAATAAGGTTCGTTAGTCCGGAAATAGCTAGCGAACCAACGAACCTTATTTCATTTTCGGAATAACGAACCTTTTTTTTCATTTTCGGAATAACGAATCTTCGGAATGACGAACCTTCGAACAACGAACCTTCGAAATAACGAACTGTCACCGAATTAAGCTACTTTGCTTATTTCATGTTATTTAATTTTTTGTTTATGCCAGAGTTTAAGACAGATATGAAAATAATCAAGCACCGTTTCAAAATGAAGAAAACAAAGCAAACATATCTTTATGCAGTTTTGAGCAATATCTTCTTTATTATCAGCATTCGAGCGTATATCGTGTTCGTGAGGTACAGGAATCTATCTTAATAATTTCATTGTCATCGAATGTGGCATTTACCCCTAGAATCAGATATTATTTAACAATAAATACGTATCAGGCAATAGTAACCTAAGGAGTCAGGATATTTTAAGGATACGTCTCATCTGTCCACTATTCATTTACATCAAAGAAGTTTCTTTGTCATGTGAAGGCGTTAACAAATTATAAGCATGGAATACTTCTAAAGATCATCATTAAGCCTAAAGGATATCCTCTGTCAGACGAAATCAGTATTATTGCTCAAAAAGATTGTGAATTCTTTCTCCAAGCAACTTTGAAAGAAGCCCAGTGGAAAGGGTCAAGAGGGAATCAGATCTAAGCTGAAATTTTGCCGTTAGTGACGAGTTGCTTGAGACCGGCCACAGCCGACTGGAACCCGGCGTTGTAGTCGCAGGCAACCTCATTCGAGATGTAGTCGTCGCGTTGATCGTCGTAGTTGTCATTTTCGTCAGGACCTCCGACTAGTGCTCCGTAGAGGGTTTGAGGATTGGGTCCAGAGGAATTGTACTCGTTCCAGGAGCAAGAAGCGGGCTTGTCTGGGCAGGAGCTGCATACCGTTAGGATGACGAGGAAAATGTTGTTTACTAATAGCCTGATGATCATTTTCAAAAATCGTAATTTCAAAGAATTTATAGAAAACTTATTTTGTTTACTATATTAAGACAATGCATTGCATTATTTTGGTTGTTTCATTTTCAAACAACCTTCAACCATGAAATTTCTGCACATTGAAGGCATTTGACATCCAAGCGGTTGGCACAAGGATTGGGGGCAGGGAGGGGGCGGGAGGAGAGCACTCATCTTTGAAGCCTTTCATTTTTTTTTTCCTAAGGTGAGTTGTTCTTATGGTTTATAATTCCGATGCACAGATATCCTATCCCAGGGAGTTTATAATTTAAAAAAACAACTCAATATCGTTTTAGAAATTAAGAAAGTTTGGAATTACGAACCCTGCATGTTTTTAGTTTTCATTTTCGGCTTACGAATCCTATTATTGTCAGAATTAGGAACCTCGGGAGCAACAAACCTTCGGAATTAAGAACCTATACACGGGAAACGACATGAAACTGGAACAGGACCTATACAGACAGATTGGTTGAACTGGCTTCAATAAGATTAATAAAAGATCATTTAAGAGTGAAGAAATTGCTGATTCGCATGAAACAAAGCATGTATATACCAACCTTGATCGGTGATGTGGGCGTTGTGGAGGGTTGTTACCGAATCCAACAACGTAGCTTCGGCCGGCGTCACCAAGCATGTAGTGGATCTGTTCCTTCACGAATGAACAATATCCGAGATTTTCTTGACAAGCAATGGCAGCCATAAAGGCAGTGTTAGCTGCAGTTGGGTGAAACAGGGAGGAGAGATTATAACATATCAATTGATGAACAATAACTCAAGGTCTTTGACACAAACCGCTTCACAATCATATAGGCAACAAGATTCCCGAAAGAATGAGCTAAACAGCTAGCATTTTTTTTTTTTGCTTTAAAAAATGATTTACACCTTTTCTTTTCGGTTCTTCGCCAAAGGGTTGGTAAAATCAGGGTGAATAGCAGGAGACTTGTAGTCAAGTAGGTGGATAAAATGAGAGAGAACACGATCAGCAAGTGAAGGCATGGTGTGGGAGGGTGTCTTATCACCTACTTTCGCTGCCTTCAACTCCCACGGACATTAGTCCTATATATTCATGAAGTCACTATTGTTATTACAATAATTAGTAGTATAATTAATTCTCCTCTTCCTCCTCCTCCTCCTTATTATTACTATTATCATCATTATCATCATTTTCATCATTATCTTCAAATTCATTATCATCATCATCGTCATCAGTTTCATCATAAAGGAGTATGCATTACTCACCTGAATAGCGAAGAGGTCCCCACTGGTTTCGCCAGGCCAGACCCTTGGGTGTGTAGTGAATACCTCCACCCCTCTGCCAACTGTTCAGGAACCTTGTGACGGCTTCCTTGTAGTAATCCGATTTTTCCGCTTGGTACATCAACATCTAAAAAGAAGCCGATAAAGGAGAAAAAAGGTGAGATAATTAATTCATCTATTCACTCATTTAGCAAACTATTATAATAATAAGAATTATTATCATTATCCAGGGGCTGCGCCAGGGTATTTTGATAGGGGGGCAAGATGACCCATAGGTGAATTTATTGACGTTTTAAATGAACGAATAGGGGTATTATATAATTGCAAGCCCCAGGCCTCTCTTTCCCCACCCTCTTCTTTTTTCTTCCTCCTCTTTTTTCTCCTTTTTCTCTTCTTTAATTTTTTTTTTTATCACTTGAAAAATCAGGAGGGGGGGGGGGGGGGGGATTCGGCCCCCTGCTCCTCCTGTAGCGCCGCCCCTGTCATCATGATTATGATTATGATAATTGTCATCATTATTATTATTGTTGTTACTATTATTATTTTTGTTGTTATTATCATTATTAATTATTATTATTATTATTATTATTATCATCATCATTATTATTATTGTTATTATTATTATTATTATTATTATTATTATTATTATTATTATTATTATTATTACATAACTACAATTACTATTATTATCATCATCGTCATTACTATAACGGGTGTCCCAGAAAAAGCGGATCGGCGGATTTTCAGTACTTTGCCTTCAAAAGGTATATAAGTTTTCTACATCATTTGGTGAAACATCTTCTACCGAAGAGAATGATACCAGGATCGTCACTTGTTGAAGTAATTTTGATTCTATGCCCGTTTCTTAAAATACAGTCATTTCCGAATTTCACATGTGTTTTGCGACAAATGAGAGAAGAATTGTGGCGGGAATGGCCTTTCATATGGCATGTTTCGATATTGACAAGCATCAATGGGCTTCCCTCAAACATCATATTATGAAAGGCCATTTCCGACACAATTCTTCTCTCATTTGTCGCAAAAATATGTGAAATTTGGAAATGATTGTATTTTAAGAAACGGGCATAAAATCAAAATTACTTCACCAAATTCGATGATCTTGGTATCAATTTCTTCAGTAGAAGATTCTTTATCCAATGGTGAAGAAAGATTATGCTTTTTGAAGACAAAGTACTGAAAAACCGCCGTTCCGCTTTTTCTGGGACACCCGGTATAATGTCACAGACAACATCATGTTACCTGTTGACCGGCTTTCTTGTCGTCCCAGGAAAGGGCCCATGGTGTGCCATTATCATAGAATTCTTTCGCTTTATTAAGGTAATAACTGCTAGAGGTAGCTTTATGCAGCCAAGCAGCAGCAAAGCCAAGCTCGTCATTGTAGCCCGATGAGCTGCCGAGGAGAATGAAAAAGAAGGGAAAAGGATTACAGCTTTTCCATTTATTTTCCAAACCTCTTACAGAAGTTTGTTTCAACTAGCAATCGTACACTTATATAGGCCTCGCTGTCAAAGGAGGTGTTGGTAATAAGCTCCATGGTAATACGAATACATGTATAATTGCACTTGCCCAACTGCCAAACATGAATGGGTTGTCCTGTGTTGTGAATTATAGTTAAAACTATGAAGACAGTTTGACGTAGATGGGATCCCACTTTATTGCTTGAGCCTTAATTCGGCTATTTTCGACTGCCAACGAAAGAAAGAGAAAAAGATAAACTGACAAGTATAAAAGAGCAGTAAAAGACATTGCTAGCAATATTTGAACAGAATTACTATGCATGTTTGTACCATCTATGGGTACCATGGTACTTTTTTTTACGAGGGGGAGGAGGACTAGGAAAGAGAGTAGGAAGAGGAGGAGCAGGAGCAGGAGGAGTAGGAAGAGGAGGAGGAGGAAGAGGAAGAGGAGGAGGAGAAGAAAGAGGAGGAGGAAGAGGAGGAGGAAGAGAAGGAGGAAGAGGAGGAAGAAGAGGAGGAGGAAGAGGAGGAGGAGGAAGAGGAGGAAGAGGAGGAGGAAGAGGAAGAGGAGGAGGAGAAGGAAGAGGAGGAGGAGGAAGAGGAGGAGGAAGAGGAGGAGGAAGAGGAAGAGCAGGAGGAGAAGGAAGAGGAGGAGGAGGAAGAGGAGGAGGAGGAAGAGGAGGAGGAAGAGGAGGAGGAAGAGGAGGAGGAGGAGGAGGAGGAAGGAGGATGGAATAAGGTGAGTAAGGTGCAATCCGTTAGGCTGCTTCATAAATCTGGGGATCTATAAAAATGAAAAGAAAAAAAAAAATGCGGTACTAACCGGTAGAAACTTCCAGCATTGGAGATAGAGTCGGAGTATATTCCACGATTATTGTAGGCGAAGGCGAATAGGTCTTTAGCGTGATCAAGAAGTTCCTGCGAGTATCCATAATCTACAAGGGGGGTTCAAATGTTTTCTTTACTTAAAGTTCATTTCATGCTTACTCAAATTTAAGTATTCTAAAAGAACTCAATCCCTCCATCAACTCCAACTTTTCTGAGGACAGTCATGGTGGAAATACTTACAAATAAGACTAATCAAAAGAAAATAATGCATGCCATTAAGATTATAGCAAGACACTACTAAAGTGTTATTGGGGGAGCTACAAAGCTGCTCTGCAATCGAGTTCCTGGAGTAGTCCATTCTTTTTGGATGTAGGATATTTTTTGAAGTGAACTGAAATGGATGCAGCATGATTCGAAAACAAACTCGTTTTTTTATGCTCCATAATATATTCTTTATCACTTTCCCATAGGTAATTTATTTTGGTTACTGTATGAAGCTACTCGAAATTAACTGCATTTCATGCGAAAAAGTCAAGTTTGATATAAAAAGAAAAGGTGGGGGGATGTAGCATTTTTAAAAATTGAACTCTTCAAATATCAGTTTAGATTAATCTGCTTACGACAAGGTAATTTTATGTCTTACTATAGTTCTTGAAGGCGATGGAAGCTGCAGCCAGTGCAGCGGCGGTTTCTCCTGCCACGTCTGAACCAGGCTGGGAAGCGGTGACCTTCCAAGCTGGTCTGTACATAGTCATGTCTTCAGGGCGCCCCCAGTAAGCATGGTCAGAGTGGCCATCGCCCACTTGAGCGTAGAACTCGTTCTCGGAGACATGACACTTCAAGAAGTAGTCGGTAGCCCACTTGATGCTGTCGAGAGCGTTGTTGTACTCGCCCGCATTCCTGTAAGCCTGCTCGAACTCGATGATGCCCCAGGCAAGTAGGGTAGCCGAAGAAGCCATGGGCAAGCCAAACTTAACATGGTCTCCAGCTACAATGTGCGATAAACAATGGAGTATTTTTGTAAGTATTGTGAGAGTCACGACTGAAGGTTTATATTTTGTCTTCCCGAAGATTCGTCATTTCGAAAATGAAACGGAACAATGACGAAATAACACTGGTACCAGAAGGAGAGTGTATGTTTTTCCTCGCTCGTATACTATTTAGATACAGGATGTTTTAGATATCTTTAGGCCCATCATGTATTTTGACGAAGAATTATCACTTCTACCATGAAAAGAGTAAATATAAATATTTTTCCTGGCTCGCTGCGCTCGCTCGTATACTATTAGATACAGGATGGTCTTTGAAAGAGAATAAATAGGCAAGAGAGGTGATCAAATATATAAAAATAGATATCTTAAAGGCCCATCGTGTATTTTGATGAAGAATTATCACTTCTACCATGAAAAGGAGTATATATGTAGTTTTCCTGGCTCGCTACGCTCGCTCGTATAATATTCAGATACAAGATGGATTTGGGAAAGCAAACGAATTCGGTAAGCGAGGTGACCAAATGTACATGTGTAAATCAGTTATCTTATAGGCCCATCGTGTATTTTGATGAAGAATTTTCACTTCTAATATAAAAGAGTATACAGATTTTCTTCGTCGCTCGCTGCGCTCGCTCGTATTATATTTAGATACAAGATGGTTTGGGAAAGCAAACGAATTCGGCAAGCGAGGTGACCAAATGTACATGTGTAAATCAGATATCTTATAGGCCCATCGTGTATTTTGATGAAGAATTATCACTTCTACCATTAAAAAAATATATAGATTTTTTCCTCGCTCGCTGCGCTCGCTCGTATTATATTTAGATACAAGATGGTTTGGGCAAGCAAACGAATTCGGCAAGCGAGGTGTATAAGTTAGATGTCTCATAGTTAATTCCGTCGAGTATTTTGATGAAGAATTATCACTTCTACCATGAAAAAGAGTAAATATTTTTTATTTCTCGCTCGCTGCGTTCGCTCGTATAATATTAAGATTTAGGATGGTCTTTGAAAGCGAATGAATTAGGAAAGAGATTCGACCAAATATATAACTTAGATATCTTATAGGTCCATCGTGTATTATGATGAAGAATTATTGCTTCTACCGCGATAAGCAATATCTATATACTTCCTAGCTCGCTGCGCTCGCTCGTATAATATTTAGATACAAGATGGTTTGGGAAAGCAATAGACAGATAGAATTTGGCAAGGGAGTTGATCAAATATACATGTATAATTAAGAAATCTTATATGGGCCCATTGTGTATTTCGATGAAGAATTATCACTTCTACCAAAAAGGAACAGATATATTTTTTTCTCGCTCGCTGTTCTTGCAAGAATATAATATTTAGATACAAGATGGTTTGGGAAAGCAAACGAATTCGGCAAGCGAGATGACCAGAATGTATAATTTAGATATCTTGTAGGCCAATCTTGTATTTTGATAAAGAATCATCACTTCTACCATGAAAGGATAAAGGCCTATATTTTTCCTCGCTCGCTGCGCTCGCTCGTATAATATGTTAGATACAGGATGGTTGGGGAAAGTGAATGAATTCTGCAAGCGAAGTGACCAAATAATTACATAATGTAGATATCGTCCATCAGGTATTTTGATGAAGAATTATCACTTCTGAAATGAAAAGGAGTACATATATTTTCCTGGCTCGCTAATGTCACTAAATCTGGTTGAAATCGGTTGAAATGTGTAGGGAAGACGAAGGAAAATATGATAGAGGCACACAATTCAACATGCCTAGTGGGCTTTACACGGTTGAATTGATAGACGTTGGTCGTCGGTAATCGTTGGCCTCTACCCCCCCCCCCCCCCCGCCCAATGAAAAAGGTCTAGCGACTCCCCTGATCTCACTTTTCGCCATTAAAGGGTTTGGGCTCTTCACGTTCTCGACAGCTTGTAATGGTTTAGTGAACGTCACCGGACTGTGGTGTGGATCATTATGCTTTGCGGTTCGAGTTCGAATGGGCTCTAACGACTTTTGGCAAGACTTTAATCTTTTGGCATGCCACTTTCCTATCAGAAAATGGTTACCTGAGAGGATGGCCAAAAGTCAATGTGACTGCCGTTGCCATTACTTTGCCTGCGTGTATGTGAAGGGTCCAAACAGGGGCGTCGCTACACTTTTTTTTTCAATGGGGGGGGGGGGTGTAGAGGCCAGATTGACGACAAACAATGCTACCGATTACCGACGACCAACGTCGATAAATTCAACCCGTTAAAGCCCACGAGGAATGTTCAGTTGTGTGCCTCTATCATATTTTCCTTCTAAATTATATATTTGTTCACTTGCCGAATGTGTTTGCTTTCCAAAAACATCCTGTATCTAAATATAATACGAGTGAGCGCAGCGAGCGAGGACAAATATACACTCTCTTTCGTAGAAGTGATAGTTTTTCAACAAACTACATGATGGGCTTAAAGATATTGAAATTTTATATTTGGTCACCTCTCTCGCCTAATATTTTTCATGGTAGAATACACAATGGAATTTACTATGAGATATCTAAATTCTACATGTACATTTGGTCACCTCGCTTGCCGAATTCGTTTGCTTTGCAAAACCATCTTGAATGTAAATTTAGTACGAGCGAGCGCAGCGAGCGAGGAAAAATATATATACTATTTTTTTTATGGTAGGTGATAATTCTTCATCAAAATACACGATGGGCCTCGCTTGCCGAATTCGTTTGCTTTCCCAAATCCATCTTGTATCTGAATATTATTAGAGCGAGCGTAGCGAGCGAGGAAAAATGCATACTCGTTTTCATGGCAGAAGCGAAAGTTCTTCATCAAAGCACACGATGGGCCTAAAGATATCTAAATTATATATTTGTTAATCTCACTTACCAAATGTGTTTGCTTTCCGAAAACATCCTGTATCTAAATATAATACGAGCGAGCGCAGCGAGTAAGGTAAAAATATACTCTCTTTAGTGGTACCACTGTTATTTCGTCGTCAAAATGCAAAAGCAAATAAGCCGGATAAGACTCTATTTGGGCACCTTACTCCTCTTTATTTTTCTTTTTCCTTCCTTCCTCTTCCCTCTCCTTATTTCCTCTCTCTCTCTTTTTTTTCCGATAGCGATCTTTGCCGACAAGAATTTTGAATGGGGGGGGGGGGTGTCACACCCCCACACCCCCTCTAGCGACGCCCCTGGGTGCAAAATAGGAATGCTGTCTATATCCGACTTGGCAGTAATGGCGCTGCCAATAGAGGGCTAAATACACAAATCAATTTTTGGATCGGTGCATAAGAGTTAATTTGGCGCACACTTGCATGCGACCTAGAAATCCAGTGATCAGGAATAATATCTTATAGTGCATATAACTGTACGCTTATGCTATTAAATAGCGACTTACCGTCATACCATCCTCCGGTCAAGTCTTCACCGTTGTTTCCCTGGTCACCGAGAGCGGAATCACCGCGGTAATCAATGCGGTTGCTTGATGGCAGATAACCGGAGCGCTCGGCCTCAAAGAACAAGATCGATTTGTGAAGAACATCGTTGTAGTTGTAGGCGGCTTGGCCTGTAAAGATGAGGGAAGGAGAGAGGTATTTTACTTCTAATCATTATCTTTAGTTTTGGTCCGGTGCTAAAAGGATGTGAACTTTAAGGTTCATGAATTATTCAGGAAATGATGAATTGGAGAGATATAACAAACAAAAAAATAAAAAATAAAAAATAGATGATGGACAGAGTAAGTTTATAAAAAGAGGAATGTCGTGCTAATATCATTATCATTTCTTATCTTTGTATTTATTTTATTTTTTTGCTTTACGGCAAATAAAATGATTATCTGTGGAAAGTCTGAATGCTGGTCAGCTGTATATGGCGTGGAAGCGTGCGACGGTCCTTCTACTTCTCATCCCACTAAATCCTCTCCTCCACACTCATAATTATGATGAGTAAAGCCTACCGGACACTACTAGTACGTGAACAACAGTATGGAAGTGTATCCTATTACCGAATACTTTTCATAGATTGATTCAGTCATATCAAATACAATATTCTCTAAATCTTCATAAAATTTCCACCATGAATAGTCAAATATCTACAGAAAATGAAGATGTAAAAAATTTTCAATCGCACCCCTCTCCGCCTACGCGGCGTTTTGGTGACCTGAGGAGCGTTTCATGAAAGGACTTGTCGGATGTTTTATCCGACAAAGTCTGTTTATCCGACAGTTGCCATAGTAACGATGCTTCTCAGCCAATCAAAATCAAGGAAAGATGTCAGATCTGACAACTTGTCAGACAACAAATGTTGATGAAACGCTCCCCTGAAAATGGAATTGTATTACCGAACGTGCATTTCCTATGGGAAAAGGTTGGACATTAATATACCAAATTCCACAATCAGCTAGTTTGACCATTTCTTGCTTTTTTGAGAAAACAATCATATTACAAAAGTGTTTTTGACTTGTTTTTGTCTTCCTGTTGAAAATTCCTGTAGGAGAATGTTGCAGAGTTCCAAGCGTAGGAAATTGATTTTGGACTCGTAAATGCGCGTGTTCGGTAATATGGCTAGGGGGTGTTTCATAAAGCTGTTCGTAAGTTACGAACGACTTAACGCACGACTGGTGATTCTTATGCTACATGTAAATGAATGAAAATCTGATTAGCATCGAAGAACATGTTCCTGTCGTTCGTAAGTCGTTCGTAACTTACGAACATCTTTATGAAACACCCCCCTGTTCGGTTATTTTCGGTAATAGTTACAATCACTGACTATACGACTGCGACCCGATTTTCGAATAAATGCCATTTTACATTAAATATGAAAGTTTAAACAAGTAAAATTATCTTATTTGAAGTTCGGAATAATGACAGGAATACCGCAATGGAAATTTTGATTAACTGCAAGCCTTGTGGTCGGAGTAAAGGCCAAAATAGGCTTCAAATTGTAGCCGATCGCGAGATTGCTATGACGTCACTAGGATTTGGAAATGAGTGTGCTTTTATTCCTACCATGCCTACAGGGAGGCTCGCATTAGCCCGGGATTCGATTTTAGAATTCATACGAAGTTTTAGGAACTTTGATCGTTAAAATTTCACACATCTGAATGTTCATATCAATTGCTATAGCCAATTTTTCCAAAATCAGATCGAAGACGGATCGTATAGTGCAGTAGGCTTATTAAGACTAAGTCTTCTATCTGCAATTTTATATCATTACATGTTCAAGGTATTCAGGATAAAAAATTAAAGATGAAGCATTTGTGGATGGTGAAAAGTAAAATATGGGAACACAAGATGTAGTTAATAATTGGAACTCTGATGTAGGAAGAGAACTGTATATATAGCCATGGTACAAACCATGGTAAAGGGGTCATCAAACATCAAATTACGCCATACAACTGATGCAGAAGGCAGATACATTTTTACAGTTGGTTTTCTGCAAAATCAGGAGGTAGCAATTGGAAATGCCTACTTTCCAGTTGGAAGCGAAGAGTTGGAATAACTAGAGTTTTTGCTTACTTTACTATACATGTCCTAGAAAAAAATATGAATTTGAAAATAAGCCTTTTATTTTTGGAGGGGACTTTGATATGGTTAGATAAAATGTACATCTAGATTAGTAAGAATTAGTCTAAGCTCAGTGATGAATTTGAAAATTTTTAATTGATTATAATGCAATAGACACACGGCGATAAAAAAAGGGCCACAAAGAAACAGTTCACATGTCACCGAGAAAATCCTTCTATGCAAAGTGGATTGGATTACTGGGATATTCCCGAACTGCCGAAGGTTCAGCTGAGACAGTGTTAACCCATTCGTGACAGGAATTATTTAAAGCCTAATTTGATCAGCTTTTATTCTTCAAATTGGCAACACCAACATTTTTATTTTATTGCTACATTTTTCTTATAGAACGTCATGTAGCTGAAATGAATATAAATTGACAGAAATTATGATAGAAGTCAAAAAGTTGCCAATTTGCAGGGGAAAACGGTGATTCTAAACTTTCTATCACATTGCCAATTTAAGGATTTTAATGCTTATTTTCCTTCAAAAAATTTTCACCATCAACAATGAATATTAACGCAACCAAAATGGGCACAGTTTGTGTAGAATTTTTTACTCTTTCTGCTCATGTATTTGGTATGATTTTTAGGGCTCGGCATCAAAAGTTATTAGACCAAACAACATTATGTGGACCCTCTGTCACAAATGGGTTAAACTGCAAAATACAACCTTTATTATAACCTGATCACTCAGCAATAGAACTGCGATAAAGGTAAGTTAAAAAACAGTATAATGTTTAAAGCATGAAAGAAGAAATAACAAGTTTGAAACAACTTATCTGAAGAGATTATAGATAGTAGAATGTTATGGGATTAAGAAAATGGAAATACTCAGTTTTAAAAGAAAATACTCCAAGAAAAAAAAGCCAAGGATAGAAAGGGCAGAATTGTTAGTTAAGAACAAACATTTCAAAATTAGGGGAAGAAATACAACTACCAAGAAATATAAGTAACAATGCTTTGATTAACAATTCGGAAAGAAAAAGAAGTGAGTTGCAATTTTTTATGTTGACATGAATGAAGGGGTATAAATAAGATCTCGAACCCCATGGTTTGAAGCTGGAGAAATGGAAAAGGCACATTCTAAGCAAATACATTTCTTTTGGGGGAAATGCTATTAAAGAGCTGAAGGTGGATGAAATATGACTGATGATTAAAATAATATATTACAAGAAATCAGACACTTCTATTCTACACTCTATGTTGAATCAGAATTAGGACTATGTGAGAACAATTTTTTCCCCCTAATAGCTTTCCCAAATTAACAGAAAATCAGAGAAATCACTTTGAAGGAAAAATTAACGAGGGAGATTGTATTGAAATTCTAAAAGAAATGCATCTGAATAAATCCCCAGGAAATGATTGTTTGAATGCAAAATATAATATATTTACATCCTGGCAGATAGTCGGTGATTTGGTCGTTGATGCATTTAATGATACAATAATATTTTTGGAATGATCTCCTTCTCAAAAACAAGCAGTCATTACACTTATACATAAGGATGGTCTACAGTCATATACATGTATATCATGTTAATCAGGTTGCATTTGAAAAGAAAATACTTATGATTTCGTCAAAAGGCCCCCTTTCCCCGACATCTTGCCATCTTGAATTGAGTGAACGAAATGACAAAATGAATATTGACATAAGTCAATAGTTTTGGAAAAAGTAAAACATTGTCGAAACTATGAGACGTGTTTCCACCTTAAAGAAGCAACATATAAGGTTTTCAAGTTAAGACAATTTTCATGCGACAATTTATTTTTGTGTCGTAATAAATGTTTAGATGACTTATCCTGCATTACCTGAGGAAATGAGAGCGAGCGCTATCAGGATTAAAGGTAACATGGCTGATGGCTTCACGATCTGTAGATAAATACATACAACAAAAAATAATAAATAAAAGAAATCAGATTTATACTACAAAAGCAAAATTATTCTACCTTCATCAGGGAGAAAAGTTGAAATAATATGCTTACATTGAGCAAACTTGTGGTATGGAAAAAAAGGGAAATAAATTTTAGTTTAAATCATGAGTCTTCAGCATCATAAACACAAAAGATTACAAGCATCAGAAGCTACATAATAAAGTTATACAGACAAAATGCGTGAACACCTTAAGAGACTCAAGACTTAAGAATAATTGAGTAAAGAAATTAGATTATTCCTAGAAGTAATAAATTTTTAGTGAACATTGGATCTCCATAAGAAAAGCCCCTTCCTGAATTCTCTGTTTCTGTCGCTAATTGTTAGAGTATAAAAGACTCACCTCTTCAGATCAGCAGACAGAAGAAGAATGATTGAGAATCCTCCCGTCGAGGTACAATTTATTATGAAAACCCAGGGGATTCGTGAGAATTATGACAGGTGATAGATACGACATGAGATAGGAATAGCTCATCAAATATAGCATTATTGTCCTGTTTCATAACAGGGGGTGTTTCATAAAGCAGTTCGTAAAGTTACGCATGACTTTACGAACGACTTTAATAACATGAAGTGCCGAATGGGATGCCAGAGGTTTTTCCTGACGCTTTAACAAAGTGTGACTGCATTTCCAATAAACTCAATTAAATTGTGGCAAAAAACATACTTTCCAATAAAAATGTTTGTAAAACAATATTAATGTTAATCTATGTATGCATATTTCACCTTTAGCTGATGGGATTTATAATGACTGAGAATCCCATTTGGCTTGCAATATTCAAGTCGTTCGTAAAGTCATTCGCAACTCTACGAACAGTTTTATGAAACAGTCGATTAGGCAATCCTATCTAGCTAACGGTGTACCCCAGAAAGTTTTTTTCCGTTGAAGATTTTGGTAATTTGTGATCCTATGTGGTCTGAGTACTTTTTAAGCTCGGTTGCCCAAAGAGCAATTTTGAGTAATTTGCATAATTTGCATAAATCTGTATGCATACATCAGCGCAAGACAATTTACACAGTTCTAATGTTCAAACTGAACTACGTGCTAATTGTTTATGTGCGGAATCAGCGTTGCCAGGTTCAAAATGATATATTATCGTACCGGAGAGTCAAAATTATCGTTTTTTAAAGAAAATTATCGTAGAGATAGCTGATTATACGTAAGCAGGGTGGCTGCAAGCAGTGACGGCGATTAATGGGGGGGGGGGGGGGGGGGGACACAGAAGGGCACCAGCGAAAATTTGTTTCAAGGAGTGGATGATCGAACTTTATATTTTGCCCAAATTTGTGACTCACGTGCACACACGGGTATAGACATCCCCTCGTCCGCCTTTACACACACATACACCCGACTTCCTTTTTTTCATTTTGCGAGCGAGCGAAGCGAGCGAGCCAAAAATAGTCCCTCTTGCTAAAATGAAAGAAGACTTATTTGGCCATCAGAATACACAAGCCTACATGGTAGGCCTAAAATAAATTTGGTCACCTCACTCAAAACAGGAAAGTAAAGATGTTAAGCTATATAAATCGAGGAGGGGGGGGGGGCGATACCCCAGAAAATATCGAGAGGGGGCATCCCCCTCTGGGATCGCCGCCTACTTAGTATAATTTATGGTGGCTGCAAGCTTAATGATTAAATGCGTAGACGGCCGTAGGACTAATTGAATATAGATCTACAGGTGCAAAGTATGCATATATTGCAAGAGCTGACTTTGAGGTTGAAAGTTACAAGATAAGCAAAATATGTGCTTCCCTTTGTGTTAATTTTTGAAATGTTTTTGGGCATGGGAGCACCAAAAAAAATAATCAAATCGAGTAGGCCTGCTATTAATATTACTTTTTAATTGCAAAAAGTTAAAATTATCGTACATTAGACCTTTTTTGGAATTATTGATCGTAGGCCTACATCGTACGAAGCGCCAAATTATCGTACAAACACGATAATTATCGTACACCTGGCAAAGCTGTACGGAATAGTGTTGCCCATCTCGTGAATGCAACCTGTGATAAAACGAAATGACCTTAATCCGGGACCTTAATACACACAATCAGAAGTGGATGCCAGGATGCACATCCATTTAGGGGGTTTGTTGGACATGGAAATCATTTAAAATGTCATTTTCACAATTGGAAATCACGTTTTTGTACTAAGAGTCATGTTCAACTTGCTTATCTGTAAACAACTGTATTTTTTGCACGTAGAATGAGAGTAGGCATGCTCCTAATGAACCAGTATTAATGTGCGCAAGCAGGTTGGCAGCCTTCTTGTATTGTTTTAGTTCCCTTTTGGGTACATCTTCGTGCAATATTAGCCATATGGATTAAATTAGCGTTTTTTGAACACCCTAAAACCACAAGTAAGTTTCCAATGCAATTGTACATTTTTTCTTTTTAGATATGACACGATTGTTGCAATCACACGGGGGCATTATGTTGTGTATCTATTCCATTATAAGACTTTGTATTTTGTTAAAATGCTAGAGCCCAAGTGTTTAAAACCACTGATATATGGTTCTTTGCGTGAACGCTACTTAAGTCCGACTAGAATGATTATGGCTGCTGTAAGCATTATTTTTCAAAAAGATAGGCTTAAATGAAGAATATACCGCTGTACGTACCATTCCTAATGAATGTAAGACTAAGTTTTCAATCATTTAGAGAAAACAAAGTTGACATTTTCTTGATTTTTAGTACTAAACCCTGTCATGTAAGTGCAAAATATGTTTAAACTTTATTCTACATCCCTACAAAACCCCTATTTTATGGAAATATCACACATCAGTGTACCCCGTTTCGTTACATCACAGGTTGAATTCACGAGATGGAACGCTATTAGAGTTCCGTATCACCGCACATACATAATTAGTACGTAGTTCAGTTTACTTCTTCTGTGTAAGTTGTCTTGGGTGGCATATCCTGTATCGTTATAGATTTATGCAAATTATGCAAATTGCTCAAAGTTGCTGTTTGGACAACAAAGCTGAAAATGTTCATAAACCACATAGGAACTTAAATCAATGAAAAACTTCAACGGAAAGAACTTTTCTAAATTTGTAAATTGTCCAACCGACTACAGGTATCTTTCATTGTTTTGTTCTTCTTTTTGTTAGCTGACTTGGTACTTTGTCTGCAAAGTACCAATAAAGCAAGTGATTTATAGGTGGACGATACATACATGAATCAATTTGACTGATGATTATTTATCGACTTTCACTTCGATCTTCGACGGATTCGAGGAGGAAAAATAAATGAAATTCGTTTTCACTTCGTTCTTTAAACATGTTAACACGACCTTTCAAAAACAGATCAAGTGCTATTTTACCTTTTGACTGACAATTTTACAGCTTTATTTCTTTTCACACACACACACACACACGAACGCACACGCACGCACCCACACACACACAAAATCACTCTGTTCAGGTCATACCGATTCGATGCAGAAAGACATTTCCTTTTCTACCAACGAAATGTTTAAAATTTGCAACTAAAGCATTTCTGGCTCATGTTGGTCACGTGTGCACGTCATATATTTAGTTTGTTTTATCTCCTGATAGGCGCGCATCAATATATTGTTCAATGTGGGCTCTCAACGTTCCGCCTGTCTACTGATAACCCATTAAAATGGGGGAAAAAGTACACACAGCTGCTACAATCTCTTATTCATCATTTACTTTTTGGAATATGATTAGATAGTGCCTGCTACATATTGTCACCATGCTGTAAATATTATTTACATTTAGCTATGCGACTCTGAAAAAATATTTGTATTAACAGTATGACAGGTGAATATCGAAATATTCCTAAGTGGTTAACCCTCTCACATTAACATCCATTTTGCTTTCAACGAAATATTGCTGAAAGTGCAAAAAGGGCAATCCACCTCATTTAAGAAAAAAATGCACAATGAAAATGTATATTTTACATTAAGTCTTTACTCACGCCTTAACCATTCCTAGTTATTATCAGACATGTTTGATCAAATGAAAGCTGAAGTCGGATCGCTTACTACATGGCCAGGGGGGTGTAACATAAAGAGATACAACCAATCTTACAATCAATTGTATCTCTTTAGTACATGGTTTGCCATAGACTTACGATTGATATCAATCGTAAGATTGATTGTATTTTTTATGTTACATCCCCCTAGCGTGATAACGTTCAATTCAATCAAAGCTATTTATTTTCTTTTGGAAAACGGGAGCTTCTTAATCATGTTAATGTGTAATAAATATCAAGTAAAAAAAAAAAAAATCAGGTAGACAAATTTGATATACTTCCTTGGTGAAACAATAAGTGCATGTATATTTATTTACAATAATCCACAACCCGTAACACAGGGAAAAAAGCATATGAAGTTTAACAAAAGTAAATACATGTATCACAGAAATTCGTAGGAAAATTAACAACAACAACAAAAAAAAACGCTTCCTATAACCTCCCTTCTACTAGTCATGAAGAGAATGAAATCCCATCTTGAGTACAGGCGCAGTTCTAGAACAAACGACTGGGGGTAGGGGCTTCTGGGGGCTTGGAGGATATGTGCCAGAGCAAAAGCGACTGAGAGGTCGGAGGGGGATAACCCCCCCCCCCCCACACACACACACATACACACCCACAACCACACACACACACAACACATACGCGCGCGCGATAGGAACTTTCGAAAATACGCATCTACTCCTTTTCTAATTTGCGAGCGAGCGAAGCGAGCGAGCCAAAAATAACCACTTCTTGCTGTAATCGTCATCAAAATACACCCTAGACTGACATATCTAACTGTCTAAATGGTCTATTTGGCCACCTCTTTTCCTTTCTTTTGTTTTTGTATTTTACATGTACCAACTAATGTAAGTCATGCCACTCTTCCTTTTCTATGGTCGGGGCCGTGGGGGGGGGGGGGGGTGAATAACATAAAAGCACATGATTTGTATTACATTATTATTGTATCATTATTTTGTAAGCCAGATAGGGGTCTATACAATACAAGTTTTGCTTCTTTAAATAGACTCCTCCACTGATTTATTCTTCTTGATTTAACTTAAATTAATACTTACAGATATTCATATGCAAATTTGTTTTAAATACTGTTATTTCAAGAATAAGTATATGTATGTTTATTTAATTATG
The DNA here is from genome assembly GCA_029962745.1 of Echinometra lucunter. NCBI lineage: Eukaryota > Metazoa > Echinodermata > Echinoidea > Camarodonta > Echinometridae > Echinometra > Echinometra lucunter. The sequence goes on along the minus strand of CM057154.1, from coordinate 29,792,981 downwards.
TTACTTGCATTATGTGGAAAATAAAGAAACTTCAAACTTCAAACTTCAAAAAAACTCGCTAGATATACCTCGCCGGTTAATTTTTTGCTGTCCAAAACCACCCTGTTCCTAAAGAGCGAGCGAAGCGAGCAAGGAAATAGACTACACAGGCCTATGAAATATAAAAAAAATACACTCGATCACCTCCCTTGCATGCCCAATTCATTTGTTTTCCTCAATAATTCTTTATCCAGTTATTATTATGAATGAGCGAAGAGAGCGAGAAAAGAAATGTACAAAATATAATACACACCGGCGTAAAGTGGGAGGGGGGGGGGGGGGGAGGGGGAGGGGTTGATCGAAATATTTTCCCCAAATTTCTTGCTCACACTCCACCCTCTTGTTCGCCCGCACACCGTCCCCATACATACTATTTGCTTATTTTGCTAGCGAACGAGCCGAAATAACCACATCTTGCAGTAAAAGACGTCTTAGTTTCTCTTCAAAACACACTCCAGGCCTATGAAATATTTAACTGGTATATTTGGTCACCTCATAACAAATTATGATAAACCAGCGAGGTTTATCATAACAAATTATGATAAACCTCGCTGGTCTAGTAAATTGTTTCCTGTTCAAAAGCATACTTAGAAACGTTTCTAAATAATTATTATGAGTGAGCGAAGCAAGCAACGAAAAACACAATGATAAAATATCATTTTGACATCAAAATACATAATATGCCTATATTCGGTCACCTCTCTTGCATGCCCAATTCGTTTGCATTCCCAAATAATTGTTTATATGAACGAGCGTCGCTACAAAAAATTATGTATTGATATCCAGGCATAGACTGTTGAAGGAATAAAAGTGATTGCTGATCGAAAACATCTTGTTTTGTTTCTAGAATCTATGAGCGAGCAAAAAAGTTTTTTTAAAAAAAAATACTGAGACCGGGTTATCATGGTTATACTACTTCCTTCTCGTAATTTAGTAACGTATAATGATATTTATTGGCATCTTCCGTTCTCACAGAGGGTAGCATTGCGAATAGGTTAATGGTCACAGGTCTTTATCTCCTTAAATTCATCTATTTTAGGTCAACTTATTGCCGCTCCGGAATCATTGCAGTTATATAGGCCTAATTAACAATTAATGAGTAGAAGAATGGCATAAACTTTGGATAGCGAGACAAGATGCAAGCCTATTTCCTTTCTTAAGAATAGTAATAATAACCGGTATTGGTTGAAGATCATTAAGATGCGAGCGAGCGAAGCGAGCGAGCGCTTCCAGGTTTTCCTTTATCCTTTTTTCCTCTTTATCCTTTATTTTTCCTCTCTTTTCTGATATGCGGGTTTAATACAAAGACATTATATTAGAATCTACATGAGATTAAAATTGCACTTATGTCGTCATTTTTTTTTTTTTTGGGGGGGGGGGGGGGGGCTTCATCCCCCAAAGCAACTTCCGTAGAACCGCGCCTGCTTGAGTATCGCGAATTTACCAGTCATGAAAGAATTAATCTTAATCAATGTTAATTGTTCTGTATTATTGACTGTAAATAGAGGGGCAAAGAATTATTAGTTGTTAATGGTAATAAATAGCATATGGCATTCAAAAGTAATGTATAAATAGGAATTCAACGTATGAAAAAAGAAAGTGTTTTTGTAACGTTAAATCCCTTATTATACATTACTTTTGATTGCCATAAATGGCAGCAACTAACATGACATTTAAAAGTATTGTATATCTGTTCAGTAGAGATCCAACGTGTGAAAACTTAAATTGGTTTAATTGTATATAGATCTGTCTCAATGGTTTGAAAATCATATCAAAATTTCTGGTAAAACAGATTATCAAGATAAAGTTGCGAAGTTAAATTTCTTCGTTACCCCAGTGCTTCCCCCTTTTTTCGAGGGAGGGGGGAGGGATTCTATAATGCTAGGATATTTTTAAATACTTTGCTTATTAGCTATTAACACATAGAGCAATAACAGCATTTTTCAAAACTGTATGAACTGAAATAAGACACACACACAAACTAACACAAAATGAATTAGGGTATAACCCATTTCAGTCGATTTAACATAATCGAAAAATATCATATGAGACATTTTGTAAAACAAAAGTTTTCTGCAAAAAGCCGCATTTCATTCGATTACTTCCCACGTGGCCCACTGATACTTTGTCTTGTTTGTGAGCCAGTTAGTACACAACGTTGCGTATACATTCTTCAAAAGAAATTGGAAGCGAACAATTTTGATATTCTGTAGACTGAAAGAAAATGTTGCCAGAAGAGTGAGGTACTTAAACTCGTTGATTTCGAGATCCTTGGAAATGTTAAATGATTCTAAGGCGGCAGGCCTATATTACTACGTCTGTGAATCCTAATCTTGATATCTACAGCTGATGTTAACAGGTGCTGATGGTAAACCATTTGCAATCTAATATGCAACCTCGTTTGATGCAGTGTCGTCTTTCCTATTGAACTTCCAACAGGGACACGTTATCAGACATGATGTACCCTGTGGTCCTGCTACATAACAGAGAGGTATAAAGAAGAATGTTCCGTACGCCCAACTAACAGCAACGACAATCTCGAGGGCAATGCCGAGTTGTACGAAGATCAAAACATTGGCATGCAACATCAGGGTTCCAACAATGAAGCTGGACAACGCAGCCATCGTATTTGCCGAAGCAAGGGTTCTCAGAGAATATCGAGCACGACTTTGCCGATCATCATGAGGAGCAAGTCGGTAGGCCACACCATAATGTATAGTGATGTCAGTGGCGAGGCCGACTGTCAGGATGATCAGAGCAGATTCGAAGACATTCAGCTCCCATCCGATTAGGATGAAGATGGCAACAGAAGTAACGATTGAGCTGGCAATGGACAACGTTGCAAAAACGGCAATTAGAGCGTTCCTGTTACAAATGAGCAAAACAATTAGAGCAATTATGAGAGACAAACCTAGGGCAAGAGGGGTATCTCTTTGCAGATTGATCAGGAGATCAACATAAAACGGTTGAGCACTGCTGTATGTTCCAAACCATCCACCTTGTAAAACAACTGGAGCGGTTTCCATCTTTCCCTCGACCCAGTCAAGAGCTGTATCATAGTAGTGCTTGACAGATTCGAGTTCTAACTGCGACAATACTGTACTCTGGAACTGTATGAAGAAGGCCTTAATGTTATTTTCCGAGTCAAAGCGTAGCCCTGGAATGCCAGTAGGACATCCTCCGTCGATTGATTCGCAGACATATGCCGCGTATTTTGGTGCACAGAATTTAAACAATTCCGCCGGGTAAGGAAACGATGTCTGACCACAACATGGAAACTGTCCTGTTTCAGGAGTTGACGTGTTGCACTGAATCTCCATGAAAATTTTCATGGTCTCAATAAAGCAGTCCTCATAAATACATGATGGTGGATTATAGAACGGTTGCTGTCGTACTTCCGAACAGAAGTCGAGTAGCCATAACTGGGAAAGAGGGTCGCCAAAATTGAAGGTGTCGTCCAGCTGGACGTAGCCACGTTTTCTAGGGTCCCAGTGGTTTCCATTATCAATAGGAAGTATTCCCCAGACTACGATGAACTGCAAGTGCTTCAACATCGCCCTCTCTATGTCGAATTTGGATCTGAACACCTGGTCATACCTCTCCAGTGGATGCTTTAAAGTAAATATCTGAAACTCTGTATTTGATTTTGGCATTTTCATTGTAGGTTTCCAAAATACGATAAGAAGGGCTACTATAGACAACGTAGAAAATAATAACATGCAAACGAAACACAGTTTGAAAGCCACCCAGGGAACTGCCTTCTCTAGAAAGTGAAGGAAGAGGTTCCTAAGGCCCATGCAGAGCCTTTTAAGTTTGCATGCATACTTCTTTTCTGCAATTGTGTTGGAAGTCTGACTCTTATTTTTCGGTCTGAAGTATCTTGTGTATAGAATGGCAGTCGCTGGAGACCAAGTAATTGTGAAGAGAAAGTTACTGAGAATCGCCAGCCCTGCATAGACGCCGTAAAGTCGAATGTTGGTGATAGAACTGGCAACGTTGACAAACAGAGCGGAAGCTGTGGTTATACTTGTCACGAAAAGGGTTGGAAAAGTATGCTTCATAGTTTCTTTCAGGACCATTTCATCCTCTTTCTCTGAGTTTTTAATTCTCATATTTTCGAACGTGTCGTGAAAGATAAACTGCGTCGTCCGCCCCTACTCCAAGGACAAGTACGACAGCCAACATGTTCCCGAAAGCAAAGAACTTCAGCCCACATACAAAATAGTACAAGAAGTAAGCCAGAGTTAGGGAAAATAAAATTTCCGAGAGAACCATGATTGCAATGAAAAATGAACCGAAATAAAGCCACATAAGAATAAGAACAACTACAGCACCTAAACCAGCGTAAATTAGGTCTTTCTTTAGAGGCTCTGAAATCACTGTAAACTTCACTATCCTGTTGCTACCAATCGCTTCGATTCGAGTAATGCCATCGTCAGCTTTGTGCTTTTCCTCTACGTCTTTGTAAAGCATACGGTCTCCGGAAGGCACAGATGAATTCAGTGACGCGATCTGCAACGATAATGTCAGTGTGAGGACCCCAGTCTCTGCAAGCTGGGTAGAGAAGTCACTGGGTGTGAGTGCAAAAAGCATGGCGTAGATAGCGTTATAAGTCGTGCAGTTAGAAGGGACCACCGGACAATGGGCACCTGATCCACATTCGGATGACAGCGCTCCAGAAATATAATGTTGAGCACACTCCGACAGAAGCGACCGGGCAAATGCAACATCCTCAGCAGTCAGTTCGTAACATGAGGACCTCCCGTTGAGGGCGCCTATGTAGTTTGGAAGCGACCAAGAAGGGCAGCAAGCTGACAGGTCATCTGATTGCTTGGTGCAAACCGACTCGAATGTTGGACTATAACGTATAAAGACATCATCCTGCTGACACATCGAGAGAAGCGATTTAAGTGTCAAGAGTTCTCCAAATGGACATGATGGTGCATACGCTGTTCTGAAACTACTTCCACCTGTAAGAGAAATAATGGGACAATCAGTTTGATTTGATTGCCACAATACAATGATAATTTCATTCAAGTTCTTTTATTTTGATTAGATTTTAACGTTTTTGTTTTTGTTTTTGTGAAAAGGTGTGACTATTCAGTATTCAGACGGGACTTTTATTTTGCCCATATGATCAAAAGTGCTGTAAAGTGCTCTAAAGTGCTCTAAAATCATGAAAATGCTCTAAAACTTCTAAAATAGGAAGTGGAATGCTTTCTACAGCGAGATACTTGATAATTTAATATTCCTATTCCGAGGGGGGGGGGGGGGGTGGAGTCTTCCCCGACATAAACATAAATACTGTATTGACAATATCAAACATTGTCATCATTATCAACATTATCAAAACTACAACTGATGAAGAAAGCAATACTACAAAAATAACCTTAATCGTAACCCTTTTGCATTATGCTGTTGTGTGGTTGGTTTCCTGCTGTCAAGCTATAATAGTTATAATAAATATTATTATAATTAGCATTATTGGTAAAGCATTGTTATCATTATCATCGTCATACCGTGATAACCGTCACCCACACATTCATGCACGCACCCTGAATGTGTCCTACCAACTGTTCTGTTTATTCATTCAATATATTTAAAATGAATATTTATCTAGTTCAGTCTTCCTGATACACGGTGACTCCTATGATAATTCGCTCTCCAAGGGGCCTAGCTTTTATGTACATTAACAAAAATCATGTAAAAACATTACGTATAAATAGCATACCAAAGTAAAATATGTCAGAAAAAAAGCAAGAGAAATTTTATCACCTGGATTACCGCATATCGGAATGGAAGGTGCGCCAGCGGTGTAAACAACCTCCTTGCCCGTCGTCGACTGGCTTTTCGTGTTGGTAAAGGAGCGCCACGATGAGTTCCGAGTGATGTTCAGGTTTGGCGTCGGTGAGATGATGTCATCCTCAAGGAGTAAACGCTCCAGAGGGATGATACGGTCGTGGATGGGAGTCCCACGTGCTTCGATGCCCTGTCAAATCAAAATATAGTTCGGTTTAATCTAATTTAGCGAACGCCCAGATAGAAAGGCCAATCATGTATAGAGGACACATTCATTGTTTTTGATACATTGAATGGGAGATATCAGAGTAACTGGGCCTCGCGCAGATCATGCAGATGGAGGCTGAAAGCCGGAAGGCTCTAAGAAAGGCCCTCACGAAAATTCGACGTTCAACTCCACAGCTGGGAAAACGGATACCAAACGATGGTTATGGGGTGCAGTGACAGTGGTGATGGTAATAGTGGTGGTAGTGGTAGTAACGATGTTGATGCTAATGATTATGATTTTGATACTGATGATGGAGATGAACTGCATTTCTCATCGAAATCGAAATCTGCAGTAAAACCATCTGTAAGGACGATCTGTAAGGACGACGACGGGGGGGGGGGGGGGGGTGGAGGGGTATGTCTCATTGAGGCCTGTATACATCATCCGCATACATCACTTTCTGAAAAGCACCCTAGCGAGGACTGAAGTAGGAGTGGTTTTGATACCCTAAACAGGGAAACCCGTCTAAAACCTCCCATCTTATATCCTTAATAGGGATTTTATTCAAGGATTGCATTATCATCTCTGAATTTGATGCACTATTTGTTGATTTTTGCCGTTTTAGATACCCTAAACGCTTAACGGGCATTACGTGCTTGATGCTGAAAAAGTACCCCTTTTTACGCGTTTTCATGAACGCAGAAAATGTACGGGTCTCAAAAAGACATACCCCCCCCCCCCACCACCACCACCACCACCACCACCACCACAACCACCTGTCCATGAAGCTACTCTCTTGCCTCCACTGAACGGTTTTCATACAGATTTCATTGAAATGTCAAACAACTCTCAGTGTACGTGTATATATTCCAGGATATAATTCAGCGTTTGAAAAGATCTGCGAGCAACCATTATGGACTGTCGTGTCACCGAAACGACAGATTTTGATTATGGTCTTCGTTAATTCTACGCAAAACGGATTTAAATCAGCGAAAATAAATTGGACAAATATCAATACGATAATGGAAACCACACAATATATATATATGGTTAGTACTCATTCCAGCTATTTGTACACTATGATAATCATGATCTGTTCTACTACTTATACTCACTTTGGATGCGTCGTCGAAATTTGGGGCTCCATAGAAGTACACAGTCAGGGCAGTCAGGAGAATAACGGTGATGATTTGAAGAACGATCAACAAAATAGGATATTTTGTAAAGAGGTGGGCATGGCTGTAATGAGAACACGTAGATACACAATAGACGACGTATCGTATATATGACAACAATGGGGATGATCTTAATAACGATGGCAATATTAATCATGTTAATTATTTGTGTACTTTAATATGCCCTTATCTCATTCATACAATCATATATTTTTTCTACAAGTTATACTTTAAAGTTCCTAACGTAATTCACTCCGTCTCATCTAATCTCGTTATGTCACATTCAACAACAACAACAACAGCAACAAGATGAAAGTTAAAAAAAAAAACCGCAGCAATCGTCGAGTGTCCTAGAAGTATTGCATGAAATATAGGATGCCTTTTGAAGCTGATGATAAATCAGACACACCTCAGATAAATGCTTGAATGGGCGCAAGAGCACCACTGACTGACTGAAATGGTTTGTGAATAAATGTTACGTATTTTGGCTCTTTTTCATTAGAATTAATGTACGCCACTACACTTAAATCTCAATTACAGAGGGCGGATTTGTTAAAATATTTTAGCAGTTAATGAAAATGAAGTTTATGAAGCACGGCTCTATTCTCTCTCTTCACTCTTCATTCTTCATTACGGACTTCTATACTCACATATTCACTAGGTTCCATGAGGCATAACAGGATTTGTGTTCAGCTCCGCGGACTTCTTTCCTTGGTCGAAATTTCGCTGCAAACATTTCACTCCTATCCCCTTCCTTTCCAAAGTTGGGAGTCGAAAATCCTACAGTTAATGTACTATTTATCATAAGATCGCCACGGAAGATGTAATTCCCTTGACAAATTCCACACATTGAATCTTTTAACTCACGCAACTATGTTAAGTGACATTACATAACAGTAGCAAAGACATTACAAGGTGAACTGCCCCTTCCTGAACATTTTCAAATCTTCGTAAAAGATCACGTGATAGCATTTTGTTTTTAACAGTAGTGCTACAGCCTACCAAGGATATTCAAAGAAGACTAAAGAGACAATGGTTCATGCAGGTCAAGTGTAGTAAAATACCTCAATGGCAACCATTTAGTCCAATGTAGTTCAATGGCATTCTGCAACAATTACTGCTTTGGGATATGTTTGGCAAGTCTTTGTATCGTTCTGATATTCTTTGTTGAAAGAGAAGACACATTCTTATCGCGGGCCATACTATCGAAAACACCCTGTGTATACTGCATGTAAACGCAGTTGCAGTTGAAAAGAAAACAATTAGGACCCTTTATTCATCCCAGAAAATAAGACGAAGAAGGTGAATTTAAATCTTTCCACTGTAGTAGAACTTGGCCACGTTCAGATTCTGAAATCTGGCCATGGGAGTTTCTTTTGTTATTTTGTGGTGGTGAAATAACCTGTACGTGGCATAGTCCTACACCATTCGATACTTATAATGTTGTGCAAGCCTTTGGCAAACTTTTGAGCCTTCGTCGTAGTCATTATTGAAAATTGCTTATAGTTGTGATAATGACATACACGTCAATTCAAATATCTTGGGCCATCTATTAGTAATGCGATGTATGATATTCATGTTTTGTTTCATGCGGTATTTATGGTAAAGCATACGGTACAGACATCACACCTTACCATGCTTACTGGACATTTAATGTATTACCATTGCACTATGATAGTGCAATGGTATCTATCTTACTTTGTGGACTGAAAAAATCTCAGATTGTATCTTCATGATGATGAATTTAATGATAAAAAACGAATCCAATTCGATTGTTTAGAGGCCTCCATTATCATTTTTATTATTATTATCATTATCATTATTATTATTATTCTATTGTTATTATTATTATTTTATTATTATCATTTTTTATTATTGTTATTATCACCATCGTTAATATTTCATTCATTCATTCATTCATTCATTTATCTATTATTCATTTTTTGGTGGGGGGTATATGGGAGTTATAAATATTTGTCGATAAATCTACAGAGAATCCTTCAAATGAGATGAAAATCTTTCTGTTTGGAACATGCAGGTGTTTATTGCACTTGGATAGAAAAGGATGCGTAATATTGGAAGAAATGATATTGGAATCACATCAGCTTTCGTATTTTTCTAATCTCAGAAGGGACTTGTATTAAAGGAAACCAACACCCTTAAGTCAAGAAGTTTTTAAATCGAAGCTAAGACAGAATAAAAAATACCAAAGAAAATTTGAAAAAAAAAATCGGACAAAGAATATAAGAAAGTTATGCCTATATGCAATTATTTGTTTTCGACACTACCATGGTAGCTATTGGTGATATAATTTGTGTTTGTACACAGAATTTCACATATTTTTGTTATCTTGAAGAACCCATATTTTCATCGTTCCTATCCCAAATATGTTTCGGAGAAAACACCCCTACGTTATATAACTTGAGTTTGGCTTAAGAAAATGCGAGAATCTTAAAGGGGGTACCCAATGCTGAAACAATGTTAGCTCATTTAAAAGAGCATGATTTTATTAGCAGAAAATCATCTGCCTAAAGTTTTTTAAAAAGTCGTGTTGCCAAGGAAACCCCCAAATGTGGTAAGATTTCAGGATATTTTTGACCCCTCAGCTGTGACCTAGTTTCAACTGGGTACCCACTTTGACGTCAAAATGACGTCAAAGTGGGTACCTTGTCGCGCACTTCTAGCAAAATGCGCGCAAGGTTTAATACATATTGTACAGTCTAGCGCGCAGCACAACTGCAATGCGCGAAGCTGGGTACCCACTTTTACGTCATACCTCATACTCAAATTTTTTGGTCAACTCTTGACTTTTTATGAGAAAATTATCCAAAATGCATTGATTTCGATTGAAAAATCATCAGATTTTTAATATTATTCTTCTTAGAATTCTATTCTCGATCATATATCTAAAAAAAATTTACCACTGTGTAATCACTTTAAGCGATATGAAATTGTTGGTTTATCACTTCTTTTTCTTTGGGGCTTATCACTTTTTGGGGGCTGATTTGCAAATTAAGAAACACGCCATCTGCGGTGAGCTGAGATGATGACTCAAAACCTGGGCGCCCTATCATTGAACATGTTTATTTGCACACAAAATGAAATTCACTGGTCATTATTGGCTTACATAAATTCACTAGAGCTGAAAAGAAGAAACTAAAACTTGGAATGAATTTACCCCTTTTTTGATTTGTAGGGAAAGTGAATCCCCCAAACCGTCAGAGCCATATCCTTTCAACAACGCCACTGTCTAGCGCAAACGAGTCGGTTAAAAACATTACACGCTTAAAAATCAAATGTTGAATCGAGCGTTTTCAAACGTGCTGGAAAAGGAAAACGCTACTTTAGCACTTATAACGCTAAAGAAATGGCTGGGATATGTCACGCACGGTGAATGCGTTGATTTAACACTTTCACAAGTTTGCTGGATTAGGCAATTTAAAAGTGCTGGGTCACACGAACAAACTGATTGGTCCACGTTACATGTGACGTCATTGGCCTAAGCGTCATCAAAAGCGTCCCTTGCTGCGATCCACGGCAAAATTTCAAGCGAAGCTGATGTTATCCTGCTTAATCTTCGGGAATCTGGTAAGTGATACTCCAATCTTTAGAAATCTACACCACTGCGAGTTAAAGGTATCATTGATTTTAAATTTGGTAATATATTTAGGTTATAGAAGTCTCAAACTAGTGTTTTGTGGGTGTCTTAACATTTATCTTGAAACCACTCTGCGGAACTTGTGCACAGTTTTTTTGCATTACTACATGTACGTATGTATTATGTTCATATCTAAATTAGATTTGGTGTAACAAATTTTCAAAGTGAAACCTTGCACTTAATAGTTCAGATCCTTGTGCCTGCAGATCAGTCTCCCAACCCATTTCTTCTTTATTTTCAAGGGTAAACTATTACTATTTTATAAATCCACTGTCAATTTATGTATCATCAACTATGTAAAATGCAAATCGTGCCAAAGTTGGAAGGTCTAAGTTACTCTAAGTCTAACCCGGGGTCTAACTTAACAACACATCGGCTCAGGCAATTCACACGCGCGGGGGTTCCTGTCCCGGTTCCTGTTAACCGGTACGGCCAGTCGTGCAGCTTTCAGATGCATTTTGTGTGCTACTGCTAAGTGCTAGGTTAGCTGAAAAAGAAAATAACACATTTTTTTACCAATTAGATCTATTTATAGGCCTACCGTTTTACATTTTTTTTAGGCAAGCGCACCAATACTAACAGTAACAGTAATGGTTTGAACAAAATCAACTAGGCCTACCACAACAGTACCAGAATGGTTTTCCAGCACAGCAGGAAACATGTTGAAATGAGTAGACCTAATACTTAGATCTCTAAATAAAATATTGATTTTTTTTTTAATTTTGAAAATCTGCCACGTAGTATTAATACTTCTCTTACACTTCTCTTTAGAAACGTGGAAGGGATTACAATTTTGAAATTTGAAATTAATTTGCCAACCAAATCAATGAGAGTTTTCACATAGATCTATAGATCTATGCATTAAAATAAAAAAATAAAAATAAAAAAAAAAGCTTGAAATGTGTGAATGGAGTGAACAAAGTGCATTTTAGTGCTCACAAAAATGGAAATATGGAATGTTGCAAAATAAAATGAAATATTGCAAAATCTTGAAAATGATGTGGCGGAAAACTCAGAATCGAGTTTCATTAGCCTTATGCTATATTTTTCTGTAATAAATCTGAAATCATGGCTACGAAAGTTCTAGTACGACAAGTATTGATTTTATAACAATAAACTTGATTTCCAGGACCAATATGAATGCCAATCTTCTCTTTGTTATTAATTGAAGTGAGGAAGTGTAATCCCTTTAAGGGGAGACCAGGGTGAAATAGGACATTTTTGCATTATCAAGAAAGATTCCTTGCAACTTTTCGAATATTTTGTCGAGCTGCAGAGATGCCAGTTTTCCGGATTTTTTTTCATTCCTAAAAAAAGATTCCAGGAAAAAGAATAAATTTTTATAGTAAAATTCATAAAATTCATGCAATTGATTTATACTACGTAGATGACTACAAGTACCTTATCTTGTCTGTGTGGACTATTAATTAATAGACTGTTTGTGCTCTCAGGCATGCTTCGTATACACTGTACAGGTGAGCACAAATAATGGTGTTGACGTGTGCATTTACATATTTCTGATTTCCCTCCCATTTCGTGCATATACAGCTATCCCACAAAAGAGCAAAAGATTGCTGTTGCCAAGTCAATCATAGAAGCTTATCCTAGCCTGAGGTCTACATCGTCAAGGAGGCCATGTAAGTGTTGTAATTTTCACACATATGGGGCAAATTATATATCAAATTATAGAGGAAGAGTAGCTCTTTGAAATAAGATTTAAAAAGAGAAAATCCATTTTTTTTTAAATTTTCAAAGTGAAGTACCCCCTTAAATGTCGATCCTCCCCCCCCCTTTTTTTTTTATTCTGTGTCCCATCATTAAAATGTAATTTGCTAATTAACATCCTTCATATATACAGTATATATGTACATGTATATATCTCATAAAAGTTTCTTTTCTATTCACAATCCTGGTGCTCCTTTACTGGAGAATGGGTGGTTACTGTGTACGATCCTGGTGTCTCTTGTTCAGGAGATGGGTGGTTGAATGTAGATTCATTTATTCTTTGATTTCCATGTTCCATCTTAAACATCTGATTTGCTAACATTCCTCATATATCTCACTAGATTTTCTTTTCCTATTCACAATCCTGGTGCTCCTTAACTTGAGAATGGGTGGTTACTATGTACGATCCTGGTGTCTCTTTTTCAGGAGATGGGTGGTTGAATGTAGATTCATTTATTCTTTGATTTCCATGTTCCATCTTAAACATCTGATTTGCTAACATTCCTCATATATCTCACTAGATTTTCTTTTCCTATTCACAATCCTGGTGCTCCTTTACTGGAGAATGGGTGGTTACTGTGTACGATCCTGTTGTCTCTTGTTCAGGAGATGGGTGGTTGAATGTAGATTCATTTATTCTTTGATTTCCATGTTCCATCTTAAACATCTGATTTGCTAACATTCCTCATATATCTCACTAGATTTTCTTTTCCTATTCACAATCATGGTGCTCCTTTACTTGAGAATGGGTGGTTACTATGTACGATCCTGGTGTCTCTTTTTCAGGAGATGGGTGGTTGTATGTAGATGCATTTATTCTTTGATTTCCATGTTCCATCATTGACATCTGATTTGCTAATATTCTTCATATATCTCACTATTTAAAATTCTCTTTCCTATTCACAATCCTGGTGCTCATTTACCTGAGAATGAGATGTTTGGTTGAATGTCTATATGCATTTCTTCTTTGATTTTCATGTCCCATTTTTAACATCTTATTTGGTAACCTCCTTTATAGAGCACTATTTATTAATTTTTTTTTTTTTTTTTTAATTCACAATCCCATTGCTCCCTATTGTATAAAAATTTATAGCCAAAACATGTTTCGAAGTTAATCTTTATATCCCCTGTTTTTTTTATTTCTGGAGGACATCTGGTATGATGAATCAGATTCTTCTAGAGGCTATCTTAGTAGCAAGCTCAATACCATGCGGCGAAGTCTACCACGTGACCGTCTTCAGCGCCCGCGGACCGGTAAATACACAGGCTTAGCAAGAGCTCCCAAGAAGGAGGGAAACAAGCGCACCTATCAGCAGATGGAGGCCGTAAGCACCGAGGAGGAGGAGGAGTTAGTTCTGTTTCTGAAACGTGCCAGTGCTGACTCCAAAGAAGATGTCTTACAGGCAATGACGAAGACGTTTCAGAATCGGCGAAACTACATCGCAGAGAGTATGCCAAGTGTCACACAAATCCTGGAACGCTATCCTAGATTTCAGGATACACCAGCAGTTGTAAGTTTTATGCATTGTAGTTGTTTAAAAAAAAGTCATACTTTCAGTATTTTGTGATATAGGATAGCATGCATGGACAGAAAAAAAATTCAGAACAGGTGTTCAAGATAAGGCATTGTTGTCCCCGCCGAACGAAGTTCGCGAGGGGACTATGAAACGGGCTCCGTTATGCAAATTTATTCAAAATTAACGAAAAATGCTACTTCTCCATTTCACATCGGATTTTGATTCCGATTGCTTCATCTGATAGGGCATGGTGAGGGCTTCCAAACTTCTACACGGAATCCTGAAATTCATTAATTATGCAAATTTATGCAAATTTATTCAAAATTGACGAAAAATGCAACTTCTCCATTTCACATCGGATTTTGATTCCGATTGCTTTATCTGATAGGGCTGGATGGGGGCTTTCAAACTTCTAAACAGAATTTTGAAATTCATTAATTATGCAAATTTATGCAAATGTATTCAAAATCAACAAAAAATGCATTATAATCACAAAACATTAATTTCATAATTTATTTCTCTTATTTTTCTTTAAGGTTCTATCAGAAATTGCATAAATTAACAGCCATTCCACAAATCTACACTTCCGGCGGGGACATATATTACGCACTGCGTAATTACTAATTCACTTGTTTTTTAATTGGTTGCATTTAAGGAAGTAGATCCCATTCATTTGACAAAGTTTTATGTATATATTTAATTTTCTTGTGAAATTGGATGAGAAAAGAAGTTTGTCTCATGATATATCCAAGATTTTCATTTATGTAGTTTACTGTGAAATTGTTTAAAATTGTACCTGGATTGGTGGAGCTTCATGTATAGCCATGAACAACAGAAATTGGTAAAATCTTGCATATTATGCTATGGGTATTCAAAAAATAGGTAATGCTTAATTAACTGTAATTACTGCCTAATGGATATTATTAATAGATACATGTACCAGTGCATTTAATCGGCAAGTCAGGTGAAATGTCTCAAATATGTGTACTTTCAGGTGCAACAGGAATTCAAGCTTCTGTTGCCAGAGGCGTCAGCAAAGCTAATAAGCACATGGGAAACGAGATTTGTACACAGCATCATCCACATCTGTCAGATGTCTAGGCTTCCAAAGGTTCAAGCCTTAATGAAGGACCTATTTCATCCAGTATCCGATTCTGAGGACTATGTTCCATCTGATGGTAATTAGAAAAATTATCAACATAATGCTATGTCTCTGTGCATGCCAGGGTTGGCAATTTTTTTTAAAAAAATTTTAAAAGGGATGATTTAAATCAAATAAATCGATTTATTTGATTTAGATCACTGATTTTTTCAAAATAAAATCATGATTTAATGCCAACCCTGGTGCATGCAATTCAGTTCCAAGGATTAGGGATGAATTAACTTATTCTACCCATTCCATATAATAATCATGTCAAATTTGATTGCACCGTACCAATTTTGCCTGCTGCAAGCAATTAGCTGACTTGTTCATTTCGGACATCACTTGCTTATGCTGAAGTTGCAAGATTCAAAAGGCTTTGTTTTATTTATGATTTTGCAGTTTCTTTGATTTATCTCATTTTTTTTAAACACTGAGGATAAAAGTTAAATTTCATTCATGTTTTTCTCTTTCCAAAAATGGGAATACAGCTAGTTCAGCAGGACAAAAAGAAACAGAATAGGCTACAAAATTATATAGGAACCAATTGGTCACGTTAAATCATAAGCGCACCGCTCTCGTAAGTTGGCAGGAAGTTAGCAGATCAGCAACAAAAAAAAAAAAAAATCTGGACGTCAGTGTGCATTTCGTTAAAGGAGGAAATTTATGTATTATGCACTACAGAGAAATGGATTGGCCAATAGTTTACAAATCAGTCAAACATGGAATTCTGACTTCATGACTAAATTGTAGAGATGTCCAAATGTTGAAAATGTAAAATTTCATGTGCTTATTGTATACCTTCTTCCAGATCCAAAAGACAAGGGCAAATGTTAGATCATGATCTTAGATTTACATGTAACTGTCAATGTAATCTTGGGTAGCTGTCATTGTTCCTGTAGTCTGTGAAAAGATTAACTTCCAGGGGATTACAACAGATGTGTTTGATGAAAGCGTCAATGAGAGTTGACATCCTAGTTTTTTGAAAACTTAACTCTGAGTCCATGGCTAATGAGGAATTTACCTAAGGTGTTTTATCATACTTAGGAGAGATGTCACTCTTTGCCTTTCTTGGTGCTGTGTACCTCCTTCCATCTAATGCAGCGAAAAGGACATCTTTGGCTGATGCAGTGCAGTACTTCCTGGTGACAAGACCGGTATGATTTCAATGTAGAGTTTAATTGCAATTTTTAATGAAAAAAATCAGTGGCAATAGCAACAAAGTTACTCTGGTGTGTCTGCAATACTTCCAATGTGCAATGGAAAGCTGGAGACCTTGCATATTTTTGAAATGTGAGGGCATTGTCCATATACTTGTTCTAGTAATCATTTGTTGACCCATCTTTGTATTTGGTGAACGTTTTGCACTACACTAAATCATCAACAATGAATAAATGTACTGCAAATTTAAATAAATTATATGAAAACATGAATACACAAGCACCCAGTAATAATTATGCAAATTAACTGGTTTCTATTGGTCTCAACTGGTATTCTACTGGTTTCCAACTGGAGCCAGTGGACAAGTGGGGAAAAAAATTAATTGCGCATGGTATTGAACTGGACCAAGGGTATTAGGGAAAAATTTCCGTTTCCATTAACAGATGGCATTGCAAAAACATAATGGAAAGACCAAGTTGGCACAAAGTTTGTGGCAATCGGAGAAACTTGTTTCAATTGGTATCTTTTCCACTAAGCAAATGCGCCAATTGATGATACAGTGGTTTCAACTAGTATATTTGCTACCAGTTTTATCTGGGTTTCTAGAACCAGTTAGACTCTTCATTTATTTTGAATACATACTGTATAGACTCTGCTTGTTTTTGATGAATTTTGCAGGTCTTCAGTCCAGTTGAATCGAATTGTTTTTATTGGTTTGACTTTGTATTTTGAACCCTTCCTTAAACCAGTATAGACTCCTGGTTCTTATTGGTTTCTATTTGTAATAAAGCCCTTTTCAAACCCAGTATAGAGAATTCTGGTTTCTATTGATTTCTTATGGCTTTACTTTGATTTCATACCCTTGATATAAACCACATAGCCTCTGCTGGATTTTTGATAGTTTTTACTGGTCTTCAATAAATCTAATGGTTTCTATTGGTTTGATTCTGTATTTTGACAATCTTCTTCAAACCAGTAGAGTCTCCTGGTTCTACTGGTTTCTACAGGCAATACAGCTCTTTTACAAACCAGTATAGACTATTTTGGTTTCTATTGATTTTTTACGGATTGACTCTAATTTTATACCCTCCATATCAACCACATAGATTCTGCTGTTTTTTTATTGGTTTTTACTGATCTTCAATCCCGTTGAAATATGGTTTCTATTGGCGTGACTCTGTAATTTTGACACTCTTCTTCAACCAGTATTGGTTATAATTGGTTTCTACTGGTAATACAGCCCTTTTTAAAACTAGTAGACTACTCTGGTTTCGATTGGATTCTTACGGATTTACTCTGATTTTGTACCCTTAATATCAACCACATAGTCTTTGCTGGTTTTTGATGGTTTTTACTGGTCTTCAGTCCAGTTGATTCTGATGGTTTCTATTGGTTTGACTTTGAAATTTTGACACCCTTCTTCAAACCATTAGCGTCTATTGGTTATAATTGGTTTCTATTGGTAATAAAGCCCTTTTTAAAACCAGTAGACTACTCTGGTTTCTATTGGATTCTTACGGATTGACTCTAATTTTATACCCTTAATATCAACCACATAGTCTCTGCTGGTTTTTGATGGTTTTTACTGGTCTTCAGTCCAGTTGATTCTGATGGTTTCTATTGGTTTGACTCTGTATTTTGACACTCTTCTTTAAACCAGTAGAGTCTCCTGGTTCTAACTGTAAGTAAAATGTCCTCACTGGTTTCTACTGGTTTCTATTGGAATTGCAACCTGGGTAAGAAATTTATAAAATAATAAACATAAGAAATTAATTTCAGTGTGGCAATTTTTTGTCAGATAATAGTTAGAAATGTTAAAAGGAATATTTTGACCAAAGATTAGCTTCCAATAACCTTTTTTTATTAGAATTATAGACAAAAATATGATTTTATGTATAAATTTGCATAATTAATTGATAAATTAAAGTTCTAATTCTTTCAAATTTTACTACATATTCTTACAGTTTACATCAGACTCTACGTGTGTGCCAATTTTTGCGTCAATCGCGCGCTCCATGGCCGAGATCGGGGGGGGGGGGCCGCCCCAATTTCATGCAATTTCATAATAGCCCGGGCTAGGGTTAATTTGTTGAACTTGCCAATACCAACACACTGCCATTCTTCATTCTCTTTCAGCCTGGTACCAGCATCGAATCCTTCACCAGAGAGCAGCGCAAGGAAGGAAACCTCAAGAGAAGCCAGCCGTACCTGCTTGGAATAGGGAGTCGTCGTCTACCAACCCAGTTCTTTGTCATCATTGATGAGCGGGCAATCCCTTGCGGAGGAGATGTTACATCAGCTGTGGATGTCATGTTCAAGTTACACTTGTATTCAACATCCACTATGCCACAGAACTGAAGGCATTCTATGCCTTTCTGGAGCATTATGTGTATGAAGTTGGTCTGCCGAAGGATGTCATCCCAGCTCGTGCATCTGAGCTGATGTCTAGCATCATGGCCATTAGCAGCAACAAGTAATATCCTTGATCTGCATTGGTGTGATGTGGAGAATCTTTGGCATGGAACTATTAGTATCCTAATGTAGATTATAGTTCTATCAGAATGTTCCATATTTTCATTACTCAGTGTTACAGGGTGTAGTTGCAGTGTGTCCCAGAAAAACAAAATCGGGTTTCAAAGAAATTTTTTTTACCGGTTCAAAATAGATCATTTACTTGATGATTTATACATGTTTGAAAAACTCTGACCTTTTACTTCAATTTAATCCTTATCTTACTATTCAAATTTTCTTCATAGTTGAAATAGAAAAATAGAAGGTGAGTAAGCCAAAATTCCATTGGATCAAAGAAATCTCAAATTTGATTAAACTTTTAGGATACAAAACAATCGTAGGCCCTATTGAAGGGGAAAAAAACAGATCTCATTAGAACTCAGACTTTTCTATTTAACATGACACCTCATATGTACAAAATTATCAAAATATGACTGAAAGCAAATTAAAATAAAAGGTGCTTGATTCATCCAAAATTAATTTCTTGATTTCAGCATCGTGTGACTTATGTATCCCTGGTCACACAAAATGTTTAAAGGCCTGAGCAAATTTACTCAAACAGTATGGAGTCTTTGCCTTGGACTTTGTCATAAAATCTGCAAAGAAAATCCATGGAATAGCCTGGATATAAGAGTGGATTTTAGCTTTTTTATAGAAATGCCATCAATTTTTACATGCATGTTTGTACATGTATTTCATTATGCAAGCATCAGCCATGCTACATAATATATTAGCCATTCCGTGTAAGTGTTGCGGGAGTCACGTCTGAAAAATATCAATATCAAATTACATTCCCAGAAGACGACTTTAATCTGGACCATCAACATAATGGCAAGAAAAAAAACCCTGTTTTTTTTCCTCAGGCATTCTTCAATCGATTATATGAAGTATCATGGTAGAGAGAAATATATGAATATTTTTGTGACCTGTTTCTTGTCTTCTGTGTGCTGAAAAAATAGATAATACTGTAAAAGTGGTATATTCGCGGTGTGGAAATTTTCGCGAATTTCGCGCGGCGCACCACATGCGCGAAAATAAAAACATGCGAATATTTATGATGTTGCTATGTGGGAGTTCTTGCCTTCGTGCGTACGCAAAATTAAAAAACATAGGAATGCACTTCACTCTGCCGAGCGCGAAAAATTAATCGCGCAAAAATATTCACTTTTACAGTAGGTTGACATGCATCAATTTATTATTGATAATTTTCCATGCATAAGGTTTGAGGTGGTTTTTGTTAGCTTATCTGGCCCATATTGACCCGATAAACTTATGCCGTGGCGTGACATCCTTTGTCTGTCCTGCTTCCATCTGTCCTTCGTCTGTGATTTGTCCACATGTTTAAAAATGCTACTTTGCCATTTCTTACCCGATTTCCGATAGCACTATGTGAGATATTCAAATAATTTACAATCCATTAGATATACTTATTAAGGTGCGTTCAGATATGAGGCGACTTTGTGTGCACACATTTTTTATGTTCAGATATGAAGCGACTTTGTGCCGCCACTTATGCTAATGAAAGTGCATTAACGCGTCAACTCTCAAATAAGAGAGCATTTTGTCACAACTTGCGCAATCAGTCTCATGGCAACAGCTTTTGCGCTAACTTGTTAGAAATTTGATTGGCGCGCATTTTTTTTGCAGCCAGGGAGCAAACCAAAATGTGTCCTGCCTCGGCGACATTTTTTGTCTCCTGATATCCCATAGACACTGTACACAAAAATGTGTGCACACAAAGTGGCGCCACAAAGTCGCCTTATATCTGAACGCACCTTTAGTGGGCATTTCTCAAAAATCACAGAAATTACAGTACTTCAATTTTTGTGTTCCATCTGAAAGACATTGATTTGTCTACAATTACATTGTGCAAAATTTATTCAAATTTGCAATAAATACTTCTTCCAATTATTTACTGATTTAGTATTTTTCTGATTCATCTGGAAAAGCTACATGTTTGACATATATCTTTCAAATGGAATTTAATTAACAGACTTTGTCTTAGCCAGTTTATACAAATAAGATTTTAGAAATAACAGAACAAGTGTTTCTGAACAAGTGATTCTGAATGAATTAATTAACAGACTTTGTCTTAGCCAGTTTATACAAATAAGATTTTAGAAATAACAGAACAAGTGTTTCTGAACAAGTGATTCTGAATGAATATTGCTTGAATTTCTTGGTGGATGCCAGATTAGCACCACATGATTTATGTGCTTGTTTTAAGTTTAACAATATGATATGACTCAAATTGTTTGTTGAAAACATATCATACTCCCTCCTGCAGGGAAATTTTCCCATATTTGTAGTAGTGTGTATACAGGGTGTCCTATAAAAAATGCTCGGCTCACTTCCGGTCTGATATGGGTACAATCTTTGATACCATTAGAAAGACCAACTCTTGTTTTTATGGGACACTCTGTATAGGACTTGTGTATCATCATTTGTATCTGAAGAGGATTTCCAATCTGAAATTAATTAATGTACTTTACTGTACTTTGTGGTGTCAATGTATTGCATATGAATTGTTCATTTGTGCCTTTTCACCAATTCTGTACAAAAGTTTACTGAATTACATACGTACTGTTTCATGTTTAAAATTTAAATTTACTTAGGGTTTGTTACATCTTTGCTGTTACTCCTAGTTAACTGAAGTAATTCAATTACTGAATTACATATGTACTGTTACATGTCTAAATTTGAATTTACCTAGGGTTTGTTACTTCATTACTGTTATTCCGAGAATTTCACATGATATTGCTCATCCAAACCATTCTAAATTTTGAGGAAAGAATCTGAATTTTCACTATTCCCAGCTCTTGCTTGGAAGGGATTTCCTATTTTTCTTGCTGATTTTAATGGGAAATGCTCTTTCTGTCCTGTTTTTGAGCAAATGTTATGCTGCATATCAGTAAATGTGATAATGCAGACAAAACTTTGTAGCATTTGTTTATTTGTTTGATTGCGAAAAATGTACTTTATATAAAATAATAATCACTTCAGGTGTCTGTTGCGTAAATTTTTGTGACAGTTTGCCAGAGTTTTTTATGGCAAAAAGTTTTATACAATGATACCCAGATCTGGTACTGATGCTCATTGTAAATCAATAATCACTCTCCATATCGCTTCATATGTAATTGAAGACATTATATAGAGAAAGAACCCTTGGGTGTCAGCCACTTACTTACAAATCCAATTGAAGCTTATTCATACACGTCACTCTAACAGGGGCTAGTCTGGTTTTTTAAAAAAAAAATGCTTATAGTAATCATCAGATTTACTTCAAATTTGATATATTATAATTATGTGTAAATTCTGAAATGGTCACATAGGATAGTTAAACATACCATATGCTATCAGAATCAATTTATAATATTGTTATTGTATGCACATTTAAAGTAGTAGTGTAAATACCATGTACTTGTGAATTTGCATGTACTTGGGAAATTTGCATGTAATTTGCATATTTAATGAGATAATTTGAAATCTCAGGAAGATAGACATATCTCATCTTTCTAAATCTATTTGGTTTGTATGGGTTTCAGGCAAAGATATATCTCCTATAACTTTGCACACAAATGATCAGTGGTGACCAAACTTGGTAGACAGATGTTGCATACTATAACCTGAAGGTCACCACAAGGTCAAAGGTCATGGGAAGGAATCAGCAAATTTTTGAGCCAATTGTTCTTAGCAATTTTCTGTGTACGCGAAATTAGGTTTTTCTTCATGTATGTGTGTACATGTGCATTTTTTTTTCTTTGTTTACCCCTTTATTCATTTAAAGGAGATCTTTATAGGAAATAAAGGAAAATAACAAAAAAGAAAAGAACATTTATTTTGAATGAAAGATCATTTTGCATTGAATATTAAAATGGTTGGACATAGGGAGGAGCTTTATGTTTGTGTTTGTTAATATATTATTTGTTTAGTGATTTCATATTTCTTCCATGCTTGTCTTGTAAATAATTCAACACTGTGTTACATGTGTGAAAAGAAACGAACATTTGTATTTGGATTGAAATTTAGCATTTATTTTATGTAATGATTTATTTTGAATGAATCTCTAATAAATATTTTGAAAAACAAAAAAGTGGTGTACGTTTTCGATTAGTGTGAGTGTGTTTGTGCGTGTGCGTGGGTGTGTGCGGGCGTGTGTGTGGGTGTAGGCACTGGGTGGGTGTGGGTGTGTGTCGTGTGTGCGTGTATGTGAATGTACATTGTGAGTGTATGTGCGTGGCTATATAGGAGCAGCTAGGCCCAAATTCAGCACCTTTTACAGCACTTTCAAAGGGTGTAATTTCAACATTTTTAATACGCTAAAACAGCATTTAACACGCTAATTAACCCCGTTCCGTGTGCGCGGAAAAAAGCTACAATCCAGCGTTTTTTCCAGCACTTTAAAAGTGCTGTATTCCTAGCACTTTCAAAAAGGGTAAAACAGCATTTAAAACGCTGTCACTCCTCGCCCCTATTCAATGTGGTGAATTCAGCAAGTAAAAGGGTGAATTCAACATTTCATTTTTAAGCGTGTATGATAAGTTCATAATGTCAACGGTTGCTAAAGCTGAGAGCTTAGAAATAACTAAATACCGTTTCTCTCATCGCAGGTGAATACATTTATCGTCTTTGCCAGCAAGAACATTGTCCGCTATCAAATGTAATGCTCCCCCCTTTGGTGCTTTTTGTGGCAAATTGTACAAAAACAACTTTCCAGTTTTGTGGTATATTAACTTCATCTTAAATGAAAACATAATGGAAAAATCTTACGTCTGAAGGCATGAATGTTATTACATATAATATAATCATTTTATCTAAAACTTTTTTAGTGGTGAAAACTTGCATGTGTTTATGATTGATCTCAATTAAACTTAAAAGCACACTGCATCTAGTACTGATAACATCTTTATTTTTCATATCATTTTTTATTTTATTTCATTTCATTCCAGGAACAGAACCCCCCCCCCCCCCCCCCCAGACAATATAAGAAAACGACAATCACAAAGGAAAGGAAAGAAGAAGAAGGAGAAGAAGAAGAAGAAGAAGAAGAAAACCCCGTCAACTAACAAAATTTTGGTGTTATATTTTTTAAGAAACCCGATCCCGATTTTGAACTAAACAGAATAAATGAAGGGATTTACAGCAAAAACGGGTTAAGCGCCATTTTTCGAAATTTTAAAGCGAGGAAACCATCGTATAATATATCCAAAATAATGCCCTTTGAATGATACCCAGCTCATTATGTTCAAAGTTATACTTTTAAGTTATAACAAAAAAATCACGAAAGTTCTTCTTATTTTTTATGTTATATTTCGTCAGCTTTAATGGCAAATACCTCAAATTGACAAAAGTGGATATTATCCGTTTTGAGATGAAACCCTTCAAATATTGGCATTAAACTAGCCCCCACGAAAGCTTCTGTTTATTTCATCAAAAGAAATATTTTTGTTATACTGTAATGTGCCCAAAGATCACGTACCTCCTATTAAAGTAATTATCCAGTGGCCACCATGTCAACATAGGAGCGGTTTGAAGAATTAAAGGGAAAATCCAACGTTGAAAGTAAATTGCTTTGAACATGGTGAAAAGAAGGGGGAAAAAGAAGAGAAGAGCAATTCGCAGAAAGTTTGTATGACAAATTCGAACAAACAGTATAAAAAAGGTTACGATTTCCAGAAAACTGATGTTCCTATACTTTACGGATGGAGGGGCTTTCTTGGCAAATGGACAGAATAGGGAAGGTGAATATGTGATTTAACTCTCGGTCATAAGAAATACACATACAAAATAATATACACAAAATTATAGAGTATTTGATCTTCAAAAAAAAATGTATTTCCTTGCAATCTTTTTGTTTGAGGGAGGGGTGGGGGGGGGGGGAGGAGGGGACCTATAAGGCAGTACGCTATCAATTCTAAAAGCAGTCCCCAGAGAAAGAAGCTCTTAGAAAATGAATGGAATTCTAAATCAAATCAAATCAATCAAAATTTTAAAAAGACAGATAAATGAAATAACGTAGAGCTTTTCTTGAACACATCGCGATCAAGTGACTAGTAATTATTCGCTTTAATAGACCGGTTTTCTAATGCATTCAAATTTATGCACGTTTTTCTTCAGAACCCTTGGTTACCAACTATTCACTTCACCGTTATGCATAATGGCACCTGAATAGATGGAATCCAGATTGCATGAATTAATTGTTGCTATGTCGGGCAAGCTCTGGCAACTTCTTAGTGTCAAGGGAAATTTTCTTCAACAACTATCACTATGCAGAAAATTAGTGAAGAAGAAGTCTATTTAAGATTTCCTTTTTCTCTTATATTTTTTTCTCCTACTCAAATCAAATTGACAAATGTTAGATTATTCTTTAAACCTATAGGTCAAACGTAGCTCGGTGACGCTATAGGGCGTAATGTTTGCGTTCTCATTTTCGTTTTCATTTACGTTGTTCATATTTGCGCCAGTCATTTTCGTCCTTACAGTTGAATGGTACAGAGCGCGGGATACCGTCCACTGCCCCTGGACAAATGCTCCGTGCACAACAATGTTCTGCCTTTACCTGTTTCTGTTTTTGACAAGCAATTCTTTTCACGGACAGAGTCTAGGCTTTTCTCTCCGTTGAAATCTTTCGAACAAAATTGCGATTTTTTTTAATGTTGTCGAATACACCAATCACCATATAGCGGTGAAGTGCGTAGAGATACTGCTTGATACCATATGGTAAAAGCTTTTTACTGGTTTTTGTTGACGTTCGACTTAATGCAAGCCATATATCCTTGCATGGAAATTGACTGGTAACTGTATTATCTTTATCAAACTGTATTATCATCCTTTGACGGTTCCAGTCTGCCAAAGATCTAACAGCTCTATATAACTGTGAGAGCAAAGACTTCTAGAGAATGGGTTCCTTTCTGGGACATGCTGCCAACGGCTCGTTTTTCTTCGGGTATGCTCTCATATGGATGGTTTTACCATGCTATTTTCAGGCAAGGACGAGTTGTTCACGTCACTTGCCGGCTTCACAGTTTAAACGCCCACGACGTCTACCAATCATTGGAACGAGTTTCATGCTGGTTTGCAGCATCGGGCTTATCATCGGCGAGAACGTTCACCCTGTGGTCAAATGGCGAATCGTCGACGAATCCGGAAATTGGACTCCCTACAGTAGAGAATGGCAACATTGCACGATGGCCATGTTTTTTGCTTTGTATTTTATTGTCAACCTTTCAGACACACATGCATGCCATCAGCCTCTAGATATGAAATGCTTTTCGGAGCGCTGGCATTTTTTGTTGAAGGATCCGTTTTACATGCCACATTGTGTTACCAGAAAGAGTTAACCCAATGGAGCGCCACACCCACGTCCTTCTCTCCTTCCGGTATTTGGATGTTTCTTCTCCTCCTTGGTTGAAGCGTTTACAAAGAATCATCTTCTGAAACTCTCGTACATCCGAATCGTTTGTATTCTCCAGCAAGGAACCTGGATGTGGCAAATCGCCTATGTCCTTTTTAAATCCCATTGGACCATGAAGTGATAGATCGCATGTATGTCACAGTTTCTTCTCTTGGCATCTTTTAATAAACATCGTCCTCCTCATCGTTGTCTACCAGGTCACATTTTGGGTAGTGCGCCGATGTCGACCAAGGACGTCGGGAAACGGCGCCTCCGAGTCATCGTCTAAGAAGCTGTGGGATGACGAAATTGGAATGGACATGATGGAGGAAACACAACCATGTCTGCAAGAATGAATATACCCCTATTCTCTAATTTAGATTCTGAGTATTCCTATCTCAGAACTTGCCTTCAGGTGTTTAGAATGTGTCGATAGCTTTGTGATACTCTGCATTTAACCTTACGCGGTTGTTTAAAGGAAAAATTTGATTGCTATAGTCAATATAGTCATAATATTCCATGTATTAGATTTTTCAAAATATCTTTTCTTTTCACTCGTCTTGGTTAAAATGGAGATTCTTACACATTATATCAATCTAACCAGTAGTAGGTCTATCATGCCCAAAGAAGGATTAGTTACCTGAAGGAATAATGATTGTTGTTGTCGTCAGTTATTGGGGGGGGGGGGGGGGGGGGGTCCTCTAAATGCCTTTATGACTGCCTCCCCGACTTGTATCGGCCTTTTGACTTTCTGTTTATTTCATTTTTTTCACAATAACTACATAATAAAGCATGAATAATAATAATGCATGAATTGTTCATTACAAATGTAAAAAAATATACGGTCGATATAACATAAAGAAATGATAATTTCATTTTTCACAATAACTACATAATAAAGCATGAATAATAATGATGCATAATTGTTCATTACAAATGTAAACAATATACGGTCGATATAACATAAAGAAATGATAATACAATTGCATGGTGTTTAAAATGAAATCAGACAAGTGAATTTGTGATGAAATATGATGGAATCCATTTAAAAAGCTAAGCTTGTAAGTTAATTTAGAAAAGCTAAGCTTGTTAATTCAAAAACCTAAGCTTGTAAGTTACCTTTTTACGTTTGGCACCCTGATAAGTATTTGGAGGCCTCTCATCTAACTGGTTTCTCGTCCATTTTGCAGAAAATAAGACTTTCAGGAAAATAAATTTACTATGACACAAAGGTATCCTGCAAAACTACCTCACATTTAATTTACATGCGGGTATTTAACATATAACTGCCTGATATTGAATATCATGTCAGTAGTAAAACCTATGTTATGTATAGTTAATGCATGAAGCCTAATAATTGGTTAAATCCTGAAATTCATTTTTTTTTTGGAATTGAATTGAATTGAATTGAACTGAACTGAACTGCGTTCACATCATTAAATGAAAATATCTTTATTAGGATACTAGTAGTCTACTGTATCATTTTCAAATCTAAAAATGTGCGGTAATAGGAAGAATTCAAGTTATGCAAGAGCTGTCTGAAGGCGTGGTGCAAATACTCATGACAGAATTAGAAAATTACGTTTCGGGTCTTGACTCTTGCATGTATGCATAT